>CM060965.1:35824286-37024286 GCA_030765045.1 Tenodera sinensis | reverse complement strand
TTTTCACGTTGCACCTTTTACTGCAATTAAATACTACTTTGCCTGAGATTCTTTTAAAGCTTCAATACGTGACCATTTAAATATCCAAGAGCACATGGTCTAAGCATTCATCTTCAAAGCCTATTATTATATGTTCATTTTACTTACACCCGTGGCTGTGTTTAACGTCCACACCAGCGACGCCAACACCAAAATGTTCTTATTGTTCATATTTACAGCAGAAAACCAGAGAAAAGCTCAGGAACCTGATGCGTGACTTTTATTACAGTTTTTCAACTTGTAATATAGTATAAACCTTATATTTAAAAGTCTAAAAAGAATTTCGGAAACTATCAATATAGTGAAAAAATGTGTGTAGGTATATTAAAGCTTTGTATATTAGTATTTAAATTATGTGTTGTCATCTTTGTTTCAAAAGTTACAGTTTCTGCATAGTGTACATAACCTCACCAAGGAGTATAATCAAAGTAAAATTCTATGTTGTTTCTCAAAAATATCGATATCTTTGTAACATTTAAAACACATTTGTATATAATTTTGGCACAGAAATATTGTTGATTAGATGATTAGATTAGTTCAAAACACTTAGATTAAAACTGCAATACTTCGAAGTTCCAACCATGTGTACCTTTAGTGCTATAGTTAGCTCTAGAATAAATATATTTTCAATTTAACACTTTGTGGTGCAGCATCTCAATGGTGGAAATAACAGAACTACCGAAACATACATTGGACAGAATACGCAGATTCTTCCGTTTGATATGCGTGTGTTGCTAGGGTTAGTGAACTTCCCTAACGCAAGAACGTAGTCTTTGATGCTAGTCACTCGCCTCAGGGGATTCAATAAGTATCGCTTACTCCTTTGTAGGATTTGTAGTAGAGTAGCTTACTTAAACTTAACCTTATAATGCACACCGGTCCAGCGGCGAAGCCGAAGTGTTGGAGTCACGTGACTAAAATGGCTGTGCGTCACGTGACATACATCACGTGACTAGAAAGTTGAGCGGGAAAGGTAAGAAATACGCGCCAATAGTGATTGCAAGTGCAATATGGAAGGGATGGAAGTAAGCCAAAATAAACAATTTATGTGCTCTGAGTGTGGGAGGTGATACAAGCAGAGACAATGCTAATGCTGTGCTTAAATATTTCGGTTGGTTCTCAAGGATAGTTGGTGTGCATCTTCTTTGAGCTAATAACATTATAATTTGACTTGCAGCCACATACACAACAGCTCTGCGGCTCTGAAACAATAGAAATAGGTCACCTGATTATAGCATTTGTAAGAAATACAGGTTATTTCAAATCTCAAAAAATTATAGCTTACCTTATTTCATAAAAAATGCAGTAAACAAGTCACAGCTCCTTCAACAACAAACTGACAGCCATATTTCCAGCAAGTCAACTTTCTAATTAATAGCCACGTGATGCATGTCACGTGACGCCCAGCTATGTTAGTCACGTGACTCCAACACTTCGGCTTTCTTCGCCGCTGGACCGGTGTGCATTATCAAGTTAAGTGAGTAGCTTTGGTTTCGTAGATAACACGCGTTCATAAATGTGGTATTTCTTTATTTCGTTTGTATTTCTGTGTGTTTGGCTATTACGAGTATGTATTCAACATTCCGTGATGTAATTATTCCGTTATCAGAGTTATTAGATTGTAACGTTTTTACAATCAGTATTGGTTACACTTTTATTTGAGCAGTTAATGTTAGCAGTATTTCCTTTCATTAGGTTGGTAACATTTTCCTTACTTCCGTAAGTAGAGGTGGCCATGCAAGCGCTAAATTTTGTTTTTATTATGCAGGTTATTCTAAAAACAAATTTATTTAACAAATAAAATCAAGTTAGTTGTAAGAAAACTTTTATCTTTACTTACAGTTGTAGAATATACGTTGCAGTATCAAATCCAACGCATGCTGTTACAAATATTGCCTGATTTTCGATAATTACACCAAATTAGCATGCAACATAACCATTTTACTCGTGAAGTGTTCCCACTATCGCCTGTTTTTTGCACAGAACTTTAAAACGTCGAGTTAAGTGTAAACAATGACCAATAGTTATTCAGGCAACTGCCAGTCTAAGTTCCTTACAAGGAAAAACGTTTACGACTGATTGTTAGCCAAGGTAGGGGTTTTGTTACAAGTAAGGAATTTAAACTTTTTTAACATTTACATATATTGTATCCGTATGTAGAAACAGCTTTATTGTGATTCAAATTATCGTTATTTTTAGCCAAACAGACAAATTTATTATGGTATAGTGTGAAAATCTGGGTACCGTGCAATCTCTTCTTTGCTTTTTAGTTTCTATGTATTCCGCGCACATAGATAGTAGGTAGAGAAGGCATTGCATTCCATCCCAAAATTCTTTACTGATATTTAACAGGAAATACACGTTTTAGACCACCAGATGCATTAAGTTTGAACGAAATTCTAAGAGATAGACAAAAGTCTTACTTCACAAAACTAAAGATCTCATTATAGGGCACTATGTCAAATGAATTTTATGTGGATACTACCATTTCTAAGATATTGCTTGTTATTGGTTTGAATGTTCCAGTACTTATACCCGCGTCCCTCAAAGAGAAAGTCACTATTCGGTTTTTCTGGTGCTCATTCAAAGAGAACGGAATCTGAAAGCCATCAAATATGTAGCGATCACCTCTTAAAAGATTTGACTATAGCTTAAAATAAAATAAATGTATTCCGCTATTGACATTATACCAACAAGGAAACTAGTGCAAGTATGTCTACGAATAACCATTTCAATTAACATGAAGTAGATAGAAGAATAAGCATTTGTGGTAATAGTTTGTACAAAATGAGTAAGGAAAGTCATGTGAGTGCAACACTTACCATTTTATGGTCTTGGCTATGTAAAGAAAACAGTTTCGCAAAGCGTGCAGCTCTCAAAAGAGTTGGTTATCGTTTAAGCTTATCGTACTTCCTTATTCCTATGCTATGTACATGGCTACAAGGAAATAGCTAATAAGATAATAATTTCTGCAAATATTTACCTGGGTTAACATAAGCGTCTGTAGAAGAATTTAGGTAGGTACGAGTAGAGAAAGTCGTGTGAGTGCAACATATAGTGAGTGTGTGAGTGATTGAGTGTGTGTGTATGTGTCAGTGATTTTTTTTTCTTTACGTCCTCCAACGTAATATCATATCGGACGGTGAATGACTGAAATGGATGAAATTATGCTCAAATGAGCCCTAGGTACATTGAGCTTTAAGTTAGCCGACATTCGTCTTCTCAGGATAAGGGAGAAGCTCGGAAAAATACAATACCTTATCTTGATAACTTACCCTAAGCGAGATTCGAGCTCGCGACCTCTTGAACGTCATGCAGACACGCTAACCATCACGCTACAGAGGTGGGCAGTGTGAGTGAGGGTAAGTGAATGAGTGTGAGTGAGTGTGAGTGAATGAGTGAGCGTGGGTGCATGACTGAGTAAGTGAGTGAGTGGAATTTAAGGGCCCATTGACAGCTAGGTCATATGGGCCCAAAAAACATATAATTTTGATAACGTTTCTTAAGTAATGAATGGATCCCATACTGATTTATACGTTGATCACTAATTTCATTATGAAGGTCTAGCATAACGAAGAAAAGCACTAATGTGGGCACTGTAAAGGACGCGGACAGTAATATTAGGTTGTCTCATAAGTAATGTCGGCTTTTTTTTTTCCTGCTGTTTTGGAACATTTATTGGGTTTTTTTGGCTCCAACGTTGGAGACAATGGAGACAAAAACACCACCTTCTGGAAGACCTAAAGTATGCCATATTGAGGAGGTATTTGTGAGGTTAGGATGGCAACCAAGAAACGATTTACTGTAAAAAAAAACAGCATATCGGCCCCGAAAAGCACAAGCGTACAGTGAAAAATGACAAAAAGGGAAATTCCCGATTACTACTTGCTCAGACTTTAGGGCAAAGGTGGGCAAATTCTCCGATTTTTGTGAGGAATTTTGTGACGTCTTAATATCTGCGAACATTCCACTGAAGTAAATAAAGAATTCTAAGTTAAAGAGCTTCCTGAAACGTTACTGGATGAATCAACATTAAGACAAATTATATTCCTGTGTACTATAACGAAACCATGAGTGATGAAGTCAGAGGGAAGATCTTCGTTTCCATAGACAAAACCGATACGTAGCAAATGTTGTAGTTGGGAAATTAGAGTCGGTTGTAACAGCTAACATATATTTGCTGACTTCTGAAATTCTACAGAAGGTAAATCATTCGAGCATATGTATTCTGTTTGAAAAGTCATAAGTCTTCAGGCTTGCTGTAGCCTGATGGAATCCAGCATGATGACATGCCACTTTTTGTAACAGATGCAGCCGCATACATGATAAAAGCGCCAAAATAAACTCAGTACTTCTAATCAAAATTGGTGCATATGACTTGTTTGACACACGGTCTCCACAGAGTCGCAGAGGAAGTGAGGTCATACTTTCCACAAGTGGATGCACTTATTTCAAAAGTAAAAACATGTTCGTCAAATTCACTTCACGCAGAGAACAGTTCAAAGTCCAGACTTTTGATGTTCCTTTACCTCCGGGACCAAGAATGAGATGATTGGTTAGAAGCTGTCTTTACTTCTGCGAACATTTAGTGAAATCCTTTGTGAATTCGTTTGACGCAGAAGACGCCAGAGCAATTGGTGCAGCCCAAGAAGTGTTGAAAGACGATGGATTTGGCTTATATTAAGGTAAATTTTGACTCTTTACCATCAACTATTAAGCGTCTTCAAGAAAGGTTCATTAATTATTATGTAATATGTTTATGGGAATGTTTATTTTTAGGTTATTTTTTGTGATTTTTAGGTAATTTTCTAAACATTTTTTGGAATTTGCATAGGGCGCTTTTAGTGTTTTTAAGTCATCAAAGTCCGCTTCTTGGTTATTATTCTTAATACTGTAATGAACTCTGGAATCTTAAGATGAAATCATGGAGTTTCAGTTGCATGCAGTGATATTGAGCGAATGAAGATAGGTTAAACACTGCCCTCTGGCTGTTGTGTTCCATCTGCAAATTAGAGGATTAATAAGAAAACTTTCAAATGATTTTTAATGACGACATTGTCAACGTGAGCAGTTTATTATAGAGTCAATATCTGACTATAGATGTACAGTTGATGTTGGTAAAGCCTGATTGATAATTGCACCTTTCATTTACAGAAAACGACAGCACCAGTTTCAAATGAGTAAGGCAATATGGACTATGTCATTGCTTTCGTATTTCCTCATCTTTCGATACATTTCTTCTGGTTTGTTAAAAATATCTTCTTCTTCTGCTCGGGATTGCCTTGTTCTTTGCTCGCTGTGACCTTTTCTGTGACCCTCTAATAAAAGTTCTACTCATTCCTCAGAGGCAGCAGAAGAAAGAAAACATAAGAAAGTCGTACAGTATTCTCAGTAATTTAATCTTAGTTACCTGCTGACGTATGTAAACTTTCACATCAAACGAGACATTGATTGAAATCTGGCCCCAAAAGTCGACCAGGAACAGAAGGGTGAACAAAGGGAGACGACACCGCCACCGCAGCTCACTGCAGAACTTGCAAGGAAAGTTGGTACAGCTGCTGACAAAAGACGCACGATAAAGAGCAGCAGCGGCAGCAGTTGTAGCTTTAATTGTAAGGCAGGAACCCAAGCAAACAAACGAATAGAGTCTTGTAGTGGGCGCTCTGCAAACACGGGCTCCCAGATCAAAGGCAAAGGGCGGATATTAAAACTGGCATCCTCGAGTTGCTGCGACTTGGAAATATGAACCACAACTTTATGTGGCGACCGACGCTTCGTCCTTTTTCTTTCCCTAGTCTTGTCCGGGATTAATCAAACTTTGCGGAACAGTGTCTGTAGGAGTTTGAAACAACCCCGAGTTGCACTGGATATTGTCCGCATGCCATCCAAACTTTCCCAAAGAATATCTTCCATGTGAAACGTGAATGGAAACAGCACATAGGTGTCTGTGACTAATCCGCCATATGTTTCAAAACGTCTACTCCGGACACTCACATGACTTTCTCTCTACACTCTTGTGCACGCTATCCTAACACTTATTCTTCTGTCGTCTCCAACATAATCGAGACACATAATCCAGGAATAGTTTAATTACATATGTTCTTATAGTTACAACGGGAACAGGTGAATACAGTGGCCCTAAGCAAAAGTCAAAATATTTGGGACCTGATTTCCATGGATTGACTATAAATTAAGCTATCTTTACAGGACCAGAAGGAAAGAAACCAAATAGCTTCTCATTTGTGAAAACTGAAAGTATCGGTAAATGCAAACCAATAAAAAGGGGTATCATCTCGTCGCGAAGAGATGATTTTAGCTCGGTTACGCATTGACCACTGCTATTTTACGCATGGTTACCTTTTGAAACGGGAACTTGCTCCTCTTTCTCTGCTGTGCGAAACCTTTTGTCAGTCCGTAGTGCTGCTAGAGTGTTTCCCCAGCGCACCTTCGAAACTCTCTGCAACTGCCTGTCAGTCTTGCAGAGGTATCGGCGGACAGTAAACAAGCATTCGAAAAAGTTTTGAAAGTTTTAGCAAAGATAAACATGAGCATGAGAGCTTAAAACTTTATAGATAGAAATTTTATACATTTTCCACCATTTTATAACTGTTTTATTTCAGGCTCTTGCCTCCTTGTTATGTATATTTATTTTTCTTTTTACTAGTACTTTTATATTGAAATTTATCTATGGGGTTTGCTTTGATCCGTTGTGTAAGGCCGCTGATGACCAAGTAGTTGTATAGCTCTAATTCTACAATGTCAAATTTCAATGTTTCAACAGATACTACCGTCAACAGTAGTACATTACTAGATGCTTTTATTATAATACAGGTTTACCGAATTCTGATGTATACACAGCGGTTTGAATATTTAAGCACGAATCGCCGGTGAGGCAATTAATGAGGGTAAATATTTCATTTTAATGTTTGAATCATTAACTAAAATGCCATATTAAGTAATTAACGATACTGCATTACTCGTTAGACTAAGTAGATTATCTGTGTACATAGCTTGCGTGTCACACCGAGTCAATTTTCTAGCTCTAAACACTATTATTAGTAAATTGTTGCACAAATTCAATTACATACTGTAATAACTCAGCATTTTATAGTTATATTGGTCAGGCAATTCGGGCGCAGATCCTAAAGTAGCTGATCGTAATTTCCCAAATAAAGAAGAATTGAAAATGTCAAGATGCGTCTTTATGAGTATTATATAAATTTTCATCCAATTTGTTAGGTTATCTTTTATTTCCGTTTTCGTTTCCTTCCAACGGTAGTAACTCAGGCCTCAAATAATTCTTCCACCCTAAACTACCCTTTACATGGAAAATTTTTCGAAAAGTTTGATTTGCTCGAAAAAATACTCTATGTTTAAGATATTTTATAGCTCACATTGGTCAGCAGTTATGCTTCACAACTTTTACAGACCCCGTAAGGTGATAAGAAACAGAGACGCACCCAAACAGTGCACTCGCTTGTCTACGTATTAGAGACGGTATAAGAAACTAGCAGCTAAATTAACACAATTCTCATTTTTAATATGCGGAAATAACAATATTATTACAGTTTTCACCGTCCGTACATCAGAGCTGGAATGTTCATCAATATTGGTTTGTGGATTAAAATCCCAAATTTGGTGCATGTGATATGGACCGCTATCTCTCTTTTTGTCTCCAAACTTTCGTACAACAAATATCGTTAAAGGTTAACTTCTGTTGTTATAACAAATCACGAACAGAGAACGTGAACTGTAATTGGTAAATGTCGAGTGAGCTTTTGTCTCTCTCTATTCAATTGTTCATTATTTGTAGCAGTTCAGATTCGGAAGGCAAATATGCAGCAATTCCGTTTGGGGAGTCAAATACGGGGTAGTTGCCCACAGAAATGGGATACGATGTACAGGATATTTGCCCTGAGAGTCGAAGTTCGCGTATGTTGGAAGGAGGTAAACCCACACTCCCCTCTTTCACAAACAAATAATTGTTTCTTACTAATTAAGAACAAATAAAATGACTGTATTTTCATTTGTCACAATATTAATGGCACGTGTGCCGCCAAACTGTACATACTATTGTAAGCGTTACAACCTGTTTATGACCGTAGATATGGATTTTCTGAGCCGCGTGCAACATAATGACATTACTGGTTTACTTTGTGCTCGAAATGAATCGCCACGAAGTGCTGGCAATGTAAAAGCGATTTTCTTTACCGAGGGGTAAATTAAAATTCAATTTTAGCGAGGACATATCAGTGATGCGGGCTGCCGCAGGAACGTTCGATAGACGCTCCTTCCCAAGGGAGACAGAACCCGCTAACGAGGTAAACCTTCTGGTGACCCAAATTTTCATTCCTTCCTTCCTTCCTCAATGTGTTACTCTATGGGGAAATTGATTAGCAATATTGGGAAGCTTTTGTTGCTCATTTCCTTCCTCAAAGAATAAAGACTAAGATTTATTATCCAAGATCCAAGAACTCTCCTCCACGTCTGACGTAACTATTCGTACAGCTACCAATAAAAATGAAAATGTTTCATTTTGAACATTTCTACGCTTAAAAACGTTGAAATCTCGACATAGAATTTTTGGGTGGAATACAATAGCTCCTCTACTTCACGTAGCAGAGAAAGTAAAACTAACTGGACATGATTCTTATCGTTTTTCTCACAGTGGTGTCAGGAGTGGTATTTGTTAAATTTTCATTTTGTTACAATAGTTTCTGGAACAATGGGTAGAAAAATGTAAATATAACAGATCATACTTTTAAAACAGGCTTCGCTGTTTCTCATTATTTTCTTAGCAAGTGAGGAAAGTGTTAGAAACGTGATCCAGTCGTGATACAAGCTTAGCAGCTCAGATTTCTGGCTATGTTAATCTGAGCTAAGAGCAGCACGTCCTTTGTAGTTGCCGTTCAGTGTGATTCTGTTACGTACTCCAGGAAGCAGAAAAAGGAAGGAAGGGGCGTGAGTGTCGGCTCTGGCCTCTTGATGCCAGAGTTAAGAGACCAGGAGTGCTCTAAGTATTGATGTTGAGATAGAGCACGACACCATCCGCTCGCTCCCTGAGATAGCAAAGGTTCAAGAGAACAGTCTGATACACTCTGACAGTTGCACTGACCTTCCTTTCACTCTTCACCTCTTCTCTCTAAGTCTGTTCTATGTTTACAACAGCTCCCAGCTTATTGTCCTATTTTAAGGGAACACACAAGTTCTATTTTAGTCTGTTTGGTCAAAAAAATCTATTTTTGGATTATAATTTCAAAAAATGAACCATACGTTAAAGATTATAACCCTTTCATGCCTGAATAATTTTGCTACATATGCCGTTCTTCCTCTAATTCCAGTAATGCCAGTAGTGCACTGGCCATGCACTCAAAGCCTGAGGTCGTGAGTTCGAGTCTCGGCAACCGCAGTCAAATGTACCTGTGGTAAAGGACGGAGAGGGACCACGTAAAATAATCGGTGTGATGGCACGCGTGGATGATGACGGGCTATCATTTGACTGCGGTTACATGGATTTTGCTTCTTTTCTTTAAAAAAACACTACAATATAAATTGTAAAAAAAAAAAAAAAAAAAAAAAAAAAAAAAAAAAAATAATAATAATTTTTTACAATTCAAACCGTCTCAAATATGTATTTTTAATTGGTGACAGACAGTATAACAAGAATATAGCAGAACAAAAAAGTTAAAACTAGTACAAATAGGAAAAAAAGCCTATGTATCTTATAAGACACACCAGGTATGAAAGGGATAACTACGAAGTTTTAATCCCCTAGGGAGGGTGGGCGCCATTTTTAAAGCTGTGCGCATCTGCCTCTGCCTTTTAAATTGACGTGTCCATACCTCCCATTTCACGCAGGTCTGGAATTTAATATGCAGATTTTATCAGAAAAATATGTTTTGAGGCCCCCTGAATCCGAAAATGTTCAGAAAATGCTCTCTCTGTGTGTGTGTGTGTGTGTGTGTGTGTGTGTGTGTGTGTGTGTGTGTGTGTGTGTGTGTGTGTGTGTGAACAGCGTAACTGAAAAACGAAAAGTGGGTTAAAAATCAAAGTTGGTATTTAAGTTTAACATCTTTCAAGTATGTGACATGACGAATATGAAGAAAATTCCTTCACACTAAATTACCCTTTATTGGAACATTTTCGAAAATGTTGATTTTCTTGAAAATGGCTTTAACGACTTTGATTAAATGTCATATGTTTAAGATACTTTTATGACAAATGAACTATATATTTTGTATTTTCTGTCTATAGCCCACGTAATCCTCTTTACTCTTGATGACTTTTACATAACTGGTAAACCATAAGAGATAGACCAAATCTTACCTTACAAAAATGTAGCACCCGTAAGCACACCTACAATTTATGTCCAAAATACTTTTTTGTAGAGTGAACCATTTCGGAGGTATTCCTTGTTATTTGTGTGAGTTTTGCAATACTTATACTTGCCATAAATGAAAGAACAGAATTTCAAAGCTTTAAAAGATTGTGCTGTGGCCCAAAGCCTACTGTAGTCCCATATTCCCTTTGCACCTATAAGAAAATGATCAATAAGATGTTTTTCAAATGTTTATCTCGACTAACATGAAGAAGATAGAGGAATTTCAGTTAGTACAAGAGTAGGGAAACTCATGTGAGTACAACGCATTTTACTTTTAAAATTCGTTTCTCCTATGTTTTAATGATATTTGACGTCTTCGTTATTATGAAAATGTCATGTTTGGTTATACTGGAAATATATATGAAAGTCTACACTTGTGAAACATTTTTGTTGTACTTGGCAGCGAGGAGAAGTTCTCCTGGAAAAAGAGCAAACCTTTCAGCGGTGATGAAAGTGACGGAGCGATTCACCTCGGGCACATCCATTGATGTCAATATCCATTAACCTTTTGTTTCTTTCGCTATCCCCAAGGCTTTCAATATTTAAGCAAGCCTGACTGGTATCACGTCTTTTTTCATTTTCACACTGCTATCATTTCTCGAGTTCAGCGCCCAAAGACGTGTATTCCAACATAATATCTTGTGGCATGTTTTGGAGGCAGTTTTATAAAGTCTACAGATTACAGCAAGAGTCACGAGGGAAAAAAGTTCTTAAATATAATTTAAGATCGCGCCTTCTGAGGCCAGCTGACACTCTGATAGACACTGAAATTGAGAACAATTGAAGGGTTTGGTGGGCCATCTGCATCAACCAGGAACATTTTATAGGCACACATTTGTTGCAAAAACTTGACAAGTTAAATGTATACTGGTAGAATGCCATAAGAAAAAAATGTGTTGCACTCACATGACTTTCTCAACTTTTCTATAAACCATTCTTAAAACTCTTATCCCTATATCTTCTTCGTGTTAGTTGAGTTAAACATTTGCATAAATTATCTTATTGCTTATTTCCTTGTAATACAGTAGACTTTGAGCGATAATCAAACATTTTAAACCTTTGAGATTCTGTTCTCTTTGCACGGTTAACATATAAAAAACGAATTACGATATTCCATTTGACAGAAGTATAAGTTCTTCAAAACTCGCAAAAATAGCAAGACATATCTCCGACATGGTTCACTCTACAAAAAAATTATTTTGACATAAACTGTGTGCTTTAACGAGATCTAGATTTTTGTATAGTCAGATTTTGTCTATCTCTTACAGTGTATGAGTTATTGAAAAGTCACCCAGAGTGAATAGGACTTCGTGGGCTATAGCCAGAAAATTCAAAATATATAAAAATATATCAAACATATGGCTTTTTAATCAAAATCGTTAGAGCCATTTTCAAGAAATTAAAAATTGTCAAAACATTTTCCATTTAAAGGGTAGTGTAGGGCGCAGGAATTTTCTTCGAAGTCTTCGGGTCGCATCCTTGAAAGACATTAAACTTACATACCGACTTTGGCTTTTAACCGACTTTTCGTGTTATGCTGTCCACAGACACACAAACACAAACACAAACACAAACACACACACACACACACACACACACACACACACACACGAACCTTTTTCTAAAAATGATTTTTCTGGATTCAGGGAGCCTCAAAATATATATTTGTGCTGAAATCTCGACATAGAATTTTTGGGTGAATACAATACTTCCTGTATATACGTAGTAGAGAAAATGCAAGAGTGCTATTGCTTCCTAACATTCTAAAAGTTTGTATCTAATGTGTTGATTTTCTCTAAGACTGTTTAACTCATATTTTTCGTTTCTCAGGAGGTTTACAAATGTCGGCACTCAATTATCTTGGTAGTTAAAATGAAATTAAATGTTAATAAAATAGTACCTTTTCATTCAATTCAATGTTATAATTTAATAAATCCTGGCATTGCATGTCAAACGGTAGGTCCGCCATAAGCGCCGTATATTGAAAGTAATTCAAAGTGGTAATTCCCATACAAAATTACCAATTTCGACCTTTCCGATTTTTTGCTGCGGGTTTTTCGTGACGTTCTTTTTTTCTAAACCACCCTAGTATTGAAAGAAATGACACAAAGACATATTATTCAAATAGGGCGAGCTATTTTCGGGTTTTTACGAGACTAACGCATGGCGATTGATTTTATACATACTTTTTAATCTTCCATGTTCTGTTTTGTAATGATTTAGAACGCTGTTTAATAACAGACGCACTGGGTACATTTAAACTATTCTTTTTGCACTTTTTGGAAGTGTTGTTAGACTCTACGAATATTTTACGTTTTCTAAAGGCTTACTAGGAAAGCTGTCCTAACCTAATTTGTGAGTTATTTATTATGACCAGGACATTTTTCATATATAACAATGTGACGCTTTTAGTTTTGAAAGGGAAAATGTGTGCGATTACATTTTAATTTCATTTGAAGGGACAGATAGCTCTGGAACACGTCATCTCGTATGAAGTAATGGAGAAAATGAATCGCAGTGGTGTGGAGTCTGCAGGCATCATGGCCTGAAGAGGTCCGCGATGATGAAGTTTTATCACATATGTTCTCACATACAGGCGAGGTACTCGTGTGCAACTGAGTGTGTCGGATGAAACCACACACAGTGAGATCCACTTGGACCTCGTACATCAGCTAACAATTACGGAAATCTATACAAGAACTATTGCTTTCCACACAATCTAGGTCACGCAGCGGTCGGCCGGCCTTCTTTATCATTGTTTTTTCGGGGGTTTCCCTGAATCGCTACTTGAATGTTGGGAAGGTTTCTTTCATTCCTCGAATTTTCTCTTTCTTCATTTCCTTTTTTCCATTTCTACTTACACCTCTTCTTCACCCGGTGTCTCTCCTGTTTGATACCCTTGCAATGTCCCTTCCATTCTCTGACTTACCTATTAGGTTTGCATCCATTGGTTGAATGCCTAGTTTCCTGACGTCTGAAACTATTCTTCTCTCCTGTTGATGACACTCCAATTACTTCAATAAATTTCAGTCGTGTTTTTATCTTACAATATCCCAAATCCTCTCCCCTTGTTATGCTAGCCGTTACTCCTGCAGAGTTATCGAAAGGAAAAAAGGCAAGATTCGGGGTCAACCACCCTCTACATAGAACAACCCATTACTGTTTATTTTTCTCAAAAAATAGGACTTCAAGTGACGAAATTGCACGTTTAACCTTTTTCAATCTATTTTGTACCACTTGTAGATGCAATGTGTAATAAAAACACAAAACTGTGCTGACAAATAACAGATCAAAGAATAATTTTGTATTTGTGCAATGTGCAGTATGAGAAAGTTGAGATCTTAACGCTTGAAAATTATTTGTTCTATAATGGCACAATATTGATTACAGATTCCTGATGACCTATTGTTCTTTCCCAATTCATCGAATATGGTTAGTCACTTTTTCTGCTGCCAACATTGGCAAAGCAAAGCTATAAGAAATAGGAAGGGAACAGCTACCCAGCGCCCTCTGACAAGGAACAAGTGGTTTTACTTAACTAGTCAGGGATAGAAGGGAGGGTGGGATGAAAAGTTTAGGGGTAAAGCAGGAATTAAACAAAAGCGTAGGTTAACTGTGAGGCGGTATTTGTCCTAAAATGGCGACAAGGCTCGTTGGAAATTACGAGGCGAACAATTTTGCTGAAAAGCTGAAAAATTGAATTTATTGAAAACGGTTACTTATTTTTCCTCTTGCAGCCATTTTTCAAAACTGAATGAATATCCAATTCAAAATATGTTTATTGAAAATGATAAATTTATTTAGTAATGTACTGAAACCATAGTGTAGGTGTTGAAAATAAAATCAATTTAGGTGCAACAAAATGTAACGATACTGAAAACTTTTTTGTGTACTGATAATTAAGATTTACAACTTTGCTGAAAAGTGTAAAATGTATTAAAAATGTTTTGCCCAACGGAAACTGGTGAGTTGAGATATTCAAATATATCGTGAACGCAACATTATGGACAGGATTCCCATATTCCCAGCTCAGTTAATCAGCGGAAGTCATCGGAGGTACAAAACGTAAGTAAACTAATTTAACTAAAACTTTGGAGCAACAATATACTTCTGAAATTTTAATCGAAATTTACTAAATAACCCGGATGACACCATTAACATTACGTTAACAAACACCCACGTAAACTTACATACACACACGCGCGAGCACGCACACACACACACACACACATACACACACACACGGGCCTTTTATATTATGTTTTAATTATGCAGACATTGTTACAGAGGCAAGACTGAAAGACTAGTTCACCTTTAGTCCGGGAGCATACAAAGCACTTTAGACATAAACAAATGTGAGCCATCAGAGAAATGAAATGAATGGAGAAAATGCATGCGATGCTCGTATATAAGAGGGAGGGAGGCATCAAATGTCGTCACATAGCAGTAAATCAGCTACGTCATAATGCAGACTCCGTCGTGAATGCAAAAGAATCTCCCAGCAAAACAAACGAACTGCTCCACACACAAACAAACACTGGACGACGACGAATCCAATTTCCGCTGTCCTGGAGATACATCGGTGTACATTACTCACCCTCGTCCTTCTTCAGGACCTGAAAACCTCGTCCATGCCCCGGATATAAACTATCTTCAGCAAGAAAACTCCCAAGACCTTTATTACTGTAGCACACGTTCTTGTTATTGTTAGTATCACTGTTAGTATTAGCAGCAATAGGGAAATATCTTTTACTTATTTATACACAGCACAAAAGCATCGAGGCTCAATGAAAAACAAAAGAAAAAGATTAAAAATCTGATGTGTTGCACTCACATGACTTTCTCTACTCTTGCATTAACCATTCTTACAAACTCTTATTCCTATATCTTCTTCGTGTTAGTTAAGATAAACATTTGTACAAATTATCTTATTGCTTATTTCCTTGCAGGTACAATGGGAATATTAGAACACAGTAGGCTTTGAGAGATAGCCAAATCCTTTAAAGCTTTGAGATCCCTCTTTGCACGCTTAGCATATAAAAAATGAACAACGATGTTCCATTTCACGAAAGTTTTAAGTCTCCCAAAACTGACACACATACCGAGGAATATCTCCGAAATTATTCATTCTAAAAAATTATTTGGACATAAATTGTGTTTTAGTAACATCTACATTTTTGTGTAGTAAGATTTGGTCTACCTCTTACGGTTTATGATCTAAGTCATTCAGAGTAAACAGGACTACATAGGCTACAGCAAGAAAATTCAAATTATAGGTTTCATTTGTCATACAAATATCTTAAACATGTCATTTTAATCAAAATCGTTAAAGCCATTTTGAAGAAAATCAATCTTTGAAAAATTTGCCAGGTAAAGAGTAGTTTAGGGTGGAGGAAATTTCTTCAAAATCTTCGTGTTGCATTCTTGAAAGACATTAAATTAAATACCAACTTTGGTTTTTAACCTACTTTTCGTTTTTGAGTTATGCTGTCCACAGACTGAGACACACACATACATACACACACGGACCTTTTTCTAAAAATGCTTTTTTTTAGATTCAGGGGGTCTGAAAATATATATTTCCGGTGAAATCTCGACACCGAATTTTTGGGTGGAATACAATAGTTCCTTCTATTTACCAGTCGAGAAAGTAATAAAGAAGAACGATCCAATAAGCCAATGACAAAGAGTTTATTGAAGCTTTTTAATACACTAATAAACTGACCAGGGAGTACTAATTATTATATTACAGTATAGACAAATATATCAAAATGCAAAATAAATAAATATTAATATTAAATCTTCTTGTTCCTACAATACACAAATTATGTTAATGTCTGTTTTGAAAAAAAAATGAGGCTGTAGAGTTTAAATTTACGCAAATGTTTAATAATACGATACTAAAATAATTATATTAGAAAATGCAAGTCTTGCACTAATATCACAATAAATTACCAGTTGGTTTAGCTGGACGTAACAGAAATCACAAGCTAGTCTAGACTACTTTCTGGCAATTGTATTGTCTATCAGTATTATATTCTATGTCCAATGATAAAGTGACACTGGTCTAATATTTTCTTCGTCATATCTTAGACCACCTTACCAACATAATATTAAATAATAGTGTGAAAATCGTGATGTAGCAATAGTTACAGTTCAAACCTGCATAAAGCTAAGGAATACAACTGTGTGGCTGCACAAGTAAAGTCCAAAAACAGGGTTTATCTTGAGTGACGCAACTTTCAGACGTCGCCTGTGTGTCACAGCTGGCTTCCGACTGAATGGCTTCTCCCTAGGTAGCCAACGCAGCTAACAATCGCACCTAAGATGGTTTTATATTACAAACAATATGTGAATAACGGGTATTTGCGTCACGTTTCGTCCCAATGGATTTTCTTGGGAAGTAGTTTGGTTCATTTTAGGCAAACTGGATCGTTGATAGAGATTTCTAACCATGGTAGAATTAAACATGGAAATACATATAAACAAACTGTTGTCTTGTATTCCAAAGTGCTTTTCATGACAGAGTAATTGACTTGCCTGTTAAACTCTCCGTATTTAAATTCCTGCGATTGTTCTTAGAAATGGTTAATTCAAGAGATGCTTTAATTTAAATTTCAGGCGATATTTCTATGTAAGCGCTCTAAAATAATCTAATACAAAATTATAGAGGCAGAAAGGCCTCCTAAACTTCAGGATGGTAAATATAGTTGGTAAAGTGAAGATTCAATTGTTTTCTTTGCATGGCTTGGGTAGGCGTCACATCGAGTTAGACAATGTCCACAGAAATTTATTAATTTGTCTGTATAAAGTGTTTTTCAGACGAACATTTATGGTGGTGGAAGAATGTAAAATAACGACGTACAGAATAAGTGTAGATTCTGCGAAGTGGCACGAAATAGAGAGAAGAATAGGAACTTATGAAAATTTATAGTCCGTGTTTGTGAGATTGTGGACCCCGTAGCGCGATTCAAAAGGACACCAAGCCATGAGATTATGTAATTTTGTGTTTATACATTGAATTTGTGTGTTTTGACTCGTACCGCGCCCGAGATATAATAGTGGACGAAAGGAATTATTCAGGCTCATCGCTGATCCAGCTCGGCTAAAACGAACCAGCGCTCTTTTTAATCGTTGCCAGCGCTCTTTTTAATCGTTGCAAAGTATAGGCTTTATTTTCTTAACTTCAAGTGATATGTGTGAAACCTAGTTTATTTAGTCCTTAACCAAGGTTAGTATGTTATATAAGGACACAATAATGAGCTACCAGTATAATCATGGGATAAAACTTATTCTTGTGCATAATTATTGCTTTTAATGAAATTACGATATCGTATTAGGGAGAACACGAACCATGCTTTACAGTTTTAGGTTTTGATTTGAGATACTGTCCTGTACATGGTATGTTTGACAAAAAACAAAACACTTGGATAGATATAGATTTCATATTTATGTAAAACCATTATAATCTAGTAAGTTCTGTCTCCTGAGCTGTAGTACTTTGATTAAGTTCAGACCTGGTTGAAACATGCGTTTTCTTGTAAAAACAATATTTTGCGTATAGTTTCCTAAACTCTGAGCTAGCGACACATAAAACAATGGGATTAAAGGCCGGATTCCAAATATATGCTATCTGTGTATATTGATACAAATAAATAGCCCACAATTCATAAATAGAGAAACAAGCATAACGTCGCAGTGCCCATGCTGTAGTAAGCAAAGACAGTTTTGTGACAGCAAAAAATAGGGCTAAAGCGATGAATATCCTGGTGATTTTCCTTCGTCGATCTTGAAGTGAGATGCTGGATTCTCCACTAGAGCTTCTTCGCATTTTACAAGCAGGAATTATATAAAACAATACCATTATAATAGTGGGTACAACACCAAATATCAGTAAACGGAGCGTAGTTTCTCCAGGGATAGTGTTTTTATCTGGTGCTAAGCACACAATATCTGCTTCTAGAATCACCACTGCTGTTGCTGAACTTCCCGCAACCAACCACACACCTAACACGATTAACCGAGAATAAACGTAGCTTCTTTTCTCCTCTGGAAGATGATTTTTAAATCGGAACAGAACTACGTATCTCATTACACTAATTGAGGCAATTGAATATGTGTTGAGTGATATCACAAGACTGCTATAAAACAGTACGACGAAGCATATTATGTTGCGGTCTACACTGGTGTAAAGCCTCAGGAAGAGGCCAATAAAAGGTTTGAGCAGGTGTAATATATCCGAGAAGCAGAGGTTTATCAATGGTAAATTCTCCGGGCTTCGAGTCTCTGGTTGTTTGAAGAAAACCACAAGCAACACAATGTTGAGAAATATCCCCAAGCAGGCTATCGATAAATACACCATCAGTATCCAACTGTTCAAATCATTAGCACTGCCGACTGTTGTAATCCAGGAGAACATTTCCGACTGCACTGTTTACTTCTGGACACCAATCACCTACTGAAACAAAATAAAATAAATAAATATAAATATATTGCTCAGTAGAATACTGTAGTTAGCATAAGTGTTGTGCAGCCGAGGGGGACACCTCGCCCGTTGTGACCACCACTGAGGAGGAAGGGATGAAGTGAAGGAGTCTAGATACCACAGGCAAAATTCAACAGAGAACCACCTAAATTATTAAAAATCCAAAGCTCAAACATTCGTCCACTTATGTAGCTCCTGAAGAAGGTGACGAACGACCTGTCGACTAAGCAGCCCTCTAGTGTTTTTTCCTTGAGCAAGTATCCACGCCACCTGTCTGGCACCACCATAGGCGATGGAAAGGAATACGTCATAGATGACACCCATTCCAGCATTCACGTATCGACCACGGAAAACTACGAAAAATCCAAGGCCAGCGTGGTTGCTCAAAACCTAGACGGCTCGAATTCCAGCCTTACACGTTATTGCGTTATTAAACGATTTATTAAGCATTATGGAACACAGGGTCTGAGTTTTACTTGAAAATTGTAACACCACATAAGATTAAATACGACTACTTCGTTTATCACAAAATTAATAAATAATTTTGATAAAACCATAAAGTTACAGTTTTACGAAAGAAATACAGCGAGAGAAGAATTTACTGGATTTGTCATTTGTCACAATATTGGTCGCTAAGGGCCTGGGAGACCCCTACTTTCATTTAAACGTTCTAGTTTTCAAATGAACACACCTAAGATGCAATCGTCTGACTAGGTCATCTAATATTACACCTTATTTGACTGTTTGTTGGAGCGACAACCTTGTGTATTTGTTTATTTAGCTCCAAAAATGACTAATCGTCAGTTACTTGTCGCGGGGGTCAATCTAACTCTGTGCGCATGCTCGCATTACATATTACTGACATGTTTTTCCTCGTTAATTGTGCAGTACGTTTTATTTACTTATCTTTGATCAATCTAGTAAGATAGGTAATGCAAATAACAATCATGTACATTTAAGCTAAATGAAGCTAAACATGCGAATGAAGGAAAAATAAATTTAAAAAAAAAATACAAGCATATGAGCTCAAAAATATAGTGAGAGCCTACTGGACCCTCGTGCCTAAAGCTTCACTGCTGTTTGTGAAAACGTGAAGGAACAGACGGACCATTCAGTCTCCAATTGCAGCAAATACATTCGTCAGAGCTCGCAATGGGCCCCACTAAAAGTGTAATGTTCCATAATAACAGTCGCATTCAGGAGAACGTATTTTGGGTGAGTAGGGAATGGGCCTGGTCATATTTAACCTCACTTAGCGTCAAAACAATGGCATAGCCAACGGCGAGCACCGATTCAACTTAACTAATTTGTGTATATTTTTTGAAAAATTTGCAACTTTCATTGCACAGTTTGAATAAGTACAAACACATCCCGAACTAATTTCACAGATAGGATCTACAACTGTCAAAAAAGGTGCCCACTCTCTCTCTCTCACTGGTTCGCTATAATTGGCAACGGCTATCTGCCAACGGCATAGACTCGTTTCCCGCGGCGCAAGTATATTTAGATGAAGATTTTATCAACTTACCCACGAAGAGGGGGAGGAAGCAATCATGCGCTATTTTTGGCCAACTGAAGTGTTTATAAAAATGGAAATGGTGCTAGGATGAGCTGAAAGGGTAACATCCCCTATCAACAAACCCCTCTATTGATGTTCATATCAATTAATGAATAATTACAGTATGATTTGTTGTCTGTCCTTCCTCCAAGAGAGGGACAGGAATAAGGGTGGGGGCAGAACACATTATAGAGATGACAAAATGAGAGAGGGGGGGGGGGGAATCTGATATGTTACACTCACCCTACTCCGGTACAAACTATTGTCATATTAATCGAGATAACCATTTGCAGAACTTAATACTTTTTTTTTTTTTTTTTTTTTTTTGTAAATGTGATGGGAATTTGGGAATAAGTCAACCCTTTTAAAGCTGGTCGCTGGTCACTGTTTCCACTGTAAAGTTTTTCCTAAGATTAAAGTTAAGGCTATTTCTTTTTTTTTACAAGGCATGTCTGAAAAGTCATGAAACACTGTTTCACTTTTGTCTTGTGACATTTTTAATTTATATAGTTTACTTGTTATATGAAATTTAAATGCCGCTGTATATAGGTTTTCTTTCTTCAGTATAATCACAGTATCATCTGCATAAAGTTCAACAAATTTTATAAACCTGTTTTTCCCGTGAGATAATCTTATTTCAATTTATTAATCAAATTGTCTAAATATGTATTGAAAAGTGTTCAAGATCGGTTGCATTCTTGTCTAACAAATTGATTCGTCTGAATTTATTTTGTTTTTGTTCCATTTGTATTTATTTCTATTCCAGTATGTTGATACAAACTTTTTATGATCTTAAATGAAATGAGTATCCTTTTTGTCCATTATATTGTATAATTTACTTCTATCTATAAAATCAAAGATACCAATTACCAAAGTATGCACATATATACCCCTAACATGGTATGTAATAAACCGGATTTCGAAGCCCTCCAGAGAAATATTTTTCAGTTCCACTTGCTGCAAGGCCCAACTCGGTGTCAGCGCTTCGCTTTAAGACATTTTCTTAGAAATAATCTCCGGAAGGGACCCCTGAGAGGTAAAAGTTATTGATGGCGACAGGCGATGTCTTCCTGCATTTTCTTGTTTATATAAGCCTCTCTCAAATAACGATTTATGCAAAACAAGCATGACGTCTCTCAAGTAAATCTTCCAACGAGAGAAGACTGTCAGTCGAAATGAAGTTTCTTTCTGGGGTATTGATTTTGTTACCCAGGAAGCGAAAGCCAATCATCCAAAGGCATTCTGTTCTCTTGTCCACCAGTATGAGTTGAGATATATCTGCAGCTGCCTCCTCAGCAGAAATACGCTCCGCAATTTGTGGTTATGTCATCTCTAGCATGGCGGGGCAGGGTTTTTCCCTGCAGGGGTAGTTAATATGTGCTATATAAATCCTCATGATGACCTCCTAGTGGGCCACTTTTTGGATACAGTCAGTTGGAGTAAAGCACTGCTTTCCAAAATTAACCAACCTCCGCTTTCAGCGGGATAAAAGTTGTTTTCCTGCCACAAAAGAGTCGCAGGACTGCCAACCCCTTGAGGATCACTAGGCTGGGAATAGCAACGCATAACTACTGCATGAAAATCTCCTTCCGGATGTTGCTGAGTGGAATAACGTCTACTATTAATGGCCTGCAATCAATACACAGAGGCAACACACTTCCCTTTTGTCCATTCTGAATGTTTATCGATTATCTTCAATCAGATCTATCTCAGTGATATCATTGGTCTGCATCAAACATTATATTTTTGAATGAATGCATGTTCTCAAACAGGTTTTTGCGGCTAGTTGAACGGTATAGTTCGTTTTTTGTTCTGTGACGTCAGGTTTTTGACAAAATCGAGTATTTGTGTTTCATAAATGTCCACACGGTGCTAGACCACTTACTTGCAGCTATCAGGACAGTACTCAGAGTGACATCGAAACTTGTGGGCACCGGTGTGCTTGGAAGAGAGTATTGAAAATCTATAAACCCAGCAATTGCATACTTTTTGGAAATAAATTTTGCCTCGAGTGCTTACTGCTTTTATACCTCGTATTGTAAAGCACGCACAAGATTGACATTTGTGTCGCTGTAGCTGTAGTGAAATATTTTATAACCTCTCTCTCTCTCTCTGCCTCTCTTTCTGTCACACGCAGCGACGAACGTTAATAACTTAGAAAATCCCGGTGGACCGTCCTGGAGGCAGGCAGCCGTCTCTCGCTGCAGTAATCGTTTCACAATACAGTTCGCTTTCTGAATTTCAGCCCAGAGCTAAATGTGAAACCGAGCACTTACATGACCTGCAGACATTCGAACAAGTGAACGGCTTTCAAACTCATCGCATAAACTCTCGCTCTTAGCAATTATTCACAAGTACCTCATATACCTATATTATGCATAGTGCGTCCTTCTCTTCCCAGAGCAAAAGATATACGCTGGATATTAAGGCTATGAGTGCTTGGTGATAGACTTAAATATTGGTCATTGCATTTCAAAAAATGAGGCAACTGATTCGCATGTTTTAAAATCACCAATGGTTTCTGCGTGTGTCAGTAACTGTAAACTCAGTAACTCAAGGACCCTACATCGCATTTCGGTAAAGTATATAACATCAGCATAACAATAATTACACAATTTTTAAAACCTTTTTCTTCATGTATTAAGTATCAATGCCTTTTTAGAAAGATTAAACCTGGAAAAAAATAGTGAAGCAATAAATATTTAACGTCTCGCTCTTTGTTGTGCAACAAAACGAACAGCAGCGGATCGACAACGTCCTTGACGTGACTCTTGGACCGGTGCAGTGCGACTAGGGGATATGAAGCTGTTTCTTTTACTTATTTTTTCTGCGGCTGTCTCTTGCATACGCCATAAAAATGTTAACTAATATTGCTTTGAAATTAAGTGCTGAATGCTATAGCATAATTATACTCCATTTAAAACGACAGTTTTCAGAAAAAATACGAAATATGATGATAATTAGATTAAATCTAAGTCCTAAAAATATCCAACAAATACCATCACAAACTAAAAAGTATTAGCTTCATTTTTAATTTCATTGGGGAATTTTAGGTTAAATAGTTTCTAAGCTGCAAGTATCAGAATCGCTTAATTTTATCAAATTACGGTAACTTCGACCCCGGAAAAAACTCGTGTTTATCATAGCTGCGATTTTTCAAAATACATTAAATTAACGTCTACTTTAGAGGATAGAAAATTGAACCCCCACAAAAATTAAGCAATATAGCCAATGGTCAGTAACTTTTCAAACAGGTATACAGGAGTTCTACTGCGCAACTAAGGCCATCTGCTGACACTTCGGCTCAAGTAAAGGGATAAACGTACATTAACTATCGAGGTTCGAGCATGGAATTAAACCGACATGAAACAACAATAAATAATAACTATGATAAAAAAATTAACCTGCATCGACTTTTGCAGTCCCTGGATTCTCGGCTTCAAAACATTGATTTAAACCAGTATAATAGCCAATATTTTACATTAGTGCGTATTTACATTTCACGCCTCGGATACATCGACAAGAATATTTTTAGCATAATTATAGAAATGATATTGCACCGCAGATTAAATCATTTTCAACACAACACTAATGTTGTAGCCTTGAGCTAAAACACGCGAATTTCCTTTAATTTTAAACCCAATTAACATTCCAACTTGTCACTGTCACAATTTGAATTTTAAAAAAGGATGACACAAAAGCCAGTGTTGGCGAAGCGATCTAATTACCAGCAAAATTGCAATTCAATAACTAAACGTGGACGGTTGTCATGTTAACCAATGCATCACGTGGTAGGGTGATTAAAGTCTGAGGCCTGTTAGTATCGGATCGTGTCGTTGTTGTTCTTTACAACCAGTACAGCAACATCCAAAGGCAATTTGAAGAGGAAGATAATTGATTATTGCAAGTCATTATGGTGGCATGAAAGCGCTGAGCAAAATATCAAAGTTATAGCCTTGATTCCGTCATTCGTGTTTGCGAAGTGGTAGCATGCCTGCCTCTGGAACGCGGTGCACTCAGCCTCGTATCAGATCTAACAAACGCGGAGGCCAACGAAGAAGTTTCCTATCGTCATAACCAGCAGGGCCAATCCGTCTGTTGTGAAGCTTCTTATCGTAAAATCACACTACTACTAACGAAAGGATGGCTATAGCCAGAGAATACAAAATATGCATTTCATTTAATATAAACATCTCTTAACATACGGTATTTTAATGAAAATCGTTAGAACCATTTTTAATAAAATCAAGATTTTCGAAAAAGTTTCTACCTAAAGGTAGTTTAGGGTGGAAGATTTTTCTTTTTTTTTTTCAAAATTTTCGTGTCGCATCCTTGAAAAATATTAAACTTAAGTACCAACTTCGGTTTTTAACCGACTTTTCGTTTTTGGCTTCGGCCCAGACCGATGGTTTTTAGGTGTGCTTAAAATACACACACTTGCGTGCACGGATCTTTGTCTAAAAATGCTTTTTTATTCAGGGGATCCCCAAAACATTTACAATTCTGGTAAAATTTCGACATCTCGACATATTTTGGGTCGAATACTAAAGTACTTCCCCTGATTACTTCCGATATTTATGCAACACACCTAACACAAGGTAATACGGATAGATTCTTAACTGAGCAATTCTAAACTACCGTAGTCTACCTTATTTATGAGAGTCTACGGTAGCCTAGGTAGTTTTACAACTCTAGTTGTTAAGTCAGCTACTCAAAAACATTTTCACTCAATATGAAGGCAGTAAACTTTGTTATAATCTAACTTTGTCATAAATTTGGTGCTAGAATCGAAGGTAGCAGTTATTATGATGGCAGAATTATTTCTTAAATGAGGACTCGCAAGAAGTGCATACAAATGACTGACAAAATGTAATTCCCCACTCCCTAATATAAGGGGTAGGAGAAGAGCTGCAAGATGAAAGATAATGCGCTGCCTGCCTGCCTCCTTCTTCAAAGTATCAAACTTGTCGTTGGCAGGCAGGCAGGGACGGGTGGGAGTCGGTTACCTGCCTCCGCTACGTCATAAAGACGAGAGAGAGAGAGAGCTTATATCACGGACCTCACAGTCTACATCTTTAACTTTCCTGCCGATAGAGTCCCATTTTGTAGCATCCTTTCATTCTATGGAAGTCGTTTCTCTTCTATTTCTTCATTCTCATCTGTTACCTTCTCTTCGCGTTGAAATATACCTCCCTTTAATTTGTATTTCACCTTGTATATGCACTTACTAGATAGTGGAAGTCCTGTCTCGTATTCCAAAAAATCACATGACTTTCTATACTCTTGTACTAACCGTTCTTTCAAACTCTTATTTCTCTATCTTCTTCGTGTTGGTTTATATAAACCTTTGTACAAATTATCTTATTGCTTATTTTCTTGCAGGTGCAAGGGGAATATGGGAATACAGTAGGCTTTGAGCGATAGTCAAATCTTTTAAAGCTGGTAGCTATAAAGGCCTTGAAAATCTGCTCTCTTTGCACGGCCGAAAGATAAAAAATGGTCAAAGGGTGACCAATGAACTATAACCACAAAATTCAAATTATACATTTCAATTGCCATAAAATATCTTAAGCATATGGAACCATTATTGGAACATTTTTGTAAAAATCAACATTTTCTAAAAATGTTACATTTAAAGGATAAATTAGGGTCGAGGAATTTTCTCAAAAATCTTCGTATCACATTGGTGAAAGACATTAAACTTAAATACCAACTTTGGTTTTTCACCGACTTTTCGTTTTTGAGTTATGTTGCTCAAATGCACACACATACACACGGACGTTTTCCTAAAAATGCTTTCTTTTGGATTTTGGGGGCCTCAAAACATATATTTCCGACGAAATCTCAACATCAACTTTTTACAGAAAAGCAGTTTAAATCTCACTTTATTTTTAGCATTACCAAAGAAAGATTATTCTAGAAAACACATTAATTATTGAAAGAATGCCTGTTAAAAACATAGTGGAATTGCCTTCAACTTTGACTTCTGAATATTAATCGATTGTAATGTATTTTTCAGCGATTTATGGGAATGCAGTTGGTGACAATGACTAGACAAAATAATAATCTAAAGAAATAGTACAAAACAAAAGAATTACCAGGTAGTGAACCGCATGATAAATTAATACCTCTATGTATGAAATACTCATTATAATGCTATAATATATTTCGAATATTACGCTAGTATTCGTACGAAGCATACAGTCAGTAACGCACAAATCGGTCAGATGTCAGTTAGATCGACGTAAGCAATCAAAGCTAAATGATATTAGACCAGAATTGCAATAACCACACACGCAGTGACGTCGAGAAAACGTTTCCATTCCATGAATGAAACAGCAGCAGGGCGATTTTCATTGGGTTGCTTATTCGAACAAACTGAGCGGCTATTTGGGAACAAAGAGATAACGTTATTGTGTGTAGCTTTTCTGCACCATTTGCTTAATTTCTAATTAGTTGTTTGCAAGTACACATATAAGGCCTTGGAATTTAATTATCCATTTTAGTTAATACATTCCGTAGTTGTGATACAAGATCAACTGAAATTATTTACAAAATATACCGCTCTGTTAGCCTCGCGTTGTAATAGACAGATATATGACCATAGTTTTAGAGCACAATTTCCTGATAAAGATTCCTAGCTGCCTGTCTGCCTGTTACCTTGTTTGCCTGCCTGCCTGCCTGCCTGTCGTCTGTCTGTGTGTCTGTATCTGTCTGTCGGTCTATCTATCGGTCTGTCTCTCTGCCTGTCTGCCTGTTTGTCGGTCTGTCTGCCTGTCTCTGTGTCTGTCTATTTCACTATGCATTTCATTTCCTTCATGCTCCATCTGGCTGGTCTCTTTCAGGGTAGTTACTGTCAGCGTGGGTTCTCGGCGTTGCATGGCAGGGAATATGCTCTGAGTAAACCTTCGTCCTTCAGCGCGGAGGTCTACGGTCTCCCAATCCCCCGCCCCCATGTGGGAAGGCTATGACACCGGGTTCTTTAAGACGCCACCGGGAGTTTTTAATCCGAAATGGTAGGTACCCCGCCCTCTACTCTGTCGTGACTTCTTGTACCCACAAGTGGCATTAGCAACAAAGATCTTCAAGTTGGACGTGCTGAATTTCCTCCCCAAAGTCTTATCTTACCGGAAAAATTGTTTCCAGAGTTTTCTCTTACCCTAAAAAAAAAAGGAATTTCGGTGCTTTAGCTTCTTAGAGCACAATTTCACACATTCGTTCACTATCCGACATTATATACCAGGAGATAAAACGAAAAAAAAAGGCGTTAATGAAAATTGATTATATTTTGTAAGATTTTCTAAGTTGCTAGTCTGTGCGCACTCTGTTACTTAAAATGAAAAATACATCTTGTACAGTGAATATGAAGTTGTAAAAAGCTTCTTCCTGAAGCTCGGTGTTTTGTTACTCTTAAACCATTTGTAAGCCACAGCTAGTTCTCAGTTCCCATAATCACTTGGTACAGCTCTAAGAACTTGGGCGGCTTTGTAGCGAGTCTTTTGATGTGCACCTCGCTCTTATCTTGTTTTGCCCCACACCCTCTCCTCGTAATACGATTACTTACGCCCTTCGTTACCTCAGTATTCGCGGTATTATATCGACTTGGAGCGGTGCCTAGGCCACCCGCAATACGCTCTGTAAAGTAGACGAATGTACGAACACAAGTTATCTTACACAAACACTTCCCGCCATCTTTTACCAATAAAGGATTCCTCCTCCATTTTAGCAATGTTGTTTGTTAAGATCCCCAGAGCAACTTATTCTGATATCTCAGTAATAATAATAATAATAATAATAATAATAATAATAATAATAATAATAATAATAATAATAATAATAATAATAATAATAATAATAATAATAATAATAATAATAATAATAATAATAATAATAATAATAATAATAATAATAATAATAATAATAATAATAATAATAATAATAATAATAATAATAATAATTACAGTTAATACACATTTCTGTTCCTAAAATATTTTTTCTTTATTCGTCATTCTATTCTTCCTCCAGACGTTTTGCTTTCATCCCCGTACTTGTTTATCGCATCCAAGTCTACCCGTTCGTCTTCTACTACTTGGAAACCTTCCCAAGCTTTACTGGGAATTCTCTGCTCTGGCATTTTGTTGCGGTAGGAATCTACATAAAACCTATTTTATGTATATATACGTATACAGTTTATTTTCTTTTAGGGTCTGGGGTAGACTTCGGTAGGATAAACTTCACACAAAATGTTCAAAACTTAGAATATAGAAGCACACCTGAAGCAACACAAGAAAACGAACGATACGAAAATGAGAAAAAGGAAAGCTTGGTATGTGAGAAATCATCTTACTCTCCACGGACCAGGAAAAACCACAAAAAATTCAAGATCGACATGGGCAGTAGAAGGAAATTCGAACCCGGTATCTCTTAAATTTCAACCCACACGTCCGTGGAATCTCGCTATGTTTTATTCATTAAGAGGAACCTTAAAAGCATTATTTTCATGTGTACTCATCCGCATCAAAATTTTCATTATCAACAGACTATAACAATGTTATCGTTTCAAAAGGTACAGAGAAGCAACGCGAGTGTGTTTTGACCCAATTTTGGAGTGTTTTCCCTCTTGCTATCATCTATTCATTCCGTTCTTACATGGTTTTTAATGGCCCCTAGGGTACCGGTTTCGATCCCTGCGGTTGGCACAGGTGGGATTTGTGGCTAGGGCAGATTTCCTCCGGGTACTGTGGTTATCCGTGGCAGTTATTCCCCCTATAGCTCCATCAGCACTGTAATTCTCATTTCCACCTTGTAGCGCAGTCCAAAGTAAGGTGCAGAACACTGCCGCTTGGTCTCCCAGCCCAAAACTGGACGCACTTTCTTCAAACTCTTCCAAGTTCGTGTCTATCACTGTCCCATGATCCAAACTTTCCGTATCCAATGGAATTGCACACAAAATAAACGCTGTCTGTCCAAAAACATATGACACTCTATGTAGCAAGCGTGAGAAATAGACATGGCAGATGCAAATAGTAATATAGTGAGTGGTAGGTATATTAAGATGAGTTTGGGATATAATATTTTCATGACTCTTGGTAGGAAGAAAAGGTGTAGTAAGATTTAAAGATGTCGGTCATGGTTATAAAGAAGACAGACCCAGGTGTGTCGGGTCTACTACAAAACGAATTGAGGTTAAGGGTCCCAGAAAACTATCACAATTTTATATGAATTGACAAACATTTACTTCTCAAGCTGTTACATTGTGTCGAAGGAAAAACT
Organism: Tenodera sinensis; assembly: GCA_030765045.1. NCBI lineage: Eukaryota > Metazoa > Arthropoda > Insecta > Mantodea > Mantidae > Tenodera > Tenodera sinensis. The sequence goes on along the minus strand of CM060965.1, from coordinate 36,994,550 downwards.
ACGTACAAAAGATTATAGAAGCATGAACAACTACTGCAGCACAAACTCAAATTCGTACACAAGTGAGTACATGATACATTCATAGTCCACCATATTGTTACGTTACTGACGACAATTCATGTCATTGGATCAAAAATCACATTAACTCAATCACGCTGGATATAAAACTTAGTATAGAAAACTTCAACTCTGAATGATGTCTCAAAATACACTTTTTTTCTTCTACAAAATGCTTTTGACCAAAAAGTTGGACCGTGAAACATCGACAATACGAGTGAGATAATTTGTACAAATGTCTATCTTAACTAACACGAAGAAGATACAGTAATAAGAGTTCGTAAGAATGGTTAGTACAAGAGTAGAGAAAGTCATGTGAGTGCAACACATTGTCTAGGCATATATTTTGAATTTTCAAACCAAAAATTATAACTTTCAGGCAAGAACAAACTTATAAGTTTAAAAATTTTTGGATCCTGAACAGAACGGGAAACAGAAAACTAGAGAAAATTTAATAATTAGAGATATTTTGAACCTAGGTATGAAATATTAGACCAAAATTTAAATTTTTTCTCGCTAGTGACTTTTAGGGACGTAATAAACACATTTGATCATAATCTGTAAAGTATTATATCAGAATGAATGAAATTTAAGTTATTTAAAGAAACTAGCATTATTAGTTCAAATTTAAAACTTTCAGTCATATACAGGATGCGTCAAAAATGTATATACACTTTGAAATGTAGTAGAAAATTTACATTCCGTTCTATAAGATTCAGTGCTGGAAATGAAATGCTTGAAGTTTAATTTGAAACATAAATGCACTTTCTGACACAAATCACTGTTCAAACTGGCGGCCTTCAACATCAATACATTGTTAAGTACCAGTCACACTCTTTCCGTACATCGAACCAACGTGTCCAATGGGATTTCTGCGCACACTGCTAGAATCTCATCCCAGAGTGTATCTAAGTTAAGTGGTTTACGCTTGTACAGCTCATCTGTTATTCTGCCCAGGGCGTAAGGTCTGGAGAGCGTGGAGGAAACTGCATTGGGCCCCTGCGTCCTATCCACTGCCCTGGCAAACTCAACCCAGGTATGCTCGTGCGCCTTGATGACAACATGACGGGGCGCCATCACATTCTCAAACTTCCAGTACCAGTTAATTACCTGCTTCTGCGCTTCAAAGCTCAAGCGTACGTCCGCCATCTTGCAGTCACTTCCTTCCCACTAAATGGGTTGAGTAGCTAGACCAACAATTCTGCTGCCACCTGTTGAAGAAAGATAACATTATTTTCTCCCATAAACTGAACCTTGTAGCACGGGAAATACAGTTTCTATGACGGTTCAAATTGTGTATACATTTTTTGACGTACCCAATATAACTTTATTCCCCTATTGGATGAGTTATTTCGCTATATATGCCGCTATTCCTCTGATTCTTACACCGTTTTTAAATTCCTACCATAGGAATGTTGATGACAGGAATTCGAATAGCCTAATCGCTCATGAAATGTACAGGCCACCGTTCTGAGTTTGAATCCCAGCAATTACATTTAAATGTGTCTAAGAAAATGATAGAGACCGCCCACAAAATAACCAATGTGATGGCATGCATAGCTGAAGGCGGGGCTGCATTGATTATCGTAAGGTAAAAGATGGGGAGGGTCCACGTGAAATAATCGGTGATATAGCACGTGTGAATTATGATGGGTTTTATTTAACTTTACTTTTTCTTTTAAAATCACACTAAAATAGTATTGAAATAAAACAATATGTTAACTAAACAAAAGCTACAATATGTGTATTTTCTTGGTAAAAGCAAGTGTAATATGAAAGTAGCAGAAACCAGTATAAAGCAAAGCAAAGCTGCTCAATAAAAGAAGATGGATGTGGTACACTTGTATATTTAGCAGATGGCGAGCATGGAAAGAGCAGTGGTTGAAGCAGCCCCAGGCATTGTCTACTGACAAAAACAAAGTCACTTCCCTGACCCGTTTCGCTTGGGCTCACACGTAACGATCAATAGCCCGGAGTTCCAACTCGTGTGAAAAGTGCATCTGAGTGATAGATAGATCCTTGCTTGACTGACGGCTTCCTACTGGGGAATCCCCTTTCACAAATCATGTTCTTTCAATTATAGTCACGGCTCCGAAATGAAACTGGGGACCCAGAATTAGGAATGGGGTTCATTTGGACATAAATTGTGTATTTTAACATTTCTTTTTTCTGCAGAGTAAGATTTTCTGTCTCTCTTACAAATGACGAGTTATGCAAAAGTCATAAAGAGTAAAGAGGAATAAATACATAGGCTATAGCCACAAAATTCAAAATATATATTTCAATTGCCGTAAAATATCTTTAACGTATGCTATTTTAATCAACCTCGTTAGAGCCATTTTTGAGAAAATCAAAATTTTCCAAAAAGTATTCCATGTAGGGTAGTTTAGGGTGAAGGAATTTTCTTCAAAATCTTCGTATCCATGAACTATATTAAATTTGCACAGCAATTTTGATTTTTAACCATTTTTTTAGTTATGCTGTTCACACACACACACACGGACCTTTTTCTAGCAATTCCTTTTTTTTTAATTCAGGGGGCCTCAAAACGTGTATTTGCGGTGAGATCCCAACATCGAAATTTTGGGTCGAGTACTTTCTGTGCTTAGTATACGCAATAGAGAAAGTATTAACAATGTGATCTTTATTTTACTTTGATATAAATTTTCAACACTTAATCATACTTGACTGGCGGTGACCGGATTAAAGAGATTACCAAACTTTCGGAGTGAAAAAAGTATGTTTTTTATTTTTCCTCCGTGTCTGCTTATCTTTTGTATTACTTAACACACTTTATACTAATGCATTTTAGTATAATGTTCGCACTTTGAGTCAAGTTTACATGTTATCACATTTTCAAAATTCATTAAACAGTGGTTTACAGTTCATGGAAAATAAAATACAAGATTACAATCCAGTATTTCGCGCCATATCGCATTTGCGGTAAATCACCATCTCTACGCATAGCATATAACAAATGAACCTTTAACTGCGAGCATGTTAACAAAACAGGAATTCACGAAGCATATAATGTTCGGTATTTTCTGACCTTAATTTTGAGCCCATGGAGTTAAAGCCAGCCGGTTTCTGCAACCGTTCCCAGATATCCGTCCGTGCGTTAAATCCCGAAGCTGTAAACAATGCGCATAATCTAATCCTCTTTCGTCTGATTACTGCGAGTTTCAATCCTAATTCTGCCATTTATTGAAAAACTGAACTCTCCAGTTTATGAAATTTCCGCCCCCCCCCCATTCCTTTTTAACCACTGTGTGTAAGCTAGATCGCAGCGCGAGTAGTTCCGTTTTCCTTTTTATTTCTCTTTTTGCACTGCAACCAAAAATTTGATACTGAGATTTTTCTGGACATTTGCGTTTTATGATCATATGTACTAAAAAATAAGGCATTTATAGTAAAAGGTTTGTGTGTGTGTATGTGTGTGTGTGTGTGTGTGCGTGCACGCCCGCGTGAACAGCATAGCTCAAAAATTAAAAAGTCTACTAAATAGCAAACTTGGCTTTGAAGTTAAGCATTTCCCAAAGAAGAGACATGACGATTTTCAGAAAACCTTGGATTTAGCCAGAAATATATTATGAAAAAGTATTTAAGGTTATTGTGACGGCGGGCGCGGCGCAAAACAAAGGACTGTCGGGGCCGGGCTGCTTCACGACACAAGCTGGATCGGTGAACGGGCAAAGGTATTCAAGATCAGACTGCCTCGCGTAATTGTTCGCAACGTGAATAGCAACAGTGTTCCATCCCAGGGACCCGCAGGTGGTATTCGTGGTGGACGAAGCGGTGTCCGGATGGTTTTCTCCGGGTTCTCCGGTTTACCCCGCCACTCATTCCACCAGTTGCTGCATTATCATCGATTTCTCGTGCACTTCATATCATCCTCTTCATTATCATGCCTAGTGCATGGCTGACCACCCGCTCCAGGTGTATTGTGGGACGCAATACTTTCTCTACTTACTGTACCGAGGTAAGAATAGAGAAGAAATATTTGAATTTTCTGTTGAAATTTATTCGAGTTGAGTTGCGCTGTATGAATACATAGAGCTAGGGCGCTATAGGAATGCAAATGATGGGGCTTTTTGACTTCTTACCGCCGAGGTACGATAAAATGTGTAATACCTGGCTATTGAGCTCAGGTTTTTTACCAGAGAATGGTAGTTAATAGTTTTCAACCACCGTCACTCACATTGTTTTTCCTTCTCTCTAAGGAAACATCCATCCATCTTACAGCTGTCGATACTTCACGAACAGTGGCGGCTAGTGAAGTTACTTCATCTTCTTTACCCGTGCGCTAATCTCCTGATGCACTTATTTTCAGCAATAATAAATCGGTTTGGTCCCGTTTTTGGGCATATATATAGGTACATCTAGAGCGTGGTAAAAATATATTCATACAAAAACAAATAAAACTTATTTATTTCATATTAAAACTAAACCTAACACGCTTTCTGTACCTGCTCAGCTACCTTTGGTTCTTAAATCTATTATGTATTGTTTTGCCCTTTGGCAACAAACATGTCTAGCCTAAGTTGTAGAACATTTTAACGGTGTTGTTATTATTTCCATATTATATTCTCCAAAACAAATACTTTTTGCAGAGTGAACTATTTCGGAGATATTCCTCGTTATTTGTGTTTTGGAGAACATGCTTCTGTCAAATGGAACATCACTTGATTTTTTATATGTTAACTGTGCAAAGAGAACGGAACTTGAAAGCTTTAAAGTATTTGACAATCGCTCAAAGCATAGGTACTGTATTCCCATATTCCCATTGCACGTGCAAGAAAACGAGCAATAAAATAATTTCTGCAAACGTTTATCTCAACTAACACGAAGAAGGTAAAAGAATAAGAGTTTGTAGGAATGGTTAGAGAAAGTCACGTGAGTACACAACAGTGGAGAGGTTAAGGAAAACAGAAATAAGACATACACTGAAGTCATTTATTTTCATAAATGAAGGAAATTTACCTCTGTTATTGGGAGTATAATGGGACTATGAAATCACGGGGTAATGGGAGAGATCATCGCAAAAAGCTTCTAAATCGTTGCACAATTATTTCATAAAGGGCGTGGGTCTGTGCAAATGAAATTAATTAAACCGTTATTTGAGATTCAAAAGCCACCCGCCCAACTTTGCTAATTAGTGTTTCATGGGCTGCATTTCGGGCTTTCTAATACAAAGATATAAAATATACACATTAAAAGCTGCGTGCAATTAATAGCGTAATTAAAAATTATATAAATTAATACAATTACAAGATAGCATTATACCGAGCCCCATGAGCCAAACAATCAGACTATTTTTTTCGTGGTTTTCTTCAGTCGTGAAGAATAATATTGGGTTCCATATTTACATAATACCATGACACAAATTTGTACCTAAGGCTAAAACAATTATAAAAGTTCGATGTGTGTACTCACACCACTTTCTCTACTCACTCTTGTACAAGCTATTTTTATTATTCTAGCTACTTCATGTTGATTGACAAACATTTTTAGGCATGATTTTATTTTTCATTTATTTATAGACACAATCAAAATAAGAGATAATAATAGGCTTTAAGCGATACTGAAATGGTTCTCTTCTCTGTGAATGACCTGGTCGAAAAAGAAATAACTTTTTGAAAAAGTATGTAAGTATTTGAAAATTGAAAACAATAACAAGGAACATTTCGAGAATGGTTATCTCTACAAGAAAGTTATGTGACACAAAATGAGTACTTTAATGATTTCTACATTTTTATATGACAAGATTTTGTCTGTCTCTTAAGGTTTATCTGTGTTCAAAGTGTCGGTCTGGGTGACTCAGTTGGTTAGACGCTGGCTTACTGATCCCAAAGTGGCGGGTTCAAATCCGGCTCAGACTGTTTTTAAGTGTGATTAAAAAGGACAGCTCCGTGTCAGTAGATTTAATGACATGTAAAAGAACTCCTGCGGGACACAATTCCGGCACACCGGCAACGCTGATATGATCCTGGCAATTGACAGCGTCGTTAAGCAAGAAAATAATTTTCAAAATTTTATATGCAAAGGTCATCCAGATTAAAGAGCACTTGTTATGACTTACCACAAAATTCAGGATATAAATTTCATTTGTCATAAAAATATGTTAGGCACACCGTATTTTAATCAAATTTGTTTGAGCGATTTTATAAAAATTTACTAAAAAATTTTCATGCATTAACTGGTTCGTTTGAGTTACATTGTTTACAGACGCAGACACGGACACACACATCCACCAAAAATGTTTCTAAAAACTCCTTTTTTTTTTTATATTCAGTGGTCCTCAAAACATGCATTTTCAGTGAACTAGCGGTATCAAAGCTTTGGGTGAAATGCAATATCTTTCCTCTCTACTAAGTACGTCGTAGAGAAAGTAAAAGTGAAATTAGATGGTAATAACGATTGTGGTACCATCTATCTACAGTTAATGAAAGCAGTCTAATGTCATCTTCCCGGCACGTATAGATGTGCTTAGGTATCATGTTGATGCGTTCTAAGCAGAGCTATAGTTGCCCCTCACTAAGGCCTATGTGACGAAGAAAGATGGTGTGTGTGTGTCAGTGTCTGTGTCTGTGTGTGTGTCAGTGTCTGTGTCTGTATGTGTGTCAGTGTCTGAGTCTGTCTGTGTGTGTCTGTGTCTGTGTGTGTCTGTGTCTGAGTCTGTGTCTGTGTGTGTCTGTGTGTGTGTCTGTGTCTGTGTGTGTCTGTGTGTGTCTGTGTCTGAGTCTGTGTCTGTGTGTGTCTGTGTCTGTGTGTGTGTCAGTGTCTGTGTCTGTGTGTGTCTGTGTCTGTGTGTGTCTGTGTCTGTGTGTGTCTGTGTGTGTCTGTGTCTGAGTCTGTGTCTGTGTGTGTGTCTGTGTCTGTGTGTGTCAGTATCTGAGTCTGTGTCTGTGTGTGTTGTGTCTGTGTCTGTGTGTGTCAGTGTCAGTGTGTGTCAGTGTCTGAGTCTGTGTGTGTGTCTGTGTCTGTGTGTGTCTGTGTGTGTCAGTGTCTGTGTCTGTGTGTGTGTCAGTGTGTGTCTGTGTCTGTGTGTGTCAGTGTCTATGTCTGTGTGTGTCTGTGTGTGTCAGTGTCTGTGTCTGTCTGTGTGTGTCTGTGTGTGTGTCAGTGTCTGTGTGTGTGTGCGTGTGTATGTGTGATATATGATGCGTAAGATGCTATGACTGAAATTTCATAAAAATAGATAAAAAAATAATTTCTTTATTCTATTGTTTAATTTATTTTGTAGTTTACATAACTTTGAACTACAGTGTTGTCACTCTTGCAACAGACCCATGTGAATGATATTCAGCAGGACTTAAGCATTCATGTTGTCTTCGCCAACTCACGCTGCGCTGACGTGGTAGAAATCTGAAGCGCGACTACAACAAAACAAAATGTTATTACTTTTTCGGTATGAACGTTTAGTTTTGTGACTATGTGTCTAGTAATGTAGTTAAAGTGAATTATAAAATCGGGTCAATAATTTGTAATAAACCTGTATACATTTATTTTGAAGAGAGGGTTAAACTACATAATTGCAGAAGGTTGCCTCACACGATAGAGATTACCACATGCTCTAATGAGAACTCCTAACAAGATACCACACTTCAGTCCTCCATTTCATCAGAACACATAACACTTATTTGAAGAACAATGAGAGATGAACCTCGGTCTTCAGGGAGAGAATTTGTCTAGAGAAAGACTGGGTAGTCTCTGACGGTGGGTCTATGATTTGCTGAGATATAATCACGGAAGGCCGCACCGCACCGGCCGTGCTTTCATTTAAAATGGCTCACTTGCAACGCAAATGTGTATTCAAGGGCTCTCGAGTGTCAGTTGGTCCCTTTTGGACTGTGAATGTAGAGAGGGACACACACAACGTGTACAGCGCGACGTCAATAGGAGCCGTGCAACATTCACTGCAGCTACAAGTCTTTATGACAAACTCAAATAACCCCTTTAATAATTACTGAATAAAACCCACATAAATACAAGTACTTCATTGAGTAAACAGCGAAATTCAAAACCACACTCGTAACCTTAATCTTATCCGTACATATAAGTCTGTGTGTATACTTCTTTGTCAGAGATAAGCTTGGACACAAGCCAAAAATTACTGTCTAGCTTAGAGTTCAAAATTCCACACCATTTCACACAATTAATTATTTAATTTTATGTAATGCCTACAAAAGCTTGCAATACCATCTAATTCCCCTCCTAAGAATGGCCGAAATTACACTAAACTGCAGACGCAATCACCTGAAAAAGTACTGCCAACGTATACAATAAAATAATTATTTCTAACCTCAAATATCACAGGGTTAAAGTACCATGCTTTCAAACATAAAAATGCTTGAACATTGTTACCACACAAGACATGATAAACCGACTCAGCTTTCGTAAATTTTGTTCTGCAGTAACACTTTTGGATAAAATCACTTCTGAACGCTAAATATCGTAAAATATTGTGTTCCGAACACAAAAGTAACAACAGTAACTATAACTGCATATACTGCTCTAAAACAACTCAAGGCAAAATTACGCAAACATGAGCAACACAATGGCGTCCAAAGATCAATTAATTAATATGGCGTCTAAACAGAATCTTGTTTTAAAATATATCGGTTGGCTTCTCTTTAACGGGTTCAAAAACAAGGATCTTTGTGGCAACATAACGGATGTAATAAAACCAACTATGGCCGTAGCTTTGCTGTGTTTATATTTCACGAACAGCTGGAGGTACTAATGCAACCTAACAGGTGGAATATCACCAAATATAACCAGACCGCGCCATAATGGGGAAAAAATGTCACAGTTGGTTTTTGCGGAGAAGTTACTGATTCTCGGAGCTACCGAAAAATTACAGAGAAGTTCTAATTTAGTGAGACAAATACTACAACTATGTTGTTAATTTATTTACACAATTTTAACATCGATTCTGCAGTATTGTGATGGTTATATTTTTGTGGATATGAATGTTCTTGAAGTCGAGAAATGCTACTTCCTGTTAACATACTTGCAAGTTGGGAATCACGCTCTCCCGACGTACACGTGAGTCACCTTAGCTGATCTGTGCTGACAAATACTTCACTCAGCTAGTATTTCATATTTAAAGCAATCTTGACTTAATGGAGAGTTAATTTCGCCTGTTAAAGGGCATTCTGCGACACTCTGATCCTTAAAGCCTCTTTGAGTATCTTCTAAGATGGACTGAAACACCATGAATTTTGTCAAAACCAAAGCTAAACCCGTTATCTCTTCTCACATTGTTCTGTTGTTTAGTAACTTTATTTATGTAGATTAAAAGTTCTGTATAAGATAATTACAAGTCATTAGGTTAATCCTTCACTACATTCCCAGCCAACCCCTGCACTTCCTTTCCAGTCCTAGTAGGTTACAAGTTTGTGAAGACGCCCAGCGTCCATTTAACGTCATCCTACGTCACACGTGATACAGACACTAAGTGACGAAATGATTAAATGGCATCAAATTTCCTGCCTACCCTGTAAAGTTTCTAAAACAATATTAGGTGAAACATGAATATTGTTTTCAATGCCACTTTAAACGTTTTAATCGTTGCAAAAAGAATGTCATTGAATACAAACTTTCAGCTGCTGAGATTTCACAGCATAAATATATTTTTTTGAAAATCTCACCAACTTCTGGCTGTTCGAATGGAAAAGCTAAAGCCTCTTTGCTATTCTTTCTGCTGATTGTGCACGTCTTCTACGAAGACAAGACGAAGTTTTCTCCCATTCCCTTTTCTTCGCCTTTTATATGACATATCTTACGGGCATAAACTCGTTTCCCAAGACGCCAGTATCTTGGCAGTAACGTAAAGCCTAAAAAAGAAACCTGCAGCAATGCTAGAGAAAGCAACTTCTAAAACTATTTCTCGAAGTATTCTGCATTCGTAATAACTTATTGCTGATTCCACGCCCCATTTAATAAGGTTCAGATGTTCACCATTAGCAAATATTAAAATAGGCTTATTTTTCGTTGCACCTAGAATAAAATACTAGTAAAATACAGACCTAGGTCTTAAAAAGTTTCGTAAGAATATTTGTAGAAAAGTAATAAAATAAACAAATGTAGAATGTGTCATAAAAATGTAACACTGTAATGCATAGTGTTACCATTTGGCAACAGAGATGTTTAGTCAAAGCTGCAGATTATTATAACACTGTTTTTGTTTTGCTAATATTATATTGGCATTTAAAAATAAGATAAAGCCGTTGGTAGCTATTTATATCAAATGTATCATTTGATTACAGGATTATTGTAGTTTTTTTTTTTTTTTTTTTTTTTTGGCTATCAAAACTAAAAATCCATGACATTTTGGTCTACTGTGACTCCGTCATCATCCACGAGTATCATCTCACCAGTTATTTTACGTGGGCCCATCCCATCCTTTGCCACATACCCAGTGCATTTCGTCCAGCCTTCAGTAATCATGGCTATTCGAATCACTTCCTTTAAGACGTCTGTGTGTAGAATATCTAAGCCGGTTCAGGAATTAGAAGAGCAGCACATGTAGACAATAATGCACTCAATAGAGCATTAACCCTTTACTGCTACTTATGCCTGTCTTCCTCTGATCCGAGGCACGTTGAGGCAAGCGACTCGAATTGCCGTGCTCGTTAAAGCCAGCTGTAATGGACTGGTCATGCATTTAAAGTTGAACAGCGGGAGTTGTAGACCCAACGACCGAAGTCAAATGAGCCCAGCATGGGGAGCGCCCATGTAAAATAATCGGTGTGGTGGCACGCGTGGAGATGAAGGAACTTTGACTGCGGTTGCATGGATGTTGCTTCTTTTTGATAAAAATAAACAATACAAAAGCACATTAATTATAAAAATATATTTGTATTATATAAGCCAATCTAAAATACCTATTTGGATATAATAATTGGTTATATAATATCAGTTTAACAAAATATGGTATTAAAATGTTTTAAAAGCTTGAAATAAAACCTTTTGTTGCTTGAAAGTCACTCCGGGTAATACAAAGTTAAGATAATCCAGATAAGATAATAACCCAGCGAGATGGCGCCGCGCATTCGAGAGATCCCGGGTTCGATCCCCGTTGACCGAGCACTCCAACTTGGGTTTTTCGTGGTTTCCCCTTGTGACTAGGCGAATGCTGGGGTGGATTTTCTTCTCCATGGATTAATTTCCCCTCCCTTGTCATCTTTCACATTTGGTTGGAAGCGCGGTACGTTCCGGCAAATGCGGACAGATGGCACAGTTGCTTGCGTTCTGGAAACCCTTCTTCCTGGAAGTTACTGTCCGGTCCGCAAGGGTCGCATCTTGGACCTTTCCCTGGGTAGAGGAAACACTTCGGTCGCGCGCCAGTGTCACTATCTGCAACTATTTCTGGGCCTCGCTGGCTCCGCTCTCTTCTCACTTCATCTCATCCCTTCACCCTGGAGGGTGGTAGTTCGCAATAGATCCATATCGGGGTCGCAGTGGGTCAAAGTGTCCCCCCTCCGTTACTACACACACACACACACACACACACACAAACACACACACGCGCGCGCGCGCACACACACACACACACACACACACACACAAAGACACTTTACATTTGGTAGATATACATTTCTAGAAGATTAGTTTCCGTATTGGTTGCACTTTCAACTTGGAAGAAATTTAGTCGAATTAGCCATAAATATCCAAATTGCTTTCATCTAAACTCCTCAAATGACTTTGGATGTGAAGATCGAGTAACTTAACTCTCTTCCACTGCCTATACGCAAAGAAAAAGGGATGACGATGTTAAAAGCACCGTTTTTCTCTCTTTTCCAGGCCAAAGAAAAGCAAAGAAAAAGAATGACGGCCGTTCTGTCACGCCATTTCTTGCTGTGGTACACATACATACAAAAGTAGGTAGTTTTCCAAACGTGCAGAGGAAAGAGCGTAATGGACATTGTGGGTGTGTGTGTGCGTCGAAATCAAAAGAGAACAAAAAGCTTTATGAAATGCTACATTTGTTTCTGTACTGCGGTCCAAGAGTTTCTTGCAATCCGGAAAGCGCATGCAATTTCCTTTCTTTCCATCCCTTACAGAGAAGAGGATATAATATATACCTACCCTACAAACCGCATTTACTTCATAAGCTACAGTGTGTCCCGAAACGAGGTAACTCGCTTTATGGCGACTTATTGCAGCTAGCACCCAAGGCATTGTTGTTATTGTTATTATTAATATTATTATTGTTATTACTTGGTGGTGGTAGTGGTGAAGATGACAGACTACCAACAGGTATTCTCATTCCTCAACTTTTCCTTATTCAATCCGAAATAGCTCTGCCTTGTAGAAGAAATTTAATATAGAATAAAAGCAGTGCAAACGGACAGGCGAGAACTGAGCAAGTGCTGCTTACTGTCGACATTCCTGACCTTCCAGTTGCGCGATTGCGGAGTGTATGTTCACGAATTTATTCCAGTGGACAGCTGGAATGCAGGTATTTAATGTGTATTATACAAGACTAAAGCAGTGAATTGCACATAACCTCCATCTGAACTTAAACATGCCACATGGTACCCTTAAAAACACGTGTGCAACAAAAGATGTGACGACAGCAACAGTGCAGTCAGAGAAATGGAATAAAAAGCTGTGAAACGTGCTGTAGGTATCTGCTCACCATAGCCATTGTCACCGACAGTATCAATTCTTTGTTCTCGAGGACAAGACTTGAATGGGTTACACTTAAAAGGATCTAAGTTATTGCTTTTTGGACGATAGAAAGCTCCGGGCTATAAAGAATGGTAGTTTTATTGTGGGAATGCCATTTTGGAAGGACATTTCCAGTGATGCGAACATGGAGAGAAGGAAAGCAATAAAAATAAAAGTTTTCGTGTCGCCTCCCGCTCCGGCGACGTTTCGTTAAACTTACTCCAATCTTCACCGGCTGAGCATGGAGATTCCCCCACGGACCCATTCCACCGAAAGAGCAATCCACCAACACTCTGTCGACGATTTCCAAAGTGATGCTGCTGAGAGGTTCGGTTCACCGTCTTGGTGGTCAGGGGTTTCGGACCACTTCACTAAAAGTGCGTCTTCGGATTCTTCTCCGAGACACATTTGGCTGAAAGCGAGTCACTGCATCCGAAATAGAAACATCGGCTCGACACTGCTTTGTAGACAAGGGGTTACTTTGGCAAGATTAAGCTGACCATTTGATACATAGAGACGTTAAATTATCATCGATTTATCACCTTGTCATTCTTTTGTTTTGTACAGATTATCCCTAGGTGATTCTTTGTTTAGTCAGAGTCACCAACTGTATAGCACAAATAGTTGAAAAAAATATGTTATACATATTAATCGATTTACAATCAAAATATCATTCCATTTCAATTTGACGTCTGAATTTTAACAATTATTCTTGTAAGAATTAATATATTTTTTTCCCGAAGAAAGGTTATTTGTTAATGTCAAAATTAAAGTGGGATTTATATGACGTTATAAACTGGCTTTCAATTGTAACAAATGCACTAATCGAAATGAATTTATTTTAGCTTATATTTATAGTTTTTAACGTTTTCTGGTCAAATCTTTGCGTTAGACTATTTAAATTCATATTTTATTTATGAAATAGTCCAGATAATTTACTAGACAATTTTTCTCGATCCACTCGAGAATCTATCGGTTAGGTCAGACGTGTTATGATATTACTTGTGACTATTCCAGTCGTGCCGGATTATCACCTTTATCGCTTTATTGTATCACCTTCTCCTTGCGGTTCCACCAACCTAAACATTTTCTTAAGTTTCTGAGCATCAGAGATTCCCATGTCTAATTCATCGTTTCCCTGGATTAAAGGCTAAAATTATTGTTATAGCCGAATCTTCGTGCCTAAGCAAGCAAGAGTAGAAGGAAAACTGCACACTTCCCTGTCCATATCCTTGTCATTTTATTTCAAGCAACTAGGGTTGGGACGTTCCGGTGGGCTATGAGTCGTTAGTTGGACATCTTTCCGCAAGTGAAGATGCCGGTGAAAGTGGACTCCTTGCATGGTGGCCTAGCATCGCGGCAAGATAGTCCCTCTGGAATCGTTAGCTGCCTACCCCATCGTTTCCAGATATGGTCGCCATTTGGTCCTTACGACTCGCCCCTTCCTCACGAAGGTCCTGGTAAAAATCACAATGGGCCCATCTTATTTCCTATGTGCATCGCTTTGCTCCACTGTTTGAAGACAACCCCTGTGTTTCCCTTCCTCACCTATTGAAAAATCTGTGTTGCATTCACATGACTTTCTCTGCTTACTCTTCTGAAAAACATTATACAGTACATATTCTTCTATCTACTTGTTGTTAATCGTTACAGATTTTTTCACTTATGTTTACATACGCGCTTGTGAACCTATTTCTAAAGCCTTTTTTTATATTCAGTCATCATCAAAACATGTATTTTCGGTGAAACTTCGACACCGATTTTTTTAATAGAAAGCAATACTTCCTTTCCTTTTTAATATGAACTATGACAGTAGAACGTTAATCATTTCCTCGCCTTAAACAATGGTATTTATTTTTAATTTTACAGGTTGAATAAGCTGAATATCTGTAAGAGAATTTATAAAAAATCTATACTTAGTTACAAATTTAGATCCCGACATACTTTTCTACTATTAAAATTTGCCGTGTTCTTGTTGGAGCAGAGCGCCCTGTGGGCAGTTAAATAAATTACGCTACAAAATGTTCATTAGTGTGAGCTAAACCCTGAAAATGTATGTTATAACAAGCAAAACATTAGTGCTGCATGTGTATACACGAGCAGCGATTGAACCTTTATGTAATTTTCACGTCCAGCTCACACAAACTTTGTGCAAAAACTGAATATGACGTCAGAGATCAACTTTGTTGTTGCTGTTCATCGTCAACAGCTTAACGCACATGCGTGGTTCCACTAGAAAAAGTAGAAACAATCTGACCTGTTGCATTCAGGCTTTGAGCGATAGTCAATCCTAAAACAGTCATATTCCGTTCTCTATGCACGATTAACATATAAACAATTGAATAACGATGTTGCATTTAACAGAAGTATGTTTTCCAAATTCACACACATAACAAGGCATAACTCCTAAATGATTCACTCTACAAAAAACATTATTAAGACAAATCGAATTTTTGGATCGAATACAATACTTCCCCTAGTTATTATACGTGCTAGAGAAAGTAAAAATAGTGTAACCGTTATTTTGATGTAGTTCTGTAGATGGAATCCTTTCAAAATTAATTATGTGTTACATTCATATAACTTTCTCTACTCATTTTCGCTTATTTTCTATAATTTCAACTATTATTACAAGAGTTTACTTTTTTGTCATGTGAGTGTAGCATATCAGATTTTTCTTTCCTCATTGTAAATCTGTGACGTCACTCAACATATCGTCTGAAGCCATGCTACAGGAGATGGCGGCGCCTACGTTGCCTTCAAGAAGACCGTACCTACATTTTGTAAGTGGGATTTTTGCTTGCAGTTATAATATCCATTTTCCCTTTACTTTCCCCTAAAGAGCTCGGCCAAATATTTGCACAGCTTCAGCACAATTTTCTACTTTAGTGGCCGTACCCTCCTCCGTCTGTAAACTACCTTATTTAACCATCTGTTGATCCAACTCAATTAAATCCTCGCGCTCGTTATAAAGCACATATTAGTTTCTCAATCAGGAGCTTTTCCTCTATGTTCTGACCACTCTCTTGATAGAAACAGTCAGTGATCGAGAAATGCGTCAGTTAACGCCCAGTTTGCACGGTACCCTTGGGTCTCAGATTGGGGCTTGACTGGCCTAAAGGGAACTTTCTTATGCAGTTGATAATAATCATACCCTCTTACATTCAAGTGTATGTACCATCATCATCATCATCATCATCATCATCATCATTACCATCACCATCAGCATCTTCTTCGTCTTCTTCTTCTTCACTCCATGCATTAATACATTGTCTGTTCAGCAAGTCTCTCCATCCCTTCTCGGTCTGCCTATGTCTCTTCTCCCTGCTGGTTTATAATTTACAGCTGTTTTCAGAAGTCTATCATAGCTCATGCTCTCCACATGTAACAGTAAATTATTCCTATAATGTTTTATTTCTTCATTAATGGATTTCACTTTCAGCTCTGTTCTTATTACATCAATTTATAAATTCTAGCTTTGCACATCCTTCAGTTATTCTCAAAAATTTCATTACAGATCCAGCCAGGCAAATTACCGGCGAACTCTCTGGAAAATACAACTTTTCATGAAATTTCTCGCAGTCGAAAGCTTCGCGAACACTCTAGAATCAACCTTTGTTGCTGTTGGACTATTTGTGTCCTGGTTTATCGCCCGCACGTTACCTAGAAACGTCGCCTTGGGCGTCTCTTTGACGAGCGGCCGTTGTTCAAAATATACACAACACTAATAATTAAAAACTCAGTATAAACTCTTTAGATTTAACCTAAATGGTTTTGTAACTGTAATAGCCACGAATATTTTCACACTTCACTTCTGAGAAGTTCTGGGTGGTCTATTTTAGTTATTAATTTTCTTGCTAGCAAAGATCTACAGCAGAAAACTATAATACGTGAATTCTTCGATCAGCCCATAATGTGAAAATCTCATGTACAGAGGTGCGTTCCTCAAATAAACCTAATTACAAAGGTGCATGTCTGCAATCTTGTATACCTACATTAAAAAACATGGAGCGTCAAGTGCTTGTTATGAAACGTTGTACTGAAATAGGCTGTGCGTGTGGAGAAGGTTTACGTCATAATGCATGCAACATGCACACGTTCATTATGGGCATTATCAATATTATCTTTACTGCGTTAAGGCGGTCAACATAAAGGGAATGGGTGTCTGTGTGTGTGTGTGTGTGTGTGTGTGTGTGTGTGTGTGTGTGTGTGTGTGTGTGTGTGTGTGTGTGTGTGTGTGTGTGTGTGTGTGTCCTAGACAGAATGGCTACAGTTACTAGACTTTTCCTTGACTGTTTTGATTATTGCCCGATTATCAACGGCTTCCTGATAATTTACGCCTTCCGGACAGTGTTGCCAACATGAATGAATTAAATTATAGAAGGGCTTGCTTGGCAAAGTCACGACTGACTGCCTGATTGTCTATCCCGGTCGGATAGGTGCACCAGGAAGTGACCTATTCCTCGACGGGATGCGCGACGCCCAGGTATCTCAGCGCCTAATACTCAGTGAATATCAGACCATCCAAGATGCGATGACGTCCGTGAAGATGACTGCGCTGACGATGGAGGCGGTCAAGCTAACAAACGTCACAACACTGCTTGTAAACGCGAGGCCCGACGACAATAGAGCGGTCAGAACAAAGGCGCGATTGCACGCAGTTCTAGAACCTATTAACGTGCTTGCTTACAAGAGAAGGTTCGGGAAACGTTCAGAAATTCGCCTGGATTAGAAAAGCGAACAGGCAAGTTTTCAGTAGTGTTGGAATAGCTTTTAGCGAGTGAATCGTCGGAGTTGTTTGTGTGAACAATTGGGCAGTATTAGCGTTTTATGTCAAGGATGCGATAAGATGTAACTACGTTTTTGTGCTTCAGTATTAAGGGAAATAAAGTTACAAAGTAATTGGATATTATTTTTCATGGGTGCAATTTGTCACGTTAATATTTTATACTGGTACTCCTGCAACAGTAAATGGTGGCGTAATTTATTTGATATCTTCAAACCTTTAACTTGTCTAACGTGAAAAGCAGCCTCTTCAACTGCAGGAAGATAACAAAAGACTGGAGACGTTTCTCTTTACGCCGAAACAAGAGTTTCGTTGGCAGGAAACGTTGCGTCCTGGAAGACAGCAATTATTTACAGAAGACGTAATAAATACAGAGCGGTACTAAGGTGTTACCTGTGCCAAATCTCTGGTGGATATACCTCATTAATCTTACTTACAAAACAACAGAACAGTGGCGACACTTTCCAGCCACGTGTTTCTTGGCACAGCAGGAGAAACGCTGCTGATTTATTGCTGTATTTACTAATTGACTCCTAAAGTGAATTTCTCTGGGACGTGACGGATTAAAGCAAGCCAATAAAAATTTATCTCAGGCATTGTAGATATTCATTATATTCGTAAGAGATGCCAGGAAAACTACCTTTCAGAAATGATGCCTTATTCGATGGCTCTCAAAGCGTGCTACTAAAAAGCTGACAGTTTTTCTCCTAAATTCATTTTTACCTCGTCTACTACTTATATAGCAGGTAGAGAACGTATTTTATTCTACCAAAAATTCAATACTGAGATTACAATGTAAATACACGTTTTGGGGTATCCTGAATTTTAAAACGCATTTTTAGAAAAAGGTACATCTTTTTTTTTTTTTTTTTGTGTGTGTGTGTGTGTGTGTGTGTGTGTGTGTGTCAAAACGGCAGTTAAGAAAAGTTGTAAGAGAAGTGAGGGGCAGAGGAAATGTCCAGGCTTCAACTAGCGTGTGCAGCGCGTGATAATAGAGAGGAACAGTCTTAGAATATTTTCCACAACAAATTTTACGCACGCCGCTGACTGGATTTATCCCCGTGACTTCTGCAACTCTTTTTACGCACTCTGCTTACCCCAATGCCGGCTGGAGTGGGCCACCTGGTATTATGAAATATAATTTTGTTCCTGTTACGTTTAAGAGTTCATCAGTTAAATGTAGAATAGCAATTTCTGCTTTATGTTTTACTGATTTAGAAGCTGTACATATAGGTATAAAATAAATTCATCAAGCAGATAAACAGAGCGCAAGTATTCTGCCGCAAGTCTAACTCAGAACTATGTATGATAAATTAGAATAAATATGCCAGTAATACACGCACCTTGTAATGCTACAAATATTGGATCAGTATGAGGTTAATTTGACTTGCTATATGGTTACTTGTGTCATCAATAAAGCACGTCACTGACGTAACTTGAGAGCCGCGCTGAGGCTCTAAGCTAACAGCGAGCCAGAGCGAGGCTCGATCGGACAAACCCTGCCGATGCCATAGGACATACTCGAAGAAAGGTGTGTGGCGGACAGTTAGCCTTCGAGGACTCATCCCTATATCACACCATCTTGCTTCGTGCAGAGCAACTGTACCTCCGCCTCTGTGACGAACAGATGGCATTAGGGTACTATTTAGACCACCTATTTGCATTCTCTGTGGATAGATGGCACACCATTCCCTATTACCATCTATTCTTCATTTTAGTATTGTTTTAAACTTCAGGTAGGACTTGAGTTCTGGTGCTAAATATTCAATGCGGTATTTATCTTGACGACTGAGGTAAACTACGAAAAATTCCCGTTCACATTGGTCGACCCAATGGATTTCAACCCGGAACATCCCAAATGAGAGCCCAAGACGTTACTGCGTGAGCAGTTGAAGTTACATGCACCAAAAGAAGTGTAAGAATAGATGTGAGATTTCAGAAGAAGAAGAATGGGGTAGGTTTACGCCAGAAAGCCAGGATCTTGTAGAGTACAACTAAAAGCTTCTAGGAGTTGCTATCTCACCCAAAACTTAGTTATGTGCAATTTCTTCAAGCGTGTCCCAAATAAGTTTACCTAGTTGCACTTTCCGTCCATTAGAGGCCTCTCCACGCTAGATTTATTTCCCGCTAGTGGTAAGGCATTTCCAGAGTAAAAGCAACAATAATATTAAACCGGAAGCAGTATGTTGCTTCTATCTCACAGCACATCGGTTTTAAAAGTACGCTGCTTTCCGTTACTGTATTACGTTAATAATCAAATAACACTAATAAAAGAAATATCTTCTATAGATGCACTATGTGCTATCTTGAGGCACATTTCCCCTGGACAGGCCGAGTGAGTGACTGAGTGCATGGGTGAAAATTAACAATGATATCGGAAAGTTTAACGAGAAGAACTGAATGTATCAAATATTTAAATAAAACATGTATTCGCTGCACAGTTTATGTTCTTTTAATTTTATTTTCTCTATGCAATGTTATCACTGTATAACAACTTTATTTTGTTATTTTGTATTTGTGCAACTTTTTCATAACCAATATTATTCTAATTTCAATCACTGTTTTGATCTTATAATAAAAACATGACTCGCTTAAATCCACATTCTCCTTGCACCTACAAGAAAATTAGCGATAAGTTTTACTAATATTACTAATATTGAAGTAGATAGAAGAATAAACGTTTGTAATAATAGTACGTACAAGAGTAGAGAAAGTCATGTGACTGTGACACGTTAGATTTTCAACCATGAAAACATGTTTACTGTTTAAAATTGCTTTCATAAACTCGTTAAAACAGTGTGTAGAATTTCATAACTCCGCTTAATAAATGTTTCATTTTATTTGGGGTTTACAGGCGTTTACACTTTTATACAATATTTTGGTATAGCGTAACAGGCACGTGCTCGTGAAATTAAGCCATAAATATTATAGGAAGTTGACGCGATATAAAGTCAATCAGTGTTTACGCAACCAGCAGTACCCTTCATCCGCTTCCATTTAGTCTATATAGGTATAAATGAATGTATGCGCTCCTAAACCGCTTCAGCGATCAACACGAAATTCAGTTAAACTTTAATGTTTGGTTGTTATGAAATTCATTTAACTAGGATGATTAGAGGATAAGATCTCCTCTAGATTAAATATTAGGTTGGCTATATGACCTATATGCGTGTACATATATTTCATGGAGAAGGTTTTTATACCATCCATTTTACTATCCAACATATTACATGGTTTTCTTTACTCGTTTTTCTTTTACGTAACACATTCACATATTTGAGAGGTAGAACTGGAACTTAAAAATTCAATGCCACAGCTGGGATCTGAACCACAGACCCTCCGCTTACTAGTCGGGTACCAATAAGCTACTGTGACAACCTGCCAGAATGACATTGAATTCTCAAACCAGTTCGTATTTTTCCCGCTAAACCACAAAGGCAGCCTCACATCAGAGACAAATACCCCAATGGTTACGAAGTGGTAATTACGTTCACATGGTTTTCGCTACTCACTTTCCTTTTACATAACACTCCCACATTTCCTTCTCTGCTCCCTCTTTTACAAACAATTCTTACATTTGCTAAATGTTTGAAGTATAAATGCAATGTATTACATTCGCAGGGCTTTCTCCACTCACTTTTCTTGTATGAAACATAATCACATTTCCTTTTCTACTACTACAAATAGTTCGTGCAATTTTCTAGATGACTGGAATAGAAATACCTACAAGGTATCACATTCACACGGCTTTCTCTACTCACTTTTCCCCTGTGGTATTTGTGGTTGTTTAACAGTGGGTTTGCTTAGTGTCTTCCACGTGTTTTTATTTATTTATTTTGTTTATTTTTTCTTTTCAGAGTTTCAATTAAATCTTTCTTTAAGTATATAAATTAATATTTCTTAAACGTCTTCAAAGAAACACAAGGCTATTGGGCAAGTGCAACCTAAGTCTGAAAGTTGTAGAGATAAGTGGCTAAACCACGGGCAACGCCGGGTATTTAAGCTAGTTAAATATAAAACGTAAAACTAGTACTCCCAAGAGAAATGCCAGCTAAGCGCTTTTGGAAACACAACATAATCGTATTTATTTACAAGCTTGGATATGTTCCGAGCAACTAAAAGCTAGTTACGCCATAATTTCGGCGAATATTTGCCTGAATGAAAAATAGGCAATTTAGAACAGATTAATAACTCATTCGCTGCTATGCCATATCGCAAATTGGATATACACACTTTATTGTCTTCTCGTGGTGTATTTTGAAACCTTCAAATGCGCTAGAGAAACATTTGTCAATTTGGTTTCAGAAACCCCCGTCATGTCGCTAGTGAAACGGCAGCAAGCAGAATTCGGCGTAATTGCAGCTTTCACTGAACATGGTCAAAATTATGCATTATTGTTACATTCATATTGCAACTAATGGGCGCTAATAATATTAAGATATACGCTTGAAACTTCAGTAGAAAGCAATGGTGCTAAATTTTGGGTCTGTTGGAAGGGCTGCTTGTAAATTCATTTTCAGCGTTCGTAATATCCTCACCAGAGAAGAGGGTTTAACCGCTAATACTGGAATATTTAATAGCTAAAACATAGCAGTAGATTTTTGCTTTCACAACATTTTCTCCACTTTCTATCGTAGGAGATACACCAAATCTTACTACACGAAAATGTGGACCTTATTAAAGCACATAGTTTATGCCAAAATAATCTGATGTGTTGCATTCACATAACTTTCTCTCTACTCTTAAGGAAAACATTCTTAAAGAAATGTTCCTCTGTTTTATCATGTAATTTATTGTTAATTTCTTTTAGTGTAAGGAGAATATTGGAATACAGTAGGCTTTAAATGATAGCCAAATCTTTTAAGAGCTGGTCGCTATGTGATGGCTTTCAAATTATTAAAAAGCATGTAACTGTCCTTCAGTTAATTGGTAACTTAGTTGCACCAAGTGGATAAAAATGTGTTCTTTATGTTCCGAGTTAGTGTTATTTTAGTTTTAAAAAAATTTGATTTTTTTTTTTTTATTATTATTATTTGACAATGTTTGGTCAAATTTCACAGATTCATTAATTTAAGGCGTATTCGGAATTTAATTCAATTATAGTGTTTATACTTATTCGCACTAATATTAAATTAAATCTACACTTTATTGTTTAGCGTCTCTTAAAGTTCATACAATTTAGCTTAACGTATACCATAATTCCAAAAATATTCCCATAGCTTTGCAATAAATTCTTGCTAAGCCTATTTATGTATATATTATGGAAGTTAGAGAATAAAATTCCTGTGTGCATTCATCGCCCACATCATTGTATGCTGTTTACCCATTCTGTTAAATGCCTCTTTCGCGGAACTAGCATTTCCGGATATGCACTGTTTACGGTTTGCCTGCCTGGACTTGCCTCGAGCAGTTGTCTGATATCCGTGTTGTGCGTTGTTTCGGTGCAAGTCTTCCTTATCAGCTACCTCAGTTCATCACTGTTACAGTCTAAATGAATGTGAGTAGGTCATTTTCCAATATATTAGTATAAATGTAAAGCACTTTTAACTGCTTTGAGAGGCAGTATTTATAACTCATATGTTTATGTACCACAAGAAACATGCTGTGCTGAAAATTCAAGAACTTTGTGCATTTTATAATTAGTTTTTGAGAGAGGGTATGTTCTAAGTTTATTTATTTTTAATACCTCTTAATTCTTTCATATAATTTTAATGTCAGTTTATAGTACTTGCGAATATCTAAAAGATTCTTATAAAATCTCTTTAAACCTGCGAATATAAGTTTAGCAGAGACATCTAATGGTATATATTTAATGTTCAGCAGCACTTCAAGTCACGTATGTGATTAAAATGTCGGTACATCTGTTCTTGCTGTATTTATTACTTTTCCACAAATATAAATAATTTTAAATGTACCAAAATATTACTGGGTAGATGTATTTTCCCATTGCTCAAATATATTAGAATTTTAAGTTTACAACTTTTTAGTTTTATGTGCATATTCATGTTGCCCCATTAAACCTTAGATCTGTGAAGGTTTCAATAAGTATTTGTGTATTTATACATTGTAAAGTATTATAAAAACACAATTGCTATAAATTGGAGCATAGAGACATTTAAAAATTGATGTTATTTAAAAAAATTATAAATGAATGAAAGATCATTTAGACTTGTAATATTAATATTCCTTTTGCATATTTTCTCATCCTTAACACTACTAGTTTTCTTTTTTAAGTGGAGAGAAATACCGTCTGGGGGTCATTGTAGTTAAATAAAATTCAACCAGACAGAACTGGTCTTCGCAGGCTATTCACAAAAAATTAACACAGACATTTGGAATTTGGCATTTAGCTCTGTTCTATAAAAGGTACATGGAGGAAGTATTGCATTCTGTGCAAAAAGTTTGATATTGACATTTCACCGAAACAATACACGTTTTGAGGCTTCGTAAATTTAAGTTCAGCATATTCCAAAAATGCGACTCTAAGATTTTCAAGAAACATCCCAACTCAACCTACTCTGCCAATGGAAAAAGCATCCCTTAATTTTTTCTCAGAGGTGGCTCCAACGATTTTGATCAAAATTCAAAATGCAGTATAGTTGTAAGGAGTTTGGTTAAAATTGAACATTGTGAAATGGAACATCGTTGTACGTATATAAAGAGAACGAGATCTCAAAGCTTTAAAATATTTGACCATCGCACAAAGCCTACTGTATTCTAATGTTCCCCTTGCTCCTACAAGGAAATAAGCAGTAAGATAATTTGTACAAATATTTATCTCAACTAACACAAAGAAGATACAGGAATAAGAGTTTGTAAGAATGGTTAGTACAAGAGTGGAGAAAGTCATGTGAGTGCAACATATATTTTTTCTTTTTGAAAAGATGCTACTTTTTTAAGTGATGTACAATACTTGCTGATAAATAAAGAAGCTGTCAAAAGTTTGACACCTGCATATTTTACTGAAATACACTCTGATATTAAACTATTTTGTACAGTGGCCTTGTGTTTCGTCAAAAGAATTATCTTATTAAAAGGTAAATTTTAAAGAAAAATTACGCAAATGCCACTCACTATTTTTAAAGGAGCTATGATTTTTTTCAGTTTTGGAATAACCGAAAAAAAATCTTTATTTTTGAATCTTTGTGGAGATGTGACCATGAAAATACATGGGATATCAATTTTATTTTTCTCTGAAGGGAAAGGCTCATATATGAAGAATATTTATAAATATGACATGTTTATCATATACTGTTTATCAAATTGGCAAAAAAGAAATATTGCCTTGCGCGATGTTCTAAATGTATAAGAAAACGTTTTGAGGTTATATTTTACAAAAGACCTTATTGCACGGAAACGAGCCTGAAACCTGGGCACTTGAAACAAAACGCGACCGGATGAAAGCTTCATATTCCTCCATGGAGACTTGTGTCCATATTTGCTATTGGTCGCGATATTGCCAACCTTCCCAAACAAAGCCTGTTTGCTGAATAAAAGACTCCTTAGACCATGGTTTTGCTGTGATAGAAACGTAAACCGCGATCACAAACATAGTAAAACAAATACCTATCTACTGTATTTATTTTTCTTCTATGTGGTCTGAAATAACTATAGGATTCTTTAAGAGTAAACTATATGGTAAACATTCATAAGAAATAAACCTTTTATTTTTATACGGCCTAATTAAATGAAATGTTCCTATTAATCCGATGTGTTTTATAACTGTAGTTACCATGTTTATGAGATAGACAAAATCTTACCATATAAAAATATAGAATTCGCAGAAGCACACAAATTATGTCAAATACAATTGTGGCCTTGGCCATTTTCGAGATATTCCTTGCAATTCGTTCGAAGTTTCAAGAACTTGAAATTTTTTTAACTGCAACCGCTATTCATCGTCCTCTCCCCCCTTTCTCTCTCTCGCTCCCTCCCTTCCTCTCCCTTTCCCTCTCTCCCTCACGTAAAGAGAACGCAATTTCAAAGCCATGCTACAATTCTTCTTTTGTGTTGATCTAGTCGGGCGATGAGGCGCAATTTGTAGCAGATTTTAAGTGGTTTGCCTCGGCCTTGCTGCAGTCGTAAAGCTATGATATCCTTTGTGCAAGGTCATGGTATCGGATCGATGAATGTGGCCATATCCGATTTGAAATAAATCCTTATTACTCGTAACGGCCTTATTTTCTTTTGGCAGTGTTTCACAATTTAGAAGATTGTTTAATTAGGTAATTACATTGAAACCTGCTTTATATGTAACCCAGTTCTAAGTAATTTGTATTTATACATACATTTTTCTAGGTCCCGGCAAAACTTAACTTACAAACCTGTTAATAGCAGCTCATTTATACGTAATGCATTTATGCGCAATTCGCTGTTATACGTATTAAATTTCAGTGAAATACAATTGAGTTTTAGTAATTGTAAAGACCATATGGCATAAGCTATCTTAAAAGAAACTCGAGGCGTATTTTCCTTACCTTTGTTCACAAAGATGCAATCTGAGCGAATGGCTTTCGGCCGCAGAAACAAAAGAAAAACATTTGCTAGTAGAGCCAGTGGCTTTCGGAGCGACAATGTCGTAGCAACAAACGAAAATTAAAGATAAAGATGTTCGGTATGTGGTGTTAGCTGTTGAATAGCGGTTTTATATTTCAGTTCTCAGTTGCTTTTAATCAGCCATGGAGAACAGAAAAAAGCAAATGTTATACAGTAGATCAGAAAGTAAAATTTACGAGAAGTGGAACTTAATCCATACAAAACCAAAAGTAAAATTGCTTCAAACTTAGGAAATGCTTATACCACGCGGTGTGCAGTTATCGTAAAGCAAAAAAGTGAAACACGCTAAATTTAACTGATTTCTTTAAAACAGCTCCAAGTTCAAAATACAGTTTTCTTCGTAAAATTGTTTGTAAAATTTTACACATGTAGGCATCGAACATCGAACTCACGACATTTTACCACATCCCAATCTCTCTCTGTTAACTCTGTGTTCGGTTAACTAATGAAATTCCGCAGTGGTGTTAACACAGACATTCTTGATCTTAAACCAGAGTATGTGTAACTATGGCGTTCCCAAGAGGCCTGCCAACTCACACGACAAGCGATTTCTTTTAATTAATTTCCCTGCAGTTCACCCTGCGCAGTCCAGCCTTATCGTACGGAAACTATTAATGTTTCAGAAGCGGTGAATTATTCCTTTATGGTGTTCCAACAAACCAAGTCTCAGTCCGACACTTGGGACCTTCGTAATACAAACCATAACCTCACCGAGGTTTCGTGCACAATTCATGCACTCGTCCGTCACTGCTTGCCTAGTGTTTATTATGCAGGATGTCTTCTGTTCCGATATGCCGTCACGACCTCATTTAAATAACCAAGAAATAATTAAACTCAGCCCTAGGAGACCTCGAGAACTGTTTCAGATGTTAGACCTTACTTGCCAGGTCGCCCGCGATAACATGCTTATTCCCGCTGGCACATTCAGACGATGGTATCAAAGTTGCCCGAAAGTTAGGAGTAGTTTGTATTGAATCGACCATTGCAAAACGCAATTAAATTACCGTCCTGTTATGCTTTTTTTCTGTCTATTATTCTTCAGAATTACGGTGTAACTTGGGTCTGGTATTAAATATCCAATCTGGCGTTTAACCTTCCAACTGTTCCTCCTAAAACAGATACTTATGTTCAGTATAATTAGCTATTCCCTTAACGCCTTCTCCGTAAGGCGCGTTGCGATAGCGGCGTTTACTTTGCAGCATTTGGCCACCCTCTCACGTGACGCAGATTTAAAAGGCTGTGAATCATTTAGCTGGCGGTGGTAACAGAGTTACGCACACACCACGGCGTGTAGGTACATAGAACTTTGTTTCAGGTCTCTTGCCGCCCCAAGAAGTGGCACTATAATCGCTTCTCATTAACGCAATGACGTTGAGCAAGGCAAAGCGTTTTCTATTAACGCCGCGAGACTGAGGCATTTTTGTTTCCACAGGAGCCCCGAGTGAATAATGAAACAAAAAAGTAACACTGTGAAAAATTGCAACTGTCAAAGTGACGATGTGTTCATAACTGACAAAAACGTCTGGTGGTTCTCCGGTTTTCGAAACGTTAACGCTTGATTTCTATCCAGGTTTACATTTTTACTTTCTCTACTCGTAAGTAGGGGAAGTATTGTATTCCACTCATAAATTCGATGTCGAGATTTCACCGGAAATATATGTTTTGAGACTTTTTAGAAAAAGGTTCGTGTGTGTGTGTGTGTGTGTGTGTGTGTGTGTGTGTGTGTGTGTGTGTGTGTGTGTGTGTGTGTGTGTGTGTGTGTGTGTGTGTGTGTGTGTGTGTGTGTGAGATCAGTCTGTGGACAGGATAACTCAAAAACGAAAAGTAGGTTAAAAACCAAAGTTACTATTTAAGTTTAATACTCTTTAAGGATGCGACACGAAGATTTTGAAGAAAATAGCCCCACCCTAAACTACCCTTTACATGGAAAATTTTTCGAAAATTTTGATTTTCTTGAAAATGGCTCTAACGATTTTGATTAAAATGCTGTATGTTTAAGATATTTGTATGACAAATGAAATGTATGTTTTGAATTTTCTGGCTGTAGTCTATGTAATTCTGTTTACTCTTGATGACTTTTGAATATCTCGTAAACCTTAAGAGATAGACTAAATCTTACTGTACAAAAAATGTAGATCTCCTTAAAATACAATTTATGTCCAAACTTATTTTTCGTAGAGTGAAGCATTTTTTTTTTTTTTTTTTTTTTTTTTTTTTTTTTTTTTTTTTTTTAATCTCTCAGTCATGCATAGAGAACGGAATTTGAAAATCTTCCCATGACGATCAGCTTTAAAACGTTTGACTATCGCTCAAAGCCTACTGCATTCCCATATTCCCCTTGCACCTACATGAAAATTAACAATAAGATAATTACTGCGAATATCTATCTCGAGGCAGATAGAGGAATAAGAGTTTGCAAAAATAGTTAATACAAGAGTAGAGAAAATCATGTGAGTGCAAAACATCCAATTTTCTGTATAACTATCTATAAGTTAATGGAGGCTTTATACAGTGGAGGAATACACTAATAACTGTTTTTATAAATAATAACAAGAACGCAGAGGGTTCACAATTTATTTTATTTTAACGCAGTGGTCGTGGAGGACATAAACGGCCTGGCTGCCGCGATCACAAACTAATTTACGGCAGCAGCACACGTCTGCACACGTAAATGGGAATGCATGGCCCTTTATTTTTTAGTTATTTTCCCATTAACCAACAGCGTTAGTCTGGCAGGTCTTGCGTAAATTCCTATTTGTCAACGTTAACTACGAAGCACTTCCTGTGAAATTTTAAATATATAAACTAGATGTGTTTTTATAGTTGAGGATTGACGCAGAAATGTGCATGTTTTCTAATGTTTGCATCTATCAAGTGAGTGTGTGTGAGTGAGTGTAAGGGAGTGAGTGAGTGACTAAGTGAGTGTGTGAGTGAATGGGTGGTTATGAGAGGGAGTGAGCATTGGAGGAAAGATAGGCGACTGAAGTGTCAAACAAATCTAATTTTTTCTTTTTGAAAAATGTTATGCAATTCTTTCTGAACAGAATGATGGGTCGATTTATGTAGTTATATTATTTACGTCCTTAAAGAACTATATAATAGTATGCGAAATAGCTGCCTCGCCTTGAAGTTTAAGTTGGTTTTCCTCGAAGCTACTTTTTCTTTCCTTTGTGTACCTTTATCCCTGAAAGTTTCGGGCCAATCGTAGTGATACTTTGAGGAACATGTAAATATAATACTTATTATTACTTACATCTATCTTGAATAATGTGGACACTACAGAATATTCTTACCATAAAGCATTCTTTCTTCAGCACATTGTCCATGTAAGGGGTAGTTTAAAGTGGAGGAATTTTCTTCAACATCTTCGTGTCGCATTCTTGAAAGGCATTAAATTTAAATACCAACTTTGGTTTTTAACCGACTTTTCGTTTTTGAGTTATACTATCGACAGACTGATGTACAGACATACACCCACGGATACGAACTTTTTCTGAAAATGCTTTTTCTGGATTCAAGGGGCCTCGAAACATATTTCAGGTGAAATCTCCACATCGAATTTTTGGTAGAATACAATACTTCCTCTACTTACTATACGTAGTAGAGAAAGTAAAAGTCAATTGGCGTGCGTTAGTCTCACAAAAAACTAGAAAATGTCTCAATTCATTTGAATAATTTCTTTTTCGTTTTGTTTGCCTCAATACTGGGATAGTTTAGAGAAAAATAACATTAGGAAAAACTCAAAGGAACAGCCGCAAAATCGAAATTGGTAATTTTGTATGGAATTGCCGCTTTGGATTACTTTGAGTAGTGTTTGTAGCGGACCTATCGTTTGACAGCTATATTTATTACATTTAAATTTTTTTTAAGAGAAAGGTAATGGATATTGATAATAGATTTGATTAAATCGAATTTAATTACATTTTGCGCAAATTCATTTTTATCAGCTATTCTATTGGTAAATTGGTTTAGCAGATTTAGACAACCAATTTGAGCGAAAGTCGAGGAATAAGTTTGTGTATTTTCGTAGATAAACTTCTCAAGTTAAGCTCAACAAATTTGAAAACAATTCCGTGCAATACAACGAGACTTGCTGTGAAAAAGCTTATAAACAGAGTCATCCAGGCGGAGATTATCAAGGGGAACTGTAAAAGAGAGGATGTTTCGATTCCGCGAATCGCGATGATTCCAACCGTCTGTTTTTCGATTTCAAACGGCTGCAATTTCCCATACGTCTTGCCTTCGCAATGACCATCAACAAATCATAAAGCCAGTCGTGGGAGTTTTGTGGAATTAACTTGGAGTTTCTGTGTTTTGCGCAAGGATAACTGTATGTCGCGTGTTGGAAAGCTGTAACAATGGAAGCGACAGAAACAAAAGGGAATTTGTAGTAGCTTGTCGAAACTTCTAGCTGTCACTTCCGGTGCGTGTGAACCTCGAGAAAGATCGGTGTGACGTCATCCCCCGTATATAAGGACACTAGGCAGCAACACATTGCGTTTAGTCTTACAATTACAGACACGAGTCGGTGAGTGCGTTAGCTGTGCGTGGGAGTTGTAAATATTTCACGAGCGTCGAATGATTGCATTGTCATTGCTAGTATCTGAGACAGAGAAAGTGAAGAAAGACACTGAAAGAACTACACGAAGTTACGAGAAGTAAAATGTGTGAGTTGTGATAACGTAAAAACACTGCATATTCTGTTAACGACCAGAAAACCGTGTAATTTGTAATATATTTGTAATAAATAGGCTTGGAACCTTTATACAGCTAATGGAGCTTTAAGTTACCCGACATTCGTCTTCTCAGGGTAGGGAAAACCTCGGAAAAAACCTTACACGGATAACTTACCCTAAGCGAGATTCGAACTCGCGACCTCTTAAACGTGAGGCAGACACGCTAACCATCACGCTACCGAGGCGGGCACCAACTGTAAGAAGATAATTTATAATAACTAATAATACTTAAGTGTTCTAATTTTAAATAAAACAATCTGCTGAAAATACCATTTATTTATTTTAAACATACCTTTCAAACCTTTACTACTTTTCAAGCCAAAAAGTCGACACATTTCTTCGAATAATAAATAAATTATTAAATAACATATTAACAGTTCAGGAAACTGTGCATGTTCCTGCGTGTGGACGTGACATAGATTCCAAGAGTGAGTGAGAAATAAATAAATATTTTGTGGTTTAACGACGTTGTCTATTGCCAGGATCACATCAGCGTCGCCGGTATGCCGGAATTTCATCCCGCAGGAGTTCTTTTACATACCAGTAAATCTACTGACATGGAGCTGTCGTTTTTAAGCACACTTAAAAACCATCGGCCTGGGCCGGGTTTGATCCCGCGACCTTGGGATCAGTAGGCCAGCGTCTAACCAACTGAGCCACCCAGACCGACGAGCGTGAGTGAGAGATAGGTATAGAGATATATACATACAGACAAATATATAGAGAGATAGTAAGATATAGAGAGGTGGAGAGATATATAGAGAATGAAGATATGGAGAGAGTGACGGAATGTGTAATGGCGAGATACATGGGGAAAGTGATGCAACAGAGAGAGAGGTGATGTGCAGAAAGATGGCGCGAGAGCGATGACGAAAGATAGAAGGATACAGATGGAGCGGAAGAAGGAATGAGCGAGGCCGGGGAGCGAGGGCGAGGGAGGAGGCAGAAGGGTCGAGAACGATGGCTAGAGGGCGAATGAGAGACGGGTTGAGGGCAAGTGAGAGGGATAGAGGGCAAAAGAAAGGTCGAAAGTGGGAGTCAGGGAGAGGCAAGGAGATACCACTGAGCGACAACGGGAGCGTCTTCGGGAGTGACATCGGGAGAGACATCAGGAGTCTCACCGGGAGTAACACGAAAGCGACACGAGAGTGACAGGGAGTGTCAGCGGGAGTGATAACTGGAGATACAACGGGAGCGACAACGGGGGCGACATCGAGAGCGGGAACGACAACGCGATCGACAACAAGAAAGACAACGAGAACGACAACGGGAACGACAACGAGAGCGGGAACGACAACGAGAACGACAACGGGAACGACAACGCGAACAACAAAGTGAACGACAAAGGGATCGACAACGGGATGGACAACGGGATCGACAACGACAACGGGGCAACAACGGGGGCGACAACGAGAACGACAAAGGGAACGACAACGCGAACAACAAAGTGAACGACAAAGGGATCGACAACGGGATGGACAACGGGATCGACAACGACAACGGGGCAACAACGGCGGCGACAACGAGAACGACAAAGGGAACGACAACGCGAACAACAAAGT
This sequence comes from Tenodera sinensis, assembly GCA_030765045.1. Taxonomy (NCBI): domain Eukaryota; kingdom Metazoa; phylum Arthropoda; class Insecta; order Mantodea; family Mantidae; genus Tenodera; species Tenodera sinensis. Next base: position 36,962,175 of record CM060965.1, on the reverse strand, counting down.
GAACGACAAAGGGATCGACAACGGGATGGACAACGGGATCGACAACGACAACGGGGCAACAACGGGGGCGACAACGAGAACGACAAAGGGAACGACAACGCGAACAACAAAGTGAACGACAAAGGGATCGACAACGGGATGGACAACGGGATCGACAACGTTAACGGGGCAACAACGGGGGCGACAACGAGAACGACAAAGGGAACGACAACGCGAACAAATAAGTGAACGACAAAGGGATCGACAACGGGATGGACAACGACAACGGGGCAACAACGGGGACGACAACGAGAACGACAACGGGAACGACAACGCGAACAACAAAGTGAACGACAAAGGGAACGACAACAGGAACAACGGGAACGACAGGAGGAACGATATGGAGAGTTACAACGGGAACCACAACGGAAAAGACAACGGGAACAATAACGGATACGAGAACGGAAACGAGAACGGGAACGACAACGCGAGTGACAACAGTAACAACAACGGGAACGATAATGGAAACGAATACGGGAACGGTAACGGAAACGACAATGGGCACGACAACGCGAGTGACAACGGGAACGTCAACGGGAACGACAACGGGAACGACAGGAGGAACGATATGGAGAGTTTCAACGGGAACCACAACGGAAAAGACAACAGGAGCGACAACGGGAACAATAACGGAAACGAGAACGGGAACGACAACGCGAGTGACAACAGTAACAACAACGGGAACGATAATGGAAACGAATACGGGAACAGTAACGGAAACGACAATGGGCATGACAACGCGATTGACAACGGGAACGTCTACGGGAAACACAACGGGAACAACGAGAGTGGCAACGGGAACGACAACGCGAGTGACAACCCGAACGACTACGGGAACGGTAACGGGAACGTCAACGGACACGTCAACGGACACGATAACGGGACCGACAACGTGAGCGACAACGAGAACGACAATGGGAATGACAACGGGAGCGACAACGGGAACGACAACGGGAACCTAACAGGAACGACAACAGACATGGCAATGGAAACGACAGTGCGATTGACAACGGGAACGCCAGTGTGAGTGACAACGGGAACGACAACGACTAAGATAACGGGAACGACAACGGGAACCATAAGGGTAACGATAACAAGAACGGTAACGGGAACAACTACGGGAAAGACAAAGGAACGACAACTGGAACGACGTCAGAGACAACGGGAGCGACAACGGGAACGATACGGGGAACCACAACGGCAACCGTAACGGGAACAACGGAAACGACAACGGCAAGGACAACGGGAACGACAACGGTAATGACATCGGGAACGATAACGGGAACAACGGCAGCGACAACGGGAGCGACAAAGCGAGTGACAACGGGAACCACAACGGGACCGACAACCGGAACGATACCGGGAACGACAACGGTAACCGTAACGGGAACGACAACGGGCTCGCCAACGCAAACACCAGCGCGAGTGACCACAGGAAGGATAACGGGAACGACAATGGGAATGAATACGCGAACGACAACGGTAACGACAACGGAAACGACAACGGGAACCCTAAAGCGAACGATAACGGGAACAATAAGGGTAACGATAACGGGAACGATAAGGGGAACGATAAAGGAAACGATAACGGGAACGATAAAGGAAACGACAACGGGAACGATAACGGGAACGACCACGGGAGCCACAACAGGAACGACTACGGGAACGACAACACGAACAATAACGGGAGTGACAATGGGAACGAATACGGAAACAACGGGCACAACGGAAACGCCAGCCCTAGTGACAACGGGAACGATAACGGGAACGACAATGGGAACGAATACACGAACGACAACGGTAACGATAACGCGAAAGACAACGGTGACGGTAACGAGAACGAGAACGATAACGGGAACGACAACGGGCACGATACAGAAACGCCAGCGCGAGTGACAACGGGAACAATAACGGGGACGACAATCGGAACGAATACGGTAACGACAGCTCGAGTTACAACGGGAAGGAAAACGGGAACGACTATGGGAGCGACAACGGTAACGACAGCGGGAGTGACAATAGGAACGATAACGGGAATGGCAACGGAAACGACTACGGAAACGACAACGGGAACGACAACGGGTACGACAACGGTAACGAGTACCGGAACGACAACGGAAACGACAGCGAGTGACAACGGGAACGATAACGGGAAGGATAACGGGAACGACAACGTTAGTGACAACGGTAACCACAACGGCACGACAATGGGAGCGATAACGATACTGACAACGCGAACGACAACGGGAACGAATACGCGAACGACAACGGGAACGATAACGGCAACGATAACGGCAACGATAACGCGAGTGACAACGGGAACAACGGGAGCGATAATGGAAACGAATACGGGAACGGTAACGGAAACGACAATGGGCACGACAACGCGAGTGACAACGGGAACGTTAACGGGAACAACGAGAGTGACAACGGGAACGACAACGCGAGTGACAACCCGAACGACTACAGGAACGGTAACGGGAACGTCAACGGGCACGATAACAGGACCGACAACGGGAGCGACAACTGGAGCGACACAGGGGGCGGCACTGGGAGCGTCACCGTGAGCGACATCCTGAGTGACACCGTGAGCGACATCCTGAGTGACCCCTGGAGCGACACAGGGAGCGACATCCTGAGTGACGCCTGGAGCGACACCGTGAGCGACATCCTGACTGACCCCTGGAGCGACACAGGGAACGACACCGGGAGCGACATCCTGAGTGACACCTCGTTCGACACAGGGAGCGACACCGGGAGCGACTTCCTGAGTGACCCCTGGAGCGACACAGGGAGCGTCACCGAGAGCGACACCCTGAGTGACGCCTGGAGCGACACCGGGAGCGACACCGGGAGCGTCAACGTGAGCGACATCCTGAGTGACCCTGGAGCGACACAGGGAGCGACACCGGGAGCGACATCCTGAGTGACCCCTGGAGCGACACAGGGAGCGACACCGGGAGCGACATTCTGAGTGACCCCTGGAGCGACATCCTGAGTGACACCGGGATCGACACCGGGAGCGACACCGGGAGCGACACCGGGAGTGAGTCCTATTCTCGAACCCTCTCACTTGCAATCGACCCCTCTCACTTGTCATCCACCCCTCTCACTTGTCATCCACCCCTCTCACTTGCACTAGAACCCTCTCACTTGCACTGGAACCCTCTCACTTGCCCTCGAATCCTCTCGCATGCCCTCGACCCCTCTCTCTTGCCCTCGACCTCTCTCGCTGGCTCTCTACTCTCTCACTTGCCCTATAACCCTCTCACTTGCCCTCGAAACTTCTCACATACCCTCGACCCCTCTCACTGGCCCTCGACCCCTCTCACTTTCCCTCGAACCCACACACTTGCCCTCGACCCCTCTCGCTTGCTCTCTACCCTCTCACTTGCGCTCGAACCCTGTCACCTGCCCTAGAACCCTCTCACTTGCCCTAGAAACCTCTCACTTGCCATCGACCCCTCTCACTTGCCTTTGCCCCTCTCACTTGCCATCGACCCCTCTTACTTCCACTGGAACCTTCTCACTTGCTCTATCAATCTCTCACTTGCCCTCGAACCGTCTCTCATGCCCTGAACCCCTCTCGCTTACCCTCGACCCCTCTCTCTTGCCCTCGACCTCTCTCGCTGGCTCTCTACTCTCTCACTTGCCCTATAACCCTCTCACTTGCCCTCGAAACTTCTCACATACCCTCGACCCCTCTCACTGGCCCTCGACCCCTCTCACTTTCCCTCGAACCCACACACTTGCCCTCGACCCCTCTCGCTTGCTCTCTACCCTCTCACTTGCGCTCGAACCCTGTCACCTGCCCTAGAACCCTCTCACTTGCCCTAGAAACCTCTCACTTGCCATCGACCCCTCTTACTTCCACTGGAACCTTCTCACTTGCTCTATCAATCTCTCACTTGCCCTCGAACCGTCTCTCATGCCCTGAACCCCTCTCGCTTACCCTCGACCCCTCTCACTTGCCCTCGACCCCTCTCACTTGCCCTTGAATCCTGTCACTTGCCCTCGAACCCTCTCACTCACCCTCGACCCCTCTCACTTGGCCTCGACCCCTCTCATTTGCCCTTGACCCCTCTCACTTGCTCTCAACCACTCTCTCACTCGCCCTCCCGACCCCTCTTTCTCATGCACCGTGTAGCCATCTCCCTCGACCCCTCCATCTCTCTCCCTCGGCCACTCCACCTCGCCTCGCCCCTCGATCACGCTCCCACATCCTCCACCAGTCACCGTCACCCCTATTCCCGCGTTCCCTCTTACGTTCCAACTCTGTACCTTCTTATCTCTCCTCTTCGCTCTCCGTCTCTCGCCCCATCCCTCTCTACATATCTCTGCACCTCACCGCTCTCTCTCTCTCTCTATCTCTCTCTTGTATCACTTTCCCCGTCTACCTCCCCATCACACTTCCCTTCTCTGTCTCTCCTTATCTCCCTCCTTTATATATATCCAGCTCTCTATATCTTACTATCTCTCTATATATCTGTTTGTATGTCTATATCTCCATACCTATCTCTCACTCACTCTCACTCACTCTTGGAATCTATGTCAGGTCCATACGCAAGCACACGCATATTTTCCTGAACTGTTAAATACTATTTAATAATTCATTTATTATTCGAAAACCTCAAATGTATATTTCCTAAGAAATGTGTCGACTTTGAAAGGTATGGTTAAAATAAACAAATCGTGTTTTCAGTACATTAAGTTTAATTTAAAATTAGAAAATTTAAGTATTATTAAATATTTTGTACAGGTAACGGCTTTCTGTGGCTATGCAGACCTAACTGACTCATCTGCAGATTTTCTTTGAGTTCTATAAGTAAATTACAACATACAGGTTGTTAGTAGTAAAAATATCGATGTTTGTGCTTGTAATTGAGGACAGTATAATGAACAATATTGACTCAATATTTGCTTCATTTATGTATTTATAATGTTACTTATTAAGAATAGCATGTTTGCAGGTTAGTACCTCCAACTAAGCACACGCAAGCTACCCCCCCCCCCCCCGAGAGAGCTTTAGAATTCCTTTCTCTTTGAGATATAAACATTAATAACGACCTTTCGTTTGAGGAAGGTTTAACTACTCCAAGGAGATATTCCTTGTTATTTGTTGCAGCTTCGGAAAACTTGAACTTGCACCAAATGCAACACTGTTGTTCATTTTTTATATGTTAACCGTGCAAAGAGAGCGGAATTTCAAAGCTTTAAAACTCTTGACTATCGCTCAAAACCTACTGTATTCTCATATTCTCCCTGCATCTACAAGAAAATAAGCAATAAGATAATTTCTGCAAATGTTTATCCCAATTAGCACGAAGAAGATATACGAATAAGAATTTGTAGGAATGGTTAGCAGAAGAGTAGAGAAAGCCATGTGAGTGTAATGCATCAGACTTTTTGTACAGAAAGAATCGGTCTATCTCTTACGGTTTACCAGTTATGGAAAAATAGTCAAGAGCTAGCAGGACTATGTAGGCTATAAGGAATTTTCATCAAAATCTTCGTGTGGCATCCTTGAAAGACATTAAATGTATCAACTTTGCTTTTTAACCGACTTCTCGTTTTTGAGTTATGCTGTCCACACACACACACACACACACACACACACACACACACACACACACACACACACACAGACAGAGAGAGAGAGAGACTTTTTTTATAAAAATGCCTTTTTTATATTCAGGTGGTCTCAAAACATATACACATACTTCCTATGAAATCTCGATATCGTAGTGGAGAAAGTAAAACTGTAAGTTGAATGACTTTAAATGTTTAGCAAATGTCCATGGTAAAGAGATTGAAATATTACTGGGATTCTGAAAATTATCCTCGATATGGCTTTGGGAAAGCCAATAGAGGGCATAAACTAGGATAACCAATTTATTACTTAACCCGCTTACTGTGAACATACACTATAGAAATGTCCTTTAAATGATTTTGTCGAATTCCGAGAGTCTTAAGGGTGCACCGAAGTAAAAAAGTTTATTTCTTAAAGTACTGAGGTTAGAGGGTTAATCTCTCGCAGTAATATCTAATCACATTCTTGATATATTAATTTGTTGATTTATATCAATTTTATTGGGTCTCCTAAAACAGATGAACTATAAAGTTGATTTCTTAAAATTATACATATTACCTTTGTAACAAATTAAAAGATGTAAATTTTCATATAATGAATAGCTTTTTCAACCAAAAAAAAATTAGTACTGCAGAGTGTAAAAATATCATAAAACAGCGCATTACATTACTTTTTTTTTTTTTTTAATTATAACCAATATCAAAATTCCAGTCGGACATTTTAGTACCCATATTCTGAACTACATTAGAAAAAAATTTAGATCTCTAGCTGGAATTTTGTGCGAGAAGATAGATTTTGAATACTAGAAAATAACAAATAAAAATTGTTTCCGAGAAAAATTAGTTTAAAGTTTGGTCACACACTTCCTCATTAACCTCTGTGCAAGTATGTTCTTTTCTCCAACTTATATTTTCATCGATTTGCATAAGGCTGGCGTGCTGCCCTCTCCTTTCGGCATTCCAAAACAGTAATTCAATATGTGATTTTAAAACATACCTAACATACAGTGTTCATAAACTTGCCGTCTATTCACAGAAATAAAAGCAAAGTGCCTATCTTTTGCCACAACTTAAGCCTTATTTTCGTTACTAAAAAAATAATACTACACACGATGTATATATTAATAATTACACTCAAACAACCTCGCAAACACACTAAATTATTTCAAGAGTAAGACCAAATGCACTCGATCAGCTTGAAAGCAACAGAAATCTGCCAAGCCAAATAGAAGCAAGGTAAATAAATTCAGAATCATGAAATGCCAAACGAAAAACACTGCCCTCTAGGGGATTTATTGGAGAAGCGGTTGAATTAGGCTACGGTAAAGGCACATGCAGCAGAACACTTAGCGCATGGTTTAGGAACAATTTATTCAAGGTCTCTTTGAAATGAAAGGTATAGACACGCAGAGGTGCACTGCTTTAAAAATGGCGTCCAAAATGTGTGTTCCTAGGGGATTAAAACTTGGAGATATGGTGCAGTTTTGGCAATAAGAATCCAAAAATAGATTTTTTTTGATCACACAGATTAAAATATCACACCAGTGCTCCCTTTAAAAGTGCATTTTCGGTAAAATCTTGATATCCAATTTTTTTACACAAAGGTAGAGTAAGTAGGGAAAGCACTACGGTATTGGTATCGCATATACGTGAAAAAAATAGATGAATGATGTGGGAACGACAAACATATAAACTAACTCATAAAAAGAAATGTAATCTAAGAAACCGATAGTATAAAACGATTCGTGGAACTCGCAGCAGAAGGTAATATAGAGACGCAGGAGAAAGTAAAAATTGTGTTGCTGGCGTTGATGATGAATGGATGGAACTGAAGGGAGATAAATAAGAAGATAAGAGAGGAGCAAAAGGGAAGAAGATGATCACAGTTCCATTGCAATTCTACGAGCAGTGGTATTTTTCTCCAGAAAATGTCCGTTGCCAAAACGTGGCTTCATTTATCATCATTCCGTCCATGGAAGTCCAGCCAGTGGAAAAAACACTTTGTACGGTGTCAGTGGACCGGTGCAGCCAGTTAAAAGACGCTACACACAGAGATAAGATTACTCCCCCACAGAGGAGAAGAGACTGCAGTGGCGGGGCTGAGGCAATTAGTCAGCTCTCACGTTCTTTGTTTATTGTCTGCTGCGGAACGCTCTACTTATCCGAATAAGATTTCTGTGAGCATTTCCCTAGGTGCTGTGGTTCGTCGCGAAAATTGGGTTTGATATGCAAGTATAACTTCTTTTTTATTTTATCTACTACCTATAGTACGAGCAGGGGAAGTGTTGTATTCGACACAAAAATTCAATGTCGGGAATTCACTGGAAATATGTTTCGAGGTATCCTAAATCCTCAAAAGAAATTTTTAAAAAAGGTGTGTGTGTGTGTGTGTTGTGTGTGTGCGTGTGTTTGCGTGCGTGCTCGGCTAAAAACCATCGGTCTGGACCGGATTTGAACCCGCGACCTTGAGATTAGTAGGCCTAACAGATCCATCCAGACCGACGGTTTGTGAATGTATTAGATTTTCAATTTTGACTTCGGGCCCAAATGACCTGTAGACGGGCCCTTAAACTCCTCTCATTCCGAAGTTTTCCCTTATCCTGAGAAGACAAATGTCGGGTAACTTTAAGCCCTATGGACCTCGGGCTCATTTGAGCATCATTTCACCAATGTCATCCATCATCAATATGACATCACACTGAAGGACGTTAATATACAAAAAATGCCAATAATTGTATAGCATTATACACATAAAAAGCGAGAGAAACAAATGATTATTTCAGAAAGTACATAATTGGAACCCGAGGGACTTTATCCTAGGGCTACAAATTTACTGTTTCGATCCTGCGGTTTTATACTATTTTTTTCCACATCCAGAGTTAAATTGTTGCATTTTGTTTATTTTTATTCAATTTCACTGAACTACTGTATTTACGGTGGTTTCGTATTATTGACAATGTATAGGGGGCTTTGAAATTGATGAAAGAATATGGGTATCAACGCTTTTGTTTATATTGTAAATTTAAATGTAAGTGGATAATTTTGAAGAAGGAGTCAAAAGATATAAGGTAAGAAGCTTTATGGTTTATTAGTGGAAAGTTCCAGAAGATTATACGAAGGAGAGTACACTCGCTTCAAACAACAGCATTTACGAATGCACAAATATATTCAGGAGATATCTTTTCGGTCAATGTTTTTTCCGTACAATAGCCGGGTGTAGGACTGGATTGGAATTTTTCAGTCTCCCTCTACCCTTTCCGAAGCACATTAATTACGTTGATTGAACTTATAGTTGGTTAAACTAGAATCCCGGGACTTAAGTACATATTTACAATATTGGAAGTCGCCGTTAAGGTTATGTCACATTTATCCATGGTTATTGAGCCCCAGTAACGGGGTAGCACTGGGCAGGAAATCATTTATGTTTACGTTTTACAAATTCTTCAATATTGGTATAAAAGATAAAGTACACGGTTTCAAAAGATAGGCAACGTGATTGTCACTTCTAATTTAGTTCATTTTTGAAATTTTTTTGGAGATATAAGTGCAAACAAATGTAATCTCTGATATTCAGTGCAAGGCAAAGAATTAAATAATTCCCCACCCTTCTTTCCCAGAACATTTTACGGTTGAAGAATTCTGCAATGTAAGTAGTTCCATTTATGGCTCGTGTGGACCCTCACTACACGAAAACTTCAAAGGGGTGTAAAATAATTAGATTTTGGTTTCAAATTTTTAGGTCTTCAAATTGTGTCATACAGTTGCTTGAAAGGTTCGGTGCAATTTTACAGGAGAATAGCGCTTATCGCGAACACGCAACGTAAGCAAGGAAAATACTATAAATTTGCAACTACCAGCTGTCCTTCCCACAATTGTATAGCCTTTCGAACTTTTGACTCCGTGCCATCCGCCTCTGACTACTAGATCTCTTGTGGCCTTGGTCAGCGGTGGGGGAAAAATAACAGGTGTAGAGGGGAGAATATGCTGCAGGGTTGAGCAATCCTGCTCTAACTTTTACTATTTCTTTTCGGTTTATTTCACAGGAAGAGTGAAAGATTTCAGCGTTTCACTGCAACTTAAGCTTCATTATGTTGTTACAGAAATAGCTGTAAATGTATTGTTACATCAGAAGTTATTACATATAATACTTCAATAGTTACAGTTTCTAGTGTTAAGTTTTTAAACAAAAGATGTAAGTCTACATCCTCAAATAGTTAGAAACTCTCTGCAAATAGTTCCTTTTTAAGCCTTCACTAAAGTTGTTAGCCAACTTAGCTGGCGATCTTTATTCTTAAACCCACCCGCATACACACTGCGACAAAAATACTATAGCTCAATACTGTAGTATCCGGAGCAGATTCATCAAGTACGGAGCTATTGGAGACGACATTAAAACTGTCGCACATTTGAAACACTTACCACGAATCAACTCGTACCATCTCGGTTGAAACACCGAGTACTCTAGTTATGAAGGTAGAAACGCTAGCCAAGCACCAAGGAGGTAGAACTTCATCATTACTTGATAGCCAGACTAAGTGTGCCTGAGAGAGAGAGCTTAAACTCTCCCATGAATCAAATGTGATTTATAGCTTGCATGGGTTGCAAGCTGATTTCCATTTAGGTACTAACTTAATTGCCCTAGATTCCCTGTTAATGTAATCTGATAAACACAGACTGGAATATTCCACACTATTAATTTTACTGGTATAGTTAATGTATTCATTCTCAGCTTTGTGACCTACTATGACAATTGTATACATTTATACCTACTGCTAGACTTCGGATTTTAGGCTAAAGCGGTGGTTCGCGACAAAGATTATCAATATCCTGTAATACTACAAAAAATAAACGGAAAACAAATTCACAAAAGATATAGCAGAATAACAAGTGGTACTTCAGAGTTACGAAAATAGTTTACATGTCGCTGCATTTTGCTGCAGAATTTATTTATAACTTTGGAGCTCAAGCCCTCAACATTGGTTAAACCGATCTCCCATGGCCCAAGATTTCTGACCGAACTTTTCGTATACAATGGAATTGCGCACAAAAGAAATGGTATCTATCACTCTATGGTGCATTTTGGTCCAAAAACAAATGACAGTTCACGTGGCAAGCGTGAGAAATAAACATGGCGAATGCAATTACCTAATATTAATAGTGATTGCTATATTAAGTATAGATTTGGGATATATTTCCCCGACTCTCGCTAGGAAGGAAAAATGTAGTAGGAAATGTCATGTTGGTAGACATGTTGATGGTTACAAAGAAGAGAACAGGGCATTTGGATAGGGTTTGAAATTCATTAGTGAATACTAACCTCTGAGCTCCAATTAGAACAGGGCACAGGCCGAAGTATATTGGGTCTACTACAAAACGAATTGAGGTTAGAGGATCCGGAAAACTGTCGAATTCACCAAGATTTGTTTCTCAGTCGTGTTGAAGGCAAAATTACGTGCAAAGGATTGCATAACCTCGAACAACTAACTGCTGCAGTACAAATTCAAACTCCTAGTTACACATAGCTATTATTGGAGAGCACTACAAGGGAATTAAGTCTTTGCTCTGACATGGTATCTCCTGTGAGAGCTGAAAAACATCTTTCAGGTTCAGCAGTTGTAACCGAGTTGTCAGTATGTTCAGAAGCTTCATTGTCTGAGAGAAGGTTTTCTGCAGATTATTGTTCGAAATGAATTGGAGCAGTGATACAGCACCAACAATATTGATGTACCTACTCCGATCGTTGGTCCAGTGTTGGGAAAGGGCCTATTCAGCATATCTACAGAATTCACCATATTGCTTCCACAATGTTTTACGCGCACTTTCAAGGAAATATTGCATCTTCAGACACTACATCGGCAACAAAGCTCTACAAAAGACTGGCTGCGATATTTGCAACACACTTACAGCTCGATCGATGACGTTGCATCAGAGCATGCGCAGTCGAAAATAGACTGATCTATCCACTTTCTCAGTGGATAGTACTGCAGCTGAAATAATTTCAAAACTCGATGTAGTTTCTAGTTCAGCGATGTCCAACGTTTGCGAAAGACCGGAGGTTGGATTTACCTCCTTCCACTTTGTGCGGACTGTGCCATTCTTTTAACACTCAATTGTGTTGCAGTACCCGTTTGGTTGTGTGTATGTTGCGTTTGGTTTAGTGAGTGAGTGTCAGATTTAAGGGTCCGTCGACAACTTGGTCATTTAAGGGCCGCGTTTGGTTTATGAATGCACTTTCAAATCTTATGCAATAAGAAGTCTATCAATATTTGGCGACAAAGTCGAAGATACACCACGTGATCATCGCGTAACATATTGCGATACAGACATTTAGTACAGTTCAATTTGGAGAAACTGTTCGTAAATTCTTATACACACTATTCTTGCAACTGCTTGTTTCTCTATCTACTTTATTTTAATCCATATAAGCATTTTCGAAAATTATCTTATTGCTAATTTTCTTGTAGGTACATGGGGAATATGGAAGTACAGTAGACTCTAAGTGAAGTGTTTAAGAGCTGGTTGCTCTGCGATGTCTTTGAAATTCCGTTCTCTTGGCAAGGCCGACAGATAAAAAAACAAATAGCATATTCCTATTTGAGAAAAGTACTGGCAAATTCAAACAAATATTAAAGAATATCTCGTAAATAGTTTACTCAAAAGGAAAGGGAAGTATTTGACACAAATAGTACATTTTAACAAGATCCACTTTTGTTTTTAAGTAAGCTTTTATCTGCCTCTTACTGTTCACCGTTTATGTAAAACTCATCCAGAACGAATAGGTTTCCTGAAAACATTCCCAGAAAATTGAAGGTATGACTTACAAGCTGTCATAGAATGGCCTGTTCGTGTCCGTCACTGGATACTGACTGCTTGTGAGTCTAAACGCCACAGGAAACCCAATAAAGTATAATAACATCTGCAATTTATGTTTGAAGCAATATGCTGTGAATTTATTATGCATGTGTTTTTCTAAGAGAAAGTTCCAAAATATCAATGGATGTTTCTAAGCTTTTGTTATAACCTGTAGATTTACGGAGACGGTTCCTTAATAAACTCGAAATTGGCCTCTCACTGGCCTTTGTATTTCTTGAAATAGGCAACGATTTATAATACATTTTGTAAAAGGGTGCCCTTTCAGCAGCTAAGCCTTGCAACAACAGTTCGGTAAAGAAGTTTTGCTCTGGTGTCGAGGCAAACTGTGAATTGGCTTAATCAAAGGGTCCCCCCGTACTTTCCACCTGGGAGACCAAGCTGGCGTGGTCCTGTAAAATCCCTCCAGGCCGTGAGGTTGAAGAATCAACGTTTTCCATTGGTTGGACGTAACTGGTCATGATGTAGCTCGGGTTTCCTTCGCTTTTAGCCTTTTGTGTGCTCGAGACAGTGTGAGCAAAGAAACCCACATTGAAAGTGAGTTACGTCAGTGTAATGAATACACTGGGAGAGAAAAATAATACGCAGAAACTTCCTGAGCACAAAGACAGTTCCAGCAACAACGGGTGGCGGAAACTTATTCCCTGTATAATATTAAATTCGTCGTGTTAGAGTGCCCGATATATCCACCAGATGTGTTTTTAAATTAAGTACCGATTTTTACTTTCTCTACTGGTAAGTAGGGGAAGTATTGTATTCCACCCAAAAATTCGAAGTCGAGATTTCACTGGAAATATGTTTTGAGGCCCCCTGAATCCAAAAAAAAAAGCATTTTTACAAAAAGGTCTGTGTGTGTGTCTGTGTGTCAGTCTGTGGACAGCATAACTCAAAAACGAAAAGTCGGTTAAAAACCAAAGTTGGTATTTAAGTTTAATGTCTTTCAAGGATGCGACGAAAGAAAATAGCCCCACACTAAACTACCCTTTACATGGAAAATTTTTCAAAAATTTTGATTTTCTTGAAAATGGATTTAACGATTTTGGTTAAAATGTCATATGTTTGAGATATTTTTATGAAAAATGAAATGTATATCTTGAATTTCTGGCTATAGCCCCTGTAGTCGTATTTACTCTGGGCGACTTTTGCATAACTGGTAAACCATTAAAGATAGACCAAATCACACTATACAAAAATTTACAAATACACAATTTGTCTAAATAAAGTTTCTTGTAGGGTTAACCATTTTGGAGATATTCCTTATTATGTGTGTGAGTTTCGGAAAAGTTAACTTTCGTGAAATGGATCATCGTTGTTCATTTTTTATATGTTAAGTGAGCAAAGACAACAGAATCTCAAAGCTTTAAAACATTTGACTATCCCACAAAGCCTACTGTATTCTAACATTCCCCTTGCACTTGCAAGCAAATAAGCAATAAGGTAATTTGTAAAAATGTTTATCTTAACTAATACGAAGAAGATATAGGAATAAGAATGGTTGGTACAAGAGTAGAGAAAGTCATGTGAGTGCAACACATCAGATTTCTTAAAAACATAACACATTACTTTTCAAATACTTTATCATTATTATTATTATTATTATTATTATTATTATTATTATTATTATTATTATTATTATTATTATTATTATTATTATTATTATTATTATTATTATTATTATTATTATTATTATTATTATTATTATTATTATTATTATTATTATTATTATTATTATTATTATTATTATTATTATTATTATTCATTACTTTACAGCTTAACTTCTCCACACAGTTACCGCCTCCATTCAGGTATTTATCGTAACGTAAACCCAGTTCGTGTGGTCCTTCGTTACAGAATGATGCCTCCTGTGATGGAGAAGTTTAAACTTGTTTCACATCATCGTCATCGTCGTCGTCGTCGTCGTCGTCCAAATATCTGCTTCTTTTTCTTTTGCTTTCATGGATAAAGGCCTTTTGTCTAATTTTGTCCCATTATCACAGGCATATGTTAACATGGAAACTGTCGTTGTTTTGTATAATTTTAATTGTTGTTCTTAATGTTTTATTTCTCAGTGTTCTTATTGTTCCGCACACACTAGAAAACCTATTTTAATGTTATATTAATGCCGTTCCTTTGGCAGTAGCATACATTAAATCCTAAATAATTAAAATTATTTACTTCTATTATTTTTTATTGATTACTGTTTTAAATCTTAAGTGGTTTGTCCCTTGGAACGCCATCACTTTTGTTTTCTTCTCTGACATTCTCATGTTGTAAATACTAGCTAGTGGTTTGAAAATCTTTGAGTCGTATCTTTGAAAGATGACGAACTTAATACCAAATTACTTATTCATCCGACATTTCGAGTTATCCTGCGTACACACGGACGCACGCACGCACACACACACACACACACACACACACACACACACACACACACACACACACACACACACACACACACACACACACACACACACACAGAGCTTGTTATTTACTTGAAAGACTCAAAACAATTATTTTCAGAAAATCCCGATGTGGAATTATTGTACGAAATAGAACACTTCCTTAAATCATTATAAGTAAGAAGTAGATAAAGTGAACATTTGCTTGTAAGATTCATGTGACGTTCTGTGATCATTGTTTATTCTACACAGGTTCTAAATACAAGTAAACTAACAAATTATCCCTTTATTCGCGTATAAAGCACCAACAATTCTACAATTGGCGTGTTTATGGATCGAAGTAAAGAGTTCGACTTGATTGATCACAGTATCTTATTATCTAATTTGGAATTACATGGTATACGTGTGGTTCAAATCATATTTTACCAAATATGACGTCCATAGAAGATTAAACAAATGGTAGGTATGTCAACTCCGAGGTAAAAGTAGTAAAATGTGGTGTACCTCAAGGCTCAGATCTTGTACCTCTTTGGTTTTTAATCTTATTGCAGAGTTGACAGTTAACATAACACACGCGGTTTATAACAAGTGGAAAATCTCTTAGGGGCAAGCTGACAATACTATGTATATTTTCTATGCAATAAGATTTTTGTCTACCTCTTACGATTTACCAGTTCGCAAGTCATTCGGAATGAACAGGATTTAAAGGCCATTTGCCGAAAATTCAAGATATGCGTTGTATTTGTCATATAAATATTTTAAAATTTAGGTACGAGTATTTTAATGAAGATTGTCTGAGCCATTCTAGAGAAAATAAGACAGCAAGAAATGTTTCGTATAGAGGGTAGTTTGGAATGGGGGAATTTCGTTGAAAAGTTTAACATTTTAAAAATATACTGAATTTTAATGCCAAGTTTGGTATATTTATGGAACATTTCGTTTTAAAGAAATACATTTTTCTAAGATTTTTTTCAAGAGGTGGCAAAACATTGTCCACATATGCCATGTTTCGGCAGAATACAATACTTCCAGGTAAGCAGGAGAGACAGTAGGTATATATACATGTTTTGTCTTTGTACAGTGGGCTGTAACATCGCTCAAAAGCTCAAATCAAATCAAATCAGAATACGGAATGTGATGATACGAACGTACGTCGAAGCGAATTATTTGCACTAGGTTTAACAAGTTGTAGGTAAGTTATACACTCGCTCTCTGGATACGATATCACAAAGCTTGACGCATGACGTAGTTGTGATTGATCCGGAACAGTCCCCTTCCCCTTTTCAGCGTCAACATCACACACGCAAAGCAGGCAGGAATTTTCAACATGACGTCACATCCACTTTGGTATTTACCTTTCAAGATGAAATTCCAACCCTTTAGATTTGTTATATAACAAATTCAATCAAACAAAAGAATCTAGCATGCAAGATGTCATCTATAGCTTGCATACGGTTCAAAGATTGTATAATGTTTGCTTTCAACTGCCAGATTAAAATCCTAGAAAACAAACAGGAATAACAGCTATTTCCAGCAGATAGCAGCACGTCGTTGGGGAGGTACACCGGTGTCTCTTATTAGGAACGTGTTTCTCATTTGGATATTTTAGCTCATAGTAAGCGGTATTAATTGGTCTGCAATAGGAAAATGTTTATTCGCGTAATGCGGTAATAGCTTGACTTGGCGTAACTAATTTAATATGTAGATATTTTGTTTCACGGGCAATAAATGAGTCGATATTTCAAAATTGCTGACTACCTATAAGATTAGTTAGTTCGAAGCTTGAATCCCCAGGCGTAGTTGGGCTTTCTCCAATGCCAGCCACATTTACCGTGCACGGCCACGCCACTAAGTCAAAGCTAGTGGACTGGAAAAAGAGGACAACGACCTGCGGTGCCACTTTTGGCACCTCTAATCTAGAGTCAACGTATTGCCTTTTTAAGTCAAAACCCCGATATTAACATAAGTTAAAAGGGGGCTATACAAAATGTTAACCCAGTCTGCAGAGCAGCTGCTTGTTATATGAAGGGTCAGGGGTTCGTTCCGACTGGGGAGTAGGAATTTTTTCCTAGCCAAGATTATTGCCTATAAATATATGTGTGATCTAATAAAACACCCATATACCCAAAACAATATACAAGCTAACACTATTGCAGAAATAGGTTGTAAACATAATGCTGCCGATATGACCATTGAACTTAAAGTTAGGGTATAAATAAAATAATTTTTAAAGAATTAGAAAAACAAAACGCCTTCAGCCCTTATTAAGGGGAGTCGAAATGCCCTATGCCTCCAATGGTAATAGATTACACATTATCTATAACACTACTTAAGGTTAAAGACCTGTTCAGTGGTAGTTTTATAGTTGACTAATGAAACAAAAATACATTTGCTTCATCGGAAGCAGAGTTATTGTTTTTTAACACATGCCTAGATTATTTATTGAAATATACGGAATTTAAAGTTTAAAAAAGTAACTAGTAAAACATAAAACCTTTTTCATTAAAATAAAGCGTATTTAGTTGCAAATGTATGATTAAAAATTGAGGTCATTGCACCTATCATTTTCAGACATAATAGGGCTGTGTATAGAAAATTATCAGTTCATCAGAAATTGTAGTTAAACAAGATGAGAAAGCCTAAAATCTATATGCAGCTTTAATTTCAACAATAATTTCAATGGAATTACGATTAATCTTCCTATATGAAACTTATATTAAAATGAGAGGAAGATCTGAAATATTAATATGGAAGTAACACCAGAATTCGGAAAAATCAGGAAATTCACCATTTTGACTCCCTTTAAAATGTTCAAAGTTGTTTCTGTTTCTGTTTTACTCGACTTTAATATAGTAATTTAATAATATTGAGTCATTATTCAAGGTTTAACTTTATAAACACTTAGTATTAGGATTCTATCCTCTCGTAGTTTCTTTCTAAACAGTATTTTCGTCCTCTTGGGTGGGATGATGAACAATGAAGCAAGAGAAACAGGACAGAAATGCACTGAACACAGACAACATTTGTGCGTCTCGTTTTTAGGAGAGGGCTAGAGGCTTGTCCGCTAATTTGCAGCTTTGCTGAAATGTAAATGTGGTAACAGTGGACTCGAGTGAGGGTGAACACCTCGGTAGCACACCGGACAACGGTGTGTTTACAAACCTCTTCACTGAAACGGTGTGGTCAGCGATCGCGCGCGTGTGGCCGCCTCTTCCTCCAAACTGGCAGCAAATCTCTTTGCCCTGATTTACCGCTGCTGATTCTCACTTGTTTATTAAATGTGTTCATTTACTTATTTCTTTAAAATCACCATTGCACATGCACATAATTCTGGTATTTGGTTCACATTAGAGCGTTCTAGATACAGAATTTCATTTGTTTATTTCTTAATTTACTTAAAATTGCACTCACATGACCTTCTCCACTCTTATACTAACCATTGTTACACACTCTTATTCCTCATCTTCTTCGTGTTAGTTGAGATAAACATTTGCAGAGAATGCCGGAATACAATAGCTTTGAGCGATAGTCAAATCTTTTAAAGCTTTCAAATTCCATTCTCTTTGCACGACTAACTAATGAACAATGAGCAACAATATTTCATTTGACAAAATTTTTTCCGAAACTGACACAAATAAGAATATCTCCGAAACGTTTCGCTCTACAAAAAAATTTATTCGGACATAAATAGTGTATTTTAGCGAGATCCACGTTTTTTGCATAGTAAGATTTGGTCTATCTCTTACAGTTTACGAGTTATTCATAAGTCATCAAGAGTGAACAGGACTACGTGGGCTCTAGCTAGAAAATTCAAAATATACATTTTATTTCTCACAAAAAATATCTTAAACATAGTATATCATTTTAATCAAAATCGTTAGAGCCATTTTCAGGAAAATCAACATTTTCAAAAAAGTTTCCCACGACCTGACAGAAACACACACATACACACAGACCCTTTTCTAAAAACGCTTTTTTTTATTCAGAGGGCGTCAAAACATATATTTCCGGTGAAATCCCGACATCAAATTTTCACGTGGAATACAATGATTCATTTATTTACTAAACGTAATAGAGAAAATAAAAATGTCGAAATTTGGAACATTTTAATTGATTTACTCTTAAGGTACCTATACGAGTACTTTAGGTTGATAGTTGTTCGGTAATCTATTTCTAAATTTTACGGTACCTGGTATTTGCTTGAGGAAAAAGTCGGGTAAACTACCAGCCCGACGGACGTTACTTCCGCGTTGTAAGTGTTGCTGGCGTTTTGTGCAATCAAGGAAAAAGTGACTACCAGTGGCGGAGGTATGCATATTGCATCATATAGCTGTGCGTCATTTCAACATTTCTTTCATTCACCGTAGGATATTCCCCATCTTGTTGTTAAAGGACGTTGATTAACAATCATTTTAAAAACTCAACAATACTGGCACAACCAGTGCATTCAACCGCCACTGATTTTATCGTATAAATAATATCAAAATCGGTTGTAGCAAAATGGCTATTAACGACGTATTGGTTATATAACAGCGAAATCTAACAGAGACAGCTAAGTCCTATGTAAATTCTATATTTTAAAAATCTAATGTTGCAGTCACATGACTTTCACACATGACATACACACACATACGCGCTGAACGCTTGCTGGAGGTGCTTTTCTTGATACTTATCATAAGTAGTAAAGAAAGTAAAAAATCGCTTAGTAGGACATCGTATATTGTGACTTACCGCGTAATTAATTGCATTGTTGGAAAAATATATCGGCTATAACGTCCAATGTTCATTTTTGTTTATTACGTATTTGGGGATTGTTAACAATAATGTAACGCTTATTTTCAAACTCTTGTTTTCTGTAGATTTCAAAAGAGCACTTACTGTAACTTTTTAACACGCTCAAAATTTATCTCATTCATTATTTAAGACGTGTTTGACGTTATTAAGCAATTTACACTGCTACTTGTTTCCTCACTTATAGGTTTTTACATTCTGTTGGTATGTTATTGTTGTACGTACTGCATAATTATAAGAAACATTCGTGTTCAGTCGCTCTCCGTAAATACTGAATTGTAAATACGGTAGGTATATGTATTTGTGAAGGTTTTTATAGTTTTAACTCTATGGCAGCCTAACATTTACCTATATAGAAAATAAAGACCCGGTTTGTGTGACTGTCAGCTGTTAGGGTCGTTGTAATAACCGGCTTTGACTGTATAGTCAATTCAGGCTTTCCTCCTGCACACTCCGCGTGCCTACTGTTGGCACGCTTCGCTCTATGTTCAGTGCTTTCACACGCCGCACATCATTTGTCACCTATGTATGTCTGTCTATGACTTCAGGCTGGGAGAAACTATACGTGAACCGGACATAACCTCTACACATGGTGCCATACATCTCATTGCACGATGGGTGTGTCTTTCTCAGCCTTCCTAACCTCTTAACCTCTTATTACTCTCTTCTATAGCCACTAACTTAATTATATTTCACAGCGTACTCACCATGTTTCAGATCTGCTGTGTAGAACTCCTTCACGCATTCGCACACCTCTCAGTATTGTCAAACCTCTGTCTTCAACCATCTCCACTGTTTTGATTTTCCTTATTGCTGCCAAACCTCCTGCATCTGACCTTCGGGGGCTACGCGGTACAGCGTTGCCAGGTCACAACTAGCTTGCCCTCGCTTCCTAGTTATTAGATTAACGCTCGGGTTTAATAGTTCAAACTTATATCAGATACAAAGAGAATAATAGAGAAGCATGTCTGAAAAAAAGAGTGTAATTTTAGCTTCAGCCGTTCGGTATGTATACGCAATTATGTTTTACGTGTATTTTCCCGGAAATGAAGCTGTCAACAGAGGTGTGATTAACCATTGTGAATAAGTGTACACTCAGTCTCGTTAATGCTGCCATAGCGCGCGCTGTGTCTGATACCTGTACGCCTTGTGTCTAGTAGCTGTTTGTGCAAGGCGTCCAATGACATTTTAACACAAGAAATGAAATTCATGAATGACTAAAACAAAAAGGAATAACATTTTCACCTACCGAAACAAAATGAAATGCTTATTGCCGTTCGATAACCAATAAAATATTACCTCCCCATCATTGCCAGTGCAGTCCAATTGAACTCTGTGGGCTCAAAGCGTAAGTTGCTCTTAGAAACGGTACATTTAAAATAGTGAACATTGAAAGACTTCTCAATGAAGAACTTGACAATGTAACAAGAGAAGAATGAGCCGCCTATGTATGTCAAACTCGCACAAGAACTACAGGACGGATATTTTATTAAAGAAGTAGGTAGAACAAGACATTGTAAATCTAATTATGATAGGTCTAAAAGACAGTGACGCAGAAGACGAAATGAATGAGGCACTGAGGGTGACCATGATCATGAGCCTCTGGTCCTCCTGTAGAATATCGCTTCTCAACCAGTGGGTCGCGACCATAGGGGTTTGACTGGGTTTTTCAACATGTTTCTGGAAAGTAATTAAATTTAATTTTTAATAAGCCATACACATGAAATATGTATATACTTCTCCATTTTAAAAGCAGGTTAATAGAAACACGTGAATTTCAGCTACGTTTGGTTTGTATTCGTGCAACACCAGAAAATCACTTAAACTTCATTCGTGTGTTCTTTTAATAACTTAGAAATTTAAAGGCGGCGCCCTGGCCGAGCGGTTAGCGCGCTCCCCTACCACCTAGGTGCCCGGGTTCGATCCTAGGGACTCGCATGTGGTATTCGTGGTTGACGAAACGGCGTCAGTGTGGGTTTTCTCCGGGTGCTCCGGTTTTCCCCATCACTAATTCCACCAATTGCTCCATTATCACCCTTCCAATCATCGATTTCGCCTGCATTTCATATCATCCTCTTCCTCACTTTCATACCTGATGCTTGGCTGATCACCCGCTTTCAGGTCTTCACTCTGAGGTTCCTGTGTTCCCCGACAGGCGTCTGACCCTAGGCGACGGCGTGTAAGTCCTAGGGGGTGTAAGTCCTACATAAGGGGAGGGTAAATGGAAAAAGAAGAAATTTAAAAGGAGCTTCTTCTGTTGCAAAAACATTAGATTAAACTTTAGTTCTCCTCTGTGCGTAAGGGAAACCTTTGCTATACTCACTAATAGGGGTTTAAACCTAGCAAAGTGCCACTATTATTGCGTCATTAACATGAAACATGGCGCCAATATTAAGTTCAAGAAAAGGGAGTTCTTGTTTAAAAGGTTCAGAAACTGCTCTAGAAAAATCAGGTCTATTAATTTCTATAGCCATTTACTTAGGTTTTAAACTGCACTGTGTAGTTCTCAGTAACACGCACGCATGCTATTCTTACGCTGCGCTGCATGCTACTATCACTATCTCTCTCACACACAAACACGCGATATAGAGAGCTCGAGCAATTGGAATTCACCAAAACACAACTATGACACACAGTGCTCTCTGGTTACTGCGGCCGTAATTGTAGTTCTTAAGTTGCCGTATTTTGCAGGTAGGTAAACTGTCAGGTTTAAATTGTACAAATGTCGTGACTCACATGTGCATATAGGTAGGTATAGATATGGACTAAAATAAGTGTTTCGCATATAATAAAAAACTGAAGCTATTGACAGCGAAGCAATACAAATTTATAAATATAACAAATATTTTAAATACTATGAGCTTCACTTAACTTAGTATTTGCTGCAAGTTTTTGAAATTAGACGCAGACTGTGGTTTTGCGATATATTTATCGCATCATCGCTGCTACTCTTGTTTACACTGGTCGCAAAATTTGTCTAGGGTGGGAGCTTGCTCTTATCACAAGCCTAACATCGTTTCGGGCCATTTCGAGGAAAAGTGAACTCGCAGTTTCGTTATCAACAATAAAATATTCTTTGTTTGCTAAGAAAAGTTAGTGAATTACTTCTTATATAGTAAGTTAGCTATTTTTTTAAACCCCGGCGTGACAGCCCACAAGGGGCCAAGGCCTACCGCCCAGCCGCTGCGACCCCTAACTCTGCCCACTACAGGCGTCATTGCTGGGGTACAGTACTGGAGGGTGGGACGGGGTCAGCGCCCCGAGCCCTCCCGGCCAGTTATGCGGTCTTCTAGACCTGGCGCCGCTACTTCTCCATCAAGTAGCACCTCAATTGGTCTCCCCGGGACCTAACGAGGCTGAGTGCACCCCGTGCAGACCTCCCAGAGGGGATAAAATCCCCATGCTGGTACCGGGGATCGAACTCGGGTCCTCCGCACCGCAAGCACGCTACCAACTGCGCTACGGAGGCGGTCAAGTTAGCTAGTAGTATTTGCATTAAAAGTCCAGCGTTATAGAACTTTGACTGTGAGATAAAAGAAAACGTGTGTGAAAGAATAATGAAGTAGAAAAGAGAGAAGTAAAAAAGCTGAGACTTGTGTTTAATAGCAAGCCAAGATAGAACAACA
Source organism: Tenodera sinensis (assembly GCA_030765045.1). NCBI lineage: Eukaryota > Metazoa > Arthropoda > Insecta > Mantodea > Mantidae > Tenodera > Tenodera sinensis. The sequence goes on along the minus strand of CM060965.1, from coordinate 36,938,858 downwards.
CTAAAACGTAGCTTTTAAAGGAGCTGACCACAGAAGATGTAAAACAGTCCTGGGAGAAGAAATTGTATAAGTGTCCTCCTGCATAAGTATATCATATCTAAAAGAACAAGATGCTACAAAAAATTAGTAAATTTCATCAAATGTGCAGAACAATAAGAACTTTAAGGAATAAACCACAACTTTCAACACAATGAATAGTATATTATGTAACGAGGCTATAATGGTAGCAATTAAGACGCGAGTATATATTAAGTACGCGAGTATATATTAAGAAACGAGCGAAGCAAGCATCTTATTTACCATTTTAGTTACGTTTCATACAATAATTTATGCTCGACCATATACCTAATTTTATAGTTGAAATATTTTAAAATGTTATACACTCACCAGGCACAATGACTTACATGCTATATTAACTGATATTTAGCGCTAAACGATGGATTCGTTTCCAGCACGTCATAGCTGCACGATGAAAATAATAACCTTGGAATGCTACGAAACATTGAAAAAATAGATGGCAAATTGAATATATTGGTTTTCAGACAGAATTTTACTTAATGTATAAGTTATTTATTGCACAATTAGTAACATTAATTTGCAGGACTGTGCTTAGGTTAATTTCTGTGTTTTGTGTAAGTTGCATCTCACTGTCAGTAGTGTCCGACATTTTAGCGTTTTCTAAACTCGCACTAGTTGCGTTTCGAGAATTAATCGATATTGCGCGTTGCCATTGCTGCATGGGAATTCTCTGATTGGTGGGACATCTGTCCTTTAATGAAAATTGAATTAATCGATTGGATGAAGACCAGTCCTTTAATGAAACTTTGAACGTTAGGAGGCCCATTACAGGATCACTATCAGATTATAAGTAATAAATTTGGGTATGGTTGAGCATAAAGTTTTATAAAAAGTTAGCTGTACCACTATTAACTTATGGTCAGAAAATTGGTCTATAAATCGAGCATAAAAACAAAATATAAACCAGTGGAATGAAATTTCTTAGAAATGTGGCTTGTGTCAATAGGACAATAGGCCTATCCTTGTGGATAATGATAATGGTGATGGAAATGGTTACATTATTGGAAAGGATTCAATAAATCATATCTCTCAGCCACCTATTAGTGATGTATTGATTTATATTTATGTCTTCCAGAGAATGCCCTTCCCCCCCCATTGACGCCCGAAGCACTTCCCAGACACCGTGTTCCGTTTCAGATCCGCTCGCTGTAAAACACTTTGAGAGTAAAGGATCCCTTTCACTTTTTTGGGCTATGCAGTGGTATATTTTGCATTAGGGCCAGAGTTGATGCCTAGCTGCAGGGCTTCAGACTTGGTAAACTTCATAAAGCAAGAAGACCAGTTCTCCAATAAAGTGCTCTTTGAGGATAATGGCTCCAGGGCTCGCAGATGATGCACCATATCTCCCTCCCTCTCTCACTCTCTCACTCTCTCCGAAAGACAATATCGCGGTGGTCTCTGATTTGAGCACACTGCACAGTGTGTGTGTGTGTGTGTGTGTGTGTGTGTGTGTGTGTGTGTGTGTGTGTGTGTGTCCCATTAAGATAATTTAATATAATGAAACCCAATTCATCTGCCTATGCTACCCTGACAAGTAGTGATAGTATATGAACCAACCCACGTACTAAAAAAGTTGATGTGTCGCACTCATATGACCTTCTCTACTCACTCTTGCACAAACTATTCTTATTCCTGTATTTATTTCATGTGAATAGAGATAAACATTTACACAAATTATCTTATTGCTAATTTACTTGTAGGTGCAAGAGAGATATAGCAGTAACGTAGGGTTTAAGAGATAGTCAAATGCTTTAACCCTTTCTACGGCCGTGGGAAGTATGCTTCCCACTTGTGTTATCATGTTAGAAAGACCGCGGGAAGCCTGCTGACCACTTCTAGTTTGTGCTGGCATGTAGTGGAAACTTCAACAAATTCAGAAAAAATTGAACACATCCTAATCGCTTCTACGAGAACTCAACGACAAAAGAAAATGGCAGAATTTCTTTGTTTTACAAGCAAAGTAATTTATATCAATTTGGTTATACAGATACTGTCAGTTTTGCATGACAAAGTAACATGTACATCTATTATTATGCATACAACAGCAAACACAGAAAAAACGGCCCATAAAAAGATTAAAGCTAGTCGCTATGCGATGGCTTTTGACATTCTATTCTCTTTGCATGGCCAGGGGATAAAAAATGAATAACGAACTTCCATCTGAGAAAAGTATAAGCATGGGAAAATTCAGACAAATAACAAGGAATATCTCCGAAATGGCCCACTCCACAAAGAAATGCATTAGATGTAAACTGTGTATTTTAACGAGATTTACATTTTTGTGTCATAAGATTTTGTCTATCCCTTAAGGTTCACCAGTTATGCAAGGGTCATCAAGAGTAAACAGGACTACATGAGTTTTAGTCAGAAAAATCAAAATATACATTTCATTTACTATAATAATATCTTAAACATATGGCGTTTTATTCAAAATTGTTAGATCCATTTTTGAGAAAATCATTATTTTCTAAAAACTGTCCAGTTTAGGAATATTAGGAATAAATATCTAAATGAATGAGAGTAAATGTGCAAAAGGACACCAATTACTTAATCTCTCTGTCAGTTTATTTACCTTATTCTGCAATTTTCTTCTATTATAAAAATTAAATCATTGGCGTACGCAATTGTATTTAATATATTACTATCATTTTCCATTTCCTCAACGAAAGTTTCCGCTACTATATACCAAAATAGTGCCTCGGGGGTAGCTTTTTCTAATATGTTTATGTATTTTTTAATTACTTATTTTAATATAGACTTTTCTATTTATACAATAATGCTTTAAAATGTTATGAGCCTGTGGATAATATTTTTTTTAATGTTATAATATCTAAATATCTGTTTTATCATGGTATCTCTTAATTTAGCGACTTTCTAGCGTCTTTTAATTTAATATTTACCAACTTTTGACTAAAACTAGTTGGTAACACTGATCTGTGAATCACTGGCGTGCATAAACATAATAGAAAATGCTTACGTAGCACTTTCTTCCAGTTCCCCTTTTTCTGGTGGGCAGACAGTACGAGTATTTAGTAAGTGGAAGAAGCATTCTATTCAACTCAAAAATTCTATATCAATATTTCACCAGAAATTAATGTTTTAATGTCTCCTCAATAAAATGCATATATAGGCATGTGACAGTTATTCTCGGGAAATAGTGACAAATGTCACAGTTAGTAGTGTAATGTAGTGATTAAAAGCAACGATTAAGTTATTCATTTTCATGGTTGTCATTTATCACACTCGTAGTTGCATACATTAGTGACTACCAATAACGATTAGCTGTAACTATGTGTGCTTATGAACGTTCTCAATACACACTTGTTGTTTCACTAAATTTAAAACATGTCTCTTTATGTCTCCCAACATGGTGTATATTCGCACAATTCATGTGTAGATAAAAATGAAATACGTATATAAAAGCACTGATATATAGCGGAGTTCCCACAAAATGTACGCGCTTCTAGTGTAGTAGCAATTTTTCTAAATAATAGATGGAAGAACAAAATAGTACAACAAATAGCAAACGAATTTTCATCAAAATCTTCGTTTCGCATCCTTAAAAGATATTAAACTTAAATACCAATTTTCATTTTTGACCAACTTTTGGTTTTTCAGTTATACTGTTCACACACACACACACACACACACACACACACACACACACACGCACACGCACACGCACACGCACGCGCGCACACACACACACACACAGGCACAGAGAGAGATGTACCCTTTTCGGAAAGCGGTTTTTTATTCTGGAGGCTCAAAACATATATTTCCGGTGAAATTTCAATATCGAAGTTTTGGATGAAATCAACACTTCCTCCACCTGCTAGACGTAGTAGAGAAAGTAAAAAATGTGTCTGTGTATCTATGAAGAGGATAATTGAAAAGCTAAATGTCGGATAAATTCCAGACTTCACATTTGTACTTCCAAAGCTACACAAAGTTTTGTTCAAGAAAATCAGTTGCTCACAACTAACTTACGGATAATTTTTTTTTTTCGAATTATATATTTTCAGAAAAATGGCCTTTACAATTTTGATTAACACCATTTACATACAGAGTGTAGTATCATCGTAGTATTGAAAGCCCCTTACAGCTGAGATACAACCCGCAGAATAGAAGTGGTGAAGTAGTTGCCGAAGCGTAAGGGGCTCCTAGCCTTATACCACGTTACTGTCAATCGTTCCCACAGCCAAAAGAGTGTCCACTTTCATGTGTAGGTATAACTTACGGACGCTAAGATGTTATTTCCATAGGAAAACCTTAAGATGTCGTTTTATAATTTTTTACGCTAAATGTCTTAACAGAAACGCATATTTTAAACTTACAGATCCACACAATCGGTAAGATAAGAGTATGGATGAATTTCATAATACGGTGTGGTTATGTATCATAGTATAAAATGTGTTTAAGATTATTCAAATACAATTATTAGAAGAAATAACTTCGAACCAATTTTTTATATAGAAAATTCGGAAAATAAAAAATAGGACTAGCATTGCGTGGTTTACAGATGTGGCCCAATAGTCTATGGAAAATTTAAATACGAAATCCTATGTGATGTCCCATAATTACTTCCGAAGGTACATCATCTTACAGGTAAAAAACTCTTATCTTCGTACATACTTGTAGAATTAGGAATCCAATTTGGATCAAGAACTATTTTTTTCAAAATCCGTAGATCAAAGAACAAAATACCATTCGACGTTTTTGTTTGTGAAGCACATACGAGTATTAGAAGGAATTTAATGACTTCCCTTCCAGCCTATATATTATTGAATAAAAACAAACAACAGTATTTATCCATGTTATGTGAGCTACAGTTGTTTTCTGCCCTTCATGGTTTATATTGCTCATTTTACGTTGTGTTAGGAAGTAGGGAGAAGTGCTGCAATTCCATGTAAATGTTTTCTTATGCACACTGGCAGCAACTTCTAACTCGAAAAGCAGATAACGAACGTCCCCGCTATCCCCAGGCACATACATGTTATGTTACATTCATTTGAAGAGGGCGCGATAACTTACGTTTCCCCGGAAATTAATTAAAGGCAAAGGAAACTAATTACTCACATAGTTATTGTTTCATTGTAGGTTCTTGCTTCTCTGTTTCATATCTGTGGAGTGGTAAGCTTCTCTCATTAAAGCATAATAAAAGACGATCACACATCGCACTAGGTCGACTTTAGGAATGTCTCGTATATGCAAAACATAAACTTCAGACAACTTTATACCACCATAAAAAGAATGATGTTACACAAGAAATAAATTGTTTGGGGTTCCCGAAACCCATAAAAGTAATTTTAGAAAATAGCGCGCGCGCGCGCGCGTGTGTGTGTGTGTGTGTGAGTGTGTGTGTGTGTGTGTGTGAGTGTGTGTGTGTGTTTATGTGTGTGTGTGTGTGAGTGTGTGTGTGTGTTTATGTGTGTGTGTGAGTGTGTGTGTGAGTGTGTGTGTGTGTGTGTGTGTGTGTGTGTGTGTGTGTGTGTGTGTGTGTGTGTGTGTGTGTGTGTGTGTGTGTGAGTGTGTGTGAGTGTCTCTGTCCAACGTGTGCAATATTGGAAATGAAACGATTTTGTACAATTGTAAACTGTAAGGAAAAGCCGCAAGTTTGTCTAACAATTACTGCCCTCTGCGAGGGGCTACATTAAGGATTTCCGAGATATTTTTTTTTGTTTTATTTGGAAATAAATCATAATTTTTTGAACTACATAGCACTTGCTTGATTCTTGTTATACAAAGAATGGATTGCATTTCTGCAAACGTTCATTCTTGATGAACATGAATAGATATAAAACTAAGCTTTTGTAATACCAGTATCATGCATTAAAACATTTGTTTCTATTTATTTTGTTTCTAGTTTTAAACGTAAGATGTTTATTTCGTTTTGGTCCAAACTTTTGTTAATAAAGTTTGAGGCTAGCTTGAAATGTCCACAAGAGCTATAAACACTCAACTGTCCTAACAGTTTTTCATCACAACAACCTGACAATTGCAGTTCTGCCCCAACCCCCCCCCCCCCCCCGCACTCTCGCCGTTGTGGATCCAGTTCACGCTTTAGCTATCAGAATCGATTTAGATTCGTTTATATCAGCAGAACAACTTTGGATGTATGTAAGAGTCTGCGAACGTCATTTGTTTTTCACATTAAAACGACAGAGAGAGGTTGTAACGTTTATTGGTCATTAATCCAGTGACGTCAGTGATAAGTTGGATGCGTACATTTGTTGCAAGAAGAGTGGGGAAAATTAAATTGGTAACTATCCTTTTAATCTTTTTGCACAGTTCTTTTTATAGCTATAGCAGAGAGGGCAGAAAGAATTTAACTCCACATTTTAAGTTATTTTATTTTATTTTACTTTAAGCTATCGTTCCTCGTTATGGAAACGAATAAAGGTAGACATGAGATTAGTAATGTTCTGCGCATGCTCTGTGTTTTTGTACCAAATGAAATAGGAAACCGTTTTAATCTCTTTTCCAATTAAATACATTGATAGATAAAAAATCAAATGAAGCTACAAATTTCAGCATATCTCTTCGTTACATTTGACCAGTTTTATCAACTTGTATTGTGTATTGGAGAATTTTATTCCTGTCAGCTGAGTCTATATGATTTTTATCGCAAAATGTGTACCACAGCTGCCGTCATAATGCTTCAGGATCAATAAAACAAATAAATAAGTAAAATACTTTATTCCATTCTGACTCCATAATGGTTTCTATAATAAAACTCCTTTATAGTTATTTATGACACATCCATCTAGAAACAACGATATAAACAATAAAGTATATACATTTCAATTAACGTGCAACTATGAAATTTATATCAAAATGTGCAAATGATTTGAAACATCCATATTCAATTAAGTCGTAAATATGGAGAAATTACAAAAATCACTATTTCGACTCCCTTCAAAAATTATAATAAAATAGTTTCCATATTCGTCGAAACATAGACTATCAGAACGACTCCAAAAAAGCAGCAGACAGCCTACTAAATATCCTATGGCGTCTCCCGTATACAGAGGGTATCCTAGGCGGGCTCCCACTGCGGTACGGGGGGGCTGGGGGCAGCAATGTATGCCCAATATATTAACGGTTTGTGTTTATATATCCTCCTTCATAATAATCATTTTTTATGAATTTCTACAACTTTAAAGGCTATCTGCATTTACATACACAATTCTGGAATCCAGGTGTTTTTACACGCTTTATACTAATTTCACCTCTATATCTGTGCGTGTCTGTGCGTGCGCGTGCGCATGCGTGTCTCTGCGTATGTAACTGAATCTTTCAACGTGATTTTCACCAATTTAGAGTCGTCTGATTGACTTCAAAATTTGCACACGTGTCGAGGGTCAGTGCCAATATAACAGCATGCCTTTGTCCTAATGTCCTGACCAGGATCACCAGGATAAAAACTTACTTACATAAATTTAACAATGTAACAATCCTTCGACGTAATTTTCACCAACTTACAGTTCTCTGATTGACTTTAAAATTTGCACACATGTTAAGGACCGATGAGCGTGTAATAATATCACTTTGTCTTTGTCTTTCACTTTATATTTCAAAATTTTGTAATACGTTTAAAATAAAAACTCATTTATATTGACAAAATAATAATTTTTATTGTAAAATACCGTCGGATGCCTCACATCAAATGTTACAAATAGTTCATTGGCAGCTATTTATAACAGTAAAGATATGAGAAAAGTATCTAAAAAGCACCTCATGCTTTTTTACAATAAAATGTATTATTTTGTTAATATAAGTGGGTTTTTTTTTTAACGCATCACAAAATTCTCAAATATAATAAACTAGTTATCTTTATATTGCTATAGAACAAACTCTTATCCTTAAAATTATTTTCTACTTTTTAGTTCATTTGTTATAAAATCGTGTCTTTTTTAGTTTTTTAAAACTATAATGTATTTTTTTCTGTTGTACCTAGTTAGATAGGGGAAGTATTGCAATCCAATCAAATACATCTCCGCTGAAAAAAAAAATATTTTAAGCACAAGTGAGGACAGAAACAAATATGGTTTCAAATATCGCAAGTGCGCGCGCGCGCGCCTGTGTGGACATGTTTGTTTGTATCAGTAAATTCACCCATTCCAACTTATTACCAATGGAAAATTCTCGTTACTTATTTTCTCAAAAATATCTTATGGATGTTGATTCAAATTCATATATTTTAGTATTTATAATATAAACAGAATGTATATTTTCAATTTTCTGGGAATAGCCTATGCATGAAATTTGTATAAATGTGTAAACGCAAAAAAAAAAAAAAAAAAAAAAAAAAAATGGTAATGCACAAACATTGTATTTCTTTAAAGCACAAATAACTCTTTTCTCACAACAGCCATTTTCGGGATATCCGTTACTATTGGTGTAAGTGTTCGATTGTTCTGTAATTTATTCAATCATTGCCATCATTCTCTATCACTCGTCATGGAAAGAGTATGGAATTTCAAAGCCAGCATATACGACCCACTTTTTAAACATTTGACCACCGCTTCGGTTTCGCGTATCCGCTTTGTGCTCACAATTAAATGTATAATGAAACTATTTCTACAAACGTTATTCAAATTAACACAAAATAGATAGAAAAAACAAAGCCTTTGTAACAACAGATTGCAGCAGAGATATAAAAATAAACTATAGTCTCGTAAACAGAAAAAGTCATGTGAATATGAAGCATTTGATTGTTTAAAAAAAAAACATGGTTTTCATCAAATACTTTTGCAACAGTTTTTGCTTCCTCAAAGGTATTCATTGTTGCTTCTGTTCATGATGTTTAGAAACATAAAGCAGTTTTTTTTTTTTTAGAAAACTTATATGAAAAGTCTGATGTGCTACATTCACATGACTTTCTCTGTTTTTGTACAAGTTATTCCTACAAGCACTTACTCTCATATCTACTTTTAATCAAGATAAACGTTTATAGAAATGTTTATCACATATTTCCTTATAGATACAGTAGGCTTAAGCAATACTAACATCTTTTTAGAGCTGGTGGCTACGTGGTGTCTTTCAAATTCCGTTCTCTTTGCACATCAAACATAAAGAATGAATAACGATGTTCTATTCGACGAAAGTTTTATTTCCAAAACTCACACAAATAACAAGGAATATCCCCGAAATGGTTTACTCTAAAAATTTAATTGGACAAAGTGTGTGCTTTAGTAAGGTCTACATTTTTGTACAGTAAGTTTTGGTCAATCTCTTACGGTTTACCAGTTATGCTGAAGTCATCCAGAGTAAACAGGACTACAAGAGCTATAACCAGAAACTGAAAAACATAAATTTCGTTTGTTATAAAAATATCTCAAACATATGCCATTTTAATCAAAATCGTTGAAGCCATTTTCGAGAAAATAAACATTTTTGAAAAATTTTCCATGTAAAGGGTAGTTTAGGGTGAAGCAATTTTCTTCAAAATCTTTGTCTCGTATCCTTAGTAGACATTAATCTTAAATACCAACCTTTGACACACGCACACACACACGCGCACACACACACACACACACACACACACACACACACACACACACACACACACACACACACACACGGACCTTTTTCTAAAAATGCTTTTTTTTATTTTATTCAGGCGGCTTTAAAATAGTACATTATTGCGGAGAAATCTCGACATCGAATTTTTGGGTGGAATACAATACTTCCTGTACTCATTATACGTAGTAGAAAAATATAAAAATGAGTGAAAATGCAACTATTAATATATTCTTCCAGATATTTATGTGCATATACGAAATTCAATGGCTGGTGTTTGGATAATGAAGACCAATGATTTTTTGTTGGTGTATCTTTATGAGAAGTCGAAAGTATTAAACCTTCGATACTTAGGGTCGGAGTTATTACACGCGTTTTTATTTTAATGCATAATACAAAGAAAAATAAGTTACAGATGAAGATCATTTAAGTGTGCTTTAATTTTGTATTTTATGTTTTGGTAGCTGTTTTGCATTTTTTAGCATAGAAAGTATAGCTTTTGTTATCTACTAACTGAAGCATCACTAATTATTATAGTAGTAGACAAAAATATTATTTTCACTTTTTGATGGAGTTTTTTACAGCGTTGTTACTCAGCCTCTAGGTTTATTAAAGTTGCCTTACAATTTTTGACATGACTGTCACGTGTTACACTACCCAGGTACACAACGCGTCGTTCTTTCAATATATCATGTGCTTCTCTTTCAATCCATTTTTCATTCCGCGGTTATTAAAGCATCTAAAGAGGACAACTTAATTAAGGATCTGCTATAGGATCTAGGAGCTATACAATTGCGCATTGTATTTCGAGGGCTTTGTTCTGAAGTCCGCTGTGACGCGAGCTGATAGACGTAATCGAATGCTTAAAATGTGCACAAAGAGCGGCCGAAGCTTGAAATTCGATATCTTCAGCTGCTTCAAAAGTTGGTCAAACTACACACACGCTGTCGCCTGGAATGAGTTTTAAAATTCGTTGACAGATGTCGCGGCGCAACTGTTCGATTCTTTTCACTTAGTACCGCGCCGTCCGTTAGGGAGCAGTGGAGTTTCTATTTCGTTGTTTCTTCCAGCAGAATGCTGGATAGATGTATTTTGCCGGCATTTTTCGCAGCGTATTATCGCAAACTAATTGCATTTCATACTCACTCTATAAACTTCATAGAAGTAAAATGGAGTTATGTAACCACTGTCAAACTAATAAAGTCATGCCCCACTTTTATTTGAAACTAATCAAGATTTAGCAATAAAACTCCTTTAGGAGGGGAAAATAAACATTAGTGCCAGTTAAACTCCCAAATTATTAATATATTTACGTTGTTCCTTTTAGCATACACCTTTCCTCATGCACATTCAAATGGTTTTAGTGTATTTCTCAAAAAGATTTAATTAGGCGTAACTCAACCACTGCAGATAAATTAACAGTAAAGGTAGTTTCATATCTCTTGCACAATGGTTATACAATTATCCCTGCTGATGTCACCGTTTATAAAATCTGCGATGTTCATTTTCTCTAAATTCGTTACACACATTTTTCTTAAAAGTGTTTTACATTTGACTCCGCTGTGGTACAAATAAGCGAAATGGAAGCTGTTACTAGAAAGCAAAAGAATATGCACTGACTGCACTGTGTAATTTAAATAATACACACGTTGACAATGGTAGAAAAATAGTATCGCCTTTGTTATTGACAATAATGCCACTCGTATTGTGTCCCATTTCCTTCCTCTTATGAGTAAGCAGTTTTGCGCTGCCAATTGGGGACCAAACATATATTTATGAAAAATAGTTATACTACTAAAATCGACGTTTTGGATATGTGTGTAAAAGGAACTATAGCCCACAAGCTCTTCATTTCCACAAAGTAAAAATGGATGAAAGAACAAAGAAGACCATAGGCAAAGTGCTGCCAACATATCTCATGCAGTTTTCTCTAAACTAAATCAAAATAGAAAATATATTTCGAGTTTAGCACCTTTACAGGAAGTTATATGATCTAAATTAAAATATATAAATGCATATTTTAATTGTTACTAATCAGTGAAAATAATATATTAACTAAGGACATCGAAATATGAATGCAACATAAAGAGCATCAGTGGTCAGCGTTCTGGCTTCTCAACCCAGAGATTCCACATTCGATTCCCGACTAAGATTGAGAATTTTTCTTTAACCCCCAAAGTCTGGAAGTATGAACGTCGGAGCGAATGTGAGTGTGTTTAATTTTAACACTGATAAAAATCGACGTTAAGAAACCCTACAATTCAGTGAACCATAACACAATCAATTGTTTAGCAAGAGAAAGCCACAGCTATGCAAATAAAACAAAAAAAAAAACAAACAAAAAAACTTTTTGTAATCTTAGCATTCGTAAATTACGAGAAAATGGCAGAGAGCAGAAAGATGTAGTAGTTTACAATCTACTGGGAGAAATTGGGGACGAATTGTTTCCTGAGCAGGGGAAGAATGGCAGTAGAAGGAAAAGGACAATGTGAAATGCCTGATAATATCGCACTCCAGCAAACGGTGAAGATCCTGAGGCATATGCTAATGGACACGAACTGTAACGGTAAGTAGATGCGTAATACGAAGATGGAATCTGTGAATGTCGGACTGGCTGGCTCAGTTGGTGAGGCACTTACTACTGATTCCAAGATTGCGGGCTCAAATCCGGTCCAGATCGATGGTTTTAAGTGTGTGTGTGTGTGTGTGTGTGTGTGTGTGTGTGTGTGTGAGAGAGAGAGAGAGAGAGAGAGAGAGAGAGAGAGAGAGAGAGAACAGTATCACTCAAAAACGAACTGTCGCACAAATACCGAAGTTATTAAAGTACAACATCTTCTAAGGATACAATAAGAAGTTTTTCAGAAAATCCCCCACCCTAAATCACCCTTTAAATGGAAAATTTTTCAAAATGCTAATTTTATCAAAAATGGCTCTAACGATTTTGATTAAAATGTCATATGATTGAGGTATTTTTATGACAAATGAAATGTATATCTTGAATTTTCTAGCTACAGCCCCTGTAGTCGTATTTACTCTGGATGGCTTTTGCATAACTGGTAAACCGTAAGAGATGGTACGGTACCTGATACAGTCTTAAAATAGTTCAGTTTGGCGGAACTCTGTTCGCAAATATATATAGAGCTATACTCGCTCTTATACACACTATTTCTCTATCTACTTCATTTTAATCGGCATAAGCATTTTCAGAATTTACCTTATTGCCAATTTTCTTGCAGGTGGAAGGGGAGTATACGAATACAGTAGGCTTTAAGTGATAGTGAAATTGTTTAAGAGCTGGTTGCTATGCGATGCCTTTGAAATTCCACTCTCTTTGCAAGGCCAAGGAATGAAATAAAGAATAAAGCTTGTGTGTCTAAAAACACCAACAGTATGTTTTTTTAAGGGTTCCATTTAACTGCAAAGGTCATATCGGCGGCTTTGACTATTGGCAAATGGTGTTACTCGTTTAACAGTGGATTTTTCGTTCTTTGGGGTTTTTATACTTTGAATTCACACACACGTTCACACTTTCATTCCTAGTTCCAGACTCAGGGAAGGATGAGGAATAATCTTGACTGGAGAAAAAATCCTACTCCTGCTGGGAATCGAACCCGGGACCCCTAACACAGCAGGTAAGTGCTCTACCAACTGCGCTACGGGGCCAGCCCAACAGTATGTTGGCATAAATAGATAATAATTAGCACATAAATGTTATGTAATCCCGGGACATAAAGTACTTACAATAGTAAGTCGCCATTAGGATAATTGTCTCTGACGTGAGACTGCCTTTGTGGTTTACCGGTAGAATTTAATGTCATTCTGGCAGCTTGTTACAGTAGCTTAATGCTTAGAGCACCCGCCTGATAAGTGGAGGGTCTGTGGTTCAAATCCCAACTGTGGCATTGACTTTTTCATTTCCGATTCTACCTCTCAAACATGGCGATTTGTATTATTAACATATAATACGAGCGCCATGAGAAATTAATCATGTAAAAAGACAATGAAGACTAAAACCTAATTAAAACAGATATAATTAGTAATTAGACATATGTTCCTGACTGGTACGAGCTGTATTTGAACAACTTCCAGTGCTTGTGTTACATGATTCATTATATACTGTTATTGGGATTGTTCCATTGCTCACTTTACGTTAGAAAACTAGAAAATGGAATTTTTGTCACTTGACCCGTTATATTTTTCCACTCTTCGTTTAGTCCTGTGCAAACACAAAGCGCAATTGCCGTGTGGTTGGACCTGAAACCAAGTTCAGTTACAGTGGACAAATTTGAACAGTGTATCACAATAGTGCAATAACATAAAACGTTTACTTCGTGTGGAATATGTTAACAATTCTAGTTTTAGGATATGGTGTGTAAAAAGTTTAACTTTTTTATTTATCGCATTCCTTTAATTGTCTTTCTAGGCTTCATCTCGTATTATTACTTCTCAAGGTGGTCTCCTGGACATACTAGGCGTGTTTTATAGCAGCTGCTAATATTCAGCTAATGTTCTCCCTCTGCCCCTCCCCTTCTCTTTACTTGCCATAAACAACTTACCTAGGGCGCCGCATTTCCGCTAGCATGTCTTTTCCCTTCCAAGTTAACAATTGACGATCAATCATCTCTCAATCTCGGAGGAAGACACATTAGGCCGTAGTCCTTTTTTCTCTATCTCACTTGTCAGCCTGGTTGAGAACTGGCTTTCCCTGCTCAAGATTACAGGTTCGATCCCGACTGTAGACGATGGGTGACCCGTGATAACCTCTAATTATTCGGTACCACCGACCCTGCCACTTGCTAGCGTCGTCTGGTAAATTCAACAGTTTTTGTGTTGATTATAGCTTCACAGATTATGGTCATGGAGGCTGAAATGGCCTAAAGCTCGACGTTTATAAATTTGACACAGCTGATCACCCGCGAAGCTATAATCAATAACGTTCGCCGTGAAAGATTCAAATTTTATAGATCTGTGTTCTTACCTATCCTACTAGATCAAGGTAACCGTTAACACAATAACTTGTTACAGTGAACTGTTATGGGAAATAACTGCTACTGCATCTCTAAGTAGATGCTATTCACACACTCTCTTGTTTTCTAGGTCGTTTTTCTGTTTTTACTGATAAATATACACATATGTACATACAGATTAAAAAAAAGAAAACAACAAATACCCCAACACAAGGCGCAACTCGAACCCGCGATCTATGTATTATGTATATAATATACGAATGCTACTACTATCGGTATTACTACTATTATTGCCATAAATATAGCTCGAACTTAAATCCCCCCCCCCCCTCCGGCCGAAAGTCTGATTCGAACACTACTATTAACCTATTCTCCAGTCTGACGAACCTATACATTCTCAGTTATATAACCTATTCCTCTGATATTAATATTTATAGTGATTCTATTAGCTTGGTTATCTAAATTATTGTAGTTACTTCCTTTATTAATTTAATTTTCATTGTTTTATTTTCTTGGCCCATAAATTTGATATCATGTGTATGAATGGTGACTTTTACTGTGTTCCAGATTGTCTTTTAACGCCGGATAAGGTATGTATGCATGCATGACGCCTAAACAATTAAAATAAGTAAATTTCAGTTTAAAATATTAAAAATTCAATATGTGGGCAGTCATTTTGCACATATCAAATAACTCGAAACTTAATTCATTTTCATGCAATTATCAGTTTTTGAGTTCAGACCAAACTAATCAGATGAGATAAAAGAAGAACTACTCAAATTTGAGTATATTTAATATTAAATCCATGTGAATTTTTCCCTTTGTACGCCACCTTTAAGAAGACTCGAAATGCCGTCTTTCCAATGTTCATGATCCAATATGTATGAATCTATATAAGATAATTAACTGAATTTTAAGCGTGTTTAGTAATACACTTGTAGTTTACTGATAAAAAAAAACTGATGTGTTGCACTCACATGACTTTCTCTACTCTTGTATTAACCATTCTTACAAACTCTTATTCCTATATCTTCTTCGTGTTAGTTAAGATAAACATTTGTACAAATTATCTTATTGCTTATTTTCTTGTAGGTGCAAGAGGAATATTGGAATACTTGGCTTTGAGCGATAGTCAAATCTTTTAAAGGTTTGAGATTCCGTTCTCTTTGCACGCTTAACATAAAAAATGAATAACGATGTTCCATTTCACGAAAGTTTTGTTTCCCGAAACTGACACAAATAACAAGGAATACCTCCGAATTCGTGGCTGGAACGTACTCTCCTATATCCATGCACGAACTAGAGTGCAATGTTATTTTGCAATCGTTTCATTTTTACATTTTATAGTTGTCTTAATTACTTCCCGCCAGAGGTGACTCGCGGTGTCCAGGGCATAGCGTGCCAATACGTTAGAAATCAGATTTTCGCGTGATGCATCCAGACAAACAACTGCGCCGGGGACTTGTCCGGACTCGCCTATTCGACTTACAACTTTTGAATCCAAACAAGGAAAAAGTATTCTTATCGAAAGTTGTCGGCGATAGTACAGTAAAGTCTAGTACGTAATTTACTTTATACTTGGAGAACTAATCTTAATGTTTATGTTTTCCTTCTATAAAATTAAAAAAAAAAAAAAAATTGGTAGATATTTTCTCCTAGCCCTTTTCGGATTGGGCGGATTTTTAGATTATCAGGGTCCAGGTTGATGGAACTCTACTGTATTTTGAGCTACTCGGATTAACAAGTAATAAAATACGCGTTTGTTTAAAATTGTGTAAATGATTGTTCTTCGGTGTGAAAACCGCTAAGCTAAGGGCTAGCGCAGGTTTACTGATTAATTTCTATAAGCTAAGCCAGAGCATTAGAACGTTGTAGCATTGTTTAATTATTTTAATTATTAGAATAACTACGTAAATCGGTATGTACCTGTATCTGCACAATGTAACCTTCCAGATCTGCGGGCCACTTCTTTGCTTCTTTGTCCACGTGTGCCCTAAATGCGAGGAACCGCGACACATGGGCGTCTGCAAACATTTCTCAGGGGGGCCACATGTTGGAAATTTGCAATCATACAATATTAATTCATTATTCCGTTGTTGAAAGTTACAGTATTTATTGCAGATAACCGCATTAATTTATATTAAATAAAATTTCCTCTCTACATCATAATTAAAACAATAGTCAAATAGTCAGTAATTGGCTACACATTAAATTCATTCAGTTCCAGGGTGGGCGGGGAGTTTGCAACATTATTATATTACTATTCTATGAATATACGGCATATCTGTTCACACACGGATTTATGGTAGTCTAGAAGCTCAGGCAAGACTATAGTGGAAATTGAAATGCATAAGTGTGGCCCATATTCGTAATACTTAAGAGTGCCACTACTTATCGTTGGCAGCACAAGCGAATTGAAAGCACAAACTTGATCATTCATCTGAGATGAAGTATGCCATATTGAGCAGTGGGAAAATAAGGCACTAAACACGACTTTGCGGGGTAAAAAATAGCAGAAAATCGTGTTTTGTTATATCACATTTATTTTCCATTTTCTATACTTATGATTAAATGAATCGTTTTCTATTAAGTTAGCTGCATTACGTGCAACAACGATTAAAAGAGAAGTCTGCTAGGGGAAATCTCCCTCAGTAAATGGATCTGTGAATGTTAGTAAAACACGCTTTATTCTATTTTCCATGCGTTTTGCTTGGTGGCGTTAATCACTGAACAGAAAAATGGGTGGTGGGCTTAGCTCGCGTGTGTGAAAACGTAAAGGTGCGCAAATTGACACGTTTTTGGTTATCTAACCTACTTGTAAAGCTTACAGTAGCTCGTACTTTGATAACCACTTGAGAAAACTGCTGATGATGGTGTAAATACATACTGCATAATATAACCACATCATTCCAACCATTCTTCATCCACCGTTTAAAAAAACTTGGAGAGGAAATGCTGGCACTACCACTAACTTCTTGTTTCAGCCGCCACTGCTCTTCACAAACGCGAATTCCCGACAATCATTTTAAATACTAGACATATAACTTACGATTCATTAAAACCTCATTTATAATCAGATGTTTCGGTATTTTATTAAATAAGCATTACATATTAAAAACATATAGGATAACATATTCAAGGCAAAGGAGCCCTTGACTGCCTCTCAAATGTGCTGCTACTGCCATCTTCAGTATTGTTTGGAAATCATCAGTGACCGATAGCGAGAGTTCAATGCCGAGTATGAATTTTATATATCTATCCACTTACGACTATCAAAGTTAATTCTGTTTAAATGTTTACCTTACTTTGTCCAATGAAGTAATATCATTGCCTAATATACCCAAATTATAGCTAAAATCTGACTGAGGTATGTAAATACATGACCTTTTTTACTCCCTGGTAATCAAATTATTCTTTAAAACGCTTGCTCTTCTGTCTACTTCATCTTAATCGAGACAAACGTTTGTAGAAATCCTCTAATTACACATTTCCTGGTAGATAAAATAGGAAAAAGGGAATAACGTATACTAAAGCGAATCAAATATTTAAGAGCTCGTCGCTATGTGAAAACTTTTAAATTCCATTTTCTTTTCATGGCTAGAAGAAAGAAAGTTGCATTTGAAAATAGTGTTAAGTGTTGGAAATTTCAAACAAATAACGGTTATCTACACACACACGCACACGCACACGCACACACGCACAAAGAAGACTGTCAAACTGTCCTTTAACGAGATGTATATTTTTAAGTAGTAAGATTTTGTCCGTCCAATTACACAAGTCATCTAGGATGAAGAAGACCACAATCAAGGTTCATGGTTTATGAAAATGTTTAAACCATATGGAAATTCAATAAAAATTGTTACAGCCATTTTTTAAAAAATAAAAGTATTTAAAAATTTTCCCACGTAAAGTGTACTTTAGAGTGGTGGAATTTTGTTGAAAATCTTCATGTCGTATCTTTGGAAGATACTAAACTTAAATACCAAGTTTGGTTTCTAACCGACTTTTTGTTTTTGAATTATGCTGTTCAGACATACACGGGTGTATTCCTTAAAATATTTGTTTATTCAGAGGACCTCAAAACTTGTATTTCCAGTGAAATCTCGGCTTCATATTTTTAGGTGGAATGCATTACCTTCTCCCCTACTTTGTACGTGTGGTAAAAATACTTCTTACCACAAGCTGTTAGTAAACTTAAATGACTATGAAGTGATTCAGTGTTCATCATGTCTGAAACTTCGATTATCATTTTAATAAAATTCGCGCTGTAACCTATCTCGTCCCAACAAGAAACTGATGGACACTTGGATTTTCTAATTTTCAGTTGTTCTCCATAATGTAAACTGATTACTTTCTTTGCTACTTATATAAGGCGAAATGCTATTCACACACATAGCTTGACCTCTCAGACGGGGTTGTTGTCGAATATGGCAACAGGCCTTTTCATGGCTTTTACGCAGTTGTAGAGCTGGCGCAAGGAAAGCTTACCAATCTGCAGGATGCGCAGAAGACTGTTTTCGTAAACGTACCGTTACGCCAGTTGCAGAGCGACAGTACCCCTTTTATGGGCTCCAGTAACCAACAACGTCTCGAGGAGTGCATATCGCAATGAATGAAGAGGGAGCAGCGGGTACAATGTGGGGGCGGAAACGACATGTAGTCCTCAATTCAGTGAGGTAATCCAACTTTATCCGAGATCTCGTCGGCAATCTTTAGTTGCATTACCTCTACCTTAAATTATCTGATAAAGGATCCTGAGTTATAGGTTTCGCATTTATTTTTCCAGGCAGCCAACGGTTAATGTAAAAGATGGCTCCTCCTTTTACTATTTTCAGAAGTTTGCGTTGCTAGTGCTAGGTGTGCCTCGGGCATTTAATATTTAAACCTCCGAGTTGCTTAAACACAAATGTAAACCGGTATGATATCGCAAGAGAATAGCAACAAGTTTACATAGTGAAATGGTAACAGAGAAATATTGACAGCAATGTTCAGTTGTTACTTTGGCAAAGAACAGATCTACTTAACTCGGATCGTTCGTAGCACTAGATTTCAGGGCTCAAGACAAAGTGTGCGAGTATTGACTTCCACCCAAAATTTGATGCCGAGATTTTACCGAAAATATGTTTTGAGGTGCTCTGAACTAAAAATAACATTTTGGACAAGTGTGTGTGTGTGTGTGTGTGTGTGTGTGTGTGTGTGCGTGTGTGCGTGTGTGCGTGTGTGTTTATGCGCGCGCGCACACACATAACCACCACCACAAATTACCATTAACACGGAAATCTTATTGGAACTATTTATTTCAACAAAAGTGACTAAATTATATTTATTTATATATCATATTTTCATGACAAGTGAAATGTATATCTTCAGTTTTCTGCGAATACCTCTGAAGTCGTCTTCAGTATGGATGACGTTTTCATAACTAGTAAACCACAAGAGATACACTAACATTACAAACAAATGGTAGATCATGTTTTTGCCAAATATTTTTATGGAGTTAGTAATTTTAACATGTTTACTTTTCTCACAGAGAAATTCGTTAGTGGTATTATTTTCCTCTTCTGTCCTGGTCAGGCAAAGAGAACGCAATATCAAAGTAATCGCATAGCAACCAGCACTTAAAAATTTGACTACCGCTGAAGCCTACTGTAGGTATCCCCATTTTCCAATGTATCTTTAGGGAAATGTCTAATAAAACCATCTTTATAAACGTTTAATCTCCAGTAAGATAAACTAGCTAGAAGATTAAACCTTTTTAAGAATAGTTTGTTGAAAATTGGGTAGAGAAAGTAATGTGAATCTAAAATATCAGAAATTTCTCTCCCTGGCGAACTAAAGAAAGCATAAGCAAAGGGACAGCATGATGTTCAGCTTGGGCTTAACCCTCAGCTACACTTTCGAATACAAACGTATTTATTATGTGTTTAAATATTTAATGTTATTTTTTCACTTATATCCTGTCTTATAGAGGTGAACATCACTTAGCGAATCCACCTGAGGTGCAACTTCCCGGGATTGAAAGGATAAGTAATGGATTTTATTCTTTGAATAATGAGCCATTAAGGCTCACATTTTGTTTTCCGAAGCCTAGCATCAGGATTTCAGCGCGCTATGACACTGTATAGGTCGTGGGCATAATCTAGGTAATATTACTCACGTTGCCAATGTTTATATTTATTATATATTTCACTAAGTGAGAAAATTGTGTTGAGAGAAACAACCAAATAAATTAGCATTATAAGTAACTTTATTTGATTTTATACTTCTTTACGTTAAGGAGATCAGTAACAGTAACACCAACTTAAAGAAATGGTGTGCCCCTAATAACATGTATTATAGACCGTTTACGGTAGTTTAAATAACTGTGCTTAGTATCCAAACATAACCTCAACGCCTTGGCCTTATGCTCACCAAAAGCAGCATTTAGGAGTATTTTTTCTTTGCTTGGAAGTATATAAATTGTGGTGTATATGGCATATTTTGATGAAGTAAATACTTTAATGAATCCTCGTCTGGACACAAAGTACCTATTGAAAGTTTGAAAAATTGAATGAAATTTCAAAATTAAAACTGTCCAAAATATTCAAGAACATTCAAGTGCAACCAATAATGGGCACACAAGTTCCACAGGTCTTAGTACTCGTATTATCAGTTTTAGTAACATAATTTTGCAATAATCTTGTTTGAATTCCAGAGGAAATTAGTTAAAATGCCTTTGGTCTTTATGTTTGGTAGATTTCAACATTATTTAACAACATGAATTCACTTTTGAACCTTATTTATTATAATTAATTGAAGTTTATTGGGTTTATTGTGGAATAATAAATTATGGAAAAATAAAAAAACAAAATGGAATTCATCTTTAGTATCCACAACAATGTAATGTATTTTGAACCTCTGTTAATCACATGTTTCAATCTTGGATATGAAAATAAAGTGAAGGATATAAAATAAAATCTGTTTTAGGGTGTACTTTGCGAACAGTGTATACAGTGTTATTAGTACTTGAACACAAATGGAGTTCAATCTAATTAAACAAAGCTATAAACGTATAAAAGGGACAAAGTCCAATTTTCTACAAAAATCAGTATTTCCCGGGGATTTTAAATATTTCATGTTATTTGACCCCAAAAAGAACACAACATGTACATTTGAAAAAAAATATTTATTTACATTGACATTTACATAATAATTTCTTTGTACATTTTAAAACTTGGCAAGAGAGTTAGCAATCTTGTTTATACATCCAAACTAGTTACATTTTACAGAAGTGCTGAAATACACCAAGAAGTTTTCAGTAATAGATTGCAAGAATGGAAATAGTACAGCGCATAGTAGCAAGTTGCAAAACTTGACAAAAATTTTAACATTCCTAATTCATGAAATGATCCAGACCTTCAGCCCAAAGATTTATTTTTTAGCTGTCAATGTTTGATATATATTTCTCAAGATGTGCATACATCATTACAAATGTTATATACAATGATATATATTTAAAAAAATAAACACTATATACACTAACAGCATATACATATACAATATTTTGCACTATCCAAATCATTTAACTCTCCACTACCTTGGTGCTTTGAGCATTATATATGATATAAAACATATAAAGTAGTTAAAATAAAATAGTAATTGTAATGAGAATGTATTTTCTGATTTAAAGGTAGGCACTTGTTGAACCAAAAATCTTTATTGCACATGTTAAAAGTATCTGAACTAACATATTTTGCATATGTATATATATATACATATAAACTCTTATATGTTGATAAATTTAAAAATATTTCTCTGATTAATGTGAAATTTTTTTAAAAAGGCACTTTTTATAAAAACTCTGCTTATAAAGTTAATACTGTTTGAGATCCGTCAAAGGTTTCGATTTGTAGATTAGAAGAAAAATCTATTATACACAGGAAAATTTAAATGTAACCTAATTATTTGTATTAATTTAGAGCAATAAATGATTTGCTAAGAGACAAAAGTTTGATCTTTAAAAACAGTGTTGCAAAATGAATTAGTTGGAAGATTGTTTTCCTTAAGATATACAATAGACAAAGTCATTCTGTTAACATAAAATCTATGCAACAAATTTTCTTATGCAATTTCACAAAAGTTTTAGTAATGGTTGAAGCATTTCTTTGAATTTGTTACACAAAGATGCAAGATTTTTATCGACATAGGAAAACAGCAGCATTTAAACTGTTGGATGTAGTAACCACATTATTTTGATACATACATTTTATATTTATTAGGTCAGAGATTGACAAATATTTATTTTTTAAAAAGAGTATAGACTTAAAATTGACAATCAGTGACAATAATTGCTACCATTTGATGAGATCATGAATAAAGCTTATACTTAATTTGTGGTACAAAATTTAACAGATTGCAGTATTTTAATGAATTAATTTTCAATTTGAGTTTGAGAATAATAATAATTTAGGCA
This sequence comes from Tenodera sinensis, assembly GCA_030765045.1. Lineage (NCBI taxonomy): Eukaryota > Metazoa > Arthropoda > Insecta > Mantodea > Mantidae > Tenodera > Tenodera sinensis. The sequence goes on along the minus strand of CM060965.1, from coordinate 36,915,836 downwards.
AGAGTTGTTTGTGATACTGATAGTAGAATGCATGCTTTATTTGTGCCTAATATTTTTTGTTCACACATTGACAGATTATTAAAATATTGTTGTTTTATTGAAATATAACTCACAATACAGAACCACCTCTTTGCTGTTGATAACTACGGCCATATTTCAACTCAAGACTTCAGAGAATAAGAAAGATATGTTAAAGAAATATAATGTTGGACAAATGGCTTTGTAAAATTTAAGGTTAAGGCATATAAATACTGTAAGCTGTTATCTTGAAGTGATTTACTAATGTCAAATACCAGCACAGGTTTTAATAGCAAGCTAGTATTGTTTATATGCTGCCAAATGGCAGTGTTAGTGATCTCCCATTTCCTCTGGAGCCTTCAATAATTTGATAACTAAGTTGTCAATATATGTCGCAGAAAAGTTTTGTAAAACACAGTTATCTGGTAGTTAAAGAAAGTAAGAAAATCAAGATATGAGACAGTTCACAAACAAATAAAAAAGAGCAGTCTATTACACCATATTCTAATTATAAAATTATAATATCTCTGTAGTATTGCAATTCAATTATTTTTCAACCCTGTACATTTATGTATATATACTATTTATTTATTGTTTACAGTTGATGTGACTAGCACATATAATATTTATATATCTTAACAATTTTTAGCTGTCATTTAGCCATTTTACTTCATTGGTGTTTTACATAAAGAAGTAAATAAATAATAATGTAACTATGTATACTACACTTTCTTACTCATTGCTCAGAAGATGAGCAAACCATTTAAAAATCACAGTTATAATGTCTTTTTATTCCCCAAGACACATATTTAAAAGGACTAGTACGCCCATTTTACATAATTTTTAACATTGATATACTTCTTTTAGTCTTAAGACCACTGTAGTTTTCTCCCCACTACAATTCTAGCATGTTGTGTAAAATATGAGCTATGAGTCATGGAAGGAACAACATATTTTGAAAGCTTTGTTCATCTTTTAGGTTATGTTAATACATGAGTGTTCCAAATAATTGGAGTTTACCTTTAAAGATTCAGTTTTTCAATAAACCTTTCAATCTTACACGACATGCTCAGAGGTTACAATGCACTTCTACCAGTTGTAGAATCCATTTCTACATGTATGCAAATTAGAATGACTGGATATGTTTTCAATGTTTCTTTCAAATGAAAGTCCATGTTCATAAACATTTTGTTGTTCTTGAACTGAATTTGAGCACTTGGCTGGCCAAGTCAAAGAAATTACACCAGGTTTTTTTTTTTCTGACATTCAAACATGGTTAAGTTTTATTTTAATACCGCTATGTAGGTACTAACATCTTTGGCAAGGCAGGTTTCCAAGGTGGTAAACATTTTTAAATGCCAATTTTATTGCGTTGTTTTCTGATATTAATAACTTTAACCTGTCTGGGTAACACGATTTCTGTTCATTTATTTCCTCTCTTTTATAACTGCTTCTCTCGGAACACGGTCATTTTAATATATCCAAGCCCTGGTCTCCCGTGTTTCAATATCAGACAGTTATGTTGACGTACTTTAATGGCCGTTAGTTGTTAGTATCCCTTAAAATATCACTTGGATAAGAAACATTTTCCCTGGCGGTTTTTACGTGTTTTCTTAAAACCTGAAGCACGTTAATTTATGGCGCTTTGAGAGCGCTGTCCAGCGCGGGCGTGTAAGGAAGCTGGTGCAGATCGTTCTTCAGAATTTATTGCCTCTGGCCGGTCGACATCTGATCAGCGTCCTCTTCTCTGTAGGGGGCTTCGCGAAAACGCTGTTGTCCTTCATCATCTTGGACAGAAGTTGAAGTAGGAGAAGAGGAAGCAATGGATGGACAGGAACCTGAAAACCATACCACAGATGTTAAACACGTGGCTAACGAAAACCCAGCGACATGTGAACAAGGATAGACTTTCAGAATGTGGGTGGAATGGCAAGAAAGCTTGCGAAACAAGACTGATCACTAAACAGTCAAGCAACAGTAAGAGATGTATATATTCACGCTCATACAAGATACTTCAACATTCTCTCAAATGCATTCGAAGATTATGATTTGACGGTCCTCGTGATCTAAAGGCTGAATTATTTGCTGCTCTTTGATTGGAAGATTAGTTAAACCAAACCAAAATTTACCCGCAAGCGCCGTTTTATAAACGTCTGGTTAGTTAAAACTGCAGTGCAGTGGTAGCTTAGAAAAAATGTTAATGTTCTAAAATAAAATTATATTGGATGAAAATTAAGCGCAGCAGTTTAGCAGTTAAATTAACGTGACCATGTGCAACGAAAAAAAAAAAAAAAAAAAAAAAAATCAACAGACATGCGTAGTCAATGTCCAAGGTCCGCCCCGTAGATTTTCCGTGAAAAGGTCGGGATAAAAATATGATAACACGTCTCCCTATTAATATGTACTTCAATTAATCATATCTTTAATACAATAGTTATTCAGAGAAATATATTTACAGAATAAATAAATAACAAGTTTATTTCATTTCCTTTTCGAAGCTACCGTAGCTCTCGCGTTCGTTGGTCACTGGACTTTTTAGGTTTTTAAATTTCCGTTTTCTATAATTCCGCGCATAACTACGGTTTATATGAGCTGACATCTTAATTTTTTTTTTATTTTATTTATTTTTTTTTTTTTTTTTCAGTTTTCAATTTCATACGGATTTTTACGTGTTTCGGCGAATATTTTTATTGTTTCACTTTGAGTCCTAGTAGTGTTTCTGAAGCTCTTTACAATGGCACCCGAATCAACGTCCTAGCTAAACGTGGTCTCACACTACACTAATTTATAATTCACAATATTCACGCGCAGGCGCTTACACTAGCTCGATGATGTCACGCGCAAAACAAAAGCTGCCTGACAACTACGTACAGACATGCTCTATCCACTGTGACCTCAACCGTTGTTATCACGTTATTAGTCTCGTAGTTATGAGAGATTGAATCTGACGATATTTTGTAACACAAATTTGACTGGCTGTCACTGTACTTGACCAGCGAATAGACGTTTCAGCGACAATAAGCTTTGCAGTAACGAAGCTCGTAGCATTTTGTTGGTACTAAATCAAGTATGCTACACGTAAGTGCACTTCACGCTACTTATTACCATTTATTTGTTTATATTCTACAAAATGTTCCTCAAAACTTTTTTCTATTTACTTCAAATCAATAATGGCCGAAATAGAACATACTCTCGTAGGTAAACCGAAGGAGGCTAAGTGACAGGCAGTTTTATAAATGCTCTGTGTGCTCATGTAAGCTTATAGGACAGTATGCTTACGTGATGTATTGATTAATTGCATTACATGGTGCTATATTTCATGTTTATGCTTGATTTTCAAAAATTTGTTTTTATATTAATAGCAACCCAACATTAAAAATATATTTTGACTTTACAGCTTATACCTTCTGTTGATTTCTGTAACTGCTTTCAAATTTGACGTAATGAGGTTAGGAATGTTGTTTCGTAAGTCTGAATCTGTTTAAAAAGTCATGGCCATTCTACAGCTGAAAATGATAGGTCTACTTAAGAAAGTTTTGGGTCCCCCAGGTGTTCCAACTTCAGCATAATAGTAATTCCTCAAATATCTCCCCGGTATCCACGTGTACAGCTGGGATCGCCATATTGCACATAGCGTGAAACTGTTATTAGCTCCAGTAAAGTTAAACTTAAGCTAAACCGCAGATTTGCTTGTTTAAAACAAATGAAAACCTTAATCTATAGTTTAAACCTAACTGAGAGTTTAAATCTCTTTTATAATACCGGCGCTAAATGTACTGTTAAATATTTAATTCTTTTAGACTGGTGTATAATGCATAACTATTCTTTGAGTTTGTTGTCAACACACTTTCCTTTTTTGAGCCACTGTTCTTTTGTTTTGTTTAGTTTTGGAAACGAATTATTATGCTTCATACTTTTAGATATAACTCAATTAAGAAATGATAGTGTCATTTTATACGATTATTCCGTTCCATATATAGTCCAATCCTGTGTACGAAGCATGCCAGTTTATATTTTGCAGCAAAGCAAACGGCGCGTTATATTTGCAGAGGAGAACTGTGTAGATACAAACAGTAAGCAGTGAATTTATGGAGGGATTCCTGGGATGTTTCTCTGAAAGAGATGAGCTAGTTTTCGAGTTGACTTATCAAACAGATATACTGAATCATTATGCAGACTATCCTATTCATACGTCACATATTTATATTGCAATGCCTAGGATATCGATCAATTACGACTGTTTACAAAGTGATTTCATTTTATTGAATAAAATGCCAGCCCATTGTTGAGCTGAAATAGTATAAGTATGCAGCGATTAATATGCTGTCAATCCATATTCAAATATTATCAATTTCCAAATAAATTGTCATAGAAAAGAAGTGTTATGTTCTGATGTCGGATTATCTTAATTTTGAGGTTAACTATTTTCTCAGTCTTGCTGTTGGTAGCATTGTTTACTAGCACATTCATCCATTGTTCATTCATTTAGGTCAGTATTGCAAAGAAGGTTTATATTCCCCAATTAGGTTTGATGTATAGTTTAAGTTTTACTTCATTTTGTCGACGTCAATCTTCAGTTTAACTTTATTGGAACTGAACTTCCATTCAATTACGTTTAATGCGTGGTGGAAGATGGCGGCCGCAGCTCTAGATATGGATATTGGGGAGGTATCTGAAGAATTGTTATTATGATGAAGTTATTCTGATTATTGTTATTGTGATGAAGTTATTCAGATAATTGTAAGGCCTCGAAGATACAAAACGTTCTTCAATAGTCTAATCACTTTAACATGTAGAGTGACCATTTTTAAACAAATTCAGACTTAGGAAACGAGACACTCCTAACCTCATTACGTCAAATTCGGAACCGGATACAGAAATTAACGAGAAGCTATCAACTGTAAAACCGTATACTTTAATATTCCATTTCTATTAAAATAACAGCACATGCTTGAAAATTAAATGTAAATACAAAAGTTAGGGACCATGTAATGCAATTAATACATGCATTATGTAAACATATGATGCAAGCTTGTATGAACTTCAATTGTTTATCAGCGATTCGTATACCAACGAGAACATCTATTTCGGCCGTGGCTCAATTGAAGCAGGTAGATGAACAATTTGTAAAATACATATGCCAATAAACCGTAATAAGTGCTGTCAAGTGATCGTACAGATTTGTTTGGTACGAACAAAATGTCACAAAATGGAGCGCGTACACAAAACAAACTTAGTAATATGCACTGTTTGGGACCAACCTTCGGTTTCTTATCATCTTAGGGGTCCAGCAAGGAATGAGGCATAACTAGTGACCATGACAGTTGCAATACTGGGCAAGAGGGGTGGCACTGTTGTGACGACAAGCAAAGATGATGCTGGGCGGAGGATAAGATAAACCTGGCCTCATAAAAAAACCACGTTTTAATTTTCTTTAGATTTATCTCCAAATTCTTAATACCTATTACGGAAGAGGTTGCAAATGTTGCTTGAAATAAGCGTGGGTTAAACGATTCTGTGTTATAAGAAAAGCTTTAACTTTATACCTAAAATCACAAAAGCGTGTAAAGCTTTAACGCAGTACTATATTCAAAAATATAAAAACGTTTAATCCTTCTACAAATTCTCCATATATTTATACTGGAGTTAAAATTCGCATCGAAATAAGTTTAAACGTGTTTGGCTATTGCATTATATTACAATAGTTTCTGCTTTCGATGAAAGGTTGATGTTAAAATGTAATTATTGTTTCTTGTGAATTATTAATTTTTATATTAAAATGTTAAAAGTTTAATTTTGGAGTTTTAGAAAATATGATTTAATTAAAATTGACTTTTTAATCAATTAGGATTTAAAGTTAATCCAGTAAATAAAGGCTATCAATGAACAAATAAACCGCCTTTCTTGGTTGGCATTAAAATGTAATATACATGTTTAGGCTTCCGCGGCCAGCGTTGATCCAATAGAGCTTAGTTTCCGGGTTTGAAGGCCGTAGTCCAATCGATGAATAAGCATAACGTTTCGCCCATGGTTCCGTTGGACATCTTCAGCAATGCCTATTCATCGACTGGACCACGTCCTACAGGTCCGGAAACTAGGTTCTATTGGATTAAAATGAAATTACATTTTTGTAAATTTGCATAGTTTCTGAAATTTGTCAAACTGTGTTACCAGCTTCCCATAGACCAATAATGTGGCCACGTGTAGTTTCATATATATACGACATGCTGTGAATCAAGCAACAGTTGAATAACGATTTAGTGACCCGTCAGAAATAATATTTCTCTTTCACGCTGACGTATCATTGATTATAACTATGCCCAGCCAGTAGCATGAATACTGCTGTCATTCCGAAGGAGTAAAGAGGGGGGGGGGGGGGGGGGGAGCTTCGAAGGTCTCGGTAAATAATGATACCCTTGCATTTTACTAAATTCGCTTTTTGTACCAAAATAGCTATAACTACGTTACTGCAAACCTTATTTTGCCGTTGTCACGTAAATTCGACGCTAACTTACGCGTCTTTTGCATCCTAAGTGGTCATTATTTCAGAATATTAATCCCTTTTCTAAACTGTGAGATCTACCAACTGCATTTAGTTGTGGTGTAAGAAAGAAATTAGCGATCCTCTTCTTTTCTTACCATTGCACTGTGGTTTAAGTTAAGCAGAGGGTTAAAAAACAGCGCCTGCAGTTAAAGTATTGACTTAAACCAAATTTACAGTGAAAGTACGTTTATAATCCGGACCTTAGTACGTATGATATGACAGCTGACATGATGATGATTTAATTCTAAACAACATAAGCAAGAAAATAATTATTATTTATACACCTTGTTACATTTAATCATGGAATAGTGTTAAACCCCATTGTAGGTAACGAGTTTCATCAGATTAATTTGTAGCCTCTCGTGGGATTGCCTATAACTTAGATCTTACACAAGGCTATTGTACAAAAGCAATTAGCAAATTACAAACGTAATCAATACAGAATCAAACTATTCCATGAGAAGTAACACATTCTATGGTTCATCTACAATCTCCTTCAAAGATTTTGGGAATTAAAGCAAATACATAAGTCATTATAAACGGATCTTAGATTTTCGAAATAGATTTTGAAGTTATACATGCTGATGACTTATTGAAATCTTCCCAAGATAATTTCTCCAAACATTTGCCTTTTATAAGATGCAAAGATTTAAATATAAAATATTGTATATATATATATTCTTAGAGTAACATTAAATAATTGTTGTATTCACAAAACAAAGAACAACAGAAAAAGAGCTTTCTCTATCTTACCAAACGCAGACCTACCTTGGAAAGTTTTGACAAAATATTCGATTGATTTAGGTATTATATACACCCATACACATCAAAAGGCACCGAATTTGGTTATTTCCATAATTTTCTTCTTTGCACCAAGAAGGTGTCTACTTCGTTTATTAATGTTTTTAAACATAACAGCATTAATTTCTTTGTACAGCTGCAGCTACCGATTGTATATTTGAAAATGTGATTAAAATACCAAATACCCTTTAGAAAAATTTGCCACGGTACTCGAGCACCATTTCGCACGCTATTCGCGAACACCGGGCAAAGATAATTGAATTTCACAAAGCTGGATTAGAGACAAGCAACATGAATACAGGGTGGTAATCATTTAGGTATTCACCATAATGGCTGAAGCGTATTCAGTGAGAATACGCTTGGAAATTTCAGTCAGCGTATCTTCCCTTAGACGCATGCAGATTCCAGCGTATCTTCCCTTAGACGCATGCAGATTCCATGACATTTTCCTGTTATTATAGCTCCTTAATGTCAGTTCCGAATTTTGTGCCTTTGGAAGTCCACTTACATTTTATTTGTGGGAACTAATTCACTTAGTGGGTTTTAATTAGTGCGGATCACAGATTCTCCATTTAATTCTGTGATTTCAGTTACTTTGTGGGGAAAACATAGAGACTACAGCGACCGTAGAAGTAATAATCAGAAACACAAACACACCGCATGCTAACCTTATGAGCAAGGCAGTAATTTCTTTTGTTCTCCTGTGAAAAGTAGGTAAGTATCCAGCGTGACTAAGCGAACAAATCAGTAGGCGTAAACAGCAGCAGTAATCTAAAGATATATATATATATATATATAAAAAAGAAACAACATGATATAGAAAGCAATGAAGGTGAAAGAACAGCAGAATTCCAAAACCACGATACCTACAAAATAAGAAGAAAGTTAAACAATTTGAAAAGAAAAATATGAAGATGAAAAAATCCTAGTGAAAACAAAGGGACAAAAGAAAAGCAGCGACAGAAGGAAGGAAGAAAAAGCAATAAAAAGAGAAGGGCAAAATAACACGCTTCCCGCTGAAGCTAAAGCTTGTGCTTAATGGCGGGACATAACAAAATTAGTAGGGTTTGTTGAGAAAATAGGTTATGTTTACCTACCTGGTGGGATCAATGCGTTTGTTGAAGCCGTCTATTTTGACGACGTTCATCTCGTCCTTGCTGTACCTCGAGTAGCTGAACGTGATCTGAAACAATAAACCTCAAATTAGAAGGTCTCCCCCTTCATTGCAGGCTTTCAATTTCATCTGAAGTGACGTAAGGCCTCCCCTTCCCCTTCTCCACAAAACTCAAACATTAACCTGAAGTAACACTATTTTAAACAAATATTATTCCACTTGGCATACAATTCGGTTTAAAATTCTGGTTTATAACAGAAATAGTGAGTTAATTCTATTTCTTAAAAATTGTACATGTTTTATTGTACTTTTACGGGCATTTCATGTAAAGTCACATTAAGTTTGTATCGGTTGCAATCAAATTTGAAATTAGTCGACAAAGTAACCCTTTAAGATGTTTGCTATTGCATAACAACTATTAGGGTAACTTTCCTTGTGTACACTCATGAGAACTCATGCATTGTGATTTTTTTTTCAAATTCAGGTTTTACTTCCATATGAATATTTCAGATCTTCCACTTATTTTGGTAGAAGCTTCATAGAGGTTCGTTAATCGTAAATACGATACAAATATTATTGAAAATAAAGCTGCATACAGGTTTCTATCTTGTTTAACTGCAATTTCTGAAGAACTAATAACTTTCTACAGACATGACCCATTATCTCTGAAAGTTATTGGTATAATGTACGGAAATGTTTATCACACGTTTGCTAGTAAATAAGCTTTATTTTAATGAAAAAGGTTTTATGTATCAGGCATACCAATTATTTTTTATTGTTTTAAACCCGTTCTATTTTAACAACAATATAGGCATTCTATTAAAAATCAAGAAGAAAATGTGTTTTTGTTTCATCAGTCAACTGTAAAAATACCACTGAACACGTCTTTAAATATTCAGCTAATTATCTTAAATAGTATTCTAGATAATGGTCATCTATTGACATTTGGAACACATCTGGTATCTTACGTTATTGTCTCTGAGAATTTCCTACGGAGATATTTTAGTTTTGTCCAAAGCAAGATGGCAACACTGCAGATTGTGTGGGTGGCATTTTCCCTACCTGAATATATAAACAGACTTACTAACGGTACGTCTTGAGCCCAAATACATACACTGTCTTGTCCTTCTGTGTTTATTGTGCGAGCGTAGACCAGCCACAAGCGTTAGTTCCCATAACATTAGGCGAATGCCCGAAATGTTTACATCCACAAACCAGGCCAATTCCCTGACCAACCTCAATGCAACGTAGACGACTTACCTCATGTCTGAAATAGCAGCTCGGAGTAGTCCTTCACGTCTTTTAGGTGATTAATTACTTCGAAACACTGTGTGATGTCCCATAATTACTACTGAAGCTATGTCAGAAATAAGTTACTCTACGTATCTTACAAGTAACAGTTATCTTTGTACATTCTTGTGGAATTAATTACGCATCAAATTTGGGTCAAAAACCATTTATTTTTTCGAAATCGGCTAATCAAAGAACAAAATGATATTCGACTTTTTTGTTTGTAACGCTTCTATGAATCACATATTAGAAGGAATGTAATGAGTTCCCTTCCATCCTGTATATTTCCAGTGAAATCTCGACAACGCAATTTTGGATTGAATACAATACTCTACGTAGTAGAGAAAGTAAAAATTGTCATAGTTTCCACAAGTTTTCACAATGTTTACGAGGTAGAAGTAGAAATCAGCAAATGTTCAATTTTGGTTTGTTACACCGGTTTTTCGTACATGCCTCCAATATTTTTGTAGCAAAATGAACTTTCTAGCGCCAAAAACGTTGAGGTTATACCAATCAACAAATTTAAATGCATACGAAGAGTCCCACAATATTACAAGGAAACCTGTAAGCTGGAAACACCTGTTCCTAATCCCAAGAAAGTTTAAGCATTAAATTTCCAAGAGAAGAAGAACAATAGTTGGAGGCAATTTCTGTTGAAGGTATTGCTCAGGATTCCAGCTGTTTCTCACGTCAGGGCGTGTTAATGACTGCCATAAATCAAGTAAGGAAACTTTGGCAAGAACCTGGTCACTTGATCTGCTGAGGACGTTATTAATGTGTGTTCTTCATAAATTGGTCCGCCTACAAGTAACAAGGGCGTGCACATTTTCGGAGCAATTAAAATTCGCAGTGGGGAAGCTTGACAGTGGCGTTCCATGCTCTTCCTGTTCATATCTCGTTGCTTACTTCTTGCTGCAGGTGTGGGCATAGCGACTATTATATAAAATTAAAATGGTGTGGTTCTTGTCAAATAGAACTAAACCTAATTTTTACTCTCAACATACTAGGTATGAGAAAGTATAGTACCCCAATCAAAAATTGTATGTCGAGATTTTATCAGAAATACGCTTGGAGTTCTTAAATAAAAAGGAACATTTTCAGAATGGGTGGTTCATTCAATATCACGCCTGCACTACGCCTGTGAGAGAGAGAGAGAAAGACAGAGAGATGGGGGAGAGAGAGAACAGCATAGCTTTAAATGTCGAATAAAGACCGAACTTATTACTTAGGTATTTCAGTTCAGAATCGTTAAAAGGAGCAACACGAAGATTTTGAAGGAAAGTCCCACCACAAACTACACTTTAAACAGGATTTAAGTTGCAGTCACTTTTGTAGCTTTTTGCTACTCGATGTCGAAGTTGAACTTTAAGACAGCATTCACAAAAGTGTGACAGAAATCTATTATGGAAACAAATAATAGATGTTACAAATACAAACTTTCAACAAGGAGGAACAATCTATCACAGAAACAAACGACATGCCGCTTTCCCTCCCAGCTAATGGAGCTCATTTCTGATCTGGTCTGCATGTTGCACTCATTCTTATTATGCGCATCTATGAGCTTTTTGATAAATGTGGAAGAAAAGTAAAGGAAATAATAATCGCACTGAACCAAAAATGGACATACGAAAGAAGCAAATCCTGATAGTAAAATAGGCACACCAAATAAACTACTAGTGGAGAAGTGAAGACTATTATATGTGGTGCAAAGTGCAGTATTCTGGAGAAATTAATTATTGGTGTGCAGTTCGTGCGAGAACACGAAAAAGAACTGTTGACGTCATCAGGTAAGCTGTTGTATTAACATTCATATTCATATAAACCCAGTCTTTAATTCGAAGAATTCAAATAACTCTTAACGATTTCGATTAAATATGACGCTTTAAGGTATTTATAAGACAAATAAAACCTAAGTCTTGAATTTTTTGGGAATAGTCTGTAAAGTCCTCTTCATTGTGAGCCCCTTTTGAATAAATGGTAAACCGTAACGGATATAGAAAATCTACACCAAAAACTGAAATTCCCACCAAAATCCCCACACAGGTACACCTGCAAAATGTAAAATACGCATACCTAGGTACATAGGTTCACCAAAATGTTTTATACTTGAATTGGAATGCGGATGACGACAACGTATGGTCTATTTAGATATTTATCAAGCTTTGCGAATTATTCAGACGGTTATCTAGTGATATTTTAGAATTCTATGTTTGTTTCTGAAGGTGGGGAGAGCTCATAATGCATGTCACGCCACTGATGCACCCTGCAGCATATTTGCTTTACCTCATCCTTCACCAAACAGTGCCATCCGTCACTGCCTCGCCCACAAAGCCGACCCGATTCCTTCTTGAGCTCCCTTGCTGGGTCAATTATTTTATAGCCGGTCCAATTCATACTGGTCCACCGCTATTCGCTCCACTCATTTGTAAAATGCAAAACCACGTCGCTTGGATGTGCTCTCGAGACCGCACAGATTTACACTGCGACGTGCACACAGTGTGACCATGTGCTTCCAGGTGACAGAGAGTTGTGGGCTTTTCTCACTACATCACACCGTAAACTTTACTGATAAACAGTGCTTATCTTAGTTACGGGTTATATCTATAATTTAAGCATTCCAAAAGCTTCATAATCAAACTAAACCTACTAAAACCTCTTCTTATTGCTTCTACCTGTTACCTAGAGTATATAAGGGACTATTGCACAAGGTTCTCTGAATAAAAAGATAACTTGATGTTATATTAACAAGACTTTATCTACCCTGTAGGAGCATTTGGAATAGAGGTTTAAGGATGGTCAAATCTTATAAGAGGTACCCGCTCTATGATGCTTTGAAATTCCGCTTTCTTTGCATGCCAGGATAGAAAAAGGAAAGGAAAGACAGAAAACTGTTTTAAAGTTCACAGCAATAACAAGGAATATTTCTAAAACGGTTACCTTTACCTCTACGAAAAAATGTAGTCGATATAAATTGTGTGGTTTTATAAGATCTACAATTTTTATGTAGTAAAATATGGTCCATTACAGTTTACCAGTCACGAAGAGGATCTAAGAGGCCTTTCCCCAAAACTATAAGATATAAATTTCATTTCTCATGAAAATATCTTAAATATATGTTACTTCAATCGAAATTGTTAGCCATTTTTGAGAAAATCAATAGATTAGATGAACATTACATGTAAAGGCTAGTTTGGGATGGAGGCATTCTCTTGAAAATCTTTTGTTGCATCCTTAACCTTCTCTAACTAATATTTAGGATTGAGAAAACAAAAAGGCATTTGAATGACTATATGTCATGTTAACTTTATGTTTTAAATCTTATAGGTTATATTAATGCATAATTATCATCGTGATTGGCCACTTAATGGAGTTTACTATGATTTAGCAAAGTAGACAGGTAATGCTTTACGCTTTGTAAAGTGACGTGCACATTTGAACGATTCAAGAGCCTCCTTATCTGTCAGTTCTTACTTTGATTTTATTTTTATAATAGTTTTGTACTCACTTGATCGTGAAATGTGTCTTGACGTAGGAACTTCATGGGCTCTAGATGAGAGTGGAATTGTTCTATAACTGTCAGAGGCTTCCGCAGCAGGTGCTCTGCAAAAAAGAAACATAACAAAAATGATAATCATGAAACAATTTCACTGGTATGAGATGTATGAATAACAAGTTGGATCTAAAAGAGCAAAGTGGCATCGGCACAGTACATGAGTAAATATATCTGCTATTAATAATAATAGTAATATTAATAGCGATGCCGCGTACCAGCCAAATTGGCCGGAGTTTTTGCTGATTTACCTCAGTCACCAGGCAAATATTGGATATACCATGACACCAGTAAAGAGGCACAAGAAACAGATGCAGGTAGGCCACTACACAACTAAGAGCATCTGCTAACTACAACCTACAATGAATCTAAATGTAAAATGTCAGCCATAGTGGTTAAATCCACATTAAACCTCCTGGTGAACCTTATTCCTTGTCACTAAAAACTTATTTAAGCTACGAAAAACTATTGAGGCTCCAATTGCAAGAGCATCGATAGAGGCAAAGAGCCATTTTACAAGTTCAGTTTCTGTACCGCTTATCTAAGGCAAAGGAAATGTATTCAACTAAAAACCTAATGTGTTGTATTCCCATGAATTTCTGCCTGTTTTATGTTAAACGAGATAAACATTTGCAGAAATAATTTAATAGCACATTTCGTTGTGGGTACAAGAGGTATGTCTACATGTGTAGATTAAAGCTATAGTCAAATATTTAAAACCGGATCATTATATGATATCTTCGATGTGCTATACTCCTTGCACTATGTTAAGAGAAACAATTGAACGGTGGCAACACTTGAAAAATGGCGAAGTATTGAAAAATTCCATCGAATATCTTGGAAATAACTGGTGCTAAACAGGTTATTTGAATTGAATGTGTGTTTTAAAGAGATGTTTTTGTGAGTAACTTTCTGTCAGTTTTGTGACTTATTTGTTACACAATATTATAGCAAATTAATTTCGAATGAACAAACCTCAAAGACTCGTGCTAGAAAATTCAAGATATGTGTTCAATCAGTAATTATAACACATTAAACATATAAAAAACTTAGAGAAATGCCTGAAAGAAAATTTTTTAATATTTATACTAAGCAAAATTGCATAAATTCTGATACTAAGAACTGATGCAATGGACTGAATAAAAAAAGAAGCACTTGTATTTGTCAGAACTAAATAAACAATGCAGTAAATTGCTTTACTGTGAAGGAGCACCCCAAAGCACGTATGCATCATCACTTGCTGAGGCTTGTCTTGGTGTATAACAAATTGCCCACTTCCTCTGCAAGTCTTGTCAAGTGCTTGGTAAACTATTTCAGCCATAATAATTAAGTTTCTGTGCGGTTGGGGGTTAATAACCACCGTTCTTTAAACCACGAGAAATTAAAAATAAACTTAAAGTAAACTAACGGCATGACGAATTCTGGGAGCGTTGAATTCTGGTGATGACGCACAAAATAATTATGTTGGCCACTGTTGAATACCAACGCATTCGTGCGCGAAGAAAATACTATACGCCTGACGAGTTTCAAAATTTACTATTCACTGACCATTTTCTGTTAATCACTGATTGAAATATTAATATTAATGGCATTACAATCATATTTTATAATGAAATGTTTGTCAATCGATAAAAGCTAATTTCCCCTCGAGAGCAATGCGCAAGTGTAACCAAGTTTAGTGAAAGCAGCCAGTATTGCCTTGAAAATAAACATCGCAAAACCACTAAAAAACTGATGTTACATTTGCATGACCTTTTCTACTCTTCTGTGAACTTTTCCTACAACTTTTTATCCAATTACCTACTTCTTTTTTAATTTAGATAGGTCTTTACTATGCAGTTACTATTTCGTTATTGCTATAAGAATTCGTATTCATTGATATTTCACTGTTATTTTAGAAATCTATTTTCGGAAGTTTTTGTTCCAAGTAATTTAACCAATTACTTGTATAACGTTGATTTATTGGATACACATTCAATATTTAGGTCTTCTGTAACAGTTTCATTTGAAATTCTATCATGTAGCTTACTTCCCTTTATTGGTTTTAAATATCTCATTTCTGCTGAGTCAATTATTACTGCTCTACTGATAAGTAGAAGGAAGTATTGCATTTCACCCAAAAATTCGATGACAATATTTCAACGGAAATATGTATTGAGACCCTCTGAATCCAAAAAAAGCATTTTTAGAAAAAGGTTCGTGTCTGTCTGTGTCTCTCTCTCTCTCTGTGTGTGTGTCTCTGTGTGTGTGTGTGTGTGTGTGTGTGTGTGTGTGTGTGTGTGTGTGTGTGTCTGTCTGTCTGTCTGTCTGTCTGTCTGTGGACAGCATGACTCAAAAACGAAAAGTCGGTTAAAAACCAAAGTTGATATTTAAATTTTATGTCTTTCAAGGATGCGACACCAAGATTTTGAAGAAAATAGCTCCACCCCAAACTACCCTTTACATGGAAACTTTTTCGAAATGTTTTATTTTCTTGAAAATGGCTCTAACGATTTTGATTAACATGCATGTGTTTGAGATATTTTTACGACAAATGAAATGTGTATCTTCAATTTTCTAGCTATAGCCCATGTAGTCTTGTTTACTCTCGATGGCTTTTGAATAACTCGTAAACAGTAGGAGATACACCAAATCTTACTATACAAAAATGTAGATCTCGCTAAAACACACAATTTATGTCTAAATAATATATGTTTGTTTATTTATTTATTTATTTATTTTTTTTTTTTTTTATTTTTTTTGTAGAGATAAATATTTCGGAGATATTCCTTGTTATTTGTGTCAGTTTCGGAAAACTTACAACTTTCGTGACATGGAACGTTGTTCATTTTTTATATATTAAGCGTGCAAAGAGCACGGGATCTCAGAGCTTTAAAAGATTTGACTATCACTGAAAGCTAATATTCCTTTGCACCTACAAGGAATAAGCAATAAGATAATTTCTACTAATGTTTACCTCACTAACACCAAGAAGAGTAAGAGTTTGTAAGAATGGTTAGTACAAGAGTAGAGAAAGTCATGTGAGTGCAACACATAAGATTTTCTTAATGTGCCACTATCATTTAATAAAACAGGCAGCGCCATCACATTATAAATTTAATATGTCCCTCTTTCCTGGTTTGCTTTCAGAATTTTCTTGAACATTCCACAAATGTTCAAACAATTACTGAGTTTAAAGTAAATGTCTTTTCCTTTATCATATGAAACTATCGTACCTAAATAGTTAAACATCAAAATCTGTTCCATTCTGTTGTGTTATTTTACTTCTGACTGGGTGTTTACCCTTAATGGCCAGGATCTTTTTTTAAATAAAATTTTAAAATTATATTTTTCTTACTTTTTATTTAGACAATGTGGTCCATAATGCCGTTTGTCTTCCTTATTGAAAACTAGCATGATATCGTCAGTGTATAAAATGATATTCAAGTATAATCCTCGTCCTATTTTAATACCCTTATCAACGTTTCCTTCAACTCTCGCATCATATCGTCTATGTGTATATTAAACAACGTGGGAGATAAACCACAACCTTGTCTGAATTCTTATGTCATTTTCAGAATTACTTTTTATAGTACATTTTGTATTTTCTATCTACCCGGTCAAATGTTTTTTCCAAGTCTACTAATCCCACATGAGTCTCAAGATTATATTCTGTCCCTTTCTCCATAATGTTATAATGTGAATACCTGCTATCTGTGGATGGTCGGTCTGGCCTAAATAATTTTGATTTTCCATTGATTAGTACTTCTGCAATTCTTGGAATATTTTGTCAATATACAAATGTTGTCCATAATGAAGTGAATTCACAGGTTAATCCCGGAAAATTAAAGATGCACATTTACTGTGTTAAAAGTATCTGAAACTACGGTATTTTAATAACTACTGTATTTATTCTTCAAAAATGATTAAAAATTTTCAATATAATGAAGTGGAGCAGGGTTGTTTTTCTTTTTTTTTTTTTTTCTTTTTTTTTTTTTTTTAAATCTTGGTGTCGCATCCTTCAAAGACGCTGAGCCCAAAATTTTATTCAACCAACTTTCACTTTAGAATTATGCTGTTCTCTCTCTCTCTCTCTCTCTCTCTCTCTCTCTCTCTGTCACACACACACACACACACACACACACACACATACACAAACAGACAAAACACAGACAGAGGCAGAGACAGACAAGACATAGGCAGAGATCTTTTTCTAAAAAAGGTCCTTTGAATGGAATGCAATACTTAAAAGTGACTGTTTTATTGCATATTTTCGCGTAAATATTCAAAGTACATAGCAAAATAGGATACAAGTAGCTAATAATAGAATTTTTCGTTGGTAACACGTTATTTAATTCATTTTTAACCCTAAGACATAAACGTATCTGTTTTGTTTTTTCTTTTCTGCCTTTCTTATTATATTTGAAACGGTCTTCCTTCCTTATGAAATTTCCCAGCTGCATCGCATTAAACAGCCAAAGGTAGGTGCGCATTTTTAGCTGCTATAGTAGATGTTTTACGAAAACAAATTAAACTCTCACGCAAACTTAATGTGGCGTTAAATTTTTTTTCCCTTAGAAAGAACAGCCTTGTGTAAAACGAAAGCAAATAAAGGAAATGTTGCTGTAAGGTTAAGAAACTGGATGGAACATGTTCCTTTACTTTCCTACTTACTTTACACAAGTTGAGCGTTACAGCATGCCGGGGCTCTGTGTACATGAGAGAATCTTTCTCCAGCTTTTCTCCCCCTCCCCCCTCCTCTACCTTCTTCTTAGAATTTAAGTATAATAATTAACCCGCTCTAGAGGCGAACCTTAATGACTGTGTATGCGTACAACGCACGCGGTTAGGAAACTGGTTCGAAAACGTAATTGGTGTGTAACAAAACAAGATCGAAACTTTCAAGGCCACCTGAAAACATCGTTCTGGATGTAGTAGTTTTCTTGCACACTCCAGCGCCTCATATATTCGCAGATGTTTTTTTTTTCTAACTTTAAGTAATTTTCGTTTGTATTTCTGAATCTGCAAAATGCGTAATTTAAGAGCTCCTGTGTTTTTGAGGACCGAACTGTGAATGTTGTAAAAAGAAAAACCAAAGTAATCTATCTATTGGGAATTTTATATATCGTGGCAGTATAACGAATCCTAGGAGTTTGATATAATATACAATTGGTATAATATATTTGGTACTAGCTGCAATACCCGGTGTTGCCTGTGGTTTGACGATTCATCCCACAACACTTCCCAACTTGGGCTGCACTTGCCCAATAGACTTGTTTCTTTGGAGACGTTTCAAAATATTGCTTAACACACCTAAATACTTAATTACATCTCTTAGGATACTACAAGAAATAAAAAATTAGCTAAATAAATATATAATCGGCAGAACACTATGCTGAAGCACCGTTGAACAACCACAAATACCATGCAGAAGCGAGTAGAGAAAACCGTGTGAATATAACACATACACAATCCTTCTCTACTTGTCCTTCAACGTACAATTCACACTATCTCGTATGATTGAAATAGAAATGCAACATTCTATATATAAGGTTAATTTATTATTTCTTGTAAGCATTAGAACTATCATTTTATGAATTGTGCAAGTTCATTTTATACGCGAAACTGCCCCAACAAATGAAATTATAATTTTCAAACTTATGAGATAAATCGCTCATGGGCATTAAATGTAACAATAACAGCACGATGATTCCATAGTGATTTGCTACCTTTTACTAATGTGGTCTGAAGTAATGCAGAATGTGTTGATGTGATAGGTTAAGTCAAAACGATCAATAACAAATAAAAGAAACTCGTGGAAACGTTTTAAGTTCTCTCGGGAAATCTTGCTATCGGAGTTGTGGGGAAAACCAGGTCGAGGTTTTTGACAAGATTCAGCTTTACAGTGTTTTCAATTAATTTTGATAATATTTCCACTGAAAATACCTGTTCTTTCTGAACGCTATGGGCTATTTCAGTTCATAAATTACTAAAATACTAAACATAACTTACAAAAACTCTGTTGACAATATCATGGATTAGAAAATACGAGTAGTTTTGTAATTTATAACCTCGAAGCATGGAATCTTCATATCCAGTAGACTCAGTTGAGAAAGATCCCGTAGCTCAATAGTGAAAGATAGTGTTGAGAACATCCAAAGCGTTGCACATCGTGAGAATTGCGTCCTTAAGGCTAAGCAGCATTTCCAAAACTTGGAAGACTATCCGGGAAAGGTGAATATCAGGGCAGTTTTCATGTGTTATTAGTAATAGCCGGGACTGTGCGAAGCTACAATTGTAAACAGTAAAGGGAATCATTCAGTATAAAATCTTGTAGTTCATTATACGGTAATTTCATAAAGAACCAATCAATTAATTAGTCTTTCGGTCTAACTGTGCAACATCTACATACTCAGTCCGCCATAAAATATGAGCACGATTGAGAGCCTTTAGTCCTCTTCGCGTTAGTCAAAAATTAAAACAGGCACGAGATGTTCCAACCCGTTTTAAAAACGAACTAAAAAATGTTTACGCTCTAGTGAGTAAATGGGTGGGCCCCTTCTTCACAGTCTTTGACTCGCTGGCATTTCCATATCCAAAAAAACGAGCCCCACGTCTGATCGCAAGGAACAACTTACCCTGTTTTGCACGTACTTGGCCTCTGGTTGAAGAGCAAGTCTGTATTATAGACGACCCCATGGCGGTCGGTCTCCCTTCAGGTGCCAAACCATTAACCTCTTGATTAATCGAGCCATTTGTGGCTGGGATACGATAAAGGAAAAGCTTTGGTCCGGCAGTAATTACTGATTGGTTTTCTGGATTGATAGCGAAGATAGTAATTAAGATAGTGGCAGCATCCAGCGAGCACCTGGTGATTAGTTCTTCTGCCTTGGGGGGTCCTCTTTCCTTAAATGTCAGACTCTCTTTCTCTGTTGCTCTGGGCTTCCACTTGCCAGTGCTGTATTGTAGTACTTATCCAGGGAAGAAAATCTTCTAGACGCGTAACAGTTTATTCCAGGTGAAGAGAAAGGAGCCAATTACAATGGAATTTAGACATAAGTTTACATAAAGCTGGCAAACTCTAAAGTTCATATTTATTTCAAACATCTAAAGTTCATATTTATTTCAAACAGAGAAACCAGCTAATCAGAAAACTGTTCTCCATAACCTCAACCATTATCATTCTGTCATTTCAAATTAGAATTTACGTTGCCTTGTGTGGACTCGCTGCCTTTCTGTGCAACATCAAGATTCAGGAATCGCTGGATATCCAGTAAAATAGCAGCAAAATAAAATTTAATGATAATTATTTTTTTATTTATTTATTTATTTATTTTTTATTTTTTTTTTTTATTTATTTTTTTTTTTTTTTTAATCTTCGAATCTGCCTAAGTGTCGTCATTGTATTAAGAAAATGTTGGTTTGAAGAAACAGTTTTCCTTTCCGAAGTAATACTTTCTTCTGAGACAGAACTTCGATTACCTTTCCATATCAAATTATTTTCATTGCTGTTATACAGCAAAGAAATAATTTCGGCGGGGCTCCTTAAATATACCCCTCCCTATTGTGCTTATCATATTTTGGATGCTACCCCTTACAGGTAAGAAGGTATCCTACTAAATTAAAATTTGAGACATATGAGACGTATTTGTAATATTCATATAATCTCATCAAATTCGTATAAAATCTTCCATGCAAATTATAAAATCTAAATAATTGAACTTGTTATACACACTTTTCATGCATTTATTTTAAACGAAAAATAGAAATGTTCATATGTGGTACATGCGTACGCATATGGTATACTCACGCAAATATACCTATTAAAAACTCAGTTACGAATCTTATTTGCTAATAGCATTAGAGAGGGATTTTCCCATCTGTGTTACGTCAATTATTATACTTCTTTTATTTTCTCCACTACGTATAGTAAGTAGGGGAAGTATTGTATTCGCTCCAAAAATTCGATATCGAGATTTCCCCGGAAATATGTTTTGAGGCCCCCTGAATAAAGAAAAACATTTTTTAGGAAAAGTTGTGTGTGTGTGTCACGAACATTTTGAAGAAAATTCCTTCACCCTGAACTATCCTTTACATGGAAACTTTTTCTGAAATTTTGATTTTGTCAAAAATGGCTCTAACAATACTGACTAAAATGCCATATGTTTAAGATATTTTTACGCCAAATGAAATGTATACTTTGTATTTTCTGTCTATAGCTCATGTTAATCCTGTTTACTCTTGATGACTTTTGATAACTGGTAACAGATACTGGTAAGATATAGACCAAATGTTACTAGACAAAAAATGTGGATCTCTCTAAAACACAGTTTATGTCCAAATGCATTTTTTTCTGGAGTGAACCATTTCGGATATATTCATTGTGATGTGTGAGGTTTGCAATACCTAAACTTTCCTCAAATGGAGGGATGTTATTCAATTCTGTATCTCATAGCGATGCAAAAGAACATAATTTTAAAACCTGCTTTAAAAGATTTGACTATCGCTCAAAGCCTGCTGTACTCCCAAATTCCCCTTGCAGCTACAAGAAAATTAACAATAATATAATTTCTACAAATGTTTATCTCGGCTAACATGAAGCAATAGAGGAATAAGAGTTTGTAGGAATAGTTAGTAAAAGAGTAGAGAAAGTCATGTGAGTGCGATACATCAGATTTTTAATGCAGAAAATCTCAAAACTTGTATTTCTGGTGAAATCTCGATATCGAAGTTTTGATTATGGGGAACATAAGTATATCCTGTACTTACTGCAGGTAAACAGTAGATAAAGTAGACAGGTTTGATTATTATTAAGAATGAAGCTTACAGCTGCTGGAAAAGAACGCAGACATTCTTGGAGCAATGAGTCAGAACACAGTTGGGTAGCTACCTCATCAGACATAATCTCGCGGCACCATCATTTGGAAACGATCCCTCTCTACGGATAATTAAAATCCTTTTATGTGAAATCCACAGCCTTCTTATTAACTGTGTTCTCGGTATGGTCAGGCGTGACCAGGAAGAACCTCGCCTACAAACTGCGCAAGGGATGCTGGGTGATGCACAGCAACCGGCATTTGTTACACCTCAAAAGTCATAGTTCAGCTTTCTCTAACACGGAATTTTCACTGCTGCGTTTTGAAATGTGTCTTATGTTACAGAATATTTGAAATCATCTCCCGTCTTATATTATAAATGTGTCAAATGCCATCCACAAGAAGAAAAGTGTATTAATTATGTCTGTAAAAGAAATAACATTTTACTTCTTATAGTGTGAGAAAATAATGGTCTAGGGATAGCTAAAAATACAAATTTAACAGACATGTTAAATAGGAATAAATCTCTACAATACCTAAGCTTTATAATTAGAAATCCGTATAGCTATTGATTTTACTAACAATTACACAAATTCACAAAATCTTATTTGAATAAGAGGAATATAGACGTTTAAAATATTTTAGTAAAACATTTGGATATTCAGCCGCTGCAAACACTTAAAACAGCAAAATGAATTGCCTTTTTCATATTAAGAAGCAACATATTCTGGCAAAATTACTCTTCCATTAAGTACCTGTCAATTATTTCTTTATTTCCACTAGTTACATCCGTGATGGCCTCAATCACATAAATTCACGCAAATATGTACATTTAAAAACCCTTTTACTTACGCAAACGTGTTATATGTACGTTGCGTTTGATTTACAAAAGCACTTTCAAATCTTATACGATAAAAATTCGTTCATTAGTGACTTCTTTGGTACTGCTTAGGTCTAAGAAGTCAATCAAAATTTTGGCATAGCCTTAGAATATTCACCAAGTGATCGCCGTGATCCGTTCGTTCTCTTTGCAAGGCCAAGGAGTGAAAAAACGAATTACATATTACTGTTTGAGAAAAGTTGGCAAATTCACATAAATAATAAATAGTATCTCGGAAATGGTTTGCTAAAATAAAACAAAACAAACAATAAAAAAGTAAAAAAGAAAAGAAACGTAATTTCACATAAATTGTTTGTTTTAACCAGATCCACATTTTTTTTTTTTTTTTTTTTTTTTTTGTTTAGTAAATCTTTGTCTCTTACAGTTTACCGTTTATGCAAAAATCATCCACAATGAAGGGGTCTTCTGAAGGCATTTCCAAAAAATTCAAGGCTAAGGATATCGTTAAATTGTTAGCACACGGTTAAAAAACTGTGTTATTTGTGGTAGTTCTGATGTAAGTAAAGAAAGAAACTAAATAAAGAAGTGATAAAAAGATAATGGATTGAGTTATTTTGTCACAATATTTTAATCAACTTCGTTACTCATTTTTTAAATAGTCAAAAATGTATTTTTTCCACATAGACGTGGTTGGACAGAAGCATTGATTACCTTGAAATCTTCATCTGGCAAATTTAGAAGGTAGTAAACCATTTTTTAATCCGGGAATACTCTATATATGTATTTCCAGTGAAATCTCGATATCGTATGTATGGCTGGAATGGTATATATTATCTCTACCTATAGGTACTGGGTAAAGAAAGTAAAAAAACAAGTGAAGCATGGAAGAGGTATCATTACTTATATTACAAGTTTTAATGAAACAACATAAATAGGTATATTCTGTTCCCTGGATTTTCCTTGCTATGAGCAGAGAAGCGCGTGAGAAAATAGTTTTTAGCAAGGAAAGTATTAACACTCACGGCAACTAAGGTTTTAAACCAGGCGCAATGCCCTATGGCGCTTCAAACACCTGTTTTCTAAGAGTTTAATTTTTTAATCAAAGCGTATTAACGATTTCTAAATTCCAGTCGTGCACTGGTAGCCATTCATTTTTTGCAGATATGTGTGTGTGCTTTGCCACGCCTTCATAGGGAAAGAAATGAAGTACGGCTATTAAGTTCCATGGGAACTGCATCCTCACAATTAAATATGCGGACCGAAGTCGTGATCACAGATAACAGCCTCGCGAACAGCTGTTAGGCCCGTGGCTGTTTTCTGACAAGGGTTCGCTTCTCATTTTCAAAGACAAATATTATAGTTAGGCCACCAGGGACCGGTTTCTATGGTTACTCACCAATAATGTACCCCATTGTGACGTCATCTGGCAGTCGAATCTTCTCTCCGATGCTAATAAATTTGCCACCACTGAAAAAGAAAAGAAAACTGATTGTTTATGGAAAAACTAATTATAAGGAATGGACACCTATACAAAATAGCCTAGAGCTTCTCTGTGCTTAAACCAGGTGCATGCCAAAGAAATTTGTTAGTGACAGTATTCTCCCAGCACATTGCCCCTGCTTTGCTGTTGGATAGAACAAAATTTAATGGCGATACAACATCGAATTATAAGTTTGCTACACCTTGCAGTGTTGTGTGGTTAAACATGCTGTGAAACCACGCTGTAAAGTCAGTGATATAAATAGCATTTGCACCCACAACATTTATTTGCACAGCAGGAAGTAGAAGAGTAATAGTCAGCTATCAGCCGCCATTAAAGTTTGAGCCTACCATAATACTGACTTTAACATACATGGTTTAAAGAGAGAAATGGGCTGCATTCCTATATCATAGCTGTTTACAGTAGAACACATTAATAAATCATGCTTTAATGTTCCATTTATAAGTCATCTTTAACACCGAGGGTCATATCGACTACTTTTAACCTCTTGGAACAATTGCTCAAGAGCAATGGTGTTCACTCGCTTAACGTAGGTTTTTTTGAACTTTGGGTTTCTATCACTCTGTTTTTTTTTAAGTTCACTCTCTCTCTCTCTCTCTCTATCTCTCTCTCTCACTCACTCACACACACACACACACACACACACACACACACACACACACACACACACACACACACACACACACACACACACACACACACACACACAATCATTCACATTCCCATTCACACTTCCAGGCTCTAGGGAGGATAGCCGGGAATAGAACTCGCGCACCCCTGCACAGCAGGGAGGTGCTCCACCGAGTGCCTTGTATATAATTTTGTCATTGGGAGTACCGGCACCTTAAGGAAATCTCACGTTGGAAATGGTGATTTTTTCAAAAAAAAAAAATTAATAAATAACCCTGACTTTCTGTTTTCAAAAATGTATAGTTTCATGCTAATTGTTGCCAAAAGTGTGTTTAATGTAACAACTTGTACAGTCAGGTTAGCCCTGGCACATAACATGAGAAATTTCTTTTGAATATTTCTCATTATTAAAATTTTCCATTGGTTGCCTTTTTCAATCCCAAGAAACTACTCTTAAAATTATTAGGTCATACAACTCGTTCATACATCATTTTGAAGCTTCTTTGACAGGGAATGATGTGAACCAAGAACTATTATCTTAACATAAATTACAGTTAAACAAAAATTCAGTTGGTAAAAAGAGGAATTTTGAATTTTAAAATTCCTAACTTTTTAAACGGTCAGTTTACATGATATAATTGAGGCTGAAATCTTTGCACACGTTCAGAGAAACAAATTAGTGTATTAAAGTGCGAAATGTCTATACTTTTATAGAAGCTAAAGAATCCAAAAATATATGAACTTTTCAATTTCGAACTTTTTATGCTTACCTAAAATTTTTTTTTAAGTCTTGGCAGTGTAAATATTTCTAGTTTATGTCAATCAATCACAGAGTCTTTTAAAATGTTTATCAAATCTTTGTTTACAAACAGAAATGGTGTTGTAAATGTTGTATAATTGTTAAATCTTTCTGAATTGTGAATTTTTATGCATAAAACACATTCTATTTGAAAAATGCTCATTACGAATTAATCTTCTGAACGTTTTGAACAATGTTTCACATGAATGTTCCTTATCGTGCTGGAAAGTAATATCTCCTGGAGCTGCATTCTAGTATCATACTATGATACTTTGAATATAAGACCTCTTGGCAAAACAGCTGTAAGTGCATAGTGCAGATATTTTGATAATTGGTACCTTAATATGCACTGGCGAGTCAATTGTCTTTTCCCCCCATCCCTCTAACAGTTTTCCCACAAATCAATCACTAAGTTTACTACCTGATGCTTTTTGCATGGTTGTAACTACACTGCGGAATGAACAACGCCTGTCGTATAGACTATCCGCTTTGCTTCACACCTCAATACGTGACCTACCGGCTTAGGTGTTGTGAGGTCACTGGCCTTGCTGAAAGCATTGGTGCTCTGTTCCGGTACACCATTCGTTATGACGAGAATGGCCCACTCTGTCTCATGCCTTCTGTGCCACGTCTACTTAAACAGTCTACTTAAGTTTAAAAATACAACTCCTAATAAGTAACAACTCCTAATAAGTCCCCAAATGAAGCAAACATTGATGTAGTATTGTTCATTACACTGTCCTCAATTACCAGTAAAAATATCTGTACCTACACCCCTAACAATCTGTATACGTATTTGTCAGGCTTACAGAATACCATACACACATCCAGAACGCAGTCCCACAACACGTCTCTTAATCGAGATGGCTCAGACATAACACTTTTGGACTGTTTTGGGAGGTCGCTGCTTCAAATCCCGGGTAGAGGCCAATCACTTTTGTCCCCTCCCCTCAGTCGCTAACTAAATCGGATTGGATATTCAATAACGTCCATCCAAAGTTCAGAAATAACAAAATATTCTGCACAGGAAGGAGTTTATGCAACTATGGTGATCTATCAGCAGAAAGGTGAACACGCAATTAAGATCATTTGTCCAGCATTACAATGATTACGTATACACTCGAAAATGAGCCTGCAGTTCCAGGATCTCAAACACAGAAACTCAACAGAAGCAGAATAGACGGTAGAGGAAGACGCATCTAATTCCCTCTAGTAGATAACACGCGTAGGCTATACCTGGCATAAGTGGTCGTGATGTTTAAGATAAGTGTTGTTGTTATTATTGTGCTACTCTAATGGTTAACATGTGGCGTGTCAAAGCCGAGTGAGAAGATGAAGGCATTCTGTGTCGCCAAAAGCAGCGTTGACACGTTTTCTCCAAGTAAGCATTCACACTCTTCGCGTGAACGTTTACTCCTTAGAAGACCAATGTTACGACAAAAGTGGCAGAAAGAGAGAGAAAACAGGAATGTTGCAACGTTGTATTTTACTCCACGTGGAGTTAAACACATTTCATTTGTGATTTCTTTGATTTCATTGGCTCATTTGTGTAATATGAACCACCAGCGACTTCCGAGAACAAACAATGCATTCAATATGTGTTACCTGAGAGGTCTCTCATGATCAAAGGTAAAGTGCTTCTTAACCATAGAGTAGCACAATAGTATATATCGTAAGCGGGAGGCCGCTGTTAAAATGATTCTCCTCTTTGAGTTTTCTTTCAGGTTTTCCTCAGGGCGGCGCCGTGGCCTAGCGTTCACCTATCACCAAGGGGGCCTGGGTTCAATCCCACGTGGTATTCGTGGTGGACGAAGCGGCGTCGGGGCGGGTTTTCTCCGGGTTGTCCGGTTTCCCAACTGCTCTATCATCACCTTTCCATTCGTATACATTTTAAATCATCCTGTCTCTCATACTCATACCTGGTGCTGGGCTGATCACCCGCTTGCTGGCGCAGTTATCGTAACTGGCTAATGCCGACTATGTATCCTATACTTAGGCCTGAAATATTTCCTTTCCGAATTTCTATTCCCAATTATGAAATGTTGTGCAGCATCAATGTTCACTGTATATAAGAATGTTTGTTTCAACACCGTCACACAGGCGACTACGCATAATCCAATTCCAGTAAACCGAAGATCCTAGTGTAATCGTAGTCATGTGACCATGAAGTGTTCAAGCTTTG
Source organism: Tenodera sinensis (assembly GCA_030765045.1). NCBI lineage: Eukaryota > Metazoa > Arthropoda > Insecta > Mantodea > Mantidae > Tenodera > Tenodera sinensis. Next base: position 36,887,771 of record CM060965.1, on the reverse strand, counting down.
TAACATATTTTGTACATACTCCTGTTCGGCCGTATAAACACACACATACGTGTAATACAGAACTTATTGAATACGGTTACCCATGCAGTAATGCTGTATAAAGCAGCCAGCGAGGTGTTGTGCCATCAAGGCAGCCTGTCAGAAACTGGAAAACCCGCGGTTCGGCAGCCAGAGCCGGTGTAATGGCGTGACGTAACTTCCTGAGAAACACCTGCCGGCGTGCGACTGTCGTGTGGCGGATTCCGGTCCTGGGAACAACCCGCGTGCCAAGGAAAGGTCGTCTCTCATACCGTTCTCGCCAGTACATTGTCTTATGATATCTTATCTTGTGATATGACAACTGCATATGGAAGAAATAAATGAGGAATACTCCCGCATTCAATAACTGAAGAGAACTGCCAACATTAATGAAGGCACTAAGTTCGACCCCTGGCTGGTGATTTTTTCTTTTTTATAAACAATTATAAATCTAATCATTTATTACATTTACTGTCATTGAAATTCCTTAACCTTTGCATGAGACTTTGCGAGAAGCAATTAATGGTGATGCACCCCAAAAACTGTATTGTCAAGTTCAAACAAATGTCTCTGAAATTGTTGACACAAAAGTAAATTCCGTGTTTTAACGAGATCTGCAATTGTGACGGTATTTCTCATGGCATAGAAATCAAACCCTCTTATTAAAACACATAATTTTCTGTCTAAAGTCACATGGAAAGATATAAAGTATTTTATGAACTATGATTAATCGAGATGTAACATACGTATATTTGTATCCAGTTCATGTTATTATAATGGTAATATTTGTTCATGTATGCATCTATATTTTTAAGCTACAATTTCGTTATGGTATTCAATATCCAATCGTAGTATTTATCTGGTGACTGAGCGTATCAATGGAAATCAAAGACACTAACATTGGCCAGCGCGAGTCATAGTCGTGTTCAAACTTGATTGAAGTAATAAAACTGTTTTCTCGGATCACTTTCACTAGCTTATGTCCCATTATTCACATTTCATACCTTCTTCATGGGGTGCTATCAATGTTAAAACACACTTAATGAATTTATCTTGCAACCTTGTACCTACAGCTGGCCAGTCAGAACGAACAATTATTAAAACATAACTTTAAGGTCACCCATCTGTAAAAATCTGGTGTGTTGCACTCACATGACTTTCTCTACTTTTGTACTAACCATTCTTACAAACTATTATTCCTATATCTTCTTCGTGTTAGTTAAAATAAACATTCGTACACATTATCTTATTGCTTATTTCCTTGTAGGTGCAAGGGGAATATTGGAATACAGTAGGCTTTGTGCAATAGTCAAATCTTTTAAAGCTTTGAGATTCCGTTCTCTTTGCACACGTAACATATAAAAAATGAACAACGATGACCCATTTCACGAAAGTTCCAAGTTTTCCGAAACTCACACACATAACAAGGAATATCTCCGAAATGGTTCATCCTACAAGAAAATTTATTGACACATAAATTGTGTATTTGAGCAAGATCTACATTTTTTGTATAGTATGATTTGGTCTATCTCTAACGGTTTACCACTTATGCAAAAGTCGTCCAGAGTAAATACGACTAAAGAGGCTATAGCCAGAAAATTCAAGATATACATTTCATTTGTCATCAAAATATCTCAAACATATGACATTTTAATCAAAATCATTAGAGCCATTTTCAAGAAAATCAAAATTTTCGAAAAATGTTCCATGTAAAGGGTAGTTTAGGGTGGGGCTATTTTCTTCAAAATCTTCGTGTCACATCCTTGAGAGACATTAAACTTAAATATCAACTTTGGTTTTTAACCGACTTTTCGTTTTTGAGTTATACTAAACACAGACTGACAGACTGACACACGGACCTTTTTCTAAAAATGCTTTTTTTGGATTCAGGGGGCCTCAAAACATGTATTTCCAGTGAAATCTCGACATCGAATTTTTGGGTGGAATACAATACTTCCCCTACTTACCAGTAGAGAAAGTAAAAACATACTAAAAGTGCAAAAGGTCAATTACTTACATTTTAAATAGTATAATGCCTTGGTTTAATTTCCGTAGATAATAAGGCACGGGACCTTTTAATAGTATATTATGCAATGAGTGCATAATGGCAGCTATTCAGATGAAGTGTATTTTATAGAACAAGTGATAGCTAGTTGAGTTGAGTATTCATGCCCATACGACTGTGTATGCTCGACCATGTGCCCAAGTTTAAAACATTTATAACACGTTTTTAATGTTCTGCGTTGCACTGGTGTCCGACATTTTAATTGGTTATTCAATTGTAAGTATCCAGAATCGACAGTTGTGCTTTCAACTGCGTGGGAATGTCGCGGACGGCAAAATATTAATTGCTACATGCGTATCTTTTGATAGGTGAATAGTAGTATCCTTATGAAGAGCTGGATATAATAAGATCATTACTGTGGTGTTTAAGCGTTACATTATGCCATGGTCGAGCATAAACAATATTTAAAATATTTAAACCAGCGTCTGTAAGGGTGGGTACGTATCCATTAAATCGTCTGCTTTGAGACTTGTATGGTTTCTGTCATCGATTTAAATATCGTGGTGTTTTTAAGCAAGTGCGTTGGCTACTCTGGAAAACATTTGAAAACCTGCATACGAACTACTCTTTTCTTTGTGATTCTTTGTTTTCAGTGTGTTTGCACAGTGGAATACATTTGAGATCCAGTATATTCCCCAGGCACGTGTCTGCGAACAAGTGAGAGCGTAGAAGAAAAATAAGTGTATTTTACAAGTTTTTGTGGAGAGAGTTCGAATGTCCTAAATTTTAGTAGAGTAGTTGCACTATATTATCGTGTGTTATCAGCGTGTGTATATTGTAGTGTGTACATAATTCTTGGATTATTAATTTTTTATCTTCTTTTAGACAACAGTATGCCTAAGAAAGTTTGAAAGATAGTTATAACAAAGGAAATAGTACGAGATAAAGAGCATATATATAAAAGATTAATGTATAAGATTAAAAGAAAGGCCCTCGTACAGAATCGATTATAAAATTGTATTTAAATATTCATTTTTCAGCATTTCAGAAAATGTTCAAATTACTGCATGCTGTTGCAATGTTTAATGCCCACTCTTACTGCATATGGCACCACAGGCGGTGACAAAATTACTCCGTACACGCAGTTTTCAATGAGTACATGCGGGTTATCATATAATAACTTTTACATTTTCAGAACTTATTTAAAAAGTATATTATATTGAGCATTGAGTATTTTGTTTTCAAACTAATAAGACTGGGTATTAAAAATTCATATCTACAGGTCATTCACATATTGCTTATTTATTTTGTTGCTATTTAGTTTTTTAAAATATAATTGTATCGTGTGGATCAGCTGTTCCAAACAATAACTTGTTTTTCAACGGGACTTCACGCCGAATAACTTGACTCAGTGGCCTGTCAAGGAACAAGCAAACTTTGGATCTTAGCAGAACCGGATGTGTGATCAGCCCAATGCCTGTTATGGCGGTGAAGATGAAGGAAATTAAATGTATGATGAAAGGAATGGACAGAAAATTTTTGGATGAAATTATCCAACTGAGCATTTCTCTAATGACCGAAAAAAATGGAACAAAAAAAGACCCGCCTTAAGTAATATCTCGGGAACGTATTGAAATATTGTATAAATATTGGCAAATACCTACGCTCTTAATTACATTCCATTATGCTGTAAAAATGTCTAACAAATTGAATTATAACTATGAATTTGGGAAATTGGAACACTAAAGACCTGAAATTAGTATGTACCTCTGTCGACAGCTGTTGCGCGAATTATTGTCTCCAGATGCCTAAGACAGTAATGCTGTCCTGGTGTGGCCCTCAATTCTGCAGATATTTAAAGTTCTTAGGACTCCTGCAAACCAGTGCAGGTTCTTAGTGCACGAAGGTATTCTCAGCATGCCTTCTAAGTGACAGGCGACAGCTATTTAACTCTCTTCGACTTGAAGTGAGTCGAATGTTTGGCCGCAGTCCAGAAGTAGAATCACTGGCGCTGGAATTCTGTTGGAACCAGGCAAATAGAAGGTCCTACATCAAGCCACGAACCCAACCACATTTTCACACGGTATTTGCAGCTGCCACCGGACTTTCCATGTTGGGCGAGGGTTTCGCCCCCGCTTCTCCTGCTGGGCGATATTAAGGATTCCGTGGGCGACTCGATTTCGCTTCAGTGATACATGGGCCCTAATTAGACGCCGACAAAGGAAAGGGGACATGTTCCAAAAGCCAGTGGCGTTGTAGAGACTACATTTAATGGAAATATCTGTAAATGTGAATTTATTTACTTTACGAGAGTGTAATAGGATTCAGGTGTCCTTAACAATGGTTTCGTGTCTAACACCATGAAGTGTATATAAGTGTTTTTCTAACAATTTAAACTGCTAAGTGCTACAAAGTAATGAATTTCCACAATTCGATAGAAATATTTAGAAATAAAATGTGAGTACTATTACTCTTAAAAGAGTTTCTCTAGCGTTTTATCTGTAATTTAACATTATGCGATCCCGGACAGCTAATATTATCAGCAACCATAGAAATTTCTAAGCATTAAAACTTGAAAATAACTTTAAACTCATACTGGACTAAAAGTTGCCTCGCAAGTTCCAACTACAGCGCCTGAAAACGCTAAACCCCCTGTACAGTCAAATTATCATAGTTGTCTAACCGCCCCTACGACTTATAGATCATCAACCAGACTCGCTACTGGATACCCCAGTGTGTGTTTGTGATGGAACACTGTGAACTTGTGTTTACAAACTATGGGAAACAAAAGAGAAGTTTCCGACATCTTATACTGATTTACTATCGTAAGAGCAAAACCGCCTCACAGTGCTGGCATAAAATGTGTGCTGTCTACGGGGAAGATGCAGTAACGAATCAAGTATGTCAAAAGTGGTTTAGTTGATTTCGAGCTGGGAATTTCTCCCTAAAAGAAAAAGTTTTGCAACTTAGTGATTGAAAAGCAACGAGAAACGAACGAACTTATGAGACAACCTTATATAGGCAGGGAGATCGGAAATAACAAACCAATGCCAACCCTCCTTTGCATACAGCACTCGGAGTGGTTTTCGTCTGCTTGTTTGTGAACCTTAGTGTTGTTGTTTTTTTTCAACTCTTTAACTTGAGTGAAGATAATTTAAGGTAACTGCTTAAGAATTCCTATACCCTTATAATCAGACCTAGGGCAAATGACCACTGAGCGAGGAATCAACTTAACTACCACTCTACCTTGTACACGTGACGTCGTTCTGAACACACGAATCCAGAGATGTACAGTTGAGTTAGTTCGATTGCAGTACTGGAAGTGAATTGTCGCTGTGTTCTGTATTTCAGAATCATCATGTGCTGCCACATTAAAAGTCTTAATGGAAGAATTTAGTGCACTTAAGAAAATCAAAATGAATGTTCGTAAAATGTAATTAAATTTGACTTAACCAAAGCGTTCTCAAAGTTCACTACCTTTTACATAAAAAATGTTTTAAATCTAATAGATGCAGCTGTCAAACGATAGGTCCGCCATAAACACAATATATTCAAAGTAATCGAAGTAGTAGTTCCCATACAAAATTACTGATTTCGATCTTTTCGATTTTTCGGCTGTTTCTTTTGTTTTTTCCTAATGTTATTTTTTTCTAAACAATCCCTGTATTGAGGCGAACAAAAAAAATGAAAGCATTCAAATCAGTCGAGCCATCTTCGAGTTTTTTTATATATACTACCACTACTGCTATTGTTATTATTATCGTCATCATCTTAATCATCATCCTATCAAACTGAAATGAGCATGTCTTATTTTTATGACAAACAGAAATCACACTAAATAAATTCAAAATTGCCACATTTGGTAAATTCAGCACGAGAAAGGAGCAAACTGGTCGGTAAAACGCCACTGCTACAAGCATGAAACCAAGATCAAGAAAACGAAAACTAAAGTAAAAAGAAAGAGAAAGAGTGAAGATTCAGTGAGCAGCAATTCCAAGTTTTTCGTCAAATCAGTCCGAGAAATTGACAGAAAACACCGCAAGGATGATTAATGACTCAAGCTTGTAGACGTGCTTTCCAAAATGTGCGGCCACGAAATACAGCAGACGAGTATCCATCCATCCATCCCATTAGAATTCATTCAACGACATGGTCAACTCTTAACAACATATCAGGAATGTAACATAAATCTTCCCTTTAATGGACTATGTTGAGTGCAGAAATGTTTTCATCGTAATTGAAGCAATAATTTGCCCTGAGTATTTGCTCCATGCTGACTAATACTCGCTGAAGTGCAAAGCTAGCTCCAGATATGTATAACAATGTCTGCTTTGCAAATAAATGCCTTTTATAACCCTATCGCCACTATTACAATAAATAAGCCTACTTTTAGAACAAACTTAGGAGCAACTAAAGGAAGCTTAAGGAGTTAATATCAATTCATATACACTATTCATGTATACTTAGATGCAATTTGTATATAACAAATTACATTATTTAAACATTCTGTATGAGTTTAGCAAGTTTGCCACCTCCTGTGAGAGTTTATTAACAATTGTAGATTTATTAAATTGTTGTATATCTATCAAAGTTACCAGTTTTTTTCTTCTCCTTTTTTGATTCTAACATTGTGTTAATTTTGCAGATACCTGATTCACATGATTTTGTTTTTGTATGTTCTATTTGGTTAAGTGAACATTGCATTTGGGAAAACCTGTTATGTTTACAAAATGTACAAATAAATAAATAAAAATTTATATCTATACTAAATGTGCTAACTTTATGACACAATGTTATATATATATATATATATATATATATATATATATATATATATATATAAGATATAAATTTATCATTTAACCATTACGTAATTAGACAATGAATGAAATACAGAAATAGTGCTCAAATGAGCCCGAGGTCTGCAGTGCTTAGAGTTCCCCCACATACATCTTTCAGAATAAGAGAAAATCCTGGAAGAATCCTATCCAGGTAACTCACTATAAGCGAGTTTCGAATATGGGACCTCTTGAATGTGAGAGATACGCTACCCCCTCACCACAGAGGTGGGCATGTGCCTTTTTAGTTCACTGGCATAGGCCTATATAATAATGTGCTTTATTAAGGAGAAACATTACACAAATGTTTTTTTAATATCATCAGTAATTCTTTTTCATTTCTCTATCAGTTACCCAGTAAGTAGATGACGATTGCATTTCAAATAAATATTCTGGTGAAATATAGTGAAGTTTCACTAAAAATCATGCTTGGGTCTTATGTTTGAGACTACCTGAATAACAAAGTATTTTTAGAAAAAAATCCTTGTGTCTGTCTGGTTGCGAACAGCACAACTCAAAAAGGAAATGTGGTCAAGCAGCAAGTTTATTTGGTTAAGTTCTCCATCTTCAAAGGACATTACACTTTTTATAAAATTTCTAACCAAGCGTAGTTTGGAGTGAGAGAAATTTCTTAAAAATCTTGTGTCGTATACTCTGGAGATCTTGGTTATACTGTTATAAATATTTGGGTTGGAAGGTTCATGAAACTTCAAAATCAGTATTTTTGGTGAAATATCTTTTAGTACAATATTGTACCGGGAGAGCAAAAAAAGTGTTTTATACACGGGCTGCGCGGTGTTTTGCCTGTCCGCGTTTTCGCCGCTCGTTGCCGTCTGCCGCTATTATAGAAAGGCGCGGATGAAACCATACAACGATTTAAAGACGAGTTTTAAAGACTTTACTTACCAACTTTATAAAAATAACGCTGAAACTGGCCGTTGTCGTTGTAAATACAACCTTTAAAAGTAGTTTTTAAAATGTTGTACGGTTCCATCAAGGTCTTTCTATGACAGGGGCGGGGGGCAACGAGCGCCGAGAATGCGGACAGGCAAAACACCGCGCATCCCTTTCGAACATTTTTGCTCTCCTGGTACTCCTATCTACCTAAGCGATAAAGAAAGTAAATTGAAATCACAGACTATATGAATCCGTTTCGTTATTTCTTGTTCCAGTGTAGATATTTATTTATTTCTTTGTTTCTTTCTTTCATTTTCCCCCGTTTATAAACTTTATTGTACTCACATTACAAGACAGTTTTGCTATACATGATAGTATACAAATTCACGTGGTATGTGAGTATGAAATGTTGTGCCCCAAAGTTGGTTGTACATTTTTTGTTAAAATCCCTACTTTGAGTGGCCATTTCTATGTACTTTCTTTTAGTGTATGAATCATTCCAAGAAATGAATAAGCTTGTTTTCGTGTAAACGTGACGTTAGAGACCATATCTGCCTACACAACAGCGCCTTTTGACACAAATGAACTTTACAAGCAAACTTTTTGTAAGTTCCTAAACGCTGCAGGTTATAAACTAGAAGGCAGCTGCACCCCCTTCCAAACTACCAGAGATGTGCTCTTGTTTTCGCGCTTGTATGACGTGGCAATGTTCCAGAAAAGAACATCGCCTAGAGATGCTGTTACACAAACACCTGCCGCTCGAATTTTCGGAGGCGCTGGAACTATATAGTCGCGGTGATAGGAATCGGGTGCTTTCCTTCAGTTTTAATTATTTCCCGCCACGCCCGCCATCTGACGGCGTCGTGACCAAACCTTATGTTTTCTTTCGCTGTGAAACAAAATTACCTACGCACGCAAAACGATGAAGCCTAGGTTTCATGCGCAGCTGCCGGGGGGATAACGAAGTCCAAATGAAAATAAAACAGCCGTAAAAAGAGTTGATGCTTCCATAAAAGAGAAAATAGTAAAGAAATCGTGAAGTAATAAAAGTGTGTGTTCTAAAAGATACCCGTAACAAAATAAAACAGACATAAAAGTTGCTACTCGAAATAAAAGCAAATAAATGATGAATGTCTCGCGGCAGCAAAGAGTTATGAATGGGACTTACAGATGTGGTAAATTAATTATTTACCTAAACATAATCACTCAAATTTAAATTAATTTGGTTCCAAAACGAATTTCGGTAATTACAAACAACTTGTGGTAATTTCTATATTACATAACTGTTAAAGCACTTTATCATTAGACTGGGTTATTTGCGACCAAGCCTTGGGCGAAGGTTGGAATTCCCACACTTTCTTAGTAGTCGTATAACCGCTTTGAGTTTATCAAATTACAGCAAATCTGTACGTCTCAATTGTGTGCTATATTGAGAAGTGAGCGACATCTAATGAAATTTCTCGATGCCCGGTGAGCGCCAGTCCCTTGGCCTGGATCAAACACTGCCCTCAATTTTAGGCAACGACCCAGTAGCTGTCAATACCGTGCTGAGGTTTGTTGCCAATATGGCATTTAATAGGCAGGTTTAGGTTTATTTTATTTCGGAGCTTTATATTTTTAACGTTTTTAACGACTTACCTTGTTAACGATCAAGTTTGAAGTTTCAGCTTTAACTGTTTTTTTAATGTTTAGCTGTTTTAAATTTCAGTTTTTAGCTTCAGGGAGATTTTAATTTTCGCTGCTTTTATCCTATGACTTCGAGCTCTAATAACCTAGTTGTCGACGGGCCCTTAATCCTTACACACTCACTCAGTCGATGTCTGAGGATATATTTTTCTTATATTTTCTAAGTTAAAAACCAACCAACCTCCTTGAGTAAAAAAGAAAAGAAAAACAAATAGACTCATTAATGGTACGCCATCTTCATGGCGTTTAGAGAAAGGACCCAACTCCTTTTGGCAGCACCAGAAAGTACGCAACGCGACATCAATACTGTGGTTGTTTTCAAAACCAGAAATACTTTTTGTAAGAGAAAGCAAGCAAGATATTGTAAACCGTCATTAGAAAAGTCTAATGCGATACATTCGCTATTTACTATCGCATTCACAAAATCCGATTCTTCCATCCATCTTAATTTATTCAACATATATTTCTGCTTGAAATAATTAAAAATTAAGCAATAAGTACTTAATTACATGTGCGAACAACTATTAAATGCGTTTCATAGTAGCAAACTATGAAGCATAAACTTAGAAGAATTTCCGTTATGCAACGATTTGAAAATCTCTCAACTTGCGACAAGAAATACTTCAGACATAGCTAATTCTTTATTTTTATGGGTTTCCTGACTGTACAAACGTATATAGGTAAATGCATTCAAATAAAAATATTTCGACATTTCACAGAAAATAGATACATACCTGCCACGCAAGTGTCTTTAAAAATGTTATTTTAATTCTAATAGCACAGTTGTTTATAGGGTATAGGGTTTGTTTGGAGTGGGACTATTTTCTTGAAAATCCTCGTGTCATATCTTTTGGTAAGTACATACTGAAATTAAATAAATGTTTAAATGCAGCTTTACATTTTTTTATGTTCCTCATAAACACGGACCTTCTCCAAAACGTTTTAAGAATTTTTAACGCTCTTTAACCTAAGAGATAACAGCTGACATGAATGAAATGTGTGAAATGTTAGTCAAATAAGCTCGGTATCCATACAACTTCAAAGTTACCCTATAGTTGTCTTCTAAGGATAAGGGAAAACCTTCTTCTTTATCTGATTACCCTCCCCTTATGTAGGACTTACACCCCTTAGAACTTACAAGCCAGTGCCTAGGGCCAGATACCTGTCGGGGAGTACAGGAACCTATGGACCGGACACAGTGAAGACCTGGAAGCGGGTGCTCAAGCACAAGGTATGATAGTGAGAAAGATGGTGATATGAAATGCAGACGAAATCGATGATTGGAAAGGTGCTAATGGAGCAATTGGTGGAATGAATGGCGGGGGAAACCGGAGAATCCGGAGAAAACCCGCCCAGACGCAGCTTCGTCCACCACTAATGCTACATTCGGGCCCCTGGGATCGAATCCGGGCCGCCTAGTCTGTAGGCGAGCGCTCTAACCACTTAGTCACGGCGCCACCTAAAACATTTTTAGATGGTAAAATTCAAAATGGGAGAGGGAACCTATACTATATGACCAGCAATCGTCATCAGCGCATTTACATCTTAAACATTTGCAACATTTAGCCAACATCCCACTAAGGTTTCTCTTAGTCTTGGTTTCATAGTTTTTTGTTAAGTTCTTTGTATTTTTATAATCTTTATTGCTAAATAGCCAATATTATCCACTGATTTTGTATGCCTACTGGAAATGTTTAGCTATGGTGACCTCTAACTCTTAGAACAAATTGTGTTTACTATACTCTGGAGGTTTTCAAGACCCACTTCTGTAAAAAACAGAAGTTCTCCAAGTACATACTATTTAGTTCATTTGTTCCTTTAAAGAAAATGCCGCGATAAATGCTTCGAATTTTATTCCTACATTTCCTCGAATTTCCCACAGGGGATGTTGCTAATTAGGTGCTGTAACGACCGAATTGTAAATGTAAATTATGATTCCCCTTAGCAACTTTGGAATGGCAACTTCTCCCACAAAAATAATTCAAGCAGGCAACTCTTCGGAAAGAAGACTTTTGATCCTCGCTAATTAGACGGATTTATTTTCCCTCTGGTTTTACAGAGCGGTAGCTCGTTAATCGTTATCAGTCTGGCCAACCTCGGCTCACAAAAGTCTCCACATCATACTAGTCATTCTTTCCCAAAGGGGAAATAATTAATGGACTCGATCAACTGTCAATTAGGGCGCAGCACTCTCAATCTCCGTATGCCCCGACCACATTCTTTGGCAAGGGGGGGGGGGGGGAGGAAGAAATTCAAAAGTGTTCTTTGCTTATTTGTTCGCGTCGTTGGCTGCAACAAGGAACTACGTCAATCTTTATCTCTTTCTTGCAACGAATTTTACTTCTTACTGAAACCCAAACTTTGGTCTTGCTCTCTTTCTCTCTCCCTCCCTCTCTCTCCATCCCTCTCTCTCCATCCCTCTCTCTCCATCCCTCTCTCTTCATCCCTCTCTCCGTGTCTTCCCTCTCGCTCCCTCTGATTCCACCCGCTCTCTCTTCTTCCATCTCACTTCCTCCCTTTCTCTCCCTCACTCCCTTACACACTCACTCTCTCTCTCTCTCTCTCTCTTCCCCCGACATAACTCCCCCTATCTACTCCCTTACACTCTGTGCAACGTACGCATAGCACGATGTTTAAAAGAACAGTAATAAAACACTTTTGAGGGGGGGGACTTTGACCATCAAGGATGTCATATTTCCACAAAAGTCACACTCAGGTTCACTCATACTTCCAGATTGTAAGGAGGATGCGGGGTAATTCTCGTTAAAGAAAAATTGTCATTCTCCAGCAGAAACTGAACCCGAGACTTTCGAAATCAGAAATTAGCATGACACCCAGAGGACCATAGAGTCCTCAACTATACATCAAATTAAGTGATTTATCCTAAATGAGTTGTGTGGCTTGGAGATATTGAAGATTGAGAAAGGTCATCTACAGAAAAACTCATTTTCCTTAGACCTTTTTTGAAATAAATAAGAATAAAATAATTGCCCAGCAACAAAGTAAAATCCAATATGATGACTATAGATGCTAAAAACGGTTCACAAAGGCATAATTGCCCATAATTATGTCTCTTAATATTCATTCAATGTGAATAGTTGATGAGAGAATTTATACAAATACAATAATATTTATAATTAATAAAATAATTGGTATAATAATTGTACTTTAATTAATGGTTCATTATTTTGTCAATCCTACTAACCAAAACATGACACCATCGAGCAAAGTTCGAGCGTCCAGATACCCTACAGAGACAAAAGCACAGAACGATTCATTCTACATTAATTAGTAAATAGCAAAGCTCGTCAAAAATATGAACACGAATTGTTATGTAGCATTTGTCAAAAAACTGAAAAATAAGCCCCATACACACTTACATTCTCCTTCTCCTGCTAAACTAAACTCATAAACTAAACTAAGTGGCACAACAGCCCATGCAGGACCAAGGAATACCGCTCGACCGCTGCCCGCACTCACTGTATGAGTGGGGTATAGCAGGGAGGGTGGGACGTGGTTAGCGCCCTTGTCCCTTCAAGTTGGAGAATGTATCTTCGCTAACGGCAAACGGAGAGGTAAGTGGAGAACCAGGAACGAGCAACCTGCAGCCTGGTATGAGAGTGCGGAAGGTGGTGATACGAAGGCAAATGTGCTGTTAGGAAAGGTGATGATGGAGCGTTTGTTGCAATAAATGCCCGCACAGCCCAGAGAAAACTCGCCCAGAAGCAGCTTCCTTCACCACAAGTTCCACATACGGCCACCTTTAATAAATAAGTGTTTTTGCATAGTGTTTCCCCGGTATTTTTATTGATTAATGTTGTTTATCTTGGATTCTTTATAGTCTCTAACGTAAGTCTCTAAGTTGGAGGGATAAAACCGTCAAACCACGGGCAACGTCCTGTATCTCAGCTAGTGTGTTACAAAAATATTTCTATAAATGGTTACGTCGATTAACAACAATAATAAAGTTTTTATAAAATGAGAAAGCAACAAATTTTTCATGGATAAAAAATCATACTTTTTGATAAACCAGAGACCGCCACTGTGGTATAAAATCAGTGTGCTGTAGTTAGGTCCGTTTTACACAGAAGGGAAGTCAAAGGGGTGGGTGTTGGAATGCGAAGGCGACAAACACCATCCTGCAAACAGACGGCAGCTGCATTTACCTGCGTTACTCATACACCTCGCATACGATTATGGTCCCTAAAGGGTTATGGTGTCCTTGCAGTCTAGAGGCGGAATTCCCTGTCGCCTTTGGGAGCAGGTGCACCGCGAGTTTGTAATAAACGTCCGTCAGACTATGACTTATGAGGTACTCCCTTGCGACAACCGGTCATGGCAGGCGTTAAGATGGAATTAATAGAGCGGTCGTAATAAATAACAGGGGTTCCTCTTGCTCTTGTAAACTGATAAGGCATTTTCTTCTTCACCTTATCACAGGCACTATGTCGAGTTTCACTCCCTCCCTCTCCTAGATAACACTGCGTGTTCTGCTTTATCACTACGGGCACTATAACTTACTCAAGAATGCCATAAACACTGCAACTATCCGAGGGAAATTAAAATTCCACAGAGATTGCACCGTTCGACACCACGCTGCAACAAAAGAGGGCATATCTGCAGTCTTGAATTCCAGAACATCTATTCCATACACCTTTGACGACTATAGTCAATAATTTGAGCAAAACAAAAGAATGACAATTTAACGCCTCTCTGTATAAAATAGCTATTTTATACAGAGAGGCGTTAAATTGTCATTCTTTTGTTTTGCTCAAATTATCACTACGTCATTCTTTTGTTTAGCCACTGTCGGTAACAGTATCCCATAAATCGCTTTATTACACATTACAATCGATTAACAATCAAAACAGTATTAGATTTCAATTTTACAACTGTGTATTTAACAATGTTATTTTAATAATTAATGTATTTTTGTTTTCAGAAGAAAGGTTATTTGTTAGTGTTAAAAATAAAGTGATGCATGTTTCAGATTATAAACTGGTTTTCTGTCATAACAAAAGAAGATCGAAATGCATGCAATTCTTGGCTTTCGTTTTTCTCAGTTGGCGCTGCTGAGTAAGTGGAACTAGAGCAATCAAAATGAATATACTTTAGATTATTTTCTAATAGAATGTATTGAATGAAATTGACACTATAATAACTATATGAATTAAGTATATTACCTAACAAGTTAATAGATTTGGAATGAATATAAATTCTTATCAAATAAATGGGAAGATCATTCGATACGAAACCACGTGCAGACAAAATATATATTCTAAATGCTCTTCACAGTCGCAGGCGCGCGCACACATATTTTTTTAAAACGCTTAGCTTTTTTTTTTTTCTTTCTTTTTTTTTTTTTTTTTTTTTTTTCCCTTCCCCTCAAGACACTTAGATGTGTTGGTCTATGTGTGCGTGTGCGTGTATGTGTCTGAGACTTTGTCTGTGAACAGCATAACTCAGACGGAACGTTGACATGGAAAAATTTTTGAACAAGTTTTATTCTTTTCATAAATGGATCTGACAGTTTTGACTAAATTACCATAAGTTTAAGATATTGTTACGACAAAACAATTTATGCCATGACTTTTCTAAAGATAGCCTCTGAAGCCCTCTTCATTCTGCATTACTTTTGTATAACTGGAAAACCATAGGAGATAAACAAATATTATTTTCAGAAGAAATGTAGATTTCGTTAAAGTACACAATTAATGTCCTATAATTTACTATTTCCGAGGTATTCCTTGCTATATATTTGAATTTGCGATTATTTATACTTTCCTCAACTCGGAAGCAATATTTTCTTTCGTATTTAATACAGATATATTTTCTAGACGTGGTGAATGGAAAAAAGTTGCGCAGTGGTTTATGCTCGAATTCACTTTTGTATTTATAAGACAGAAGTGTCAGGTTAGTATCTCTCCGACTTCCGTGCAGTCAGTATCGCGAAAATGCGTTAAGTACAGTGCTCACTTGCATTATTAGCAGTCTCTTGTTTGTGAAAGCGAGACGTCATCCCCACCATCAATTGCATGATGGTGCAAATACTAGCATGATCATTCGCCACATTTAAAAAATATCTCTGTGCTAAATAGCACAAAATTGTCGTAAGCTATGGGAGGCATCTGTTTTTACTTTGTTTCATTTTTATTTATTGTTTTAAGTATCATAGATCACATAGAAGGATGAATGAATGAAATGGGTGAACTGCTTGTCGAATAAGCCCAGAGTCCGAGAGTTTAAAGTTATCTGACATTTGCGTTCTCAGGACAAGGGAAAATCTGCAAATATCTTTATCCGGATAACTCGCCCTAACCTAGATTCGAACTCGGGACCTCTTGAATGAGAGACACGCCACCCCCACACCACAGAGGCGGACATTTTTAATCTTGTGCATTATCCTGATTTTCTCCGTTGGCTTTCATAGTTTCTCTCTTATAGCAAGGTGAAAGGTGAATTGTAACGTTCTATGGCTTGTGGTTTCTTATATACAGATCATGCTTCTATGGCGATGCATCATACACAAAAGCAAATCATATTTTCCTTCTTTGTTTTCGTTATGTCCAGCTGCAAGATTCAGAGGGAGTGGAAAAACTCTTCACAGATCGAAAGTTGCCATAAAAGGAGTTGAGGTAATGATGTTTTGAACAACTTCATTTAAAACAAAATGTGGACGCAGCTTCAGTATTTTTCCTCTCTTAAATATGAGCCTTCGGAAACGTTAAAGAACACAGTTGCAGTAAAAAGATTCCCAGAAAGTGCTCCAGCTCTCGACTATTATAAAACATTTCTTAATAAGGACACTTCCCATAAAAAGACAACATGTTTAAACGTTTCAGCTTGGTGAACTAATTTTTTTCTTCTTTCCTCCGAGTTGTTCTGAATACGTAAAAGGGAGTATGGCCAAGAGTTTATAGCAATGATAAAAAGCTGACTTACTGTAACAGCTTTCGGCAGCTTCATAATCATAATATATTCTTAAAATATATCTTCTCTTTCATGGATTAGGTTGTCAGACCTGTTCTGGCTTCTCTAATGTCAAGTCTTCCTCTTGCTCTGCTTTACTTTAGTTCCGCTATTTCTACTTTTTGTGTCGTACAAGAGCGTATAATCAAACACATCGAAAAGAAGTGTTCATCTTACCTTCTCTATTCTTACCTATAATAATTGAGGAAATATTGCATTCCGCCTAGAAATTCGATATTGAGATTTCTCCGGAAATACATACTTTGAGGTATCTTCTATAAAGAGCACATTTTTAGAAAATGTCTATAGGTGTGTGTGTGTGGGGGGGGGGGGGGGGTGGGAGAATGAGAGACAGAGAGAGTTGATTAAATGACAAAGTTGGTATTTAAGTTCAGCTTTCAAGAAACCAATACAAAGAGTTTCAGGAAAATCTGTCCACCTGAATAACTCAATTACAGCTTGAGACTTAGCACCTCGACCGAAACGCGACCTTCTGGGACTATCTCCCTGACGGGGTACCCTCCGAGAGGATCGATGAGGCGAATGGTTCCTAAGGGCAGCCGTAACGTTGCTACGACAGAGCAGGTGGCAGGGTCCCTATATTGTCCCAGTTAGAAGCATCCTGGCGGAGGCTGGCTTAGCTCCCCTCCCACCCTCGTGCTTGTGCCATCCCATAGGACCAGAAAACAGCGGGTCGCCTTCCAGTGTGGTGGACTAGGTTTTCAGAGCGCTTTTGTTCCCCCTGCCGTGCTACTGCCGCGACGCTCGCCGACGCTTCCAACCCTGAAAGAAACCTAACGGGATGACGGATGAAATGAAATGATTAATGTAACGAAATGGAGGGACAGAAAATTCGGAGGATATGGAAATCCTATCCAGCATTCGCCTCGCGACCCGGGGAAGCCTCCAGAAAAACCCCATGGGTCAGGAAAGTCAGTCATGGAGATCAAACCCGCGACCTCCTGAATGCGGGCCACAGACATTACCCCTGATCCATCTCGCTCGCTTCCCCAAGTGAAACTTAACAGATACTAAAACGTTCTCTCGTGCGTATTCAAATTGTTCGTCCTCTGCATTTATGCATTGTTGTAATCTAGGTCATAGTTTTTTATTTCTCAGTTGTTCATTTGTATCAAAATTCTAGGTATGCCTTCCTAGTGAATTGAATGTCATTAACAGCATGTAATCTTCTTACAAAAGGATTATCTTTATGGAACAAATACATTGAGATAAGCATTGGTTGCCATTCAGTTGGTTTCTTTCTTTTATTTGCCTATTTGCAAATTCTTCGGCTGAAAAGTCTCGTAAAATTGATGCTTGGTAAGCAGGAACGTCATCCAGCTGAAAATACAATTGTTCATTGTATTGTCCACCTACTCTGTACTTACTTTTGCGTATCCTTTGTAACGGATATATCCATGAATGTGACACAGATTTCGTTTCATAAAACAATGTACGAAAGAAACTTCTAATACAAAAATATTATTTACTGTTATATATAATGTTTAGCACACTAGATAATTTGCATGGTTACAGAAAGAACTGTTTAGGACACAAGTGTATTTGCCTTGTTTTTTAACATTAGTTAAATATTTATTTAACCTTTAAATAAAAGTTTTTCTACTTTACACAGTTTCCTTAAAATAGGTCATCCATTCCTGATAGTGCATATCTTATTAAATTGTCTTCTCGTCCATTGTGTTAGTCTATTTCTCTTTCTTTCGATTCCAGCATCGTTTTTCTTTAACCCAGGGTTTTTTCCCCCTCAAGCAGCTTTATTGATTATTTATCTGTCCATTTCTGTCCTTATCCATGTTTCAAATGCTTTCAACTTGTTTTCATAGTCCACAATGCAACATAAAAAACACACTGCTATATTTTTGTAGTTGTTTATTCAAGGGTTCAGAAATAAGGTACCTTTTCCAAGAAATGCTTCATTTGTTAAAACCACTTTCTGTTTGACTTCTTGACAGTAACTTACGTTGTTGTCTGTGGTATACACCAAATATTTAAAGTAATGTTTTTTTTAGGTTTAACATACTCAAACCGGACCCTAATGACCTAGTTGTCGACGGGCCCGTAAACCCCACTACTCACTCACTCACATACTCAAACCGGTTAGATCATATAAAAGAGTGAGTAAAATAAAGATCAAATGAGTCCAAGGTCCTCAGAGCTTAAAGTTACCCGATATTCATATTTCAGGATGAGAGAAAACCCCCGACAAATCTTATTCAGCAACTTACTCTAGTCAAATTCGAACTCGAGACCCCTGAAATGTGAGGCAGACACGATTTTACGTGAGTAAACTAATACTAATTTACATTCAGTTAGTATAAAACATAAATATGAATCAAAGAACGCAATTTCACTGTTTTCAGAATTACGTTAAACTATCTGCCATAATACAGCTACTGTAAGCCCCCGTCTCCACATTTCTCTCCCCTCTAAACTTCATCGAATTGATTTTGGTGCTTTTGGGAAACACAAATTACCAAATTTGGTATTTAACAACTTTTCATTTTGGTGTTCTTAGACGCACAAGTAACTCTTCAGGGTGCCCTAAAGCAAACATTTCGTTGAAACCTAATTTTTAGCTGGAATGCAATACTTATAGACATAAAAGAATAAAAATATTGACAGTTGAAATATTCACCTGAGAGACCAGTCCGACACTGATACCTTCTATTCACAGTAGCTATGAAAAACAAAGTTGAGCGTTTGCATTGCTCGCGGCCGAGCCGACTGACTACCGCGTTCTACCAAATTACACGCCCCCCCCCCCTCCTCCCTGCTCCTCTACCCTTTATGTAATGAGCCATGGCTGGACAAAAATCGAAAGAAGCAGCTGAGGGCGACCACAAGCAATCAAAACGGAAGGACAAGCTAATTAGATAACATGATTCCATCACTTCACACAAAATAAAACATAACAACAGCGCTACAACCTCAACGATTGCCAATTGCATTTTGTTCTCTGTAGCAAGTTACGAATGAGTGCATTCGCTTGGACACAAGGTCGTGTAACGTTTTGGAACCTCAAAAAAAAACTGTTAGAAATATGTGCTCATATCACAATTTCGTAGAAGTAAAACACCAGAGTAAATAGCATCAATTATGACACCGTCCGCGGGTGCACGCCTCAAAGACTCAAGGTCAATCCACCTCACACCACTGGCGGCGAGTAAACAGCAACAATGAGCCCGGCACAACATAAAGTTTCGAGAAAGTTCCGGAAACTTCGAGAAAGGGCGAATTTCCAGAAAATTCCGTGCTACGTCATTCTCGCCTATAAAAGCTTGCGGGAAAGCCAAAGAGGGCAACTTTTGTGAGACAAAGGAAAGAGTAGTAATATGTGATGGAATCGTTGATCGAGAGAGCTGTTAGCAGTGTCTGCGTGTGTCAAGATTACGAGAGGACTGAACAGCTGTGAGTTCCATGGTCACGAAAAACTGTAGATTATGTTAAAGATAAAACAGAAATATGTTTTTGTCCTTCAGTTTTAGAAGGAAAATAAAGTGACAGAAAAAGTAACAAGGCTTTGTTGCCATCTTTGTCGTATTTTTTATAAAGCAATTACAGAGGTTTCCTTTTTATACAAACTGTCTAGCCGACTATCTTGATAGTAATGCGTCTTCAAAAGGATGTATTGTGAACGTTCATATCATGGTTGGCGAAAATTTTCTTAACTTTTGTCTGAAGCGTTTTTACTAAACCATGTATTCTTTTATACAACATTTAACACAGTGAGAAATATTGTTAATGCAGTGAGAGCCGAAGATATTTATTTTGTTTGAACTAAGGAAAACATAAACGGTCGAGTGGTCAGTGTTCTGTCTTTTCAACCTAGGGTCCCGGGCTTGATTCCTGGCTGTGGTTGGGAATCATCCTTTAGCCAGAATATTTCTTATCCCCTACAGAATCTAGAAGCATGTACCTGTATGTGAGCGAGTTTTAATGTTAAAATGATAAAAATTGAGCATCAAAACACCCTAGAATTCAGAGGGTACTAACACCAACTGTTTCTCAAGTGAAAACCCTCAATGTGGCCAAAGAAGTCGGAGGGGGCTCTGCAAATGAAAAAAAGAAAAAAAAAAACTTTTATGTTCATTAAATTTTTATCAAATAATAGTGGTTTAATAAACAGCGTTTGTTTGCTTTTATGCATAAAATCAAAATCTTTTAACAAAATATGGGGTACCAGTTTTGAAAAATGAGCCGGAAATTCAGTACTAAATAAAATGTAACTAATTTTATGCTTTCTGCCTTAAATGAAAAATACATTCACCAGAACCAGCTGCTTTCACGATAATTAACTAGAATTTTTTCCCCCTTTTTTGCCTTTTGAGAAATACAAACATCTGCTGAACGGTATCCTTTAGGCCTCTATTTGTGCTATTATTTAAAAGACAAGACCGCCTCCGTAGCGCAGTGGTAGGTAGCGCGCCTGCCTGTGGCGCGGAGGACCCGGGTTCGATCCCCGGTACCGGCATGGGATTTTTCCTCCGCTGGGAGGTCTGGTACGGGGTGCACTCAGCCTCGTTAGGTCCCTGGGGGGCCAATTGAGGAGCTATCCTGATAGAAAGGTAGCGTCCCTAAAAGGTCAAAATTTAAAAGACAATAGGTTTTATATTTCTACTGTAAATATGGTTGGATATAGGAAGTAGATATTGCATTCTACCAGATATTCCCGACATTTCTCAAGCAGCCACTAAATTCACTAAATCTTTGCGTGCAACAACCGTGTTTTTTAAACAATGAATATAGTTTTTTTATTAAAAATGTTAAGTTTCGAATATGGCAACATGAATAGAAATATGGAGTGCATTTTCGGTATATAAGCCTGATATCATTTTCAATGTAACTGAAGATAATAAGATAAGCACGAATCTATAGTAAAGTTGTAGAACGCATTAAAATAAGCAGTTTGTCACAAATAAACTATTTCATAGTAACAGAAAATACCAAAATATGCGTCCTTAGTTTTAACAGTTCAAAGATTAGTATAAAAATGCCCTTTTCTTGTTCTTCTTCCTAGAATGCATTTCTGGAGTCCTAAATACACAGAAACACAACACAAAATGCCCTTGCGCGTTACACACAAATGTCTAGTGTGTGGATTCGCATATTTTGCGGTCATAAATGGACTGGTTCCCGTCTGCACAATAACATGCAATTTAGGAACGACTGCGCGGGATGTTGGCATACCCAAAGGCATTCGTCGCGTGCTTTCTCCGAACTGAAGAATCAAATTTATAGTTGTGTTTAGGTAAAGATAGGTAATTTACTAACCCTGCGAAAGCTACCTGAAAAGACTGGCGGCATAGAATGGGTCTTTATATGGAATTAAACTCACATTATGTGATTGGGATGTTGCGGTTTAATCTTTTCCACCCATCTCGAGCACTCGAAACTTGTGCGTTCTACGCTGTAGGTTGAGATCCCATGCTTACGTCACTTACATTTCCCCTTAGTCTGCGTTGTGTAAGTTAGACATAGAGATACAAGTACTTTGTTTGCAGAAAGGAAATCCAAACTCATAATGGTAACAAAAATAAAAGCAAAAAGGGACTAAACTCACAGTTCAGATCATTTAGGAGGTAAATAGTAGGTATATTTCATTATTACACTTACGATTGTAAGTTGCCATTGGAGTAATTGTCCCTGGTTTGTAAGACTGCATTTGTGATTTACCAGGAGAAATACGAATTGGTTCGAGAATTAAATGTCATTCTGGCAGGTTGTCACAGTAGCTTAGTGGTTAGAGCACCCGCCTGCTAAGCAAAGGTCTGTGGTTCAAATTCCAGCTGTGGCACTGAATTTTTCAGCTCCAACTCTACCTCTCAAATGTATTTCATTTTAAAATTAAACACATATCGCAACTAAGTACACCGCAATACTTACTCTGTCTAGCTACATCATCTTCCGTGATCTAGGGGCAACATGATACCTTTGGTTCCCGAAGTCGCGGGTTCAAATCCGGCAGAGGGCGATGGACCTTTTTGGGCGTAAAAATCCTTAACATAGCTTACTTTGGAAGGAAAGTAAAGCCGGTGCACCGTGTCGTAGATTTACGGCACGTAAAAGAACCCATAAGCCTGATAAAGAGGTCTCTGAGCAAAAGTTGCCCTGCACTACCCCCTCTGTAGACTCGTGACTAAGGTTTTTCTAAAATGTCAAGACTTCAAAACTCTATTTTCAGTGACATCTCAGTGCCGAATGTTTGAGTGGAATTTAAAACATTTAAATAATGCAGAAATCACAAATCTGATGTGGTGCACTCACATGACTTTTTCTACTCTTGTACTAACCATTCTTATGAACTTTTATTCCTGTATCTTCATCGTGTTAGTTGAGATAAACATTTATAAGCATTATTTTATTGCTTATTTCCTTGTAGGTGCAAGGGGAATATTAGAATACAGTAGGTTTTTAGCGATAGTCAAATCTTTTAACGCTTTGAGATCCCGCTCTCTTTTTACAAAAAAAAAAAAATGAACAACGGTGTTCCATTTCACGAAAGTTCCAAGTTTTCCGAAACTCACACACATAACAAGATATATCTCCGAAATGGTTCACCCTGCAAGAAAATTTATTGGGACATAAACTGTGTATTTTAGCAAGATCTACATTTTTTGTATAGTATAATTTGGTCTATCTCTAACGGTTTACCAGTTATGCAAAAGTCGTCCAGAGTAAATACGACTACAGGGGCTATAGCCAGAAAATTCAAGATATACATTTCATTTGTGATAAAAATATCTCAAACATATGACATTTTAATCAAAATCGTTAGAGCCATTTTCAAGAAAATCAAAATTTTCGAAAAATTTTCCATGTAAAGGGTAGTTTAGGGTGGGGCTATTTTCTTCAAAATCTTCATATCGCATCCTTGAGAGACATTACACTTAAATACTAACATTGGTTTTTAACCGACTTTTCGTTTTTGAGTTATGAGTTATGTTATGCTATTTTTGGATTCAGGGGTCTCAAAACTCTCGTGAAATCTCGACATCGAATTTTTGGGTGCAATACAATACTTCCTCCACTTACGAATAGAGAAAGTAAAAATGGGATTGCTCTCTATTAAGTTATCCGATTTTTCCAGTGTTCTATTATTACCTCGGCAACGGATTCCTGTACAGAATATTTTGGGTTAAAAATAGCCAGTGCACCACTGAGCTACAAGACCACCCTTTCGCGTTCCTCCATGTCCAATGGTCGGTCGTTTCGGGCAAAAAGCTGACGTATATTGGAACAGCAGTCACGGACGTAGTTAATGACTTGGCTCTCCCTGTGGTAGTATGAAACTTAAGAATTTCTTTCCCTTGACCATGTAATGATATACACGGCGTTAATAACAGCTCTGTGTTGCTCGCGTAATAAGTAAGGTGGAGTAATCGTTTCAGCCACTTGCACAAAACTTGGCTCCTCAGGGGGCCGTGGAAATTCTAGATGCACAACTACACTCATTGTTGTGCGAGTTTCTGTTGTTTTTATCGTTACAACTGCTGTCTGGGTAATTTCAGACAATAAAGACAGTTCAAATAACTCGAGAAGAGGAAATTTCAATCAGATTGAAGACAATTAATGCCAGAGCTGGGAGCTGCAATCAGAATAGCCACATTCCTCTTCCGCTGAGCCACTTGACCAGATTTCTATAAGGGAGGCAATTTAATGGCAGTTCCTAATAATCCAAAGTGACTGATATTAGACTACACCAGTTGCTGGTGTTTATATGAGTAGCACAAACAAGATATCATCAAAAAGAACCAGAAAGCCCTATAATGGCGAAATGTGACACAGTTGGCTTTAGATATTTCCAATACTTTGCAGTCTTTATAAATGGGGACCGAACATCCCACGTCTTATGAATTGCATATGTTTATCGCTGAAGACATTTAAAAGTGACGCACCAATATCCAAGTTAAATAAACTATTGATAATCACAAATTCAAGTCAAAGTACTTCTTGACGCTATAAAGAGAATTTATAATTGGCTTTTTCAAAGAATTTATACGCATCTAATAGGTCAAAGGAAATAAGTAAATTTAAAGCTATAGATGAATTGAAACTGCTTTTGGATTGTTGACCATTTGCATTTATTTATACTTAAGACCACAGACCCTGGAGCACTAATTATGGTTAAACAAGAGATACATTTTTTGAGTAGAAAGAACCTTAAATTAAACAACTTGAACTTCTTGAATGCACAATATGGTAAAAAAATAGCCCTACTCTATATATGAAGTTGTTTGTTGCTAATAAAACTATACTGAAAAAAAGAATTGTATATGACGCTTCAACTGAGAAACCTGGAAGGTAGAACAACAAATATATCGAAAACGGCTAATGCTACAGAAAGTCTGTTATTTGTACAAAAGTATACAAATGTCGTTCAGAATAATGAACCGTTTATAAAAATATATTATACGTTTTAGTTATGTAAATACATTAAAATGTATTTTATTAAAATCAACAGATAGTTTTTAGGCAATCTAGAATATCTAAAACCTTTCCACATAAAGGATAGTTTTGGTTGTGGGATATTCTTGAAAAGTTATATCGCATTCTAGGAAAATGCGCGTGCGCACATGTGTGTGTGTTTTTAACAGCTTCAAAAGCAATCCAATTTCGAGTGAATTATTTGTACTCAATTCTTGAGTGAATACAATATTTCTTCCAGTTATTATGGACATGCGGTAGAAAAATTAAACAGAATAGCTTGCTACATAATATGTTAAACTGTAATATATTGTATTTCTCCAAAGCATTTGTTTCTGAGATATGGATTATTAAAATGTCATACTATTCTGCCGTTTATAAAATTGGGATTATCTTGAAGATACATGCAACAGAAACAACAAATCATTTCAATAGTTTAATCTGCTTTCCTAACGCTGGAACAAAGCTTAAAAGAACGTTTTAAATAATAAATACAAAACAAGAGCAAGATAAGTAATTTAAAATATATACGAAGCTAATCAATGCGCGACAATTATTTTAAAGCTCAAATGGAAAGCACCTTATACATTCGCTTTAGCTAAAAATAAAAATTAAGACAGCTTCAGTAACATACTTATAACAGATACTGATTAAATTAAAAAGTCAGAGAAACGTTGGAAGGCGTTCACTAAATGTATAGCATATTTTCATGTGCTCACTTGGAACATCTATTAGTTGCGTGTCTACTCCCTTCTATTCCAGAACCGTTTGCGAAATATCTGATACGTTCTGTGACGAGAGATACATAAGTTAGTTTTTAATATATTCTGGTATCTCCTCTAAAGCACCCTCATAAATTAACACTGAAGCTATTCTATGACGGTTTTAAAAATCACCTTAGCAACGATATTTTATCTAACGTAAAACTTAACCTCTCGAGTTTCTCGAAGGTAGTCTGTCAGGATTTCATTAGTGCAGCAAGTTTGGTTCATCAAAAAAATTATGATCTTACCAAAAGAAGTTAGTGGCAAGAAAATGCGTACCTAATCAAAGGTCACGAGAACAACATTCCAAAGCTAGTAAGGATGAAACATTAATATAGGAGAAACAAATGAGCAGCAGCAGCAGTACTTTAAAAGGAAACAAACGACAGTCATTTTCGCTTCTGCCACAGAAGTGTATGTGTTTTGGCTCCCCACGTGTGAAATTGCCTGTCGCAGTAGTATGCATGACCTGTCAAATTGACTACACCACTGCAGGGCGCAAAATGTGAATCCGTGAGCTTTGTTTGCACGATTTTACGAGACTCATCACCTTTGTTATTCTCCCTCTCTCACCTTTTGTTTTGGTTATTGCTTTGTTTGTTCAGACCGACGCTGCCTAATTTCCAATTCGTTCCACTTACTCTGCATTATTTGAATTTTTAGCCTACCCTATGCGTCATATTTGTGATTTATTAACTTTAATGATCTGTATAAAAACGCTAGGGCGCATAACGACTTTCTATTCTTTAAATTCACATTCTAGAAAACAAACAAATTCTGTCTTGCACCGGCGGCATGACTTGCTCTACCCATTAGTGTCTCACAGATAGTTAAAATATATTTATTCGTATAAAAATGAAAAAAAGGAACACACAAGTTTCACCTTATGTCCAAAACAATAGTAAAAATAAAAATAGATGGAAATAGCGAATGTTATACCATCTATCCACAGACAATAAAACAAATGGATTTATGATATAATAAAGAAAATACAAGACGGTTAACATTTGTCCAGTTAAAATATGAGGATCTTCAACAGGACATGCTCCAATTCATGTTAAAAGAATTACAATTGTTACTATAGATCAAAACAGAAATTGATTAATAGGATAATATTGGACGGCACCCTAATGTCATCTGCCCGGCACGTATAGAAGCAGAGATACAGTTGCCTAGCACTAAGATCTCTGTGGACATGTGTCAAAGTAGGGATGAGACCTGGAATACAAACTCTGGCACAGCCGAGCAAATGGATATCTTCTAACAATCAGTCGCGTTATGACTAGGTGGTTAAAGTTATGTAAAATAGAGGCAAAAAAGAGCAAACGAACAATGCACTTATTCATTTTTTTATTGTAAATGTTTATTTGTTAAATCTCCCATTAATTAAATTACCGCTTCCATATCTCAAAACTGTGACTTTAAATTATAAAATAGATCTTTTAAGAAAATAAAAAATAACGAAAAATGTTCGTGTGAACTGTGATTTCTGATAAAAATTCCAAGAAAATCGCAGCAAGAAAATGCACAGAATGTTTATAATTTGGACGAGGAGGTTCAGGAGAGAAGAAATCGTATCTTCCAGACGAAACTGTGATATGTAATTTATGTAATGCAGAATTTGTAAGCAGCAAACAACGGATGCAACTGCTTTAACGAAGCCATAATATAAATCAAAAGCAAATCTGCCTCTTATCTATTGCGTATAAAACACTATAAAAGAAAATGCTTTGGAACTTTTTATTTTTCTGAACAGTCGATACAAGCGTGTGCAATGGATACCTCGAAGCCAAAACTGCGTGTGTGTTGTCAAATCGAATAATATGAAGCTTGATGAATAAAATCCATTAGGTTTACTTGGGAATATGCTATATATTAGGCACTATAATACCTAAAGAGAATTCCGAAAATGCGTGCTTATGGTACAAGTTTTGTTGCAAACGAGCAGTTCTTTTTCAGGAGAAGTAGCATTAGAAGGTATGCGTAAGAATGCTGTGATATAGAATGTGCTTATACATTTGCTACGATCACTTTCCCTTAGGAAAGAGAGAAACATGACTGTTGCGATAACTTCGTGTTTTATTGGTTGAAAAGCGACGAAGTTGATTCCAGAAATAATGGATAGCAGAGAAGCGGTAGCCAGCCATCCAATTAGAAACAAGTCTGCTTCAGAATGCCCTTGTTATCGCTTTTGGAGGAAATCAAAGGCATTCTCGGAATATTCCGGTGGCAATTAAACGACAAATATCCTCTTTTTTCTGGTCGATGAACAAGTTCTGGCTCGTTAGGTTCAGCCTCTCTACTAGGCCAAGTTTTTAGGAAATATCCCTAGTACTTGTATGTATGAGATTGACTTTCGGCCCGTAATTAGAAATTCCTACCATGGGAACCGCCCCCTGACTCTTGGGCTCGATAAGCAAGGCAGTAAATTTAACAGAAATTTCTCTTTAAAGTTTGTGTTGCCAATTAAACTTTGTAAAGCTACAGAAATCCTTTAAAGCATCCCCACCTATAATTTAAATGTGCCTTAAAACCTAGTACGATATACAAAACCAGCACATTTTTCAATACCAAAGCTAGAGAAGATAATAATCGGTGAAATTTCTTTTCACTTTGCATCACAGATTCAAGGTAAAATTTGGGAAATATTATACTATAGTGTCCAAGGTTGGCAAAATCTGTGAATTTCTACGTTCATTTTTAAATTTTGTATGTTTCTATTTAGCAATCTTTTGAAAACTATTGAATATTTTGGATATTTTGAATAAATTCTGAGTACCTTAAGGGAACTTACCGCCTAATTTTAGCCTACACAGAGAAACATGAATTTGTGAAATTTGAAAATATAATCGTCTCCGCTAAATACACGTATCTTTGAACTTAATATACATAGAATAAAACCACAGTGTATTCGTTTAGCCAACCACTGTTGTTGGCTATTTTTATTGTTTATTATTAATTATTATTGTTATTTTTATTTATTAAACAGGTCCTTTAGCAAAAGTAAGAAATTTATAGGCGTCACTTCTTTTATGGGAAAGGACAACGGTGGTATGGAGGTCCGTTTGCCATTGCAGAAGAGTTGCAAAAGAAAAATGTGATGCTCTGATATTCGCCAAAATAGACGATTTAGTGTCGGTAAGCTTTCATGGCATTTACTGTACATGCAGAGGTAGATTTGCGATTTACAGTCAACGAAATTATCAAAATTTAAATCCCTCTCTCTCTCTCCCTTCTTCTCTCGCACATGCACTCAAAATATAGATCATGGACGTAAAACTTCATAGCTCAAGATGGGAAAAGCAATAACAGCACAATAAGAAAGCGAAAGGTATAGCAAAGAGAAAGGAAAATAGAGTGGGAGAACGAATCAATTTTAGGCATAGTGTGAGAGTAACAGGAAAATGTACTCTGAAAGAGGTAAGGGGGTGGGATAGGTACACGGAAGGTATACAATAGAAGCGCGTAAGTAAAATACACAGGAAGACCTAAACAAAAAACCAATTATGGTAGCAAAAAGTTAAATCCACAATAAAAAAAAAGAAAGTAAAACGGTAGCGCAATATGCTGAAAATGAACAGCTTGAAGCAGTGTTTCTCAAACCATGGAGAGTTAATTTATGGGGCAGCAGATATTGAAATAGAGGTTACAGGTGTTTTCCTACAAGATAACATTGAAACTTTGCTAAAGAAAACGGAGAAATTGAAATGACGAAGGAATATAATCGTAAATGCAAATTAATAAATTAGTTTTATTTTAATAAACATTTTTAGAATGCAAATGCGTAATATATGTTTTTGAATACAAATAATTTTTAAAAAAACACAAGGAAAAGCAATACCTCATTTAAAAACTTTCCACAGTTCAATTATGTTTACACTTATTTTCTATATAAATCTATATAATAATAGGTTTAAGATAAACTCTGAATAAAGCATGTACATATGGGAATCGTTTGAGAAGCACTCCTTGCAGTGAGGAGTGCGGGCTAGGTTACTTGTCTACCCATGCGTTGAACTCACCTCGCTATAGGCATCATCTTGAGTGCCAGGGCGCGACTCAGGCAGAAACCCGCTCCTCCGGTCGCGAACCAGAACGAGATCTTTTGCTGAAAAAAACCAAACAGAAATCGCAATCATCATTAGTGTTCTACTTTATTTCCCTGCTCCTGCTGCATCTTCTTGCTTCCCCCTATTTTTTAACATCCTACTTTCCCGATAATTTTCTTCATCATTGCGGTCGCCATAATAGCGGCTTTTACTTTGTTCACCCGCTGTGAAAACACTTCTGATGGCTTTCACACTTTGTGCATCTGAAGTAAAGTGAAACTTAAGGTTGCCTATGAAGTGCCTGAGTTGACAGCGCAGGTAGGTAGCTTCCGGATAAGTTTTCGTAAATATCCTAACACTCCAGATAATTTGTGAACCAGAAAAGCACCCATTAAACAATGCTGACACTAATTATATTATTATTTATTATTATTGTTATTATTTTTATTTTTATTTTTATTATATTCCCCAACTGTTGTCGACATTTACTAATGTATAAAAAGTAAATGTTAGGTGGGAATTGGTCCATGTCAGACAAGAAAAATAAACGAGTTCAACAAGTTTATGCATTTCTTAATGTTCAGAATGTGCTTTATCCAAATGAGACAGCCATAATTGATAAAATTGATTTTTAAGAAAAAATAAGAGGATCAATAAGGTAAACTAAACAGTAAATCCAGTAGCGAGATTTTTAAGTTTTACAAAATAAAGACATAATGTGGATATAAATGCATACATAAGGTGCAAGCATTCCAAATTAAATTCTTAATACGTAAGGTGTATAGAGACAAAGAACAAACAAAGAAATGAAGACATAAAAATTAGTCTTCTTAAATTGAAACAATATGTAGCGTCTAAATAAGCTATTCTTCATTCTTGATAATAACAAAAGCTAATTCGCTGCATAGAAAGCTTTTTATATACTTTCTCTGGCTATAGAAAATCTCAAATATACATTTTATTTCTCATAAAAATAGCTTAGACACATGGTATTTTAATCAACATCATCAGGGTTATTCTTGACAAAACCAAAAATAGAACAAAATATATAAAGTGGGGGTGGGAACATTTTGTTTAAATTCTTCATGTTGCATCCTTGGAGGGTTCTGAATTCAGATACATTATTTCGCGTTTAACCGGTTTTTGGTTTCCAAGCTATGCTTTTCACACACATATTCACATAGCTTTTTCTAAAAGGAAAAAAAATCTTTTAGGTTCAGGGGCTCAAAACATGTGTTTCCGCAGTAAGTTCGACAACTTTGGATGAGATAAAATACTTCCCCTACTTGTAAGTCGTAATTAAAACAAGTAAAATTGCCTGTCTTTTAGGTTCAGCAGGACTCAAAACATGTATTTCTGGCAAAAACTTGTATCGAATTTTTGGGTGGAGTGCAATAATACAGATAGAGAAAGGAAAATATTTTCGCGATGAAGCGAACTTTGGAACACCCGGTATATTGTCCATGTGTGATTATTAAGTTTTCGCATATTTTCTTTATGTAGACTGTTCTTCTGGCTACATTCTTGGCCTCTTGAGAAGAGCGAGCCAGGAAAAAGAATGTGCATTTCATTCGGCTTGCCTATAAGCTTGTGGAACGAATTCATTTCTACTGCTAGAAGCTTTCACCTCTCTAAGCACCAGTGGTGACAACTTGTCTACTTTCACAGAAACTGGCCCCTGCAGGTTTGTATTTTATGTTGGTACTCTCCGGTAATAAAATACAGTTACTGCGGCAGCAGTTGAACTTCCTGCTTGCTTTAAGTTATGATCTCCCGAGTAGCAGTTAAGTAGATGCTCCCGGTAATCTGGTGTGGCCCGTGAGGTTGTTACCGCCCGGGGTAATTCTCCAACAGGATGTGCAATAAACTTAATCTTGTTACCGAGTTCGTTACACCCGTGCTAATATCTAGATGTGTTCCCTCTTGCTTAAAAAGCCATGTAACCCCATCGCCTCGTGTTTAGAGCTATTCAACATCCTCCTCGTGAAACACACGAATGAAAATGGTTGTTCATATTTTGTATTACAAATGTTCATATAAACGCTTTACACTTTAAAAATTGTTACAATCAAAGTTGTACTCGAAAGGAGTGGATTGCCTTCATGTTTATAAAAACTGATATAAGGTGAAGTAGCATAAGTATCAACAAATCGATATTTGGCTGATTATAGGTTTCGGAAGTTGAAGACCTATAAATTGCTTACAAATATGCATAAAAAGTCAAACTTGAATCTAAAACGGACCTAATAACCAATAAAAGAACCCAAAAATGTAATGCAAACTAATTAATACTTAATTGTTAAACTAAACTAGACTTCTACGCGAAAGTGCTTACCGGGCCCAGGGCTACCGCCCGACCTCTGCGTCCACCACCTCGGCCGACAAAGGCGTCATGAGTGCGGTCTTCGCGACCAGGGGCCACTACTTCTTCTGCAGGTCTTCTAGCATGACAAAATCCCCTCGCTTATGTATAAATCGTCTTCGACACAAAAAGAATTTTTCCTCTCCTTTAGAGCTGAATACCTCGACGTAAAGTGCCTTCATTGGCAATACCACTTGTCAAACAGTCGCTAAGCATAGCCCCATAGCTCAATCGGTAGAGCACCTACCTGCTGTGTAAGAGGCCCCGGGTTCGATTCCGGGCGTAAGGTGGTATTCTTTTTTTCTATTGCTAAGATTATTCCTTATCTTCCTGAGAGTCTTAATGGTGAAGAGAGTGTGAATATATGCGTGGCACAATGTACCACACCCAAATAAAAACAAATGTACACGAGTTAACACCAATACGTTCCAAAGGTAAATGGCCACCGATACAATCTTGTAGTTAAACGCAGTATATTTTCAAGAGTTAGATAAATAAGCATCTATTAATCTGATGAAGTCTATAATACTTGTCAACACTATAATCACACTAATCTTCTACCCATATCACCAAGCCTAATCTTCCACTTAATTTCCCCTCATCCTCATTTGAGATATTCACATAAAATCAGATAGGTAGGTAGTGATTCCCTATGTGCACTACTATCAGTATTTCATCTCAGTGTGTGGTCGGTCCGTCACAGTACATTTCACTTTCATATATGCGATTGCTATCTTGAGCTACATCAGTAACCCACTTGTGTGCATCAGTGGGTTGATTCCTTCCAGCATTGTTTTCTACCATCTACACTCCAATCACTTCATATCTGTTGTTAATCGCCCATATTCCCTATGCAATCACAAACTGTATATTTCACTATTTAAAACACATCTGTGTACAGTAAGTTTAACGAAATGCATCGTGTTGTGCGCGCACACACATACACACACAATATAATCCCTCAGTGACTCCCGAAACAAACAAAAAATAGTCCCTCCCAACAAAACCACCACCCTACCACCATCCCTGTTGGTAAGCCTGATTCTACCAGTAAAGGAGCCAGTCCTGGTGTGGTTCTGATCGAGAGGCTCCACCACAGTGGAATCACTTCTCATGACACCCTCCACAAGACACACACTACTCAAAGTATGCCTGTCACAGAAGGCATGAAGCAGAGTGGGCCAGTCTCACGATAAAGAATGGTATACCGGAACCGCGTTCCAACGCTTTCTGCAAGGTTAATGGCCTCACAATAGCTAGGCCAGTAGGTCACGTATTTTAAGGTGTCATGCAGAACGAATGGTTTATACGACAGGGTTGTTCATTTCGCGGCGCAATTACGACCATGCAAAAATCATCAGCCAGTAAACTTTATGATTTGTTTGTGGTGAAACTAACACGAAGATAAAAACCAATTAACACACCGAAGTAAATACATTTTAAGATATCAATTATCAAAATATCTGTAGTAAATAGTGGAAACTTTGAAGAGCGCTGAACCCTGAAAAAGCACTTTAGAAAAAGTTATGTGTGTGCGTTTCTGAACAGCATAACTCAAAAAGAAAAGTCGGTTAAACACCTAACTTATCAGTTTAAGTTCAACATCTTCCAAACATGCTACACGAAGATTTTCTAAAAAATCCCTCCACGCTAGACTACCCGTTACATGAACATTTTTCTAAATTTTTGATTTTATCAAAACTGACTAACGATTTCAATTAAAATACCACATAATTAATATATTGTATTTTCATAACAAATTAAATGTTTATCTTAAATTTTGTGGGAATGTGCTCAGAAGTCCTCTTCAATTTTACATGTCTGCTAAAGCGTGAGATGTAGAAGACAAAATCTGCTGAAAAAGTAGGTCCTGCTACAACACACTAGGTCTGTGGGTTTCTTTTTGTGGATTTTTTTTCCTTTTTCGGCCAATCAAAGAGAACATAATTTAACAGCCATCACATAGCGACCAGCTATAAGAGATTTGATTATCACTTAAAAGTTGCTGTATCTTCATATTTACCTTGTAACTACAAGAGAATCAGGCTTAAGTTAATTTCTGCAATGTTTATCCCGATAAACATGAAGTAGACAGAAGAATAAACGTTTGTAGGATAGTTGTACAAGAATACAGAAATTCATGTGAATGTAACGCTTCAATTATTCTGGCGGCGCCGTGGCCGAGCGGTTAGCGCCCTCGCCTACCACCTAGGCGGCCCGGGTTCGATCCCAGGGACCCGCATGTGGTATTTGTGGTGGACAAAGCGGCGTCAGGGCGGGTTTTCTCCGGGTACTCCGGTTTCCCCCGCCATCTCATTCCACCGGTGCTCCATCTTCATTCCATGTATCATCAGTGTCACCGCCTGCGGTGCCGTAGTAGTAAAAGCGGGCGTTAAACACTACAAACAAACATTCAATTATTCTGTTAACTTTATTGCATGCATTTAGAATGCAATTTTTTTTTTCAGTGCTTAAACTACATAACATCGATCATTAGAAAAAACTGCCCGCTTTAGTTCAGCTAAGCGGGATCCTGCTGTATTTGCTTATCAGGTACAAGTAGTGTTAGTAAAATGTTCTACCTCAGTGCAAGTACACCTTGACACTGTCGCATAATATAGTCACGGAAACGGCAAACGGATATACAAATCATCTAATTGCTAACATGCCATGCAGATGGCAGTAGTTTATTTCTTGTTGTAACTCATTAGCATAACAGGTATTGCAAAGGAAACAGTGACTTGCGTGCTAAACTCACCACAGTAAAATAATTATACTAACAAAATGCACAAATCGTGAAGTAAAGTAGCCGAGATAAGTTAGGTGTTGTAAATATTACATTAGAAGGTTAGTATGGAGTGTATAACACTTTCAGACGATTTGCTCTTTTACAAACCATTGTAACAAATACAATACAATACAAATACTAATTCGTTACAGTCTTTTTCGTCATTTTCCTTACACCAGTAATAACTCTGGCTCCAAATAACTAATAGTAACAGTATAATACAATTATAATCAACTCTTTGTAAACAAGCTATGCTTCCTAAAGCTTAATACAAAACTATTTCATTTACTGACAAAACTGCATGACTAAACTTATTTCATCTACGCCATCGCTTGGTGAGATTATGCTTTCGAAGTTATCCTGTATTTCCGGACCTCCCCGTCCACGGTGTAGCGCGTGCATAGCTCTTCTATGCCAAAGCGACACTATGCTTATAAAAGCTTTTTACTTCTTGTTAATCGAGATAAAGGACTGCAAAAACGGTGTCACTGCAGATTTTGTTGCGCTTAGAAGAAAGAGTACCAGAGACTGAAGCAGTATCTAATCTGCAAAAAATGGATCCCTAGTCGCAGGCTTTGAAATACCACTCTTATCGGTAGTCACAATAAACAAATGGCGACCTAGCACTTCAAGAAATAACTTTTCTTCAAAAAGTCCTTGGGAATGAAGCAGGAACTCACAGGCTGTAACGAAGAAAATTGAAACTAATTTTATTATGAAAACATCTTCAAGTTGTAATCATTTTTGAGAAAAATTAACCGGTGATTTTGGGTGACGGGACCTTTTTACAAGGAAAATGCCGAATTTAAATACTAAGTTATACTTATCAAATATTTTGTTTTGGAGTTTGTCATTCAGGCACACGCACGCGCGCGCACGAACCATTTGTAAAATTTTAGTTTTTGGTAAGGTGATTCAGGGGACTTTAAAGGTTATTTTCTATTAAGTATGTACTATAGTTATCGTATTTGTGGGAAAAGTACAATATTTTCTCCACCAAATTCCTTCACACAATTTTCCAACGCTGTGCAAGATAGAGAACAGTTCTATTTAACAAATCTGATGTGTTGCACTCACTTTCTCTACTCTTGTGCTAACCATTCTTACAAACTCTTATTCCTATATCTTCTGAATACACTTATTTTATTTGGCACATACAGATACGTGGAATAATTTGACTATCATCAATAATCAAGTGTAAAACTTGATACAAAAGCATTAAGCCTGTAATGTCTCTTCTAGGGCTTAAAGCATTTAGTTTGTTTCAAGAGGGTTTCGTAATTTCTGTGCTTATGATATGATCCAGTTGTTTTAAATGGAACAGATTTTAAAAATTTTGTTTGTACTTTTTGTACTAAATTGGCGTGTTTTGTAATGTTAGTATTCCAAATAATAAATGCGTTTTGAAGACTGTCTACAAATCTGATGTGCTGCTCGCACACGACTTTCTCTACTCTTGTACTACCGTTCTTACAAACTCTTATTCCTATATCTTCTTTGTGTTAGTTGAGATAAACATTTGTATAAATTATCTTATTGTTAATTTCCTGGTAGATGCAAGGGGAATATGGGAATACAGAAGGCTTTGAGCGATAGTAAAATCTTTTAAAGCTCTGAGATTCCGTTCTCTTTGCACACTTAACATAAAAAAGATAAACAACGATGTTGCATTTCACGAAGGTTTTCAAGTTTTCCGAAACTCACACACATAACAAGGAATATCTCCGAAATGGTTCACCCTACAAGAAAATTTATTTAGACATAAATTGTGTATTTTAGAAAGATCTACATTTTGTGAATAGTATGATTTGATCTATCTCTAACGGTTTACCAATTATGCAAAAGTCGTCCAGAGTAAATACAACTGCAGGGCTATAACTAGAAAATTCAACATATACATTTCATTTGTCATAAAAATATCTCAAATATATGACATTTTAATCAAAATCGTTAGAGCTATTTTCAAGAAAATAAAAATTTTCGAAAAGTTTTCCGTGTAAAGGGTAGTTTAGGGTGGGGCTATTTTCTTCAAAATCTTTGTGTCGCATCCTTGAAAGACATTAAACTTAAATACCAACTTTGGTTTCTAACAGACTTTTCGTTTTTGAGCTATGCAGTCCACAGACACGGACCTTCAGGGAGTCTCAAAACATATATTTCCGGTGAAATCTCGACATCGAATTTTTTGGGTGGAATACAATACTTCCCCTGCTTACCAGTAGAGAAAGTAAAAAGAAATTCTTCCCAAATGGAATGGATGCTGGGACACTGGGTTCATTCTGAAGACTCAAGCGAGAGTAAGAGTAAGAGAGAGAGTGTATGCGTGCGGGTATGTGCGTGCGCGCGCGCGCGCGCGTGTGTGTGTGTGTGTCATATATACTAACATTCTGTGTAACAGCGAATACAATTCTGAGATTCGATCCTAAATGTCCATGTCACGTGCCTAGCAAGCATTTTTATCCGGAATCGGTGAGAAATATGTTTACAAACTGCCTCATCCCAACCCCAGGCTCTTCGTGACACGAAAAGGGGAGGAAAATAGCATACGCCCACGCCTTTGGGGTTGTCTACATTTTCCGAAGTCACGCAAAATGTTAGGTATATTCTTCAGGGCATACGGCACCTTTCGTGCCGAAATGGAATTTAACGGCAAGTTTAAAAAATACCAAGCTTCTGCATCAAATTATATATCATGAGAGCGTTTAGAATGGCATCAAGCTTGCTTTTATGAGCGGATAATAGACAGCGATCTAGAAATGGGAATACACGTGGTAGCAAGTTCATTATATCAGTTAATAGGTCCTTTTTAAACGTTTAATAACGTTGATGACGTCATGTCGGACAATGAACGTATGAAATGAATACCCAAGTTGAGGATACTGCCTTTAGAGATTGCAGATATTCACATTTCTTTTCTCAGAATAAGGAAAAAGCGAAAAGAAAGGTAAGAAAGAGAGGGAAAGAGGCAAAGCAGGAGAGAAAGAGAGAGAAGGAAAACAGAGAAAGAAAGATAAAAAAAATTACAGCAGAAAAAGATCAAAGGATAAAAAGAGACAAGGAGAAAGAGAGATAGAAAGAGAGAAAGATACAAAGAGAAGGATAGAAAGAGAGGGGAAAACGAGAGAAAGAGGGAAAGAGATGACACTTAGTTTTACATTTTTGGTCATTTAAATGCTCAAATAGGACTTAAAATGGTCGAGAGCGGGTGTGGCAAGCTTCTTCTTTCCCTGATTACCCTCCCCTTATGTAGGACTTACACCCCCTAGGACCTACAAGCCAGTGCCTAGGGTCAGACGCCTGTCGGGGAGCACAGGAACCTCTGGACCAGACAGACTGAGGACCTGGAAGCGGGTGGTCAGCCAAGCACCAGGTATGAGAGTGAGGGAGAGGATGATATGAAATGCAGGCGAAATGGATGATTGGAAAGGTGATAATTGATCAATTTGTGGAATGAATGGCGGGAGAAACCGGAGAACCCGGAGAAATGGAATCGAACCCGTGACCACTTGCATAGCAGCCAGCGCTAAGGGTCCAGCCCGTGTGTGCAAACAGCGCTTTAAATTTGAAAGTTCATTTTCGCATAGCCTTACTGTCTTCTCTATCAATTTACACTGATTCCTATTATTCAATTTTTGTTCAATTTCTTTGAGATTTTCAGCATAGGTACTTTGAGGGTTAATGAAGAGATCAAAGAGGCGTTCCTTGATATAAAGTATAGGTTTAATTTATACAATGATAGGACACCTCGCGTGCTGCGTCCTATGAGATTTAGTATGACTACTTCCCCAGGAGGAAACCATGGTAAATGGGAAACCAACCCAGCTTTCGCCCATCAATTAGGGAAAATAATGAAAAACTGTAAAACCCCAGTCGCCGGGAATAGAATAAGGGGCTTTTAAAACGCTAGCCTAATAAGTTACCGCGGAACTACGAGTCTCTCGTTCGGCTAAAATATACTTTTCGACTTAATTTTAGATAATGGTGCGATACACTATTAATTTTTAGAGAATTAAAACCGTGAAAAGTGTTGTTAAAAAAAGTGTTGTTACAGAATTTAAACTTTCATAATAAATTACTTCATTAAAAAATAATAAACAAAACTTAAAATTTTAAGCTTTCTTGATTTTAATTCAGGTGGGGCATTTCACATATAATTTGGTTAGAAAATTCTTTCCTTGAAAAGCTAGCTACACAGGACTATGAAAATGAATTTAAGCTTTAATTAAGTTGAGCAAATTTGGCCATTTCAGTACAGTACCAATAAGCTTAGGATGAGGATAGAAAAGCACCTTACACACGAAGAGGGTTCTTGACAATACAGTGTGGCTATTTAGAAATGCTACAGGTAGAAATAAAATGTCTGTAAAAGAAGAAGATGCAAAATAATCCACAGGATGTAACGATGAAGATACTGATGGAATTAATTTAGGAAGCTATATCATAACTGACCGCCGCCTTAGCGCAGTGGACCCGGATTTAATTCCCAGTATCGGGGGATTTTTCCCCCGCTGAGAGATTTGGCATGGGGTGCACTCAGCCTCATTAGATCCTGAAGGGGCCATTTGAGGAGCTACTTGATAGACCAGGTCTCGAAGGCCGCATAACCGGCAGGGATGGTTCGGGGCGCCGACCAAGTCCCACCCATCAGTTCTACACCCCACTCAGGACGCCCGTAGTGGGCAGAGATGAGGATCGCAGCGGTCGGGCGGTAGTTCTTAGCCCGGATGGGCTGTTGTTTCACGGAGTTACATTTTTATATCATAAGTAAAGGAAGACGAAGAGAAAATAAGAGAACAAGAAGTTCTGTAAAGAAACGGAGTGATGCAGAGAGGCAAAATGTTCAGTAAAGAAGGAAGAGTCGCCCAGACCTCATGCACTGTGAACAAAACAGGCAGAGGAGTAACCGCGTAGTTCAGCTGTTCCTGTGAGTGACACAAGGTTGTAATATATCGTAGTTTAAACGCTTTATCACTAGAACTCGTTGCACTACTTTTCAATGTGCGCCGGGGTATCCAAAAGGGCATCACAGCAGGACACGTGTTTCGTGTGCTCCGCCAGCCTCCCGCTGTTCACGTTTTTGCTCCTATTCCGTCTCTTCGCATTTCATTATCATCCCATCTATCTGGCGGGAGCAGAAAACGTGCATCGTATGCGGTTTCCTAGGTAATCAATAGATCCAATTGTTGGTTACGGGGCGCAGCGAACTGCTATTGCTTTCTTTTTCTTTTCTTTCCTTCCCTTCTTAAAGACTCACTCCATACATGTGAGATTTCTTGCTACATTGCATCTCTAGCAGGTCGGTAGACGAGTTTTCAAATTAACAAAATATCATCCTGTCCACAGAACAGCATACTAATTTTACAAGAAAAATCTACTTGTATTCCTATAAATATTAATATTTCATCAAATTCGTAGGAGAATTTATTAAATACTAGTATTGCTACAATAATTCTACTCTATCCAGTCTTCTTTATAAATAAGACCCGGTATTATAAAAACGTAGCCTGACTGGAAGTGTAGTTAGATCGAAACCAACCAAAAGTTTAATTACAGCGCCATGTTGTAAACTTCGATTAGTTAAACAGCAGTGCAATGGTGTTGGCACACCTGAAGACGAGAAAAGTTGACGACCGTTACTCTTCTTCCTGTACAACTAAATGCTGTTGGTACACCTGCCAGCTTAGAAAAAAATTAAAACATTCGGAAATAATGGCCATTCAATAAAGAATTAAGCGTAACGTTAAACTAATGTAATAATGTAATTCAAGACGAAAAACAACAGTATATTCATTAACAAGTTCGATCGCCAATTTTGTTGTTCTTCATCCACTGTAACTAAATATTGTTGGTAGGCCTGCTAGCGTAGAAAAAAAAGTTAAAATTTTAGCGTTTAATTGACGTGGCCATTCACAACAAAACTAAGCTTTGCAGGTAATTAGGTGCATTCAGCGTTCCGCTTGGCATTTTGTTCGTAGTAGACACTTACTTCACACTATTTGTTATAAGTTACTTGCATATATATTCCAAAATGTGTTCAGATAAACTTGTTTTTCTATTTACTTCAGTTTAATCATGGCCGAAATAAAGCATATTCTCATAGGTATACAAAAGGCTAGGCGACAGGCAATTTTATTAATGCTCTATGCAACCTTGTACTGCATGTTTACTTGTTGCATGAATTAATTGCATTACGCGCTCCTAGCTATTTGGTTTACACTTGTTTTTCAAGCATATACCTATTGTTATTTTAACAGAAGTGCAATATTAATTTATTATGGCTTTATAGTTATATCTACTTTCTCGTCCATATTGAAATTGACGTAATAAGGTTAGAACTGTCTGTTTGGTAAGAACGAATCTATTTAAAAAGCAATGGTCATTCCACATTTGAAAGTCTATTTAATCCACCTTTGGGTCCTCGAGATCTTTCAACTTCATCATAACTGCAATTCCTCAGATATCCCCGACCTGTATCCGCATGTACAGCTACCATACCATCTTACAATACAGCGTTAAACTGTACGGGTTCCAGTGAAGCTAACTCCCTAACCGGGAGTTCAAACCTCGTTTCTTGCCCTTAGTCATATAAAAGCATATAAAGCTTATCTTAATCATATAAAAGCTCATTTACTCCACGTTACTCGAGATAAAAGCTTGCAGCAATAGCTGCATTAAACAGGATAAAGGACGCTATAATAAATGTCAACATTTTAAAAATATCGGTCTTGAAATCTCACTCTTATCAATGAACACGAGGAAACAACAATCAGGCAAAAATAATCCAAAAGTATTAAAACTATTTTGTTCTTTTAAAATCTGTCTAAGGTGAAGAACGCAATTCTCTTTGGAAAGGGGGTGCGGCGGTTATTTTGGTGCAGCTCTTTATTTTACTGCCTTCTACTGTATAAGAGTCAACGATCTTAGTTATACGTAACTGATGTTATTCGCCTCAAGTTTCTATTTAACAATACAAAGTTCCATGTGAAAGTTTAGCTTGTCCGAAAGATATACTCCATTTACGCAGGAGCTGTAATTGCGCTTTTCGATGCAGCAATTCCACACCGATCCCTCCTAAACAGAGTCAAAATTGATTTTACCTCAAAGCTGTTGTGCACATGTTTGTTTAGCTCAGTGTTAGCAGCACTTTGTGTGTCGGAAGTAATCGTCTGCGTGGATTGAAAGGCTTCTATTTCAGTAATACACCTAGTATTCACCGACGATCGTGTTTAAATTATTCACACAGTCAGGATTTCCTTAAGTACACATATTCTGGCGTTGACCTGCACCCTTGCGTGCTTGCATGCGATCCTTCCACATCTAATATTCCGGAACTAATTTCCTAACGCTCGATTTGAAGAGCTATCATCTCCAACAGCATCTATCAAATCTTGATGGATTTTACTAAGCGTTAAATCTTCACCTGATAACTAAAGTTACGTGCACTGCGGAATCTCTCTGTGAGTAAAGGATAATGAAAACATACCCGGAAACAGCAAAAGAAGAATAATAATACATCCGTCAAAAATGCTTATATTATACTCTGAGCTACAGAGAGAAAGAATAAAGAAAGTGACCTATTTCCCAGGCTTGCTGTGCGTCAGTTTCTTCGGG
The DNA here is from genome assembly GCA_030765045.1 of Tenodera sinensis. Taxonomy (NCBI): domain Eukaryota; kingdom Metazoa; phylum Arthropoda; class Insecta; order Mantodea; family Mantidae; genus Tenodera; species Tenodera sinensis. The sequence continues at coordinate 36,845,339 of CM060965.1, read as the reverse complement.
TCAATGTGAGACCAACTAGATGAGAAAAACCTCATACAACTTGTAGTAGCTACTATTAGAACTTGACGCGTGCTTTGCTAAGATTAAAATTATCACAAGAGCTATGAAATATTTAATATAATTTTCAATTTGGAAGTTAGTGATATTATCAAAAATGTTTCCATATTGAGATAGTTTTCCTTTGAAGCCCTCCTAAGAAAATCTAAAATATGGAGGCTTTGAGACTGGGAAATAGTAACACTTCGAAAAATTGCGAAAAGAATATATATAACAGAAATCTGCACGAGAAAAGTAAATTGTTATTTATTCGTGCTTCTGTATTTCAAGAGAGCTATAAATCATTGCAAATCAGAGCAAAAAAAGGAAAAATAGTCAATGGTATATAAAGATTAACTCTTGCAATTACTATTTGTCGCCAACGTCTGCAGATAAGAGCTTTCATACAAAAATCGACTGATCGGGAACAACAAGCAGCAAAAAGACAAGGAAGTAAGATCCTGCTTTAGAAACAAAAGTAAAAAATGAAGCATCTTACCACATACGAATAATCCAAATTATTGAACCACGAAAGACCATGCAACAAACACACAAACAAAACTAAGGAGTCATACAAATTCCAATATACAAAATAAAAGTGAGTAGAAATATTTATGGTAATAAAAAATTCAGGAATCTATGGAGGAGGAGAATTCATGAACAAATGGGGAACATCCCATCAGTGGCCTTTGGAAAGAAATAGAATTAAGACTAGAACATATTGATACACGCATTGCACCAATTGCTCCATATACCTTTCCAATCATCTATTTCGCCTACATTTCATCTCATCCTCTTTCTCACTATCATACCTGGTGCTTGGCTGACCATCCGCTTCCAGATCTTCACTATGTCCGGTCCATAGGTCCCTATGCTCCCGTAGAGGCGCTGACCCTAGGCACAGTCCTACACAAGGGGAGGGTAATCAGGAAAGAAAGAAAGCAAAAAAAGAAAAACGATATTGATACACAAGAAATGTTGGCAATACAAGGGGGAAAGTTCCTTGAACTATATAGGAAAATATTCGCACATACAGTTGGGTTAGAGAAAAGTACCTAAGGAGATATGCGATAAACCAGAACGAAAAGGATTAGCATGGGCGAGAGCAGAAATCAAACTTGAAAGACACATGCAGATGTGCAGCGATGTGATCACGGATTTTCACTATTCTACTGTAATCAAAAAGAGCTGTGGGGGAACAATCGTGGCAACCAAAATGGGCAATTTTGGATAAGGAAATATTAATGAAAGATTCTGACAGTTCAAGGAGAAGAAAACCTTTGTTGTGGAAACAACTGACTGGAGATTACAGTTAGTAAAGTATAAGATTCACAATCTTTGTGTAAGCATTCTTAGAGCGCTTCTTCTCAGTTCTGTAGATGAAATTCAAGGAGAGAAACCGTGATCTGCTTCGAGATACATAAAAGATTTATCCACAGGAGTAAAAATGTGCTGAGGGGAAAATTCTGTTTTACTCCCGCGGTGAGTATACTATTTTTTATTTATTATTATTATTTTTTTTTTTTCACGACCGGAGCTAAATCGTCCCATTGTTTATTTGGTATTGAATTTCGCTAGAACTATTTCATTGAGGTGCTTTGGAATTACTGACAAGGGGCTTTGGAATGATTTAACCATATCCGTAATGATTGCATTGTTTACATTGCGAATTTAAATGCAAAATGGATACTTTTGAAAAACTAAAAAGATATACGTGAGGTAATTAGTGCTTCGCTACCGAAAAAATCCAAATGTTACACTCGGTCTAAATAATGGTGTTTATGAAGATTGCACAAAGATATCTAAAATGTTTGTTGGTTTATTTCACGAAAAGAGCGAAAGAATGCAAGTCCTAAAGCGTATGACGACGTGTATTTGTTTATTAGATAATTCGTGTTATATAAGGTTGTTCTGCACGTAAAATATATAAGTAGAGCGGTTGGCAATTTGGTAAAATGATTTAACGCTTTTGTAGGTGGCGCTAATTCGTTAGTTAATATTTCATGCTATAATAATCATTTGTTTCATTATTAGTTAATATTTGTGTGTGTTAACACAAGGATTGCATTATCTCTCAAAGGTTTTTGGTAACCTAGAAACCGACATTTAGTTTCGACCGTGGAAAAAAAATTCAGTTTATAATAATTTCTTGTCAGCTTTCCACAGAAAAAAATGCTCACCGAATATGATCAATCAAGCATACATTTAACATTTGCATCTGACAAGTGCACAAGCATAAATGAAATGAGTTGATTCGTCCAAGGGAAATGGAGTTAACAGAATTCAAAACTAATTAAAAACACAATTATTTGATGCAAATTGTTTTCGTGTTGATCGAAACATAATAAATACAAGTAAACATGCAGTATAACGGGCACTGCATCCTTTCCATCCATGCATCCTACAATAACGTGCTTAAAATAATAATTTTACAAACTGCTTTGCTTTTACGTCTGTTTCCCAAGTCCATTGATGGAGCAAATGCAGTGATAAACATTGAAATAGAGAAAACAAAACATTGTTGTTATTTTTTATGCGATATGAGTCTCTCAAAAATGCCTTAAAAGGCAAGTGAATTAGAGATATAGCATACCATGAATAGCCAGGTCCCAAACCAACGATACCAACCGTAAAATAATAAGATCCATCATGATGGAATTCCTAACTACACAGCAAAATGATAAAGATTGCTAAATGTATGTGTGTATGTGAGATGAATAAGTTGTGTTTATAGGAGAGATCCTCAAGAGATCCTCACTGCACATTCGTGTTTCTCATAAGCTCTTGTGATTTGTTATTAGCTGTGTACATCGAATGCAATCGTGCCGATATAATGCGCGGTACTTTGTCTTGGTGAGAAAATGCTAAACCGCCTCTGCCTTAACTCGCTTTAGCACTGTACTTAATCTAATGCAAACCTCGTTGCGAAACATGCCGTTCAGTCACTCAGTAAAATGTTTCCGTACTGCTCTACTCGCCATCCCGCCCCTTCGCCGTTCACCTAGGCCTGACTTTAATTAATAGACTAATGTGTTTGTGTGTCGGAGTTGAATTCAAACCAATAATAGATTATCTCACACAGAACTGATGGTTTTCTTTCCTTTATTAATGCATAATTTTTATACATAGTACTACAATTGTGCTACATAGGTTAATCTAGTATTGTCATGAAGCGTGTTCTGAGGGTTACATCCATTGATGTTCCTCAATAGAACTGATGTGGAACAGAAATTATAGTAGGATTTTCTGCCAACATTAAATAACGAAAATCATTGTAGCAGCGTTAGTAATTCTATTTCTGGTTGGATACTAAAGTTGATCTCCACGTTACCAAATTTGGAAGAGACGTACTATCTTATGTACCTGCTCATATAACTTAACTTTTTTAGAAATGTTCTACAATTGCTTTATTACCAGTAGGTATTTGCTAATTCGACAAACTCTTCAAACGCAGCTAATATAAACAAAAGAACGGTAGATCCGTAAATCAGTCGGTAGAGCACCTGTCTGATGTGCGAGGGCCACCGAGTTCGATTCCTGGCTGGGAGTGGGAAGTCTTCTCTAACCAAGATTATTCCTTATCCTTCCCAGAGTCCATAAGTGTGTGGTGTGTGAGAGAGCGCGAGAGAGAGTCTAATGTACCTAATTAAAAAAAAAAAAATAAAAAAATAAAAAAAAACACTGTATTACGAATTTCACCATTACCAACAAGTAGTATTTTCCGTTGTAGTAAAAGACCAGATGGAGCAATGGAACGGCTAAAAATAGAAAGAAGGAAAGAAAGACAAAGAGAGGGAGAGAGAACAAGCTGCTGCAGACAAAATATTCTCACACTGTTTGTGGCCTAATGGCATGCTAACCTCCAAATCCCGAGGTCCCGGGTTCGATTCGTGGTTAGAAGCTGAGAATTTTCCTTTAGCCAGGATTGCTTCCCATTCTCCTATGTGTCTGAGAGTCTGATTAAGTGTTGAGTGTGTGAATGTGAGTGCAAATTTAATGTAATTACCAAAAACATAATACCAACCCAAATATTTAAAAGCCCACCGTAAGCCGATGAGCAATTGTGGCAAAGGTAAATCCGCCGATATGACCATAGATTTTGAAGGTGGCATATAAACGGAATATTAAAAAAAGCATACTCGTAGCTCTAGCAAACTTCGGTAATAATTTAAAGGCCTCGGTATTGGAAAAATAAATTATAAATGAAGGGATCGAAGCATGGTTTTTCACTCAGTACATTTTCAGCCCTAGGGATTTGCAAGCATGTGTTTTCCTCGCTTGATACCATAGAGTGCCTATTTATGATTCAAAAGTATGAGTTGTCTAGTCTGTTGTTTGCGTAACAGTGTAATATGCATAAGATCCACGACAGATGTGTCTACAAACAGTGTATTCGCCCAGAGGTCCCTGAATATGAATAATGCAGAGTTCTGGTGATGGTGCATCTGGAGTCCCGTAGGATTTCGAATGGAAATGCATTCAACCGTATCAGAGAACGCTACACAATTTGTCACTCCAATATGTGAAAGCCAAACTACGATCCAAGTTCTAACCGTCCATACCTACATAGACAAATTGTAACTGAATCATAGTTTGTTTTGGGAACTGGGCCTTAGTATTTACTTACCTGTATTTGTGACACTGCACAGTTTGTGTGTGTTGTGTAAACAATTGCAGCGGGATTAATTGATGTGAAACATGCTACATTAGACTAGAACAGCAGTATCAAAATAAACAATTGAATGTAACAGCCGCGATTTGAACCACAGATCTTCCAAGCTCTGTAGGGTTGCTCTAACCCAGGCATGCGTAACATCGACCCAAAGGGCCACTGACCTGAAACGCGTTCTTGCCTCACTCCACCGCTCATCCCTCCCTTTCACTGCTATTCAGCTTCCGACACGCATCATTCAGTGGCGAATGTGGTTTTCGTCGGGACGTCTGTTTCATGAAGAGTTGCAGAGAGAATTGTTTACAAGTTACAAAAACAGGAACGTTTGCTGTTTAATATGTGGATTTCAATTTGCAAATGATGATCAGAAGCATAAATCAAACTTTGGTGATCTTGAAGGTATTTACATACAATTTCAAAAGGTACCTTCCGCATTCTCGTATTTGTAAACATATAAAAGGGACATTATGAGACCACTTTTGGGGGTTTTATTTTATCATTAGTTTATTTAATATAAGCTATTGTATTTCGTCTTCCAAAGTTTGAACACAATATTGAGTTTAAAATAAAACATGTATTATGTTGATCAAATAGTTTCAAAATATTTTTACAGCTAAATAACAATGGAACTTCACTGCTTTATTTATTGTGAAAGAGAAACAATTTAGTACGTCAATCATAAAGCAGCATAAGAATATTACGTGCTTAGGATAAAGGAAGGTTAAACTTAAAGATTATGTAATTTGCTTACCCACAGTAGGTGGGTGTAATAATTATTGTATGCAAAATATGTTTAATATGAACAAAATAGTTAATACCAGAGTACAAATTGTTACTGCAACCGCTGTGCTTGTTGCATCAAACCTTCGTCACTCGGCAAGAGAGTGAGTAAGGCAAGTTCAAACGTTACCTCTCCTCTCGTGCCCATGCCTGCTCTAACCACTGAATTACAACGTGTAAGTACTGTGACGATGGCCGCACCCTCAAAGACGCTCAAGATCAAGCTAACTCACACCTCTGCTTGTAAACACGCAGCCTGGCTACAAGCAGTTGTCAGAACAAAGACTACTATGAACACAGCACAGCAAAGCTTTTCCAGACTGTTTGAGGAATTTTCCACTGCCGGTTTATTTATAAGAAGTTCGAGAAAAATGTATTTTTCAGAGAATTCGCCGGTAATTCGACTGGACTAAAACCGCAAGTTAGCGAACCAGTGTTAAGGCAGTTCTTCAGAATAGAGTATTGTGTTGAGTTTAGCATTTATTAGCTTTTAAGTGTATGTTGTGTACAGTCAGTGTTGTTCTTCTTTACCTGATTACCCTCCTTTTATGTAGAATATATACCCTCTAGAACTTACAAGCCTGTGCCTAGGGTCAGACACCTGTCGGGGAGCACACGAACCTATGGACTGGAGAGTGAAGACCTGGAAGTGGGTGGTCAGCCCAGCACCAGCATGAGAGTGAGGAAGAGGGTGATATGAAATGCAAATAAATTATTAGAAAGGTGATGATGGAGCAGTTGGTGGAATAAGTGGTGGGGAAACCGGAGAAAACCCACACAGACGCCGCTTCCTCCATCACGAATACCTCATGCGGGACCCTGAGATCGAACCCAGGCTAACAGACGAACGGTCTAACCACTCGGCCACGGCGCCACCTCTAGAAATCTTACTTTAAGAAAGAAACTAATGAAGTGACCCTCTTCCAAGCTTACTTTGGCTTTAAAATATATATTTTATAATATTCTGTGATTTGCTTCTTCATAGTTTTATATTTGGGCAAACAAATTTCATTTTGGCGATTTGTTGTTCATATTACGCCCAGCTCTACTCATGATGAAGACTGAGGTACATACAAATGGGACTCTAACACTCATCTACCAGCTTGTGCAGTGAGCTACAACAGAGTTGCAGGAATACATTGTTACTTACTATCAGTGAAGTAATTCTTAAGTGGAAAACTTCGGTCAGAGATTCCTTTCAAGTCCGTTTGAATAGCACACACAGCTATGAAGAACCTCCACGTTCCCTTGCAAACAAATTCTATATCTACTACATGCTCTCGTCCAGGTGTACAATTAACGCCACACTTGTTATTTCCAACAGCGAAGAATTCGTTACGCTTCAATAAACGTGTTGCTGTGTACGCAGAAGGGAAAAAAATAACGAGTTGTTGTTGAGGTGGTCCATATAAGGATTGAGAAGCCCGTATAATGAGGAGAACTTCTGTAGAAAACCAATAGTTAAGGCGAGGAAATGATTGCCCAATCAAGGCAGCCAGCACTCGAGGATGGAAGACCGGCGGGCTTGGAAGTGACAGCATGTGCTCCGCCTCAGAAATTATAATTTAGGACCTTTATACGTGCAGCCGTTCCAGTGCGTCTATTAGCCTTAATTCGTTTACTGCATCCTTGGTACACAGCGACATTTAGCCCAAGTAATATATTGTGTGCTTGTTGAACAACTCCTGAACCATTTGATCGGTCTCAAGCATGTGTGACTCATGTTTCTACCAAGAACTTACCTTCTTATTGGCCTTTTTTTTCATTTCTTTGAAACATTAAGCAACTACTTTCCCGTTCCTTTATGTCAACCCAATTAAATGTGAGACTTTAGAATTCCTTCTGAAAGGACACCAGAGCTATGAAGACACCGTTGCCACGAGCTAAAGTGTTTTATAACTGTTTCTACCAGATTTGTGCAAATGAAACATGGGTTGTTAGTGAAAAGGATTTCAGAACCATAGAAGTAACTGAGATTTCTGAGAACCGCCAAACGCTGTTAGGTGTAACTTCGGTAAACCGAGAAGATGACAATGTTAACAGTGATCGTACGAAGATACATCCTTACAAATCCAAACTTTGAAGTCCTGTCGACATTTAGTTGTTTCTCGCGATTGCATGGAAAGGCCCTACATTTTAAGACACCATAGAGATCTAGTTCTAAAACGTTCGTATTTCTAACGAAATAATGCAGCTATTTTAGGACTTATCTTGATTAAAATGAAGTAAGCGACAGAGGTTAGTGAAAGTCGAGTGAACACAACACACCGAATTTTGTTATTTATTTTCAATAGACGACTCGGCCATTTGAGTACAAAGTGAAACTGCCTGTTTTGAACACAGAACAGAATATTTTACATGGATAAATTTAGAAGCGGTTACATATGAAACAGATAATCAAATACCTGTGAATGCGTTAATATTGCGGTGTGAGGCTGTGGCAAATGGCTTGTGAGACAAGCAATTTCTTATTTGAATGACGAAATTCTAAGCACAGTTAACAAAGATGATAATTGTTCTTATCTATGTCCGCAACTTCAATTCATCTGTTTGAATTCCAATATACTTTCCACGACTTTATCATAAAGAAACAGGGTTATAAAAACATGTATGAACGAAAGAAAGGACCAGAGCGCTGGAAGTAATCTACACGACGTTTTGCCTCTATCTTGACACCTGGAAGAGGATAATGATAGGGAAGACCCCAAGGGCGGCAGATGCGGATGACGACGGACGCAAGCATGTATGGGGTCCCTAGCGTTTTCAGCTCGAACAAGTCCAACTCCATAGCGTAATATCTGAACGACGCCAGGGAATAAACGTCTACAAAACCCCCTCACACGATCTAAAACAGATTAGCATAAAGGAATTGGACAGAAAAGTCGTGGTAAAGAACAACCCAGCATTCGAATAACGACCCGAGGAAACCTTATAAAAATGCGTGAGAGTGAGTGATCGCTGGGGGATCGAACCTGAAACCTCCCGAATGCGAGTCGCACACATCGCGGCGCCACTTCAACAGGGTTACTGTTCTAAAGAATTCTATTGAGGCTCTGCTGAATAAAACTCCACCTCTCTTGTATTTTTCAAAAACACTCCTAAAGTGTGTGTACATATAGGTACTTTTACTGACGTGAAATGCAATATTCAAGGAATGTGATGATAACGAAAATCGATACACACGAGTTGATGTTATCTTGTTCTCTGGGGACGTGTTGCCATGGCTACAAAAGGCTGTTAATTTCAAAAGGATCCGGAAATATTTACCTTTACATAGGCTATGCTTACACATTTGTACAATGTTCATTTCAATTCAAAAGCTCTTTACCTTTTTGCAATGTGATTAATGCATTAATAATATTACTCCCTCTCTTTCTATGCCGTTTAGATAGAAGCATTCACGTGCCTTTCTCTACTCTTGTACAAACTATTCTTACAAACCCTATTCCTCTATCTACTTCACGTTAATCGAAATCAACATTACCAAAAATTCTCTTATAAGTGCAAAGTATTCAGTAGGCTGTAAGCTATGGTCAAATGTTTTATGACCTGGTCGCTATGTGACGGCTTTGAAATTCCGTTTTGTTTGCATGGCCAAGAGATAAACAAAAGCCAACAACCTCCCATTTGAGAAAAGTATAAGAATCACAAAATTCAGAAAAATGGTAATGAATATCTCCGAAATGGTTCACTCCACAGAAAATGTATTAGTCGTAAATTGGGTGTTTTAACAAGGTCTATACTTTGGTGGAGTAAGACTTTGCTTATCTCTTACGGTTTGCCACATATGGAAAAGGCTTGAGACTGTAGAGTGCTTCTGAGGAAATTCCCAGAAAATTAAAGATATACATTCATTTTTCATATAAATATCTTAAACGTGTGTTATATTAATCAAAATCGTTAGCCATTTTTGAGGACAGCAAAATTTTTTGAAACCGTTCCATGTAAAGGGTAGCAGGGGATTTTTCTGAAAATATTCGTGTCACATTCTTGTAAGATACTGAACCAAAAATACCAAGTTTGGTATTTGATCAACTTTTCGTTTTTGTGTTATGCGCTTGAATATTCGGTGAAATGTAGGTACCAATTTTTGGGTGGAATGCAATATTTCCCCCACTTACTGTAATTACACAGTAGAGAAAGTAAAAGGAGCTTAGAAAGAAAATGATAATAGAAGGAGGAAGTTTTACAGCCCAAATGATTTTCATCTCGTTCAATCACTTAGCATATAATACGTCCAGTATAACTCAAGCGAAACTCGCAGTTAATGCAACCTGCTATACGTATGTCCAGCCTCTGGGACGGCTCCCATACATCTGCCGGTTCATTAGTTAAGAATCTCCCCACGAAAGACATAAAGCAGCACTGCAGAGCATCACAAAAAACATACCAAGCCTTGTTGAAGAGTCAGTACATGTAACATCTTTTGGCGCCTTCCCTGCGTGCCAAGGTCATTCGATGTCCTTCACATTATGCGAAATGCCCTCGTAAAATGACCCAAGCCAAATATAGCCCACAAAAGTACATATATCGAACAAACCGTACTACTTTAAAATACAAACCACTGATTGATCTTATTTTGTTTTACTCACTAGTACACCTCAAATTTCTATAAAAACATGTAAGATTAAAAACAAAGTTGTATTAGAAATGCATATCTTTCTCTCCCCTTTATGAGTTCTATAAAATTATCAACTATGTGGAAAGGTTAGAGTGAGACTGAAAAATGCAATGCCGTGACCGGGATTTCAACCACGGATCTAACGGTTACCGTCCGGCTGCTCTAAGTATTTTTTCTAAAAATGCTGTTTTTAGGAAACTAAAAGCATACCTATATTTCCGAAGTAGTCTTACATAGAACTTTTGGTATGAGAAAGAAAAAATTATTCCAGTAGACGACAGGCTTTGTCCGTTTTTCCACAAAGACTGGAGAATAAATTCACAACGAACTGAAATGAACTGTAAACCGCAAAGGTAAGGAACGTATAGTGTGCGGTCAGTCTACCTTAAGTAGCAAATTGTGGCTAGCTTGCAATTATACGCGTAATTCACGGCCTCCTGAATGTATGTACTCATTTTTGGACAAGGAGCATCGCTTCTCTGTGTTTTCCCCACAGGTTTCTCTGCACATGATAAACTAATGTTTCGCGGGTATATTACAGCATTCATATAATTCTTCTATATTACACACTGCATTTATCACGATAATTTTACGTAAGCATGATTAGAAATTAAGAAGTGCTTAATTATATAACGTGGGGTAATAGATTTCAGAAGTTTTCTCGTAGTATCGAGTTCTCTCAAAGGAAAAAAAATCGCAAACAAAATAAGTCTGTCTAACGATATACACAGGCTACGGCGCGAATCGGAGTTACGTAGCCTGGTACATGGCCAGCACTGTTTATCATCATGACAAAACTATCTTTTGTATGAATTCAACGAGAAATGTTTGTTGTTGTATAGAATATGGATGTTCTAGGGTCTACTTCATTGGGTCATGACCGAACTAAGAGAATTACGTCACTGAAGTTTGCGCCGTAGCCTATCTCTTTAGCCATGATCATGTCCGCTAGATTACGTAATTACTCTTGTGAGAATGTAAATTTGCAACATGAAATATTTCGCGTATTTCTCCACCTACTTAATGTTAGTCGAGATACACGTTTGCATAAATACTTGGTTTACATATATCGTTGTAGTAAAAATGAAAATGAAAAATGTGTGCTTTAAAAAGATACACATTTCCTGTGCATTTAGTTTTTGTCTATTTGTTATCGTGTAGCTATTATACAACATTAAACAAAATTTCTCCTATACAGACCATTCGCAGAAAATACCGGATATATCCTTTATTAGTCATGTTATCCTAAACGTATTCTATGTTCAAAATCCTTAAACCATTTTCCAGATGTTGAACTGAAATACAGTTCAACATATCAGATTTTCGTATTTAATTTATATTGTTCGCACGCGGACCCCAACCTCTTTTTTAAAAATATAATATGACTCACATGACTTTCTCTACTCTTGTGCTGTTGTTCCAATGTCTTATTCCTCTATCTTCATCATGTTAGTAGGTGCAAGGGGAAAATAGGTGTAGAGTAGACTGAGCGATAGTCAAATCTTTTAAAGCTCGTCACTATGTGAAGACTGAAATGTCCTTCTCTTGGCACGACATAGACAAAAAGGTGAATAACAACCTTCCATTTGAAAAAAATTAAGTATTGCAAAACTCATACAAACAACAAAGAATATCTCAGAAATGGTTCACTCCACAAAAAAATTCATTTGGCCATAAATTGTGTTTTAATGAGATCTACATCTTTGTATAGTAAGATTTGGTCTATCTCTTAAGGTTTACCAGTTAGGTAAAGGGCATCAAGAGTAAACAGAACCTCATAGGCTATAGCCAGAAAACTGAAAATCTACATTTCATCTGCCACAAGAATATCTTAAACATATGGCATTTTAACCAAAAACGTTAGTCATTTATGAGAAAATAAAAATTTTCGAGACATTTTCCATGTATAGGGTAGTTTAGAAATCTCTACATCGAAATGTTGGGTCGAATTTCTCCTTACTATACGTAGTAGGGAGAGTAAAAATGTTTTATCTTTTATTAAGGTGCCTCAAAACAAGTATTTTGTTTGAAATCTAGTATTGCGTTTTTTTTTTTTTTTTTTTTTTTGTGCAATGCATTACTTGCTCTATTTACTAAGTACTTACATGGTAGCGAAAGTAAACGTGTTTAATAACTCAACTGTTTGAAACACAAAGCGTTCCTGGATATCTGTGAGCTGCAGCGCAGCAAGTATTCACGCCAAGGACCGCTACGCTATATTGAAACCCCAGGGAGGTATGAAGCAGTAATGAATTTGGGGAGGTAGGTACAGCACGAGATGGTATCTTAAACCAAAATACAAGAGATGTGGCCAGACACCTGTTTGTTTTTGCACCCCCCGGGTATGTGCATCAGATACCACAGAAACCCCAACATATTTTGCGGCTATTTGCTATCTCACTGCGATATGTTTTCCTTGCCCTACAATTACACCGTTTGGCAAACACGAGTTAATTGAAGCCGCGAGACACTAGCTCGCTTTTTGCTCCAGCCTCGTGTATTTTTTGTGTACACCTTTTACCCAGCCAGCCGAAGCCGTAAAGGTGCCCTTCTGTGCCATAAATTCAACACCTCCAAGGTGCGAAAGACGGAGTATACATATGTGGGCACACAGATGCCGCCTTTTTGTTACCTTTAACAATTTGCCCCCTTTCACTCAAGGCATAAAAAGAGTCTGGTGGAATTAATCGCTTGGTAAGATTTGTTTGTCCGTCCCACCTTACGCCTTCTAGCCCTATTTTATTTATTTATTCGCTCAGGAGGCTTAGCTTACAGACCTACTCCTCGTTTCTAAAGGGAGTTCAGATTAATACGGCACAACAGAATAAACCGAGAAGGTACCCTTGGTTCCATATATGCCTTCCCTGCAACCTCAGGTGGCATTTTACGCCCGCCTCTGCAGCGTGGGGGTAGCGTGTCTGCCTCACGTCCAAGGGGTCGCAAGTTCGAGTCTTGCTTAGGCTGAGTTATCAAATAAAGTTTTAACCGAGGTTTTCCCATATACTGAGAAGACGAATGGCAGTTATGGACCTCAGGCTCATTTGAGCATCATTTCATTCATTCATTGTCAGATATGCCACTAAGTTTGAGGATGTTAACAAAATATTAATTAATTAAAAATAAAACATATAAATTTTTTTTAAAAAATATGGCATTTTATCATACTTCTCAGCGGGCGCCGTACATAGTAGGGAGGGGTGAAGCGTTCTGCTTTAGTTACCACGCAGGGGTGTATATTAGATACCTTAAGACTAAGTTTTTGAGTGCAAATGACAAGATTTCGTTTTCTTTCTTTCTTTTATTCCCTACCCCTCCCCCCCCCCCCCCCGGTCTTACTTTCTCTACTATGTAGGGGAAATATTGTGTTCGATGTGGAGATTTCACCGGAAATATATTTTGAGAACCTCTGAATCCAAAAAAGCAGTTTTAGAAAAAAGTCCGTGTGTATGTGTGTCTGTCTGTCTGCCTGCTTGTCTACGAACAGTATAACTCAAAACCAGAAAGTCACTATTTAAGTTTAATATCTTTCAAGGCTGTGAAACGAAGATTTCGAAGAAAAATCCTCCACCCTAAACTACACTTTACATGAAACAGTTTTCGAAACATTTTCATTTTCTAAAACTGGCTAACGGTTTTGATTAAAATGCCATATGTTTAAGATATTTTTGTGGCAAATGAAATATAATATATTTAAAATTTTCTGCCTATAGCCACGTAGTCCTGTTTACTCTTGATGACCTTTGCATAACTTGTAAACCATATTTTTTGTATAGTAAGAGGTCTTACTATACAAAAAATGTAGATCTCGTTAAAACACACAAGTTAATTCCAAATGCAATTTTTGTGGACTGAACCATTTCGAAGATATTCTTTGTTATTTGTGGGTTTTTCAATTCTAAAACTTCTCTCAAATGGAAGGTCGTTATTCACTTTTTTATCTTGGCAGTGCAAAGAGAACGGAATTTCAAAACCCTCATATAGCGACGAGCTTTAAAACATTTTACTATCGGACACAGCTCAGTGTATTCCCATATTCCCCTTGCACCTACAAGAAAATTAGCAATAAGATAATTTCTGCAAACTCAACTAACACAAATAAGATAAAGGAATAAGAGTTTGTAAGAATAGCTAGTACAAGAGTAGAGAAGGTCATGTGAGTGCAACACATTACATTTTTAATTATACCATATACGCATTCTATAGGCATCCGTAAATCATTTTGGCCTCCATTTTTGAAAGCCCAGCACATGTTTGAATCACCCATGCGCTCCATTTTAACCCACTGGACCCATCCATTTCCCCTTTCTGCACTTGTTTTATTTTTTTCTCGGTTTTACATTTTTGGGTATAAAAGTTATTCCATACGTTTAAGCTTTGCTCTGATTTGTATTTAAATTTGCATACATAATTTCAAACGTGCTGTCTAAGGATTAAAATATGCCATTAATGATGGCTTTATTCATTAATGTACAAACTATTAATTTATTATGAAAAACAAGGGAAATATTTACACCAACAACTTCATAAAATAAAAATTTATTCCTCTGCAAATAATAACGCCAGCTTCAACCAAATATTTATATTTATTTTTACTTTAGTACTTATGCCACTATCATAATAGGAATAGGAGAGATATGGAGGGGGTTCGGCACTGAAGTCAGGCTTATTCTACCTATGGCCTCAAGGGGGCACCCCGGGCGGAAGTATGAGATGAGAGGAGACACCGGGCGGCCAGATCCAGACTAATAATACAGACAAAAACAGAGGTCCATAAGGTTTCCCAAGTAAGACGACACCTCGAAGTCTTCAGGTCTTCCGAGACCAACTCAGGAGATCTCGGCGCAGGGTCCAACGCCCCAAAAGCCACCCCACCCGGATCCCACGGACGAGGGATGGAAAGGGATAAAGGAGGAATGAAATGATTACTGAAAGAAATGGAGAGACAGGAAATTAGGGGGATATAATTATCTTTCCCAGCACTCGCGTGGCGGTCCAGGGAAACTCCCGAACAAACCCATACGTCAGGAAGGTCGACCTTGGGGATCGAACCCACGACCTCACGAATGCGAACCTCACACGTTGCCGCAGAACCAACTCGCTCGGCTGCCCCAATCATACTTCTCTAAAGAATGTGATTCATTTATTTACTTTTTTCTTTTCCTCTAATTAGGTAAACAATTTGTGTTATTTGCGAAACTATATGAGCTGAAGCTGTGAGTTTTTGCACAGTCATTTGTTATTTACTCGATAAGAATATACCAATTTCAAGCAAATAATTTAAAATCGGTAGAAGACAAAACGTTGAAAATTCAGCCCCAGTGTCCCTTAACTGTAACTGAAGCGATGTACTCAAATATTGCGGAGGTACATCGAGAAAGAATTGTGAGTATATCGGAAGCTAATTTGGCATTTAATGTTAACAAGTCGCCGTTAACGTCTGCGCACTCATGCCCCTAATACCTTGTATACTTGTATAGGGGTGGCAGGAGAAGAAAGATTAGGTTTACTGAAATTACTTTTGGTTTGTGCTTACTACTTTATAAGAAAATATATAATGTAATTTTGGTTTAGTTTCAAAAGATTACGTATTTCGAAGAAATCTTCATGTATGTGCAAGGATGAAAGTTCGTGCCTAAACACCTACGTTGCAGAGAGGTTCTATTTATGTTGGGCCACTAATCATATTTCCTATCCTTGTTTATTACCACAATGGCTGTAGGTTTTGCGTAAATATGATATATTTCCTTCCAAGTTTTGTTCTTATTGGAAAGCTTTCTGATAAACGTCCGAACATTTTTTTCTGGCATTTATTTAAGCCAAAACACACAATTTTAGCTTGAGCTGGTGAGAAAACATTTTGTGGTACCAGCAGCCGCGATAGGTTTGATTTATAGACCACTATGATTTACTTTACTTTGAACTCTATTCAGCAGAGGTACGGGTAACAGAATCTGCAATATTAATCCTCTTTCCCGGCACGCTACTTCTTAGGTACGACTGTATGTATGAACAAATAGTACACTTTAGTTTAAAGTGTAATTATTAAAATTATTATAATCATCATTGATTCTTTGTCGAAATACATCCAATGATATTTCGAGAATAACTTATCAATTTTTAAATAGGATTAGCTGTCTTATCTAACATTGCAGGATGCAGTTGTAAGGAAGGGGTAGAAAATGAGGATAGGGTGCTTTTTAAAGTCGTGAGTAGCCTGTAGTTTCGTGGACATATTTGTGCCTCAATGTCCAGGCAGTAAATCGTCTATCTAAAGGTCTAAAGGTTAGGGGTGGCTTTAACAAATTAGAAATAAACTACGATTAAAAATAAGCTTTAGGTAGTTAGAATACCGTGATTTTGTAAAAGTATGTATGTATATAAATGTTCGTTATTGTCTATATAGACCAAAAAGCATTGTTTAATGTTAAGGGCTGAAAATATGCATAGCTGAAGCTTTTGGGAGATTCTACCACAAAAGTGTGCCAAGTTTTGTCCTTGATTGCAAAGATAAAGCGGATATTTGGTATTGAAAACACCTCAATT
Organism: Tenodera sinensis; assembly: GCA_030765045.1. Lineage (NCBI taxonomy): Eukaryota > Metazoa > Arthropoda > Insecta > Mantodea > Mantidae > Tenodera > Tenodera sinensis. The sequence continues at coordinate 36,828,687 of CM060965.1, read as the reverse complement.
TTCAACGTCTCCCCATTTACACTTTTGGGTTGCAAGTCATTAATAATCTTTACATATTCTCTGATACTGATATTTATGAATTAGAATTGAAACTGGTCTACATGAATTTATGAATCTACAAACTATCGTTATTTTTATATGGCTTCTACACAACTTTCTTACAAAAGCTGAATTTTCCAAGTACCTATTTAAGTTAATCTAGACTAGCTTTCGCAGATACAGTTCCAAGACACATTTCGTTGGACCTACAGCAAATCGGATCCACAGTCAGATATTTAACAGCGTTAAACAGTATATTTTTTCAGGACATCGCAAAAGCAACTGAATAGCGACTGCACGTAGGTACTTGAAACAACGAAAAAGTATTGAGAACTTTAAACCAACAATAACGGATATCTCCGAAGCAGCAGAAGCAAGAGAAAAAAAATGTAAAAAAAAGAAATACATATGAAGAGCGTGCTTTTTGTATAGTACTTCCTCTCTCTGTCTCTCTGTCTCTCTCATGGTTTACAAAGCACGTAGATAAAATTATGCAAAATTTCTTCCAAATGAAAAGAATTTCGTGGAATATTCCCAGATAACCCAAGATATACATATAATTTAATTTTTTCAAGATCCATTTTTATTTTGTTTAATTTCTTTTAACGTAATGGAATTTTAAGTAATTTATTAATTAGACCAATGTTTTGAAATGAAGTATAAATGAATCCTATTTCTGAAAACTTTTGCTTGTAAAACACGCAGTGGTTCACCTAAAACTCATATATTTAAATGAATGTCATAGAATATTTAAGAACACTTTGAAATGCGGCGACAATGGTTAGTGCTAAGGTTATAAACGGATAGCGACACTTAGACCTACATAAATCCACCTCCCAGGAGGAATTGATAAAGTGAAGGAATCACGAGGCTACAGGGCGCAGGCAGACAAGCCACAGAGATGCGCGAAAGTTCCTAATTCTAGGTTCGAAGACACGTCTCACAGCTGCATTTGCCTAGGGAGCGATGAACGAACCGTCGGCCAAGCAGCCCTCTATAGTATCTTCCGGCACCACGAAACCTATAAGTACACCTGAAAGATGAGAAAGAAGAGGAACTGAATGGAAAGGATGAAAAAATACACAATAGTCACCTACCGACTATGGAAAACTGCGAAAAAACCCAAGGTAAAGTGGACAGTCGACAAGAATCGAACACGGGACCTGCCGAATGCGAGACTCGCACATTACCATCTGAGCAAGTTTTCTTCAAATTTTTGAGTAACAATTTTCAATTCCCGTGCAGTGGATCGCAAGTTAGTTCTTGTATCTAGACGGGCGCGCATAGCATTGCTGAAACCTCCGCAGTAGCGAACACGCCCAAAAACGATGGCATTTTAACCCAAAGATTGGAGCTTCCATGCAAGCAAGCAAGCAAGCAAACAAGTAAGCAGATATCCCGGATCGGCTGGCATCTTGAAGACCTTATTCCGCGTTGACGCAACACCTTGATTTCGCTCCGAGCGAAGATAAGATCAGGCGGTCGGTCGGTCGGCCGGCCGGCCGGAATGGGCGTGGTTCGACTCTCATTCACCGTGCTCAGCTACAGTGGTCCCCACAAACACCTGCCTGTGTTTTCCTTTTCCCAAGGTGAGGCGATAGCATCGACACAGAAGTTGCCAGCTCACCTTGGGCACTTGCTAGAGCCAACACTGCTTGTCACACGAAACTGGGTCTGCAAACCTCCGTGCCCTCCTTTCTCTCCATTTCTCACATAGGTACGTATCACAATAATAAAACATTTCTCTTGACTTATGTCTCTCTTACTGCAAGTTGTGCATCTAACTCTTCTGTGTCACCTACCAAATATGTGGACACCTCATTGAAAGTCTGAGAATTTTCTCTGTCTATTCCACTTTCTTTTCCTTCCACCGCAAGAACTTACTACTGTGAATACACTTTGAAATTATTTACACAATCTTCCACAATCGCATGATTTTCTGTGCCCATTCAACAAAATAGTACTACAAAAGCTATTTTTCTATCTATTTACATTAATCGAGATAAATATTTGCAGAAATAGCTGTATTACGGAATAGAGATCGTCATATGTTGAACTGGACACTGCATACTGGACTGGTCCGTGCAATCACGAGAGACAAATGAATGTCACAGGTATTTAAAGGAAAAAGCTTCCTTGTGTACTTAATTTCACGAACTTAAACTTCAATTTATTTACTTTAGATGCTAATAAAAACATAACCAAGTCAATCATTTTATGGGAGAAGAGATTTTGCACCTTTTGAGAGAGCGAGAGGGGCAGAGATAGAGAGATATCTAAAATGTTACATGTGGACAAAGTATTGAAGAATTCGAACCATTAATAACCGCTAACTCCTGAATGCTTTATGCCTTAAAATTTTGAGATAGATTATATATTTTAATGAGATCTACATTTCTGTGTAGTAAATTGCTGTCTGTACCTGGCTTACAGTTTACAATTATACAAATAAATTATACAACATTTCGTCCAGAGAAAGAGGACTTCTGAGGCTATACTCAGAAAATTAAGATATAAGTTTTATTTGTCATACAAATATCTGAAACACTTTCTTAATCGGAGAGTAACAGCTCTTTTTGAGAAAATTTAAAATTTCGAAAAATCTTCCGTATACAGTGTAGTTTTGGGTTGGGCTATATTCATAAAGATCTTCCTGCGGATTTTGGAAACATGCTGAACTTAATACCAAGTTTGATATTTATCTGACTTTTGGTTTTTGATATGTTCTCTCTCTCTCTCGCTGTCTCACTCACACACATACACACATACCTTTTTGTATTCAAGGGGCCTCAAAATTTGTAATTCCAGTGAAGTTTCGATATCAAATTAATGGGTGGAATGCAATATCTCCTCTACCTCTATGTATATAAGTAAGAGGTAACGTGCTAGCGGCTCGTTGACGAACTCACGGGTTCAAACCCGGCGGAGGGCGATGGACTTTTGGAGCGTATTAAACCTTAGCATGGCTCCTTTCGTAAGGGAAGCAAAGCCAATGGTCAGGTGTCGTAGATTTATGGCAAGTAAAAGAAGCTAGAGCCTAATAAATGGGCAATATTAAGCAAGCATTCACACCCAACAGTGAAGGGGCGCTGAGAACAACAGCAGTTAAAAGAACGTCCATAAATAAGAGCTCAATTTCAATTTTATAAAGAAAGTAAAATGCCTTACTTTGGTCCAGAAACCCTTAGCATCTTTATGTCCTATTAACCATGCATTTTGAGGTTAGTCTTGCATATCCGTTGTACAGATCGCGCGTTAGTTCTTGACGAATGGAATTATTAAATGGTAGATGTGAATAATAAACCATTTATATCCATTCGACAAGAAGCTAGATTGCTCCAAATATTTGATAAAAATTATTTTGTCACACTCATCTTGTAGAAACCCTGGTCATAACGTATGGCTGAAGCAGTACCTTCCAGCCGGTATAAGTATTATTTGTAATATTTCAACGTACAGCATTCCACTGGTTTGGACGATCATGTTTGTGTGGATACACGTACAAGATTGAGAAATACCCTGTGGCTGACCAACAGGTTTCATCTTATCTCATTTAGAGGGAAGAACGCCGCAGGAGTCCTGCGCCAGTGGCTGTCAAGAGATTCTGCTAGCAGAACTCACAACGCATATAATAACGGAGTTGGACGCTCCGACTTATTACAGTTCTGAGGAACGGGAGCCGAGCTGGACGCCGCAGGAGGGCCTCTGGTTCAGACGGAAATTAATAACTCCTATGCGTAAAGATTAACCGTCTCAGATTGGGATTGATATTAATAACGTGGCTTCAGTTGGAATCGCGAGAGCAAGACATCAAGTGGGATTAGCCTACAGATGTTTCGTCATAACCCACTAGTTGAACTTCTGCAGGATCCATAACATGCAATGAAAAATCACCTTAATGGCAAACTTGATTCCCCTTACAAACTGAGAGTACCTCCTGTAACCGATAACCTACAGGGGCGTGGTCAACAACCTTTTAATAACTATGTGACGAAGTAATCTTGCAATTATTACTTTCTCCCTCGCTTAGGTACTGAAGATAGAGGGGTCGTGCTATAACTGCTACGGTTCTCAGCATTCCATTCTACAGGCTGAAAGGTACTGTTTCGGCCAGAATAACCTGGCTGATAGATGCAGGTGTAAGAAATTGAAATGCTAAGTCTCGTTTCGGTAGGTTGGAATCATTTTGTAAAAAATTGCATTTTTTTCGGCAATGTAAATGGCAACGCTGTGTTGTCCACACACAGCTGCCTGTGTTGAACCCCACCAGCGTGTGCTTCCAGGCCAGTACTGCCTCAGTTGTAAACAAAACATCTGACTGGCGTGTCCCTCGTGACTAGCACTGTCTCAGTTGTAAACAAAACACTTGACTGGTGTATCCTTCGATGTAAGCAAAACACTCGCCCGTGCGTTTATCGTACCGCTTGAGCGGGCCATTATCTTGGGAGAACGACACGAATCTAAATGTTATACGGGAAAGGTGGCGCACCGTAAATCTGCCACATGGAAACACTTAGTAACCTTTAGAAGGAAGCCATGCTACGGAATTTTACCCCCCCCCCAAAAAAAAAGACATTCATCGCCCTCCGCCGGGTTTGAACCCGGGGCCTCAGAAACAATAGGCCAGCATGTACCCCTTATTCATGGAGAATGGCAATAATAGGGCGAGAAAAGCATGTCGATGTAATACATCAGTTTATTATTATTTTTCTTCTTCTTCTTTTCAAGGGTTGAAGGACTTCATTTTTTTCTTATGGTTCCAAAGGAACTAAGAATTTTAAAGAAGTAACCCGTGTTTAAGATACAGTATCCACTGGAGTGTTAATAAAAGATAACGTTTTTGTAAAAATAGCTTGTGGAATAGTGAGTAGAGAACGCTATGTGAATGTAATATATTAGGCTTTTTTACTTGTTTACTAGGTATTGTTTTATTCCGCAATTAGCATGAACTGTATGATATAAATGACTATACATAAAGCGAGATAAGATACAGCAGTGCTGTGGGAAAAGAATCACCTTGTAAGACGTCATGGAGTACAAAGTATGTCGTATGTATGTATGTATGCGTTTCTGTGCTCAGCAATACCGAGTTCAGAGAGAGGAAATCTGCTGCTTCAACAATACTTGCGAATTTCTCAGGATGTTTACTATCTGCTAGCTAGTGCATGCACAGTGAAAGGCAGAACGAAGCAAACGCATTGCTTTCAGTATTGTAACAAATGAGATATCGAATCATTTACTGAACTGCTGAGTCCGAAATCGCAACTGAACTGCACTCGGCGCTATCAACTGAACTCACTATTATGCGGTAAGACGTAACCTTTTCAATTGGGCCATCAGCAGCCCCTAACATAGACTCCGCATACAAAGCGGAACGTTCTTGAAGAAGCCCCTGGAACCTGTCGAAAGGAATGCTCTTCTACAGTAGTAATTATACAAATTATACAAAGATGGCACATAAGAGCCCCTGTAGGCTCAGGAGGACCGACCGGGCCAGTAGCACTAATCCCTTCGCGGCAGGTAGTTTTGCGGCCGCATTGACTATTTATTTCACTGATGTGATTGGTGAGGCGGATCTCTCAAAGCAGGGGCTATCTTAAAAAATCTAATGTGTTGCACTCACATGACTTTCGCTACTCTTGTACTAACCATTCTTACAAACACTTATTCCTATATCTTCTTCGTGTTAGTTGAGATAAATATTTGCAGAAATTATCTTATAGCTGGTTTCCTTGCATGTGCAACGGGAATATGGGGATACAGTAGGCTTTGAGCGATATCAAATCTTTTAAACCTTTCAAAGTCCGTTCTCTTTGCACGGCTAACACATAAAGATATGAATAGCAATGTTCTATTTGACAGAAATATAAGTTCTCAAAAACTTACACAAATAACGAGGAATATCTTCGAAATGGTTCACTCTAGAAACAAATTTATTGAGACATAAATTGTGTAGGTTACAAAGATTTACATTTTTGTATAGTAAGATTTGGTCTATTTCTTGCGGTTTACCAGTTATGCATAAGTTATCCACAGTAAATAAGACTTCATGGGCTATAGCCAGAAAATTCAAGGTAAACATTTCATTTGTCATAAAAATATCTCAAACATAAGGCATTTTAATACAAAATTTTAGAGCCATTTTCTAGAAAATCTAACTTTTAGAAAAGTTTTCCATGTAAAGGGTAGTTTAGGGTGGGGCCATTTTCTTTAAAATCTTCGTGTCGCATCCTTGAAAGACATTAAACTTAAATACCAACTTTGGTTTTTAACCGACTTTTTGTTTTTCAGTTATGCTGTCTAGACTGACAGACACACGCACGCGCGCGTACCTTTATATAAAATGCTTTTTTTTTATTCAGGAGGCCTCAAAATGTGTATTTCCGGTGAAATCTCGATATCGAATTTTTGGGTGGAATACAATACTTCCTATACTTTACTAAACGTAGTAGAGAAAGGAAAAAGCTATCACAAGTGATTGGGTCATTTTATCTACATTGTGAAATGATCGAAATGTATTTTAGGAGACCTGCTGTAGTACAGTTAGAGCTAGCTGAGGTGTATTATTTAGTTCACCACATAGTTAAGGTTTGAGTAGGCCTATTTGTTTTACTGCGACAATGTCAACATCAACGCAGATCCGTTTTCTTTTTCAGCAGTAATCATGTTAATGGCAGTAAAAAAAGCCTTATAGGTATGTATATAGAGTTTCGACGTTTTATCTTCGGGCCTTTTTTAAATGATAAAATTGAAACACTAAAAAGCTTACTTTGTTACTCATTGCATAAAAATAGTAAACTTTCATGCAATAGTTCATTTAAGTAAAACTTCTGAACTACTTGACTATGAGTGTTAGAGCATTGCAAGCCACAAGCTCGTCCTAATTTCTTGTGAAACACCGGTCGCTGAGGTAAACAAATGTCGATATGCAACCTATATGGTAATGCCTTACCATATGCCTTACTGTTCAATGCGTGTGTGCTCACCCTTGCCGAGCTTTCTGGTCATATACTAAACATTTAAGGCAGAAATAAACTGTTTATTTCTATTAAGGGGAAACAACTGTTAAGCTTAAATACTGCAAGAGGAAGTCTGTGGATCCGCCTCTGGAGATTAGGTATTTATACCCTGAAGCAACAAATATCAAGCACTCTGAACGGCTACAAGTGTGCCAGTGACCTCTGCAGAGTCATGCAACTCGACGATGTACCCACAGGCGCTTTGTCACGCAGAAAACATTTCTTGTAACTGTTTAAAGATACGGCTCAAAGAATCTAAAAAAACAAGGTTGATAAATCTTCCAGTCTTACTTACCAGCATACTCTTGTCTTCGAGATTTTTCAAACGTCATAGAAACAGATTACTTATCGCACAAACTATTCCTTGGAATGCCATTAGTCAACTTTAAGGGCTTTGAACATTTATACTTTTCTATATTTCATAGGAAATACTACGTTTTGAGAATTAAGAAAATCACTATTTGGACAAAGTTTCATGAAAATCCCCCCCCCCCCCCACCAGAGTACTTCTTTACATGAAAAAAGTATCACTAGAGTATAGCTAGAAAACAAGGATGAACATGCGCCTAGCAAATACAATGATGTTGCTCTCTCGGCATTGCCAGTTTTACACGAAAGGCGGTATCGGTGTGACTTGCACAGCCAAATCTTGTCGCCTGCTCTCTGGGTAACTGACAACGCCAAGAGAGCTTCACTGTATTGGCTAGACCCATGTTCATTTTTGTTTTATAGCTATTCTAATTATGACTTTACGGGTGATCAACCATGTTAAATTAAGAAATGTCCATCTTTTGACCAAGGGAAATGTTTGTTATTTTCGATTTATTTCAAAAAGGGCTGTCAAGATTTTGATTAAATTATCGCATGTTTAAGATATTTTTATAACAAATTAATTGTACATGGTACATTTTCTTGAAACAGCCTCTGATGTTCCCTGCATTCTGATGCCTTTGTATAATTGCCAAAGGTAAGAGATAGACAAATAATGCTGAATCTGTTGGGATCTAGTAGGAGACACCCGCAGGTCGGTGTGTGACAGTCAACCTTCAAGGTTTCAATCCGATAGCACATCATCTTACTTTGTTACGAGTTCACACATGGATCGGTGCAGGGCAACTGTACCTCCACCTATGTGACGGGCAGATGATATTAGGGTGGAACCCAACAGAACCTGCTTTCATTATCTATGGATAGATGGCAACCATTTAGTTTTTTCACTTACAATATTATTTTAAAGGTAATGGGGAACTTTGGACCGAGGGATTTAAATATCCAATTCAGTATTTACCTGGCGACAGAGGGTACCCACGAAACAAAAGCCCGGGATTTGAACCGGGGGACCTCCGGAATGAGGGCCACATACGTTGCCGCCTGACCCATCCTGCTCCGTTACATTCGTTTATTGCATAAAGTTTGAGTGCATATTCAACCTCAACCTCCACCCTGCAAAACCCCACCTCCCGTCATGTACCTAAAAGGGCAGGTACACGTATGACACACCTCGAGCGGCTCTCAGACTGCCAACATGATGAGTGCAGAAGACTCGAAGCCAATTGCTTAGGAATTCCTATGCCTGATTTAATTACTTATATTTTAAAAAACTTTTATAAATGATATTTAAAACAGATCTGCATGGCTAAACATACTGAGAAGAGAAGCTCGTGTGACTATAACCTTTTTCCTCCACTGAGCCAACTGTTAGCGCAACCTTTCCTTCAAAGCACAATTCTACGAAAGCAGGCTTTGTAATCGAATGAGTTTATTTTCGTGTTGAAGCCAGACAGTTACAAATGTTTGCTCTTCTTTTACGTTGAAAAAGTTTTATACTGATATAAAGTTTTAAACTCCTGCTCTGCATCAGCTTCCTACGAAGAGAAAGGAAATAACCTGAGAGTGTGGAAAGCCACAGAAATGCCCTTAGAGGATGAACTCCGTTCGCTCACGCACCAAGAAATGTTAGCTAAAAGCGCTGTTATACATATTCAAAAGCTGACTTAAAACGAAGCCAGCGCCACGATAACTTGTGGAATTTAATGGCTACTGTCGCGCGCGCGGAAACCTTCCCTGAACGGTAACAACCTTGATATTTTATATATCATGCTCCCTATACAAGTAATAAACTGCTTAACTAATGGGTTCGTGCTGCTACGTTTTCCTTCTTGAATGCCTTAGTTTAGAACCGTTGCAACATTCGTTCTTTCGAATTGCTTCATGTAGAGTATATATTGTGGCAATGACCCAAGCTTCGAGAGGTCAGCGACGGCTAGTTGGACAGATAAGCAACACTCTTGCCCTGCGTAAGCACCAGAAGTGCTATCCTTAAATAACAAGAATTTCCTGGAAGTTTCCCTTCCTCCCTCCGGAAGATGTATTGAGAACATCCTAAAATGTTCTGTGGAAAATTTCAGTGGCTATATTAGCCAGCGTGTTCGCGAGCGAGCAGAGTTAACTAGTGCAACCTAGGACGACAAAAAGTGCTATTCTCCGAGCGAGTTTGCTACTACTGCAAGAGATTAGAGAGGTCATGTTTTCGACTACCCACCACGTTGCGAAGGTCGGTGTGGTGATTCAGTTGGGTAGGCTATTGATCCCAAGATCTTGCGTTCAAATCTAGTCTATTTCGATGGTTTTTAAGTGTACTTATAAGACAGACCCATGTCAGTAGATTTACTGGATGTAAAGGAACTCCTGAGGGTCGAAATTCCAGCACATCGGCGGCGGCGATATGATTTGGCGATTGACAGCGTCGTTAAGAAATCAAATATTTAATTTTTTAAGCCGCGAAGAAAGTGAAAACTAAGTGAAGTGACGGAAAAGTTGAACTAGATCACACATGTGAAGTGACATTGAGAAAAAGGAATATTTGTAGTCCCATTTTTATTAAAATTGTCATCGTCATCTTCAACTTCATAGCTTGGGCCCCGTTCCCCAGTGGAAATTCATGGCAGATGATCTCCTCAGCGTCTTTCAATACTTTTATAGGCTAAATGTATATAACTGAATATCTTATTTTGGAAATATATCTTCGTTCTTGTTACTGTTGAAACCAATTGTATGTATTTGCTTTTATCTTAACATTTAGTCTGAAAATGCTTAATTCGTTCCCGATATCTTTACTCCTATTTTGGTCTTGTTAGCGTTGCTCCTATGACTCGCAATTCGGCTGTTTCTATTTTTCTCTCCTGCAATTTTGTTGAAGGCGCCATGTTTCTAACCCATAAATCAACATTGGTAATGCGATTGTTTCATAAAATTTTAATTTTATTTCCCTTGTTTTATGCCTTAAACATCCATTTATCGTACCACAGATATGTTGAATTTTTTCAAATTATTTTTCTATTTCCATGATGTGCCTGTATGTGATGATAACACTTCCTAAATATTTAAAGAAGCTGACTTGTTCAATTATTTCTATTCCGATTACAATTTTTGTTCACTTTTGATAAGGTCGAAGAAAAGCCATAGATGTTGTTTACTGATATTTTTATGTGTATTCTTTTATTATTTTACACAATTCATGAGTTGTCTTTTACAATTGATTTTCTGAAGAAGCTATTATGACCTGGTTATCCGCAAATACATAATATACAATTCGATATTAAAAACATACACTGTATAATCGATAGTGAAAGACTAATGAGTGGGAGAAACGTATTTAGAACTTTTCAGAAAGCATCGTGATTGGTTAACGTGAGGGAATTCCGTAGTAGTTGTTAGATCCAAGGTACAACAGTATAAGAAATAATTAGTGTCTAAACGCCGCCGCTTCTGTGTGGTAAAAATGCGGTGCTGAACTCTGTAAGCATCCGAATAACACGTTTTACATGGAAAAGATTTCGCTGAAGTGCATTTGATGTGCTAACAGAAGCGAGCATGACTGAGCGATCCTGTTTGACGAGCTGATACACAACCGCCAATTAATTACCTGTAGCCTCCATAGACTGCGAACAATTGAACGCTAACAAATTTCCAAAGCATGCAGTGGTACCACTGCCACAATAGTTTCGTGCTACATAAAAGAGGCCAATTTCTGCACGCCTCCTCCCATTCTATTGTGGGCGGGAGAGAGCGTGCGTGGCCTCCCTCAACTCTATTATACAACCCGTGCCTAAATTCCCAAAACAAGCCAAATCGTTACTTCGTTGCACTGGGACAGATTCTGCTCGCAAAATCAGTTGTAGCAAATAATGCAACTTGGCGCACGAAGTCTACATAATGCTTGAAACAATTTAAGTTTCGCAGCTGCTTGGGAAATATGTCCAACTGTTTCAAAAAGGGTGTGTGCTTTATATTTTTTGTGTAGTAAGATATTGCCTATTTCCTATAGTATACGGTTATGCAAAAGTCATCCAGAATGAAAAGGACTTCGGCACTTTAATCGAAATCGTTTGAATGGATTTTTCAGAAATTAAAAAAAAAACTTTCCACACACTTCCCATGTAAAGGGTAGTTTGGGGTGGAGGAATTTTTTTCAAAATCTTTGTCTCACATCCTTTTTAGATGCTAAATTTAAACACCACGCTTGGTATCTAACCTACTATTCGTATTTGAGTCGTACTGTTCAGACACACACACACACACACACACACACACACACACACACACACACACACACACACACACACACACACACACACACACGCAGACGGACTTTTTCTAACAAATGCTATTTTCGATTCTTAAAATGTCGAAAGAAGTATTTCTGGCTAAACCTTGCCTTTTCTATTGTACATGGAAAGGAAACTAATAAAGCATAATGAATAGAGAGCCACGTGAATATAATGCATTATATTTAGAACAAAATTGTTTCTTTTTCTAACAAAAACTCGCTCAAGATCGTTTAATTGACAAATTTTGACATACATCTGAAACTTCCTCCTTCTTGGTGTTCAATTTTAGTGTACAAAATATGGAATTCGTGCTCCATGGGGATTCTTGATCTTCACTACACTGAAACTAGTAGAAACAGGTTCAAAAGGAGAGAATTAAAGGGGCAGGGATAAGTAACGAGCAACAATAAAACTAACGAGACAGTGTTTTGGAGTTACTAATACCTGCGCTAATAGCCGGTGCAGAGGAAGTCGAGCTAAGCTGGAAGTTGTGGTATAAAGCCACGCCTCTAAAAGCTGCAGTTCTGGCCCCTGATATATTGCTCACCAAAACAGATAAAATGAGCAGGCGGTATTCGTGAAGTTACATCATTATATTCCAACCCAAAACTGGAACATGCTCAGGCACTCCCCCGAATATATTCACATAGAACTGGTTTTTCCAGGTGCAGCCAGGAAATTCTTGAATTATATTCTTCCAGATCGTAATTATGCAGTTAATAAATAATTACACAAGTGAGGGGACCACCCTGAGGCGCAGTGATACAAACTTACATTGTTAATAGTTACTTACATAATAACCGATAAACGTTTAATGTTCTTTCGTAAATTTTGGAGCACCTGCCTAAGTGGCGGTTGAAACAGAATATAGAATGATGAGGTCACTTGAAGGTCGTTGTAACAGAGTAAGTGGTTTCTGAATACAAATTAAGTAAATAAGGAAAAACGCATGAATATGAGTACGATAAGGGAAGAGAGGGGAAATCTTGCACCTTGACCCAAAGCGGTTATTTTGTGTGCTTATCACTCACATGGAAAAGACTATAGGCCGACAGAGAAGTCCGGGATCCCCGGTTACGCTGCCAGTCTGCTCAGGAAAAGCTTCCCTCTAGAGGAAGCGGGGAGAACTGGAGCCACCCGAGACGGCTTAGAGAAGCTTACCACCTGACAAAACTGAAAACTTTTCAGCGAATAAGCTCCGGTGAGCATACGCCCCACGTGAGCACGCATTTTTAAGGTTGCAAATCTTGACGCTCGATAAGACATTAGATTACGCAATGTAAGGAGCCTTCAGTATTTTACTTTGCGAAATACTAATACTACTAGAGTAGCCGTCAGGAACGATGGCGGTAAATGACATGACGCGCAGGTAGGGGTAATAGGGGACATGCTGCGTTGCAAATGTTTACCATTTCCCTCAGGAAGTATTTGTACACATACACAATTTCTCTGATTTGACTGTGGTAACGCAACTTGCCCCCCCCCCTTTCTGCCATCGTCGGAACTCTTAACGAATTTACTATCACACAATGAAGAGGACTTATTGCTCGGCAAGTACTCTCACACGTCTGATTGGCTAGAAAACACGTGACTGTGACGTCGTTGAATATTTGTGTTGTGCGCAGCCAGGCTCCAAAGGGTTCAGAACACAGGACTCCGGTCCATATTCTCTGTCCCCTTACCCTTCCCGTGAGACTACTTCACGAAGCCTCATCTCTTCTATACGTGGAGGATGAAATTAGGCGCCGGGTAGCAAAATTATACGCCAGTTTACCTAATCACCAAAGCGCCCTAGTTAGATCTCTAGGGAACTACGACCCCTCAACACGCCGCTTCAGGGCGTATAGGGTTCCCCGCATGGCTTGCGGGCACGCCCCATAACCTAGGAGAACATCCACCAGCAGCTAAAGCTGAACTCCTAAGATCCCTACAGAGAGTTGATCCTCTCCAAAATTTCTTCCCCAATCAAAATTCAAAATTCACGAAACACCAATTTAAAACCGTTTAATACACGCCAGAATGCAGACATTGTTGTGTCCTGCAGGACGGCTGTCAAGGGGCTTTAAAGCTCCCTTCTAACCCTCACCAACTTAAACCTAAAACAAAGTCACCCTACAAAAACTCATATCCTTAATCTTTACCTGCGGTTAAACCCCAATCAGGGGTAAACACGCAGCAAAAGTCGTCGGGCTGAACCTCAGCCTGCCAGTAGCTCGTCATCGTCGTCCTTCATTTATGTTAGCTGGCTTTGTCCATTTATCCTATTTGTCTCCATGTGTTACACGCTCCGCGCGGTTTTGAAGTGTCGGAAGTTGAGTGGCGAGCACCCGCGACCCAGATGCCGCTTAGGGCGTTGCCTTTCAATCTGATGACCCTTCGCCATTGTGCAAAACATTCGGTGCCATCCACAAATCTTCTCCATCCCTGAGCTTTCGTCGGACCATTACCCGGTGCTTTTGTTTTTCAAGGCACGGCCAACACCCAAAGCCTGGACGGGCATAAATCCACGAAAAACCGACTGGGTTAAATATAAAGCTCTTATGGCAGAACAACAGCCTGACATCCAGCCATGCCTCAATACTGAAGATGCAGACCAACTCGCATCCAAAATAACCAGTACCATGACTGCAGCTATGTCTCAAGCCACTCCTCCTCGACGTCGCTTCTTCCAAGATATGAAGCCACTTCCACAAGCCATACGTCAGCTCATCGCCACAAAAAACAAGGCACGGCGCAAATATCAACAAACACGCAGTCCCATAGATAAGAGAGAGTGGAATCGTCTCCAGAGCATCGTCAAACTGGAGCTCCAAGACCACAGTAATGAAGAGTGGGAACGACGCCTAGGCACTCTCGATACAGAGGACTCTCTCTGGAGAATGTCTAAGGCTATATTGCGAGTTCCCTCTTCCGATCCTCCACTCTCAGACGGCAATAGAGTTGCCCAGTCTATGAGAGAAAAAGTTGAGTTGATGGCTGAACATCTTGCCTCGACATTCCATCCTGCGCAAAGTCTCGACGATGAGCTGACTAACGACGTCGAAGAAAAAGTTCGCGAATACCTTGACGAACCCTTCGACGCTGAAGAAGTGTGCCTGACCACGATAGAGGAAGTTAGCAAAATAGTGGCCTCTGTCCGTCCATACAAAGCGGCGGGCAATGACAACCTGCCATATGCCGCTTTCAAATCTTTACCACCAAACTGGACTGCTATACTTGTGCACCTTTTCAATAGTCTTCTGCGACTAGCACATTTCCCGGCCGCATGGAAACATGCCCACATTATCACACTGCCTAAGCCGGGAAAGAATGCTGCACATCCCGGAAACCATAGACCTATAAGTCTCCTACCGGCCATCAGTAAACTGTTCGAAAAGGTGCTTCAAAAACGTCTTCAAAATATCCTGGACAATCAAAACATCCTTCGACCAGAACAATTTGGCTTCCGTCGACAGCACTCTACCACACACCAACTCCTACGTATCGTGGATGATGTTATACGTGGATTTAACCATCGGCACTATGTTGCAGCCCTCTTCTTGGACATATCACGGGCCTTCGATACCGTCTGGCATCAAGGTCTACTACATAGACTTATACACTACGACACCCCGTCATATCTGGTACACATGATGAGCAATTTCCTCAGTAACCGGACGTTTGTTGTCACCAAGGACAGCATACACTCACAACCATATGGAATCAACGCAGGGGTACCCCAAGGCAGTGTTCTGGGGCCTCTGCTATTTCTGACATTCATCAACACCCTTCCTACTCATAGGGGCTGCAACCTATACCTCTTTGCTGACGACACTGCAATAACCTCAGACTCATCACATCACGATATTGCAGTGCAAAGATTGCAACGCTACGCCGACATGCTAACTGTATGGTTTGCCACGTGGCGACTTAACATCAATGCCGCCAAATCCACGGCCATCACTTTTACGAGACGTCATCTACAGGATGTGAACAACCTACGTCTGTCAGGAGTTGACATTCCCTGGTCGACGGAAGCCACTTACTTAGGCGTCAAATTGGACGTGAAACTAACATGGAAACCACATATCATGAGCCTAGTCTGCAAGATCAACAGACGCTTAGGATTATTGTACCCCTTGTACAATAAAAAATCCGTAATGTCACTAAGGAATAAAATCCTAGTGTACAAGCAAGTTGTAAGGCCAGCTCTAACCTACGCTTGTCAAGTCTGGGGTGCTGCAGCGAGGACCAATCTCTACCCACTACAGGTACTGCAGAACCGCTACCTAAGAGCTTCAGTAGCCGCTGATTGGTACATCCCCAACGAGAACATACATAAAGACCTCAAACTCCCAACGCTCATCGACTTCATCAAGAGCCTTGCCAACACCTTCTACGCCAGACTTCCAGGCAGTTTTAATGAACTAATAAGAGGTCTCGGGGAGTACGACATAGACCCCGGCGAGACATACAAGCGACCCAGACTGGTACTTACCAATAACCGACTCTGACAAATCACCATCCCCATAATCAACAGTATACCATATCCATCAAAAAAAAAAAAAAAAAAAAAAAAAATCATCATCCCAACACAATACACTTTCATACCATCTTTTAATTCTTCATCCACAACTTATACTCCACCATCTAACCACCGTCTTCTTTGAATTTTATATCTTTAACCAGTAAGGGATCTAATCCCGGAATGGTCCAAGGTCAAGGGCGCCTCCCATAGGGAGGATAACCCCTTAATGACCATCACCCAGGGGACTGATGACCCTGCAGTATTTTAATCAAAATCATTGGAATAATTTTAAAGAAAATGGAAAATGCCTTAAAAATCTTTCTTTTAAAGGACAGTTTGGGGGAGGAAGGGAACTTCTTGAATCTTCGTGTCGCATTATGGAAGATACTGAGATTAAATACCAACTTTAATATTTGCGTTGACCTTGGTATTGGATTTTTGGGTGGAAAGCAATGTGTACTAATATGTGCCTGATAGAGAAAGTAAAACACCACAATAATTGACCGGTAGGTAGACAGGATTTGCATCTTGCTCGTGTTCTGTTTTCATGTGCACGTCCATGCTAATTCCTTTGGCCCACTGTGCAGGTAGGTACCTCATTTCTGGAGATCCTGGAATTAGCGACCTTAAGACCGCAGCAGTTTGGCTGTCGAAACGGATCTCGAATGCCCCGCCCTCTGGAAGGCCGCAGTTAAACCAAACAACGTCTCCTAAAATAGAAATGAGCGTTACGCTGCGCTAGTTAGAACGTTCAAGAGGGTGTGGAAGCCCCTCACTTATCATTCCCACTGGATAAGGGTCATTAGTTCAATACCGACAGGTTCCTTTCTAATTTGTTTTATTTCTGTTTTGTGCTGGTAAACGCCCTACCCACGCGCGGACTGAAACTCGCTCCCTTCACAGCGCTTTCCTTTATTCATTTGTCTTACTCAGACGAGGAAGTGCGGCTATTTACAAGCGGACGGGCAGTAGCATCATCAAAGGTCGCGCCTTTTCGGTGTACACCGTGACATCTGGGGAAAAATGCATAAATATGCTTCAAGGCGCGGACAAAATAAAAACATATCACAAAATAACATCTCTTTTCTGTAACCTCATGTGGCAAACGCACAGATTGCACAAGTATTGCTAATAATTTAAAAGTGAAAAATAAAACCTAAACTAAGTGTAGAGATAGCAGCGAAAGATAATGTGAATTTATGTGATGTCCATTTATTTAAAAAGGACATAAATATAAAACACACCATATACATGCTGTAGTATATTTAGGAGCAGTATTTATTATTGCTTAATATTGGTTACAACAATCGCATGGGTCTGAAGACCACATATGCTCACTAGCAAAATACATGGTTTGGTAATTATTGCTTCATACACAACGAAAAAATCTCTGAATTTCTCTCCCCGACTCCTTTCCACACTCACACGCTACAGATTATATTGGGCGCCCCTCCCTCCCCCCCCCCCAAAAAAAAAAGACAACGCTTACTATGTTGAGTGGGATGTGTCGGTTTTCAAATAGGTACCCCAGTAAGGAAGTGCACGGTTTGGACGCTGTAGATCGTCGAAGTTTAACAACGAACGGTTGTGACAATTTGCTACCATTCGTTTTGGTATCTTAATACGGAAGGTATGCCATCTGGGTATTGGGATGAACTACCTGAGCATAATAACATTCCTGCGCATGCGCTAAATTCCTCCATAGGGTCCTTGGCTCGCATCCTATTGCGTTACTTGTGTAGTTTCCAGTATAGTAACTTTTTTAACAGCAGAATATGTTTACAAAACATTTACGCAAACACCTAATATCTTATTATACGTATTTTCATTAAGTATGTTCCCAAGTTAGACATGTTTTGACCATTTAGAATAAAGTCACCATGCTGTCCTTTGCCTGCTGGAAGCCAAAAATTCTCCGATATAATTTTTTGTGCTTTTTTTCGTCTATACGCATGATGCCAAAATATGTGCAATCTTCTTGTTCCCTGTATGGACAGATGCTCCTGTCAGTTCGTCAACAATCTAACGAGCTTTCCACCCTCCCAATCTAAGCCATGCTGTTCCCGTCCTCTGTTCCATATTCAGCTCCAAAATAGTTCTTCCAGTGCCATTTCAAGGCTTGGACCAAATTTCCCACGCCATAGCGTCCTTCCCTGACTTGAAATAGTAATACCAGCAATTGAAAGTGATTGTGTTTAAATTCAGTTTTAGGAGGCAATCGTAACACCCAAATGTAACCAATACAGATATTCATTCTATTCTGGTCCGTTGTTGATACACATAATTCTGAATCGGTTAGATCCAGTGAATCCAGTCAATATTTAACACAGGTAGCGGAAATTACAAATAAATACATACTAGTAAAATGTCAAATTTGTATTCACTTTTGTTTTCAGGTTTTGAGAGATATCGGTTTACTTAACCTCAAAGATATTAAGTTGGTACTTACCGCTGTGTTATCCCTGTTGAGGATCTCCAGTGGTGCCCGTATGCTGGGCTTTCCTAAGTACCAGTCCTCTTGCGAGTTGTAATCCCCCAGCAAGGATACCAACCGTGGAACGTTTACATAGTTGTCATCATCAAAGTGACAGAACCACCTGTAACAAACAAAATAAAAATATTGATTATACGTGCACTTATTTTGTATGGGATATTCCGTTACAACATAGGTAAATACTGCAATCTTTTGTATCCCTAGGGTTGCAAATATTGAGCTGTTCATAAAACAATTATTACATTATAGCCGGGAGCACACATAAAGACGGGAGAGTGCAGGTTGCGCAGTAATACTGCTGAGTCACGTGACCTGCCAGCACCCAGCGCAGGGTGAGCGAGAATTAAAGGAACAGCGTACTCTCTCTCTCTCCCTCTCCTTCTCTCTCCCTCTCCTTCTCTCCCCTGATCCTCTGTCATTTGTCCTCCCGAATCTAGCCAAACTTTCTAATACATAATCGATTTATTACGCATAATCGCCATATAATACGCAATCGATATAATACTGTGACTTTTTGGTGTTGTGTGTAGTGAAGTAGAGAAGACAGATGTAGTCTAGATAAAGAAACACTTTTATTTCCGTAAACAGTAACTTTGTACACTCGTTGCAACAACAAGAAAGTCTTTTCCCATTCACCAACAGCACGGCTTCGAACTCGTAACACAAAGAACTAACTCTTCTCCGTCGGCACAACTCTCCACATCGTCTGTCCGTCTCCGTCGGCACGACTATTCAACCTTCACATACGTCTGACTGTTCTCCGTCGGCACTACTCAACGCTTCACGTACGTCTGACTGACTCTTCTCACACTTTACCGCTATTTATATCTCCCAGGCACTATTCTGGAAGCTTCCGGAACGTTCACTTATTTAGCGGTGAAACACAAAGCAGACAGTTCTAGAAGCCTCTATCACTTTCTCTCTTTCGGCAAGCGCCCCAACAATGCGGCCATTCTCCGTCTCTTTCCTTCGGCTCCTTTGCGGTAGTGCCGACAATAATGCGATGGGTGACACTGCGGTTGTCGGCAATTAGATACGGCGGGCGCGGTGACACTGCTCCCTCCTCAGAGCTGGTCGTCCCGACCAGCACTATCACTGCGGCATCTCCCTTGCGCCCCGGTGGACTAACCCATCGAACCTCTTCTCCAGGAGGCACGATCCTAGGTATCGCTGTTGGATAGTGTCCCTTGGTCCGGGTAGGACGACGTATGCCATCCTGCTTCGAAATTCTGCAACAGTACCGCCGGTCTTGGCGGGCCCTCGTCCAGTTGCCCTTCTTCCTGGTGTGTTGACGGGCCATCCTGCGCACTTGGAAACGGCTCATTGGGTACCGTGTCCGCCGACCTCTCTGGCGCACCTTCGCAGCCACCTTGCTTCCGATGGGTCCGGCAACAAACCCCACCACATCCGCGCGAGTCGCGTCCACCGCTGCACTCGTGTTCACTCGTGCTCGGCACGGCCTCTCCTGTATCCTGCCGTCCACGATGATGTCCACCCTTCTTCCGTTCACGGCACTATGCGTCAGGTGATTGGATGGCTCCGACGGTCCCCCCATGTCACATGCCAAGTCGGTTCTCGCGTGATGCTCGTTTGCTTGTGCGCTTCCCTGCTGATCGTCCTCCACGTCGTATCCTGGTTGGTTACGTACCCGACACACTCCTCCAGAGGATCCCCGACGACGTCCCTGAACTACCCCTTTGTCTTCCCCGAGACGTACACTTTCGTTATCTGAAACGGGCGCAACTGTCGCCTCGGCCACTAGGTGCTTCCTCCCCGGGTCCGCGCTATTCCGTCTGCCCCTGGCATCCAGTACTTTGACGCTCTCGTCAACTCTTACTACCAGGGCGCCAAGACGTTCCCCGTCGTCCTCCACGACGTCCACATGCTGGCAGAGGTCTTCCACCTTTTCGCCGAGTTCTTCCACGTCTTCCGTCACGCCAATCAGTTCGCCGAGTTGTTCCACGTCTTCCGTCATGCCAATCAGTTCGCCGAGTTGTTCCACGTCTTCCGTCACGCCAATTAGTTCGCCGAGTTGTTCCACGTCTTCCGTCACGCCAATCAGTTCGCCGAGTTGTTCCACGTCTTCCGTCACGCCAATCAGTTCGCCGAGTTGTTCCACGTCTTCCCTCACGCCAATCAGTTCGCCGAGTTGTTCCAGGTCTTCCCTCATATCATCCGAAACGGGCGCGACTGTCGCCTCGGCCACTAGGTGCTCCCTCTCCGGCTCCGCGCTATTCCGTCTGCCCCTGGCATCCAGTACTTTGACGCTCTCGTCAACTCTTACTACCAGGGCGCCAAGACGTTCCCCGTCGTCCTCCACGACGTCCACGTGCTGGCAGAGGTCTTCCACCTTTTCGCCGAGTTCTTCCACGTCTTCCGTCACGCCAATCAGTTCGCCGTCAATTTTCGCCGATAGCTCCGTCTTCATCTCTTTCAGCTCGGCAGCGAGGTTGTTTCTCGTCTTTATTTCTTCTTTCAGCTCGGCAAAGAGGTTGTTTCTCGTCTTCATTTCTTCTTTCAGCTCGGCAACGAGGTTGTTTCTCGTCTTCATTTCTTCTTTCAGCTCGGCAACGAGGATGTCGTTTCTCGTTTCCATTTTGGCAGCGAGGTTGTCGTTTCTCGTTTCCATTTTGGCAAATAATTCTTTCATCATTGCCATCATCCTGGTTTCCGAATCTCCCTCCATCTTGGTTCTAACGTTGCAACTTCTAACGACGATGTAACGAAACTAGAAGCAATTCGACGAATCCCACTTCTGACACCAGTGTGACTTTTTGGTGTTGTGTGTAGTGAAGTAGAGAAGACAGATGTAGTCTAGATAAAGAAACACTTTTATTTCCGTAAACAGTAACTTTGTACACTCGTTGCAACAACAAGAAAGTCTTTTCCCATTCACCAACAGCACGGCTTCGAACTCGTAACACAAAGAACTAACTCTTCTCCGTCGGCACAACTCTCCACATCGTCTGTCCGTCTCCGTCGGCACGACTATTCAACCTTCACATACGTCTGACTGTTCTCCGTCGGCACTACTCAACGCTTCACGTACGTCTGACTGACTCTTCTCACACTTTACCGCTATTTATATCTCCCAGGCACTATTCTGGAAGCTTCCGGAACGTTCACTTATTTAGCGGTGAAACACAAAGCAGACAGTTCTAGAAGCCTCTATCACTTTCTCTCTTTCGGCAAGCGCCCCAACAATGCGGCCATTCTCCGTCTCTTTCCTTCGGCTCCTTTGCGGTAGTGCCGACAATAATGCGATGGGTGACACTGCGGTTGTCGGCAATTAGATACGGCGGGCGCGGTGACACTACCTTAATCGACATATGCAGTGATAATTGCTGCGATATTTTGTCTTTGGAAATAAAACAAATGTTTGTTGCAAAAAAGTTAATACTAATCTTCCGGTTAAGGATACTGAATTTTGGGCAACATTTCGAAGGAGAAAAGATAACATTTTTAAAATGTTAATGAAAAAGAATTTAACCAATATCGTATTAGAATGCATGTATGTTTTTCTGTTTATGGTCATAGAAACACGACTTTTAGGCGTAGATGTGCACAAATAACTCCTGAAACTTCAAAACTTAAATTTTCTAGTCGTCCTGTTTTCTCACACTTCTACCAATATAATGTACTCCCTATTTTCCTTTTTTTTTTAATTTTTTGTTATTTCGTTCAGATTTTTAATATAATATGCTCTATAAAGGCGGAAGAAGAGAGCTTAAAATCCTTTTCCTCTTTAAGATTTTACTAATAATTTAGTGCATATTTTTAAAATAAATTTGTGTCTTACATAATTTTTCCCTGGAAAAATGTTAATGTTCAATAAAAGTTTTGCTTCTGATTGTAAACAATTATATTGGAGAAATAGTGGATGAAGTGGAAAAATTTGCAAATTTTTATCACGTGGCACATTTCACACGAGGATTCATTTTTACTTTTAGAAAATTTAATTACTGCAAAGTTAGATAATAAGACAATGAAAAATAATGCTATACCTCACACACAACTGTACAGTGCCGTGGTTGCCTGTAGCAGTAAGGACTTAAATTCTTAATTTAGTTTCAGTTTAACCTCGCCTATGTGCAGGCAGCTTCATCACTGTGTGTTTGTAGCGGGTTAATCTACTTTAAAGGCGAAAGCCTAATAGAGTCCTATGTAGAAACTTGTGCTCAATATTGGGGTTTTTCCAAGCTCTTTCAGGTAAACCAACCCATTGCACTCTATCTATAAGACCCAGCGCATATATTTATAGAAAAGTTTGATAAAAATCCAACGCTAGCTTTAGAAGCATTTTGGCATAAAAATCACATTTATTATATAAGTACAAAGTAAATCACAACTAGCATATACGTTATATGTGACCATTACTGTACATCACCTGCGAGTACTATCGACCTTTGCCATCCACCTAGGGTTAGTGATTGCTTTTAATTCCTTGAGCGTTTTCACCAAGGCTATATAAATTTACTTCGTTCAGGGAACAAACGCGAACACAGCAAAAACTAATTAAAAGTCCTTTGTTTTGCTCTGATAGCCATAGGAAGTTCTTTCTCGTTTATCTGCAACATCTCTGGCTGGAACAGACTCAAGTACTACATCTTGCAAAGTCAGTTCCGCCTTTTATTGCTTACCTTGCAGAAACACTGCAATCACGTAATGCTCCATTAAAAGGCACTAATAACAAAAAATTCCACTCAGTTTTCCGCTCCCATAGCTTAAAATGTGCTTGTTCTAATCAATCCCCACGGCTAAGGCAAGTCTATGGAATGTTATGTGCACCAATTATACCAACGTAACATTGTTAGCCCGCCTTTGTAGCGTGGTGATAGCGTGTGTGTCTCACGTCCAAGAGGTCGCGAGTTCGAATCTTGCTTATGGTGAGTTATGCAAATAAGGTTTTTTACCGAGGTTTTCCCTTATCCTGAGAAGAATGTCGGGTAACTAAGAGCCCTATGAATCACGGGCCCATTTGAGTATCATTTCACCCGTTTTAGTGGCGTGCATAATTAGTGCTATCACTTTCTGTAATCCAATTAAACTTCTCTTATAATAAATAACAACTCTGGTATTTTCTCTCACTTTATGAATTTACAATTCATCGTGACCTTGCAAATCACAGGTGTTCTCTGCTCCCGTGATCTTTAGCATACTTCACTCAATCTAACAAACAGCTGGCTTCGACGATACACTCACTAAACACTTTCGTAAAATTCTTCTTCGTCTTCACGGTTTAGACCTTTCATTGGCCTGATCCGGCTCCAAATTGCTGCTGCTTCCATCTTTTCCTAGGTCTCCCCAAGTTTCTTCTTCCTCGTGGTGAATAGTTATATACTGGTTCTTCTACGTGTAATTGTTGCCTTATTTCTATATTATGTTTTTGTCTGTTCTTTGATATCGTGCTATACATCTAAGGAATCTCATTTCTGCAGCTTGTATTTTAGCTGAGTGTTGTGTCATCTTACTCCATGTTTCGAATCCATAAGTTATTGTTGGAACTGCCTTCGTTCTGTATAATTTAATTATAGTCTTTTCTAGTTTTATTTGTCAAAGTTTTATTTAGTTTTCCTGTTACATAATTAAATTCGTTTAATTTATTATTTAGATTTATTTCCATTGTATATGATACTTCGCTGCGTAAAAAACTAAATGAAAATCGCAATACTCGACATAAAACAGCTCTGCCACTGACTGGTTCTCTTCTTTATGTAGTCGAAAAGAAGTGCCAGCGAATTCTCTGGAAATACATTTTTTCTTGAGTTCTCGTAAACAAGCAGAAAGTCTCTCAAAATTCCTGGATTCGTTAGTCGTCTTTGTTCTGACCACTCCATTGTCGTCGGGCCGCGTATTTACAAGTAGTGATATGAAATAGCGAACGACGGCTGGTATTTACGACTTCAAATAAGCATTTCGTTTTCTACCCGCGGGGTTCACCCAATAACCTCAGCCACGTTCGGGTTCGATTCCTGGGTGCATATTTTTCAATAGCGAAGCTCATTTCCTATCCGCTTTAGTGACTAGAACTATGAATGTGTATGCCATTTTACTTAACAGAAAACCTAAAGAAAAGAAAATATGTGAAGTATTCCACTCACGTTATTTTCTCTACTCTTGCACAAACTTCGGTTAATCAACATAAACATTTATGGAAATAATTTAATTCTAATTTTCTTATAGGTACAATGGGAATACAGTAGGCTTTAAGCGATAGTCAGATCTTTTAATGCTGGTCACTAATGATGGTTCTGAAACTCTGTTTCTGAAACGTAAAAGTATTGGACTATTCAAATAAAGAATATCCCCGAAATGGCTCACCCAACAAATATTATTTAATATCAATTATGCGTTTTACCAAGAACTGCATTTTTTGTTGTAGTAATACTTTGTCTATCTCTTACAATTTACCAATATCCAAAAGTCACTGGAACGAAGAGGATTTCTGAAAACGTTCGCATTAAATTCAAGATATGCATTTCAGTTGTCAGAAAAACGTATTTTTTTTTAAGAAAATCAAAATTTTCGAAAAATGTTCTATATAAAGGGTGGATGGGTTGGCGGGGGGGGGGGACTTTCTTGAAAATCTTGGTGTCACGTCCTTGGAAGACGTTGAACCTAGATATCAAGTTTGGTATTAAATGTATTATTCGATTTGGAATTATGCTGTTAACACGCACACACACATACACACACGCGGACCTTTTTCTCATTTTTTCAGGGAGTGTGTACTTCCGTTCAAATCTCGATATCAAATTTTTGCAGTGACTTCTCTACCTATTATGTATACGGAAAAGATAAACATTTATGTGGAGGTTGAAGAAATAACTAAGGAAGTTATTAACAAAGTTATTTGTATGGTATGTGGCAATGTACGTATAATGAAGAAGCGTGTGAGAAAAACATTATTGCTAAACATTTCAAACGTGGTTATGGAGAAAACTGGAGCGTGTGAAATGCGCAGAGATAATAAGCAATGAAGCTGCTTTAGAAAGAATACAACTGACCAGGAAGAGAAAAGTCATATAAACAAATTGCTTCCTAAAGTGTGCCGTGAAGTTTCAATTGTTATAAAATGATAAAGGCGGAAAATCCTGTGGCTGTATACAGAAGTCATATATACGAAAATGACTTTACTCTGAGGTACAATCACGCAAAAAACTATTCAGCGTATCGATATGGGACTATGACCATTCGAAGTGGAAACGTTCATACATGGTTATATGCTAATTATTTTCTGTATTCCATGTCATTGGCCATCCATTCAAAGCCAAAAGTCGCGAGTTTGAACCCCAGCAACTGCAGTCAAATGTGACTGTGGTAAAGGAAGGGGAGGGTCGAAGTAAAATATTCGGTGTAATGCCACGCTTGGTTACATTTGACTGCAGTTGCATGAATTTTGCTTCTTATTCTTTAAAAAATGCATAACAGTTTTGTTGAACATTTTGATACTTATACAATATGACATTCTGTGAATATTTCAATTGTATTTATTTAGGTTAGTATAACAAGAAACTACAAAGAAACAGCCAATAAGATATACCAAAAATTAACAAATTTATATCTATCTTATAAAACACACTACCAGTTAAAAGTTAAAAAAAATTCCGAACATCTTTCCATTGCCAGGAAATTGGGAAGTGTAAAAACTTAACTATTAATGTTAATGGTTTTTTATATTAATGTAATTATTTAATTGTAAATTTAAATAAATATGTTATGTTTTTGTTAAATGTTTAGTCATTGATTTACAGGTTAAGATTAATGCCCAGCGAAGCGGGCGGGTGACAGCTTGTTCATAAAACCGAAAGTTGATAATCATTAATACATAAAAAATGCTTTAGATAATTAAAGAGGTATACGAAAGTTAAGATAACCAATAGTTCAATGCATAAAATGTGTCGGTCATTAACCCTTGAGAAAATAAAGATCGTTAATGTTAAAGACTTATTGGTTTCTGTTTAATGACAGTGACTCTCAACAGTTTCTAAACGCCTGGTATTCATTAGCCATAACTCCTAAACAAAACTGGTTTATCTAGCACGCCACTGATACATAAAGGTTAATTGTATATAGGAATTGTGAAGAGCGGGGAGAAATGATACGATAATGACACGTTTCTCTCTAACGTCAGAAACACTATAAAAAATAGTAAACTGCTTTGTAAAGAACGCAATTATTCACCATGTTGTTGCTGACTCATTGGCCTTAATTTGGGAAAAGTTTCCCGACGGTAGGAAGTGCACGGGGTGGAGTCCTGATTAAATCAACCTGATAGGTTCACGCACCATTCCTCGCTGGCACAAACAGCGTCACTGACTCGAAGTTTGTGTAAAACCTTCTACGATTCAAAACTAATATCAATTAAGGGTACTCGTACCTGAATGTTCATCACAATTTTCAAAAATTAGAAACTCAATTATGTCCAAAAATACTTTGGAACCTTTAACTTCAGTTACAACTATCTATGGCTTTTTTGTACCCGGGTCCTTTAGGCCTAGAATGGCGGTTCAAATTTTGCAAGCTTTGTCGTCTGTCTGTCCGCAAGACTTTACATGTTCGTTAAGCTTCGAAATGTCTTACATGGGGTTTGAAAAATGTTTGCAGACACATTGTTTCAATTGTGGTAAGAATCTGTAGTTTGGGGCTACTTATAATGAACAAGATCTTCTAAAATTGACGTAGGCGATACAGTGAACACAGGATGAAATGTTACATTCGAGTAAATTTGACTACGTTAATCAAATTTGATCAATATTAATTAAAGTTTAAAAATCTGAATTGTAGAACTCTTTCTTAAAACGTGAATAATAATCTTACCAACGCTACCCCATTATATCAGCCAAACCACCAACGGATCTTAAATTAATGCTATGCATAAATTTACCGTTTTGTTGTTAAGAAGGCTTCGCGACTGTATGCACTATAGTAGTGCTTTAGTTTAAATCTAGTGGTATACAGAGGTTTACGTAGAAGTTCACTTATTTGTAGCACCTGGCTTAAGACACGAATACAGCTATGACATATTTGAGATCTAACGGGTCACATGAAAACAGCTTCATTATTTGGTTTGAGGAGGATCTGGCTTCAAACTGTGGCATCCTATAAAAATATGAATCATTTTAGGAACCCATGCATATACCAGCAGTTATAAAAAGTTGAAATAAATAGTTCCATATTGGGTACAAAAATAAACTATTTGTAATTGGTTTACAAATGTTTAAGCTGTATATTTAATTGAATTGCTTTATACTTTTTCTAGCACCTATTTATAGTAGGCGGAGGAAGTATTGCACTGCACCAAAAAATTCGACATGGAGACTTCAATGGAAATATGTCTTTAGGTTCCCTGAGGAAAAGGCACATGTGTGAATAGCATGTGTTTATTATTAAGACACTTTCTTATTTCATCACGTATAGGTTATTACTCCTTATATCAATAAAGGTATTAGTACGAATAGAAGATTTGTGGTAGATAATGCAATATTAAATCGATTTTCCACACTTCATTTCCTATTAGATTTATTGTTGGAGCAGCTCAAAAATGAAGTTAGCTAAAAAATAATCTTGATATGTAGATGTGTTCAGCATCTTCTAAGAATACAACCCCCACTACAACGGTTTTAATTAAAATGCCTTATGTCTAACATATTTACATGAGTATTAAAATTAATATCCTGAAATTTTTGTAATTACCCTGTGAAGCACTCTTCATTCCAAATTAAATTTTATAATTTGAATAAATTGCCAGCTACATATATTAAAACGTGTAGATCTCTAAAATACACAAATATAGCAAATATTTTGTTTCCTAAGCCATTCCGACACATTTAATTGTACTGGTTTGAAATGTTCAATACTTTTCTCATGTCTGTAGCGGATGCCATGCAGTTTTTTTTTTTTTTTTTTTTTTTTTTTTTTTTTTTTTTTTTTTTTTCCTCCTGGTGATGTAATGCAAAGAGTGGAAAATTTCAAGCCTGGTGTATCCCTCCACTATTCCTTTTGTATCTACAAAATGTATGGAGAACATTTCTGCAATCGCTTTTCAATTAATTAGATATATAGGTATACTTCCTCTAATCTTGTACAAAATATTCTTAAATACGCTTATTCCGCCATCTACTTTATCTTGATCGAGATAACACATTTACAGAAATTATCTTACTGCTAAGTTTCTCGTAGATTCGAGGGAAATATAAGAATCTTTGAGCGATAGTCAAATCTTTCAAAATCTGGTCGCTATGGATGCTTTTGAAATTAGGTTCTCTTTGAACGACCAAGAGGTAAAAAAAATGTCCTAACGTATTCGTATATGTAAAAAGTACAGTGTTGGAAATATCAAACAAATAATAGAGAATATCTCCGAAATGGCTCACCGAAAAAAGATAAAATGAATTGAAATAAAATTGTATTTTGAGATCTACATTTCTGTGTACTAAGATTTTGTCTCTTTCACGGTTCACAAGATTAACATTTTATGAAAATATCTTAAATATGTGGTTACTTTAACCAAAATCGTACGAGCCGTTTTTGATAAAATCCAAATTTTTGAAAACTGATTTATGTAAAGGGTAGTTTGGGGTGGAGGCATTTTCTTGAAAAAATTTCGTGTAGCATCCTAAAAGGTGCTGAACTTAAATATCAAGTTTGGTATTTAACCAACTTCTCGTTTTTGAGTTATGCTGTTCACACAGACACACGGATGTTTTACGATAAAGTAAAAATGTGCTTTTGTAGGGAATAAATTTGTAGAAGAGAGATAACAAGAAACGATATTAACTAGAGAAAGTTATGTGAATATAACGCAGCACTGCCTGGAGTACATGATAATGAATCGTTAAAGAATTACTTGTATTTAGTACGTGATAAATCGAACGCAGTTGGTAGCACTGGATATATTTATCATACGGAAGGAAGCCTGAGCGTCGCCCTGTCAGTGTCATTAACCGTACCAAGAATTAAAAACCTGAATTCCTGCGGTAATATATGTTTTTCTCCAGCATGTTTGGAAAAAAGGCCGGCAGCAGGATGCGTGGTTTGCCCGCAGGAACCGCTGACAGGTTTGAGCAACCGGCCCAACGCCCAAGCAATTAAAAACATATACAGGCCAGCAGCCTGTCAAAGCCAGTTTTCTCTGTCAAAATTATAATGCTTCGACTGCGTACAGAACAAGTTCTATATCTCGAATTCCTTATTACTTCGTACGCAGTTGAACTCTTGTGGAATGAAGCGGCGTTTATACGAGGTTAAAAATAACTGTCTCTATCACATGGCATTATGGAAGTGTCTCACTTTAAAAAATATGTCCGGAATTCTGTTGGCAATCCTGGCGGAAGGGAAAGATGCAACCGGTTCTTTTGTTTTACTACTGTCATTATTTTTGCGTAATGGCAATATAGGACAGACAACGACTCCAGAAAGTATGTCTCCAATACAAAGAAATTCGTACAGTCAAACTCAGCAAAATAAACGGAAAGTACTCGACCCAAAAACCCTATATCGCGATTTCACTGGAAATATACATTTAGAGCACCTGACTCGAAAAGAAAAAATCTAAAAACGTACGCGCGCGCGTGTGTTTCTGACTTTGAACAGCATGACTCAAAAACGAAAAGTCGGATAAAAACCAAAGTTAAGAGGGGTGTTCAATAAAGACTGGCACTAATATTCATACAACAATGTATTGTAAAAACTCACTCATACAGACTGTTGCCCCCCTCAGAATACTTCTCCCCCAATACAATGTACGTGTCCCACCTCCTTTGCCATTCCTGGAAAACGTGCAGGAAGTCATTCTTTGAGAGCCTGTTCAGGGTTGTCTCAAAGCTTTCACTGCTTTGGTCTCATTGTCGAACCGACGTCCCTTGAGTCTTTTTATGGCTCTCGGGTTAAGAAAAAAGTCACATGGAGCTAGGTCAGGATTATAAGGTGGAAGAGGTACCGTGGACATATGATTTTGTGCCAGGAATTCGATAACCGCATCAGCAACATGTGGCTTGGCATTGACGTGATGAAGCTTGCACTGCTGAATGAGATTCTTTAGCTTTTTGGGGATGTGATCCTTTACCAATTGCTTCAGGATAGTGTTATAGTAACCTGGAGTGTCTGTAGAGCGTCTTGGAACTGTGAGAATGCAGACTATCCTCTGGCAATCACAAACAGTAATGACTATGCCCTTATTGGGTGACTTCTGTACTCGTGATGATATTTAGAGGCGATTATCAAACACGTTCACTCTCACAGGCTGTCAACAATCAACTGATAGAGCTATCGCTGTGTGATTTTCAGTGATTAGCGACTAGAATATGTAGTTCAATGACACATGGACAGATGTCGCAATCAGACACTTAATGAAAGGAAAAAAAAAAATCAGTGCCAGTCTTTATTGAACATCCCTCGTAATATTTAAGTTTAATATATTTCAAGGATGCGACACGAAGATTTTGAAGAACATTAATTACTAATTAATAATTAGTAATATTATTATTGCTATTATTTAATTCTGATGCTGGCCTATTTCTTTGACTTCTTTGGTAACAATTACTGTTACCAAGAGTAAGTATTGTTTACAGTAGTAGGAGGAGGATAATCACGGTTTTAGTTTCTCTACAAGACTGCGTTCATTCGCTGTCGATGGTAGTAGGATAAGCTGCTCGTTGTTCTCTAGATTCCAATTATTATTTTACTACATCCATTATTTCCATATCACTTGGTTACGACAGCATTAGTGGGACATAAAATCCACTCCCCATAATCATTACGTCCTGGCTAAAATCTATACGTCGTGACATAAAGACAGTAAACATTTGCTATCAGCAGGCTTTAGTTGGAAGAAACAAACCATGGGCGGTCAGGCAATCGCGGCACTAAATCGCAATTTATGGTATTGCTGCCTACCACCCATACATGCAAGCAGGAAAATGCTCTCCTACGTAAAAGTAAAGAACCAAAAATCTCTTACTCGGGGATTAAACTAGCAACGTTTCTATTATAGGTTCAGTTTTACGCTTTTTAATTTCTCTAGGACCGTCACTCAAATATTCGATATACAGATTTCACCGGAAATACAAGTTTTGAGGTCCTCTCTATCAAAACTTAATTTGTGTATATAACTCAAGAACCAAAAGTCGGTTAAAATACTGTATCCTTTTACAATAGGGATTTTGCTTAAGTTAGGGGATATGGTTTACTATTTTATCATCTTATGCGTGTTAGAATTGTAATACTTCGTTAACTGGTTTACAAATAATGTGACAAAACACTATCGGACTTGTTATTTTGTAATAATCAAACAATTTTTCCATGTTTTTACTTTCTATATACGTAGAGGAAGTATTGTATTCCACACAAAAATTCGACATCGAGATTTCACCGGAAATATGTTTGAGACACCCTGAACCATAAAAAAGCACTTTTAGAAAAAAGTCCGTGTGTGTCTGTGTGTCACTCTGTGTACAGCGTAACACAAAAACGAAAAGTCGGTTAAACACCAAAGTAGTATTTAAATTTAATGTCTTTGAAGGATGCGCCACGAAGATTTTGAAGAAAATAGCCTCACCACATGGAAAATTTGTCGAAAATTTTGATTTTCTTGAATATGAATAACGATTTTGATTAAAATGTCATATGTTTGAGATATTTTTATGACAAATGAAATGTGTATCTTGAATTTTCTGGCTAGAGCCCATGAAGTCCTATTTACTCTGGATTACTTTTGCATGTTAACCATATAAAGAGAACGAAATTGGAATTGACTATCGCTGAAAGTATACTGCATTTCTATATTCCCCCTGCACCTACAAGGAAATAAGCAATAAGATAATTTCTGCGAACGTTTATCTGTATTAACATGAAGAAGATATAGGAATAAGAGTGTGTAGGAATAGTTAGTACAAGAGTAGAAAGTCATGTGAGTGCAACACATCAGATTTTTTGGTTCAGGGCATTTGCTTGAAAATTATCGTGTCACTTCTTTGGAAGATACTGAATTGAAATCCAAGTCTATGATGTTCATCACAGATTTTTCTGAAACTGTTTTCTTGTTTTTCTCTCTTTTTTCAGAGAGCTCCAAAGTGAATGTTTCTGTTGAAATCTTGGCTGAATTTTTGGATGAAATATCACATTTCTTCTACTTGGTACGTGGTAGAGAAAGTAAAACGTAGGTGGTCATGAGAGGTGAAGTTATTTGCAGTTATATGCAAGTCTCTCACCCCATATGAAACATTTTTAATGTAAAAGTAGTGGTGCTGCTCCAGTGAAGCATGCAATTATTACAGGGAGAGCTCTGCAGTGCTGCAAAGCCAGCTAATCTCGTTAGTGCTATATGACATTCCCACCATGAAGAACAAAGCCAGCCACAAGATCTGCGTTAACAAGAATATAACCCAGGTGCACGGGTTTTATCCCGGGCTACATCGCTGTGTTAACTGATGGCTATACGCATTTCCTTGCTCGCTACAGTCGCCTCGAGATACGATAGGATTCTATGAGCATTATATCATTAATCACCGTCAACTTCTTCATCGGATAAGCCGCATTTGTCTCCTGCTGCCTCTAGCCATCTACTCCTTTAACCACACTCACAGAAATGTATGTCATTTTCACAAATAATTTTAGTTCACTTTCAGTAATGCACATACAATTCAAATGCTTCGTGGCAAAATCGCACTTTCTCTAAATACTGTCGTGTTGGCTTAGAAGAGGTATCCTGGAAGCATTCATTAGTTCTATTGTTCTATGGCTGTTACGTATTTTTACAAAACTACCCATGTGTAAAGGCTATCCGTTACATCTTAAAAAGGTGTTATTTTAGACTTTCTCAAGATAGCTCCAATTATTTTAAATAAAGTATATTTAAGATGCTTGGAAAACAAATAAAATGTATAGACATCTTGAAGTTTCTGATAATTCTTGAAGGTTCTAAGAATAGCCTAAGAAGTCCTCTTCTTTAGGAAGGAATTCTGTATAACTGGTAAACGTTAAGGGATAGACAAAAAATGTACTACAGAAAAATTGTAGATCTTTTCAAAATTACAGTTCATTCAAACAAAATTTATTGTGACGTCAGCCAGTTTTGAAATATCCATTATTATTGGTTTCAATTTTCTCAATAATTTCTTCAGTCGGTGTTTAGATGGTTTTCATTGTGGAAGGAATGTAGAATTAGAAATGTAGCATAAACTTCTTGCTTTCAATAAAAACAAAACATTGTCATAAGTGATAAGAAAGTAAAAGCTGGTGATAACACTATTGCCATCTAGCGGAGTATATGTTACGACGAAATGGTATAATACGCTTTCAAGACAGCTTAGTACTTTACTAATTCAATATTTAATTGCGTATATTTCTTCTAATCTATACAGACTTTTTTCTAATCATGAAATAATCAAATCTGATTCGAGTACTGATTTTATTTTGAGGCAATAATTTCATACATAGAGACAATAATTTATCATATAGATTTAGTACATAGTCATTCTTTTGTTTTGCACCATTTCTCACTAGGTCACTCTTTTGTTTAGTCAGTGTCGCCAACTTATTCCCCTAAATCGCTGAAAAATAATGTATTGCACATTACAATCGATTAACAATCAAAATACTCCATTTCAATTTGACAACTGTGCTTTTAACAACAAATTTTCTTTGAATAACTAATATATTTTTCCAGAAGAAGGGTTATTTCTTAATGTTGAAAACAAAGTGAGATTTATTATTAACTGGTTTTCTGCTATAACAACAAGAGAAGATCGAAATACATGTAGGTCTTGGGTTTCATTTTCTTCGGTTGGCATTGGTGAGCAAATCGAAGTACACTAAACAAAATTAAAATATTTTAGGTTACTTTTTATAGAATTTATATTTTTCTGATCAAATCTTTGCGATACAGTATATAAGCTCATATTTGATTTATGAAATAGTCCAGATGAACATCATTCGACAGTCCGATCCCCCACATAAATTACAGTGAGAAAGACACCGCGTTGCAAAGTTTGCAATTCTTGGAAATTTCGCGATTCACGAAGAATATAGTGTTTTTACAATACATTTTCATTGGCAGCGGCCTTCTTCCGATATTGAAGCAAGTAAATTAAACTGGCCGGTTACTTGATGAGATTTAGTTCAGAGCATGTCTTAGCCTGGCTTTCCGCTCCAGACCTTCCATACTTCAGCTCTAGTTCCGGTGGCAACGCTGAAGGTAACAGTAAACATTGGTATTTCAGAACAAATATACCAAAAATTACATCTTCTGGACCCTAACTTCGTAATCTCTGAGTTTGGCATGGTCCATGCTTTTGTTAAGAATATTGATTGAGTTATCATTAAAGGGAAAGCGACTGGTTTGCTTTTCATCAGCTATTGCGAACAATTCTGCACAGATATTGTAAAGAATTAAGCACTTTCTCAGAAGTTATTGAAGGTATCATTTTTACCAGGCTAAGGCCCGGTTGAATAAATATCACTGTCTGAGATCAGATTTAATCTAAGATCAGAACATGAATTAAGATCAGAGTACAATTACATTGTATAAAAGTAATGTTAAGATCACCGAGTCTCGATGTAACTTTGACCCTTGTTCGTAATAGGTGTTCGTAAAGCGGCTGAAAACCGCTACAATTTTACTTAAACTTAAATAACACAATTGCAAATTGATTTCCCTATTTCATGTTCCTACAAGTAAGCTTGAAACACATAACTTTAGATTTTACCATTCGGGAAAAATGTTCTAGATTAGGAGTAATAAGTTTTGCTTCTTCTGTAAAACTTCTTTTTGACATTATACAATTTAAACAGTGTTCCTATTATCGAAATAACTGCAAAGAAAATTAATTATTTGCAGTTTTAGTTAAAGTTGTACTATTTATTTGTTCCTTGTGCAGTTCTGCAGATCTAAGTTAAGTCAAGTTAACTGGAGATTATTCGTCAGTCAGATCAGATCTTAGATCAGGTTTATACAACCAAAATTCTAAGTTCAGTTAGAATGAAGATCATTTTTAGGTCGTTGAACTGAGATTAAGTTTTATGCAACCGGCCCTAATTCGGTGAGAAGAGTTTACGTTTAATTTATAAACTAAATTACAAAACCGGAGGTTTTACACTCAGTAGGCCCACAATTTGAAACCTGAAACTCATCTTAAAGCTGTCTCACACCGCTCAAGGGTTTTCAATATTCCATTATGTATTACTAAAACAACTGAGTAACAAACCTTCTTTACGAGTTTAGCCTCAGGAAAGAATTACAATGAAGTTTTAAATGGTTGGCCGGCGGTTGCATGCTTCTTGTTGTGTGAGAAGACTTTGAGGTTTAATGAAACTCTGTACTAATGGAGGGAATAGTTTGGTATTACCTCAGAACCACAGGAATGCGACATGAAGCAGTTTCTCACTTTAACTTCGAGTCCCTCTATTTTAAACATAGTAGCAATGATACAAGGTTTGCAATGTTTGCTTGTAATGATTCTTTCAAGAATTACTTAAAACTTAAAGTCTATCAAATACAATGCTGCGCACTTGGTAAAGTTTCGTTTATATTTCCCTTTTACATATGTGACCAAGACTTCATGTAACATAACAACTGTATCTTTCCATACGAGCATCTTCATTCACTGATAAGAGACATGTAGTCCAATCTATTCATGTTCATATGTATCGTATGAAAGCAATAAACTCCAACACCCGTTGACCAATCAGTATGAGAATTGGCACATCCAAGGTATTTTCATGGAGAAGGGTTTTATACTACCCATTTTACTATTCACAAGGTTTTCTCTATTAGCTTTTGTTTTAAGTAGCACATTCAAATGTCCTTCTCTACTCGCTCTTCAACATACAATTCGCACAATTTTCTATGACGGAAATACGAATGCAATGCTTTGCTTCAATGGTTTTTCTCTATTCACTTTTTTTCCTATAGTGTTTGTGGTTGTTCAACAGTGCTTTTGCAAAGTGTCTTTCCGGAGTTTTTATTTGTTTTGTTCATTTTATTTTTTTCTTTATAATATCCTAAAATTTTAAATGAGTATTTTAGTGTATCTGTAAGTGTGTATACAGATGCGAGTGATGATTCAAGACAAAGCCTATTTGTGTGTCGGACAGACAATAACATGTGAAACAGAGACTATCAAACTCGGCTGCTTGTTGGAAATACCGACTTGTGTAAACCGCGTTGCAACACGACGTGGAACTTGGAAATATTCTGCTGTCCTAACGCGCTCAATCATTTCTTCCGAGCTCTACAATAAAATTTATAATAAGATTTTTGTTCCTCTGATTTGCAAATGTTGCTGCGGTGCAAAGTGAAATTTGAAACTGCGAGTATGTTTTAAACTCTTGAAAATTTGAGAGTTGGAATCCCCTTCTTTTCCTCACTAATACTTGAGTAATAGCTGAAGCAGAAAGAAAGATCTTTTCATGTAGTTCTTATATTCAAACTCAGTTCAGTACTGTTCAGCAATAAGAAAAGATGTCCTGATACAAAGTACAGGCACAAAAGAACATCTGCTACTTAGCAAGTGGAGAGATGCTAGTTTTTTGTACACTGGAGGTACCTAGCTCCCAAATCATAAAGAGGTAGCCGGCGTGGAACGAATGTCCAATTACAAAACGAAGATTTACTACAGCAGCACACGTGCAGCCAACCTCATGAACAGAAAATCCCGTGTAATTGCTAGTTCTGGGAGGGCAAGGGTGCACTGCAGCAGAATTAAGACCTTGTACGTCTCAATACCTTCGTGATGCAGACTCTTGGACGTGACGGCCTTCCAGGTCTTCACCACATGTATAAAATGAATCTTTTAATGAGATTTGCAAATTGGCAACTGATGATTAATCTTCATTACCATATTGGCCTGCGAGGTAAAGTATACCATAATCCTTCACTAGTCCCGAGATAATTAAGTAAAAATTCTTTAAAAATGTCAGCAATTTTGGCTTTCAGAATTAAAATCTTCAACATAGCATTGGGTTTTCCAAGTGCTTTCTTTCTTGGTCAACCATTTCTGATTTCTGGCGCCTACTTAGGGAAGCCGTTTCACTCTGTAGTTCCCTATGAGAAATGACAATTCTTGACTAATATTATTTTTAAGTTCTCTAAAGTGCGTGGATTTGTTTTGTAAACAAATTCTTCCCAGAGATAAAAATTGCAGGCATTAAATCAGGGTTAGCGAGGGTCATATCTTTAAAAACTTCATGCATTTCTAGTAAGGAGGGTCCCGCTGGAAAGCCGCGTTAAGTTAATTCTCCAACAAATGGCAGCAAAATGCGTTGCACATAACTCTATCAATTGTTTCTGGAAGAAAAATCGGCGCAATACGTTTTTGTGGAAGAGAATAGCGGTGCCCAAATAGCTCCATTTCACTTAATACGTATTGCATTGCGCCAAGTAGCTAACAGTACCACGTTTGCAAAAGTTCAACTCACAGAAACCTCCCACTTCAGTGTTGGTCGGCTGAGATCTGAACAACCTGTTCTGTTCTATGTTGATCACCCAGTATGTCAGTGACGTTGTACAAAGAAAACTGATCCAATAAATGCATATAAAGAAAATTTGTAAACAGCATCCATGCAAATTTGAGAAATCCTTGAAGTTTAAAAAATAAAAATCCCGAAAAGCCCCAGATAGTTTTTTTTTTTTTTTTTTTTCCCCTCAGCATAATAAAAATTAGAATTTTAGAATTGTCTATCCCTGGAGTATTCGAGGTCGCTTTGAAGGTTCACCGGAATACGTAAATGGAAGGGGATGGATGAACTTGCATAGATTTGCTCGAGTGTGATATAACCTTCCAGGAGTTTTACCATTAGATACAGGCTTTAATTACATGTGAAAGGCAAATCAGGAAATCTAAATCCAGACGTAAAATACACTTAGTATTTTTATTTAAAGTAACATATACTTTTACTTTCTGAGGTGTTTCCGCTTTTAGCAGTTGCCTTTTGTTCCCCTTTTACCATTGCTGACGGTCATTCCCAGAGCCATTTTCCAATCCTCTAGATCCATAGACTCAGTAATTCCTCCTCTCCATGTGAGTCGAGGTCGTCCTCGTCTTCTTCCTGGAGGTGACCAATTCAAAGCTTTTTTAGGCCATCGTATCTCAGGCATTCTCCGAACATGTCCAAACCTCTGAAATCTTCGACATTCTAGGCGATCGATAACATACTCTTGTATGTCCACCTCTCCATAAACGTGTCATTCCTGATCCTCTACACACGGGATATGCATAGACTCCTTAACCCATCCATTTCCACAGATCTAAGTGGTCCTTCAGTACTTCTGTCAGAGTCCAGCTTTCTCCTCCATAGGTCAGGATACTCTCCAAAATCACATCAAGTATCATTTTCTTTGTTTCCATTCTAACGTCTGGATTCCTAAGCACCCAATTAAGCTGACATTTCTAGCTATAAAATGCAGCATACCTATAGTCCATCGCTTAAATATTTCATATAACATGTCTGTCTTCTTGGACTAGGACTTTGCAAAGTACGAAATTATGCGGTATTAACGCAATGTCCGCATACACTGTTACACTTAAAAACAATGGCTAAATGCACAATTATACATTCTGACAACTATTAGAATGTATTTACTTTCTCTACTACGTATTGTAAAACAGAGAAAGTATTGCATTCCACCCAAAAATTCGATGTCGAGATTTCACCGGAAATACATGTTTTGAGGCCTCCTGAATTAAAAAAAAGGGCATTTTTAGAAAAATATTCGTGTGTGTCTGTGTTAGTCTGTGGACAGCACAGCTCGGAAACGAAACGTAGGTTAAAAACCAAAGCTGGTATTTAAGTTTCGGACACGGATGCGACATGAAGATTCAGAAGAAAACTCCTCCACCCTGAACTACCTTTTACATGGAAAATTTTTCTAAAATTTTGATTTCCTTGAAAATGGCTCTAACGATTTTGATTAAAATGAAATGTATATTTTGAATTTTCTGGTCCATATAGCCATGTTTACGCTGGATGACTTTTGAATAACTCGTAAACCGTAAGAGATAGATAAGATCTTACTTTAAAAATCATATAGATCTCGCTAAAACACACAATTTATGTGAAGATAATTTTTTTTTGTACAGTGAATCATTTCGGAAATATTCCTTGTTAGTTGTCTGTTTCGGAAAATAAATGCAACATCGTTGTTCATTTTTATATGTTAACCGCGCAAAGAGAGCGCAATCTCAAAGCTTTAAAAGATTTTACTATCGCACAAAGCCTACTGTACTCTCTAATTCCATTGCACCTACAAGGAAATAAGCAATAAGATAATTTTTGCAAATGTTTATCTCAACTAACACGAAGAAGATATGGGAATAAGAGTTTGTAAGAATGGTTAGTACAAGAGTAGAGAAAGTCATGTGAGTGCAACACATCAGATTTTTAGGCTTATTCCTGTTCTTGAACTTCATTTGCATGAAAGCATGTGAGCACCTCTGGGTTTAAAAATATTTGCTTATGGGTAAGGTCCCCCTTTTATTATTGTTTATCTCTCCCTCATAGCTCGCACGTAAAACAATGCATGCTTTGTTATACGCTCATGTAAACTTAGATATAAGGTCACTGAAAAAATAACTTGATTTAGAGGTCAGCAAATAATGATATATATAAAAGGTGTGAGTAAGCTATGTAAATGTTTAAACACGCCTAATTTTGCAAAAATGAATTGATTTTGGAAAATATATATTTTGATATTAACAGTTGCTTTTCAAACAAATAGTGCAAATAAATGCAGTTTTACGTGGAATAGCACTATATTTGACAGGCACCACCAAGGGGGCTATGTTAGGCTTGCTTTTAATATGGCGCTTGTCTGCCGAGGCTATGTTATATAAAGAAAATAATCCTGGGCTTGTGTGGTTCAAAAAGGTGCCGTATAATACTTATATTTCAAGGTAAAATATGTTTAAAAAGAAAAACGTGTCGTCGAAAACTGACCTTGATACTCAAAATTAAGCACAAGATTTAGGACTGTTACAAATAAAGGTGTTTCTTCCTTGCACTTTGTACGCACTACTAGCGCCCTCTGTTGTAGTTTATGCTAATTCCTTGTAAGTGCGCCATAGGGTGGCCATAGTAGGAAGGGGCCATGTGTGGTTTTTACCTTGCGTGATTCATTTAGTATACAATTTGGTGCAAAATTGTCTATTTATTTCCCAAAGTACGAGATACAAAATGGGAAACACACCACAATTTATTTATTTTTATTTATTTTATGTATGTATTATTTATCTTGTTAAAGCACGTTTTCATCTTCAGCTGTCTGCATTCCTGACATTCATTTTTCTTCTTTTGCTTTAATAAAGCACCATTAAACATAATAACTCTACTTGTTTATTTGTAGGCAACTGCTGATAGTCGAAACGCAGACCTTCGTCCGAGACTTGAAGCGGAAAGGGTAGTTACTCTAATCGATGATATCGACAACAATAATAATCGATTCTTGGTACAGATCCTGATAATTAACTGGCCCCTGCTGGACAGAAACAGGTTCCGATGTAATTATAGCCCAGAGTGAAGTCAGCAGTAATATGGTCACGATATGGCATTATGACCCTTGGGGGAACCTGCGATGTCTTCACAAAACACTTCCGTACTATATGGTTCACTGGTAAATTGCCCCCGTCTGCGAGATTCTTCAGATTTGTGGAATAACTTAACAGGAAGCTCACGAGATAACTTCAACTTGCCTATTCCTTTGCGTGAAATTTCACGCTCTTGTACAAGCAGACAATTTTGTTGTTACAGAGGGCATGCCAGGAAATTAGTAGTCGTGCACTGGGGTACTGTAAAGGCAAATTGGAAGAGAGAAAGAGACAAATGTATACCAGCCGGGTAACGAAAGCAACATACCTAATCGCAAAAACAAAGGGTTGCGATTAGCAGAGACGAATCAACTAATTAGGTAAGTATAATAATAATAATAATAATAATAATAATAATAATAATAATAATAATAATAATAATAATAATAATAATTAATGTAAACGTTTGTATTAGTTATGTTATTATTTGTTATATACTATGTATATATTTGTTATTTATTATTTTAACTATAGTATTTATCTTAAAAAATACTATTACGCAATGTAATGGGCAGATGTTGAAATTACAAAAAGAGGTAAATGAAATAGAGAAGAAAAATTAAGCACCAAAAAAGGGAAAGAATGAAGATTTGGGTGTTTAAAAGAAAGAACAAGTTACAAGATGAGGAAATCAAATCTCCGTGCAAAATGGTAAAATTAAAATAACAATAAACGAAGGGCGTGATCTCCAGGAAATGAGCACAAAATGCGAAAGAAATAGTTAAATAAACATAAAGAAAGTGCTGCAAAAGTCGAAGAGAAAACTAGAGAGGGCATGAACAGAGGACATATGAGGTAAGATCGGAAAAAATAACAAAGTATGGTATATAATACAGGCCAAATTACCTTAGGTCAAAGAAGAATTAAAAAAGCAAAAGCGCATAGTGAGGAAAAAAAGAAGTTACAAAATATTCACAAGTCCCAAAAAGACGTTTAAATGTAGGTAGAGCTAAAATTGTGTGAACAACATTTTCCACCACCCATCATTTATTTTCATAGATATACTTTGAAAATATATTTTGGGTGAAACAATACCATTTAAACAGCAGACAGCTATAAGCTAGCTATTATATTGCGTATTCTTTAGATGAGAAAGGAAAAAGCAGGGAACAAAAATTCCGAACCGTACCTATTACTTAAAATGTGGAAGAATTAAACTAGTGAATATTTTGGAAATTGTTAATTCCACCATACACTCATACCTTATATATACTGTTTCATGCAGTGATCTAAAGCTCGACAAGAACGAAAAGCAGTTTAAAGGCTATTTAAAAATAATTCAAAATATAAGAAAATTAATGTTCAACAATTGTAAAGACAAGAATATAAAATAATAAATGTGCATGTCATTTAAATATTTTAGAAAAATGCATTCTGAAAGTTGTGAAAGTCATGCCAGTAAATTTTGTTGTAATAATCTTTGCGGCCCCTCCCCTTTCAATTTTCATGTAAAGAACAGTTTTTATTCAGCACAAATTCATACGGTTATCCGCAACAAATACTATAACTTTTCACAACAGAATAATGAATTAATATTGTTTAATTGCAAACTCCCAACATGCGCCCCCTCTCTGAAAAAGGTCTGCCGACACCCGTGGTTAGACATAAAAAAAGAAAAAAATATATTCAATCTAAAATATTACACACAAACAATCGTTATTTGACTAGAAACCATTAAAAGCATTTTAAAAAAATAAACAACAATGAAAAAATTCTCTTGAAAAGAAACAAAAATATTAGCTTTGGATTCTTAAAATGAAAAACTGAATTTCTGGTTATCTGTACTATTTTGCTATTACGAACAGAAAATCGGAAGAGACCTAGTGTATTTTTGTTTTCATGGGACGGCATGCTCATTAGCAGTTTTGATAAAACCTCGAATTGGAATTCTGTATGAGTGTAATACTCGTTTTAGCTTAGTTAATCCGTGAATAAACTGAAAACGTAGCACTAAAACTAAAGCAGTATTTTTGTAGTAATGTGAATCAAGGCAGATAATTGTAGTATTTATTCCAACATAGCTAGTTTCCCTGAGATATAACATACTCACTGGGTATTTGAGCAAGACCGCCTCAAAACCAAGAGACAGGAAAAAGCAAAATATATCACTGAACAACAAGAACAAAAGACAAATAAAATACATGGTATGAAAGAAAGAAATGTATGAGATGGACATGAAGAAACAAATAACAATGATAAAGGCTCTGTAATTAATCATGACATGACATTAGGCGTGATTAAGTGCTCACGGTCCCTTTTATAGGGTTCATGGGGTTAAGCTGCCCCGTAGGGCTCCTTCTCCTCCTCCTCCCAAGTTAATTTCATATCGACCCAGGAGATACCACTGCTGTACCTCTCTCTATCAAATAATGAGGTGCTTCTAACATTGCTATCCCATCAATCTCTCCCTCTCTCTCTTGCAAACTTGGAGTTTATTGTTCACAGCCTTATGTTGCTCCATAACGACCTCGCCTGCCCTATAACCCAATAGGAAATCAATGCTCTCCTTTCAACTCTGTAGCTTTAATGTTTATTTGCTCTCAATTTTTATTCTGATGGTATCGAGTATAGGAAATGCGCTCCCTCCTTCTCTCAGGAGACGGAGGAAGTAAAGCTCATATACAAGTGTAAATTACTTGCTATACATACTCGAATAAAGCTGGAGGGAGGAGTCGCAAAACACTGACTTAGCAGCAGAAACTACAAATGTGCTCATGTTAGAGCATTAATGCAATATGCTTCTTTCTCCTTCTCTCTCGTACCCACTTTTTATATCCCTCTCCTTTCACTCCCACTCTCTGTGCAACGTAGATGGCATGAAGCGTTTAGAAAACCAGTCATGACACCGTAAGAAAACATTTAACATCTCATCTGATTATTTTTGTTTACAACACATATTGCTAAACATGTCCATATTGCATACCAACTTCCATACCTTATTCCTCTTCTCAAAATAATTATTTCAGTACTGCCCTACGACTATAAAATTTTCTGCACACTGTTTTTCACCATCGAATACTTAAATAGCTTATGCTATATTGCGATACAAGGGCGAGAATGTGTTTTAATAGACTCGAGGAAACATTAGAAAATCAAGAAGAATAAGAGACCAATTTTTTAAT
The DNA here is from genome assembly GCA_030765045.1 of Tenodera sinensis. Classification (NCBI taxonomy): domain Eukaryota; kingdom Metazoa; phylum Arthropoda; class Insecta; order Mantodea; family Mantidae; genus Tenodera; species Tenodera sinensis. Next base: position 36,784,316 of record CM060965.1, on the reverse strand, counting down.
TCCAAAATTATGTGGTACTCCATACACATGTATTGCATACTATATTTTGAGCCATGAGCATTAATATTATCTTAAATTTACATAATAAATAAATTAATATATTTAATACAAATGATTGATATTGGAAAGGAACACTTGAAAGCATTTTGCTTTGAGAAAGAAATACTTCTGCAGTAGTCCCGTTCTACTTCTGCTAAAATAAATGTCCAATTTGAAGAAAAAATAGGTCCAAAACATCCAATAATTGTGCAGAGGTATTTTGTTGGACATGGTGAATGACTTGAAGTTTCGCAGTGGTTTATGACCCATTGACTTTTGTATTTATATGACCATAAAACTGTCAGGTTAGTGCCTCTCCACTTCCATGTAGTAAACATCGCGGGACGGTGCGTGTAGTGCTCGCTCACATTATTAGCAGTCTCCTGTTTATTTCAAGTTGGAAACACAGACTTTACCCCCGCCATCAGTTTGAATGACATTACTCGCGCAGATCCAAGCAAGATCATTCGCCACGTCATAAATACCTCAGTACCAGTACGTGCTTTTCAGATTTAATATCATCACCACCACCGCCCCCGCCACCGCCACCGCCACCACCCCCACCACCGCCACCGCCACCGCCACCGCCACCACCACCACCACCACCACCACCACCACCTTATGGCCTTCAGTTCTTTCATTGCTCGGTACGTCTATTCATTCGTGTTTCTTGGCCTCGATGTACCTCTGGCTTTTAAATAGATTTAGCTAATTTCTTTTTGATTGTTAAATCATATGTTTTCCCAGTTTTTCCTATATAGTCGTATTATTACCTTATTTATCATTTAGTGTGTATCCTGCCACTGCTCTTAAAAACTTAATTTCTTCTTGTATTCTCGACTTGTCTTTCTCCGTTAATATCCAAGCCTCTCTCACAGACATGTAAGAAAGTATAATCTTGTAGAACTAAAACCTGAGTCTTTTTAGATGTTTTTTCTTTTAATATTTTATAATCGATCCACACATTTGCTAGGAATGAGATCTTTGTATCAGTGTATCTTACATGGCTGTGTGTTACATAGCGTCCAGCAAGGCTGTCCGGCTTCGAACCCGTATGTGAGAACTGTGGTGGACAAAGTGGCGTCCAGGTTCTTCGGCTTCCTGCACTATTCATTCCACCAACTGCGCCATAATTGCCTTTCTTTTCATCCATTTTCCCCTCATTTCATATCATCTCCTTCCTCATTCTCGTACCAGGCTTTGGGCTGATCATCCATCTTGGATATTCTCTCTGATCCAGAGCTTGTCTAGTCCTTGTCAGGCACTTGTAAGTTCCGGGGGGTGTGAGTCCTCCATACGAGGAGGGTAAACAAAGAAAGAAGAAACAGCTTTGTTAGATACTACTTGTTCTATGCTTTTATTTCGTGCAGTATGTTAATACCAAAGATTCGTGTAACAGTTTTTACATGTTGCATATTATATTTTCTTTTGTTTCTGTAGCAACCGGGTTATGTGTTAGATTATCATAAGTAATGTACGAGTGATTGTCAATTTATTTAGAAAATCTGATTATCAGGGGTTGCATTTGTTAATACTGTGTCAGTAATGCAGGCTGCCATTAATTGATTTCAACTAAGTCACATATGAGTGGAATAGCCAATAACATTAGCAACCACTACAAATTAGTCTCGTAGTCCAAAAAAGCAATATTGCTGTCCGTTATGATGGAACTTTCTAAATCACTTCATTTACAAGGATAGATACTGCATGTTATAAACATAGTTTTGAAAAGTGAATTAATTACTGGTAACCTAAGGACGTATTACCTAATCTTCTTCCCAGTTTAATCTCCCTTTCAGAAGGATCTCGGATTGCTGTAATTACCGCTGAGGAAAGGCGGATTCATCACTAGGCAAGTCGAAAAACAAGTCAACGCCCAAAATAAGAGCGTTCTACTGGTGACAACCTTTTACATGCTAGATAATTACTATCTTTTACGTCAACATGGTTCTCTTTTAACTACAGTGGGTGGAATTGAAAGCCTGACGGAATATAGATAGTTATAACCTTCAATCAGGTGTCTGATAAAAGAATACACAAGGCTTTCACTTCCAAATTTACCAGTATAAATGACTAACTTACACAAGATCGTAAACACACAATTACCCATCGCACTTCATTTTGTAAATGTTTTCGCAATAGCTAAATTGAAATGCCTTTGCTTAAATTAAAATAAATTTCACATATTTAAATACTTAAATAAAACAAATAGACTAAGAAGAATTCTCTTACATATCATAATGAAAAATGAAAATGAGTGAAAGCGAGATGGAGTTAAGATCGATAAGTTTTCTGAGTATAAATTTGGTATCGATTCTCGCAAGGGATCGAGATTTTTAATTCCTTCGATCATAGCTTGTTTTTGGTAGACAATAACAAACAATTAAATTAAATTAAGTGTGAATTCTACATAAATTTTATTTTGAAAACTAGGAGAAAATAGAGCATAAGGATCACTTTCGGGTATCCACTTTAGAAGATGACATAATAATTACAAAATTGTAACTTCAAAATATTCCCCAAGACCTATAGCTGAACTCCACAAAATTTTTCTGTGGTTTGTACAACGGTGCATGCAGGCATGTGTAAGAGGGAATACAAATAATGGACAAGGACCTATTTCAATGCTGGATAACTTACGCATGTTGCCAATTCCTAAGGGTAATTCTACAGACTGACAAACACAAACACACAAACACACACACACACACACACACACACAGAGAGAGAGAGAGAGAGAGAGAGAGAGGACCTTTTTCTAAATTTTTTTTATTCGGGGGCCTCAAAATATATATTCCGGTGAAATCTCGACATCGAATTTCTCGGTGGAATACAATACTTCCTCTACTTTACTGTACATAGTAGAGAAAATAAAAACGAAAAGTCGGTTAAAAATCAAAGTTGATATTTAAGTTTAGTATCTCTTAAGGATGCGACATGAATTTTGAAGAAAATTCCTCCATCCCAAACTACCCTTTACATGGAAAAGTTTTCAAAAATTCTGATTTTCTCGAAAATGGCTCAAACGATTTTGATTAAAATGACATGTTTAAGACATTTTTATGACAAATGAAGTTCTCTGGCTATATCCCATGTAGTCCTGTTTGCTCTGGATGACTTTCACATACCTGGTAAACCATAAGAGAAAGACCAAATCGTACTATACAAAACATGTAGATCCTGCTAAAACACACTGTTTATGTCCAAATATTTTTTGTGGCGTGAACCATTTCGGAGATATTCCTTGATACTTATGTGTGTGATTTTTGGAAAATAAACTCGTCAAATGGAAAATCGGCATTCATTTTTATACGTTAGCCGTGCAAAGAGAACGGAGTAAAAGATTTTACTATAGCTCAAAGCGTAGTGTATTCCCAAATTCCCCTTGTACCTACAAGAAAATAAGCAATACGATAATTTCTGCAGATGTTTATCTCGACTAACACGAAGAAGATATAGGAAAAAGAGTTTGTAAGAATGGTTAGTACAGGAGTAGAGGAAGTCATGTGAGTGCAACAAATCAGATTTGTTTTTATTATTTCTTTTCTACTTTCACTAATGGCCACCCCACTCACTGTTCTTTACAATTAACGAAAGTCTTGCAGTTTAGAAATGTTCACGTCAACGAATTGTTATGAATTGTTAAATTACATAACAAGATTACTACCTCTTGTATTCACGCCACGTTTACGGTTAATTTTCACTATGACAGGCTCTATTAGCTTTTAAAGAGTACCGGAAGTTTCTCTGTCGGTGCATTATTTCCCCCCACGTTTCCTTCATTTTTCTCTCTTAATAGTATTTTTTCTCCCCGTCTTGATTTCTTATCTCGTCCTTTTATTTCTAATCGCTTACTTTTGAACCATGGGCTGACAAAAACAGTTAAGTAAGAGGCAATTAACGTCTCCAGATTAAGATGCAAGAAGCAGTTCCATTAAGCATTGGAATGGCCGGCAGCTGGAACACAAGCATCAATAAAAAAAAGCTGACGAGCGTCGTTGCAATGAAGTGTTATAACCTCTGGTTTCCCTTCACCTGAGGCCGCCCAGCCATCTATTGCGCCATCATAATCACTATCTTAGAGCAAACGATCGGATCGTGATTTAGAAAGCTTGTCCCAAAGAGGGCTCTGTATTAACCACAGCCCACACGACTAGAGCTCTGCGCAACAGGCACCAAAAATCTTAAAATAGGCAGGTAAATAGTACGTGTACAAAGAGCGCCAACGAAAATCTGTGGCGGATTTTGTATGTTTTCGGGGGTCTTTTGAGGCCTGTTCTTCACCTTACTTATCGCTGAGGGCTGTGGCTTGATAACACCGCAATAAGGGGGACAAGAGAGGAGGATGAAGCCTTTGTTTTTTTCTGAAAACGACCCAGTGATACGTATTTATAGTCACATTCACACACACACACACACACACACACACACACACACACACACACACACACACACACACACACACACACACACACACACACACATTCTCATATATGCATACTTCGGAGAAAAACTTGTACTATATTAGTGCTTAAAAACGCCTAATTGCAATCAAATGAAAAGAGTAAGTTGAATCAGAAAGAAATTACAGATGTTTGCATATAAATTACTCTTGTTATAATTGACTAATCATGCTTAGAAACAACAGGAAATATATGAATCTCACACATATTATGGCAATAAAATTATGCTATGTTTCTGTCAACACTCCTGCTGTATTCCTATGATCAGCAGTTGGTTAGTAAAGGTAAATTAACGAAGTATAGTTTGAATTAGAGGAAAAACATATCACATTATTTATACTTTGTTCAGTCTTTTGAGACAGTGGGAGGGGCAGTAGGCAGCAGGTTGCTTGTGCTAAAGGTCACTTACGCGTGCTAGCACTCTGCGATAGCAAAATGCACTGTTGCAACATTTGCGTCCCTTTCAGACTTCTGTTACACTGTTTAGATGTTCATCCTTTATTTGTTTATTTATGCACTTAATTGTGATTAACAGCTTTTTCTCACGCTGGGACGATAAATATATGTATATTATATATTGGACTAACTTTTATTCCTTTCTCGCAATTATATAAGTATACATCAACATAGTTGGTACTACATACGAGCCCCACAAAAAGAACGAAAGAAGGAAATACAAGCAGAACGATGAAACATTTTTTACATTCACAGAAATATGTACATTGGCATTTACTCAATCTTAGCACCTTATAGTTTCTGTATTTCTTCTTCCTCATCCTCCGAAGACCACGAATAAGCCATAAATCTTATAAAATTCACGAACGGTTTTGTTTTCATCGCATTTCGTCTTTGTTTCTAAATATCTAATTTAATGGTTCTTACTACTGTACATCTGGGAACGGCAGTTGCAGCCGCAGTATGTGCAATCAGCGAGTCACACTTTCCATTCTTTCCTTTAAAGTAATTGTACACATTTTGAGTAATGTGTGCCGCCTGCTTATGTACTGGTTTTCCACATCCTACAGGCGCATAATTTGCTTTATAAGTAGATGGTGCATTGGCTGTTGCTGCCGTCACATATTTATACAGGTTTAAGAGTGTTTTGTGCAACCACTACTCGTGTCAGAATGACTGCATAAACCTTGCAACTCTACCTCGGTTTGTTTTGGTTCGTATACACGCGCCGGTCAAGCGAAGCCCTTATCTCCCCTTTCCACTGTCTCAAAAGACTCTGAACAAAGTATATTTATTTTTGCTTTCATGCAGCAACAAGTATTAATATCTCTGTGGAGATACAGCTCTGCTTACTTTTTTCTTATAAATAAAGCTTTAATTTGCACTCCCTGAAAATCTTCATACATACACACATTATACATTTCGCTCATTAAGTTTTCCCTTTAGATTTTAGCCCCTTCAAAGGCGTGTCCTGTACTAGCCGAAGGTATGGCTACCATGATAAGACAAACTGAATACATTCATTCTACCAATATGATTGAGAGCGTAAACATATACTTCGCTTCTACGCCATTTTGCAATCTTTGCTGTGGTTATTGGTATAAATATTTAGCGAAAGGAGTGACCATATGACGTAGACGTGATTTTCTTTGGTTTTCGGTTCTCTCTGACTAACTAGACACTCACATAGGCATTCTAATATATTCATTTACCACGCTCACCTTCGCATGAAACAGCTGACAGCGTTGTGACATGCGCGCAGCCAAAAAAGTATTCATTTTATTCTGATCTCGGTCTTGAATATTTGATTTCAAAATAAAGTAGTGAGTCCATAAGATCGATAATCTGATACTTTGCAACAGTTCTTTGAAGTACGTCAGCAATACATTTTGTGAAAATGAGATTATGCATTTTGATTTTCTCCAAACCATGAATGGCGCCTACAATATTTACTTTCTGTAGTACGTATAGTAATTAGGGGAATTATTGTATTCCACCCAAAAATTTGATGTCGAGATTTCGCCGTAAATAATATTTTGAGACCCCTTGAATCCAGAAAAAGGTGAGTGTATTTCTCTCTCTCTCTCTCTCTCTCTCTCTCTCTCTCTCTCTCTCTCTCTGTGTGTGTGTGTGTGTGTGTGTGTGTGTGTGTGTGTGTGTGTGTGTGTGTGTGTGTGTGTGTGTGTGTGTGAACAGTAAAACCCAAAAACGAAAAGTCCGTTAAAAACCAATGTTGGTATTTAAGTTTAATATCATTTAAGGATGCGATACGAAGATTTTGAAGAAAATTCCTCCACTCTAAACCACCCTTTACATGGAAAAGTTTTCGAAAACTTCATTTTCTGGAAAATGGCTCTAACGATTTTGATTTGAATGCTATAATATATTTTATGACAAATGAACTGTATATTTTGAATTCTCTGCTTATGCAAGGCCGTCTCTAAGTAACAGGCCTGGATATGCGATTCGTGACGTCACAGCGCGAGGCTGACGTTCCAAGCAATTCATACGGAATAAACACATGTTTTACAGCATTTCTGCGCTGGAAGAAGCGTGCATTCATTTATATTTTCACATTTCGTATTAAAAGTTAATGTGTATTAGTATGTTAGTGGAAAACCTGCTTTGCATAGTAGTTGATGGCAGAGCATGCTTCTTACGTTCGCAATGCGAATTTATCTCCAGTTTCTTTCTTTCTTTCTTTTTCCTGTAGATAATACCAAACTGTCTTGTTTAATAATGCAGTAGTTTTTCAAGAGGATGTTGGTTATTACTTTTATGATTTTCCTCGTCAAAATAGCACCCAGTAACTTGCAATCACTAGCATTACAGTCAACACCGATATTATTAATGTCACATGTCTCAGCACCTAAATGTAGAATTAAGTTTCTCTGGTTTTATACTTTAAGAAATGCTTGTTCATATGTCTCAACAAATTTAGTACTTTTTCGTGATCACCAAGCATTTTCACCTTCTCTGATAAATATTTTAATTGCAAGAGTTTCTATCAGGACTGAAGGGTTGAGAAAGTTGCCTGAGGTAATCAGGATGGGGTAAAGAAAGAACATTGGAATCACGTAACTGTCTGTAAGCTGCTGGGTGAGAAAAATAAATTGAACACGTCCATAACAGGGTATCGGGCGTATATTTAATTGGCTTTTGACTGACCAATTTCATGAGCGTCGGCAGACATTTTTCCAGGGGAGGGCCAAATGTTTGAAATTTGCAAACAGATAATATTAATTCTTAATTTAATGTCACAATTTATAATATTTGTTGCATATAACCATATTAATTCGTGTTAAATAAAAATTGATCTTTTAAAATAGTAGTTTAATAGTCAGTAATTGATTGCACATTAAGTTAACCAACTTCCAGGGGGGGCCGTGGCCCCACCTTGCCCCCCCCCCCCCTTTCGCGACGCTCATGACCAATTTTACCTGCTCTTCTAGGAATTTAGGTTTTAGATATTCTGTGGAATCTTCATTCATGTCCTCCCAGTATTCCTTTAAAATTTTGGCGGCCTGAAGTACTTTATGTCCTGTTTGTTCACTTGCTATTGTGAACCAAAAGAGCATCAAATTTAGACCATTTATCCAATATCATTTGTTTACCGAGAATCCATTTAAATTTACTATTGGGTATTACAGTTTTACCCTATAGAACCTAAATAATAAAATTGGAATTAATTTTTAATGCTGTTACGTGAGTGAGTGACTGGGGTTTATGGGCCCGTCGACAGTTAGGTCATTAGAGCCCCTAATGCTGGTACAATTTTAGGAATTTCTTCAGTATCAATTTTTACAAAAAATTATTTCTTTTATGATGACGGTGAATCCCTCTAATTTCATGTCACTAATTCTATTTTTAAAGCTCTGAAAATCAACAGTGTTTTCATCTTCGAGTTATTTACGAAATGCTATGGATTTTCAGTAAGTTTAGGAGTTGTTCTGGGTGCTACAAAACGCTTCCATCATTTCCCGTAGCAGTAAATTCCTTCACTATGTGCTGTTCAGAAAAATGTTTAATACATACCACATCTGGTTCATAAATATCCCTTGAATAGCACGTACCCACTGGTCTCTCGTGTGTAGATCCTTTGAAAACGAAAACACTGTAACATACTTTTCTACACTTGTTTTATAAATTGAGGTATAACCCGGCACACAACACTTCCTAGGCATTTTGTATTGAAAACTACACCACTTTGTAATTTAATTGTTCGCTCACTTAATTGTTTACTGACACGTTGTAAGGCACAAGCAACTTCTTAGCGTTCCAACCACGTACTGATGTGTTGCATTCCCGTAATAAACAAATAGGTGATAAACATAAGCCTCCCGTGATGACGTCAATAACGTAATCTCTTTCCGTATACAGGCCTGTTAGATAAAGATGGCCTTGGCTTATGCCCCTTGTAGTTCTGTTTACTTTGGATTACTTTTGCACAACTCGTAAACGCTAAGAGATAGACCAAATCTTACTATACAAAAATGTGAGCACAACATATTAGATTTTTTCTGAAAGATATTCAGCTTATTAAGCCATGAACGAGCTAATGACCAATATTCCTCTGCTTGGCTCCTCTTTCGGTAACAGCTTAAACCAAAATGAGTTCTATAAAACACTCAAGGAACAAAAACTCGACCGCTTTTTAAGTGTGGGGCTAAAATGGGCACTTCAAACTATCTGTTTTACGAGCATCTTAAAAGTTTGTGGCAAGTAATCAAATAAAGTGCAGTGCAATGTAAGTGATGATTAGATAAAAGACATAAACATTAAGCTATGATGAAATAATCCTTGAGTAAGAAACAAAAGTGTTATACCGAGCGGGATGGCTCGGGCGGTAACGTCTGTGATCCACATTCGGGAGGTCCTAAGTTCAAATCAGAGGGGTCGACCAATCAAACCGAGTTTTTTCCGTAGTTCCTCTTAGTCGTCAAGGTAAATAATGAATTGGAGATTTATACCACAACCCAAAGTTCCATCTTAAGTCTAAAACAATAGTAAAAATAAAAATAGGTATAATAGCGAATGTTGTGCTATCTATACACAGGTAATGAAAACAGGTAGTCTGGATGACACCCTAATGCCATTTGTCCGTCACGGAGGTGGAGGTACAGTTGCCCTACACTGCTCCTCAGTGGACTCGTGACGAAGCAAGATGGTATGGCACAGTGATGAGATCTAGAAACCTTAGACTGGATGACACCCTAATGCTATCTGCCCATGGGGGCAGTGTATGGAATCTTACCAATATAATGCTCATTGTTTATGTTGGTAAGTTAATACACTCTCTTTTCCTTCGTTTCTGACCTGAAATCGACCTGTGTTCGTAGGTTAATGTTTTAGTGGTAGACTTTTGATATCAAACCAATACGAGACGGACTCATCTAGAGGCTGGTATGGACAGTCGTGGCAAATCATGCCTCCCAGCCATTCAGGTGAATATTTGCATACTCCTCTTCCACGGTCACATATGTCTGATTTTTGTTCATAGGCTAAGGCATGCGCCACTTACAAGAACTAAGCATTACATCTGAAATAATATTGTTTACCTTGTAATATACCTACATCTAAATTATTCCGGCGTTCTCTGACGTCATCAATATATAAATTAAATAATACAGGTGACAACAGACACCATTGTCTAACACCTTTATTTATTTCTGTTGTGTTCCCTCTTCCTTTCTCGCCTGTATCTACCATTATTTTATTATTTCTATATCAACTTCTCTCTAAGTTGATTATCCTTTCACAATCATAAAAGTTTTTGAAAGCATCCTGAGAGCTCCTTGTAGCCAAATAACGCTTCATCCGTCCTCATGTGATGAAGTCTTTGTTCCAGTTGCTGTGACATTTGAATTGTTGAAAGTATACATCTGTTACAACAGCTATACATTTGTCATCAGCAAGATACGAACAAAGAAAGTGGTTTGAACTTCCTTACGCGAAAGTGCTCGTGGGAAAGAAGAGCGGTACTAGAGCATGCAAAACAAACGGCCCCAGCTGTGTACTGTTATCTCTAAGTAAAACCGGAACTATGCTTGTTGGAGAAAAAACATATTTAATGTCGCCCGCACCTTTCGGACTCTGGAAGAACAAAGTAGGTGGATTTCCTTTGCGTGCCTTCGCCCGCTGAAAAATCTTATCGGTCAGATACGAGTATTACACTGAACATCCAAATGAATCACTTATTTTATATTGTCTAGCTTGCGTTTAATATACGCTGATACTTCAACATCTCCAAATGCTATGGCAGTGTTTCTCAACATTTTAACACAACGATCCGCTTTTCTTTAACTTAACAAAAGACACTCCACGCCACCGCACCCCACATTGACAGCAGTGACGCGGTTCTTTATTGTCGATGACGCAATAATGCTGGCACTTCGCGGGGTTTATAAACCCTTTTAGTGACTACAAGAAAGTTTTCCATTACACACTGAGGAAACTTGAAATTTAATCTAATCTTTTGGCTTGTGATTTACCTTCTCAGACTCAAAAGAAGGGAAGGAACGAAGCTACAAAGAACTGCTGTATAAATTTGTTGGCTGTACTGATTGTAAACAGTTGTACATGTGTTGGCATGTTTCTTTAAATACTGAAAAAATTGGAGAAGAATTAATAGTTGTTCTGTGATTAGAAGTGTTTATTTCTGATAAACAGAAGCACAGTTAAGCTGTCGTATGTGATCAGCGCGTTATATGACAGGAAAACAGTGCTAAATTTAAACTTTGAAGTTGGTACATAAAAACAAGTTTATTTGAAATACCTAAATGGGAAACAAATGCAACAGACGAAGCCCTGAATCATAACTTTGAATTTGTAAGTTATTAAAAAGTACATAACAATGAAGTTTGTGTGGCTTTCTTGTGTTGCAGGACTTGAAACAGAAATTACATACAAACAAAACAGTGCCAAATTCCATACTAACTTCAATGGGTGTTACAAAACAAAATATTCCTTATATATTTTATGTGTATCATGTATTTAAGGCTTATTAGTACATTTATTTATTTACTTTCGAAAAGTACATAATGCATAGCATTTAAAGAACCCAGGCGACCTCTTATACACCACCTGCGACCCACCGGTTGAAAAACACTATGCTTTAGGATAGATAAAAAATATTAATAACTAGTTACCTTAGCCGCGCTGTGTGCATTCATTCTGTAAGTAAGGAAGGGATTGAAAATAGAACTGGAATGGTTTTTGTAAGTCCTCTATCTTTAGCGTGTGTCCGGTTGGTTAAATGGTAAAAACACATAAGTGGTTGAAAATATGAGTACGTGCAGCTGTTTAAAGTTGTAAAGTATTCCATAATAATTTTCACCATGACCTACAAAGTCAAGGGTACCTAAGAAGTATACTTTTGTATTTCTACAGCAAGTAGAGAAGTGTTGCATTCAATCCAAAAATATGATATCGAGATTTCACTGGACCTATACAAACTCCCTGAATTAAAAAAAAAAAAAAAAAAAAAAAAAAAAAAAAAAAAAAAAATTAAGAAAAGTGTATGTGTGTGAGATCAGCAAAACTCAAAATCAAAAATGCGGTTCAATGCCAAATATAGCTTTAAAGTTCAGCTTCTTTCTAGGACGCGACACGAAGGTTTTAAAGAACCATATCGTCACCACAAACTACCCTTTACATACACAATGTGAGTTAATTTCGTTTTTTTAAAGGTCGTAACGATTTTAATTGAAATATTGTATGTTCAAAGTGTTTGCATGAAAAAATAAAACGTGTTTGTTGAATAGACTGTGAGACCTCCTCAGTGGGAAGAGCTTTGTTTTATTGGTAAACCGTAAAAGATAGACATACTGCATAAAAATGCTGATCTTGTTAAAGGATAGAATTTAAGCACCTATATAAAATAAAAATGTTATGGCGTTAACCATTTGTGGGATATCCTTTGTTACCAATTTGAATGTTCTAATACTTTTATATTTTTCTCAAGTGCGACCCCTTTTAAAAGAATTTGAGTATGCTTAAGCCTACTGCACTCATCCGTATTCCCTTGTACACAGGTACAAGAAAATATATAATAAAACAGATTCCACCAATTTTTATTTGGAATAACGTGAAGTACGTAGAAAAATAAGTTTTTTTAAGAATAGTTGTTGACGAATGGGTAGAGAATGTAATGTAAGGCATTAGATTTTTACTCTTAGATACAATATTGTTCAATCCCACATGCTTCAGACTCTGAGGAGGATATGTAATGATCTAAGTTAAAGAAAAATTCCTCGCTGCGGCTGAGATTCGAACCAGAAGCCAGAAGGTTGATTCCTCAACTCGACTGCATTGTTAGAGTAAATTACTGGGTCACTGACCGACTGCAGTAGTGGGTGTTCAAGCAGCCGACCCTCGTAGTCGTGGTCTCTCAAGCGTAGAGGGTGGCGACTTCGAGTCCGTCCTCTGGCATGGGTATCTTTGTGTATGTATGTGAGACAATAAAAAAGGAGCAAATAATCAGAACAGCGAAAAAAAAAAAAAAAATATGCGGGAAGAGACAGTTTTACGATTCGGCAGGTATTTAGATGGCGCAGCGGTTTAGACGTCATACACTTCCCACGTCGTAAATCTGACAAGACGGCCCCCTCCATATTGCCATAAGAATGTCCGGGAGTACCTAACTAGGTACCTGTCAGGTAGATGTATTTTAGAAGTCTGTGCAGGCTCGGGCTGAGCGCTCGGACCTCATCCGAAAAATGTTTGTCGGACTCGGGCTGGGGCTGGGCTTGAAAATTAAGAAGCACAAAATAACTCACCGATGCCGAAATTCCGAAAATAGCACAATAATTACCGCAGCATTTCCTAACTATGAATTCCATATGATTATTCTGCTGATACGTTTCAAATAATAATAATAATAATAATAATAATAATAATAATAATAATAATAATAATAATAATAATAATAATAATAATAATAATAATAATAATAATAATAATAATAATAATAATAATAATAATAATAATAATAATAATAATAATAATAACTACAAAATAATCTTGTTTAAAACAAAATTGCACAATCAGACCCAGGCCGGGTGATTCACTATAATTTCTTCTCGGGCTCCGGCTCGGGCCGGGTCGAACCTGGCCGAACCTAACCTAACCTAACCTGAGAATGTCGGTGCATGAAGACCTCTAATACATTTGTCGCGCAATGCCCGCAGATAACACTTTGTGCACATGGCCACTTCGCTCACGAAAGTGCAGTGTGCGATTTCTTCGTGTAGGATTTTGTCAAGGAAAACTTTTACATCCCTCAACTTCCAGCGACGTTACCAGAATTGCAAAGACGCATTAGCACAGTCATCCAGAATGTCACGCAAGACATGCTTGAGAGGATTTGGCAAGAATAGAATCTCCGCCGCTTCGACGTTCACCGTATTACAAATGGCAGCCGCTTCGTATGTACCTAAGGTCAGCAACTTCGGAACTTCTCTCTTTCAAGTGGTGCTATGATCATCATTTCAGTAATGATGAAAATACATTTTCCAATTATTTATAGTGACCCTGTGTTGTTTAAAGATAAAACGGAATTGGGGATTCTATGGTGTGCATCTCGCTAAGAGCGATAAATTTAGGTGTGCTGTAGAGAAGTATAGTGTTAACTAAAGCAATGTTTTGAATGATAATAGATTTGCAATCCATATCCCTGATGAAGTGCCAACTTTTTTGCTTTAGCTGTGCAGCGAAATGGCCTACAATACTCAGAGAAGGCAGCCGATCAATTGCATAAGTATAATTAACGGTAGGTATAATCTTGCTGGCGTATAGTTTAACCACAGAAGTTGTCAGAAAATCTAATTTTCCGAAGTTATAATCGCATTATGGAAGAAATACTCAAAATGTTGGACACAGTTAAAAACACATTTTTTTAAAGTGCAACTTTCAAAGAAGAAAAAAGCAACAAGAAAAAAGCTAGCGATTTTTCTTCATCGGAGCTCATTTGCAGTAAAGAACCACCGCACATCTGCACATAAGGTGCATCGACACTGAACTTTTAATGTTGAAATTATCTATAATCTAGGATAATGTCCCAAAATGACTTCCTAGATGCTGACCTCCTGAATCTGCCCCCTGCCCATTGTGTTCACGGCCTCCTTCGTGATTTCAGAGATACTATCTGTTCCCGAAGCCAGGGTATATGGAACAGCTGGGTTAAAACAATTAAACTTGCGAGACATGGCGTAATTACAAGAACGGAAAGTAACTGGCATAGGGGCGGGCATCTAGTAATTTCGCCTAACAGCTCATTGCAGCAGGAGACAAAGGAGGGTCGCAGGTCTGGGTGTGGACGTGATGGCCACTTCCTCTTCGGCTGGAGGACCTGTCACGCGCCGCCGAACTCCTGATACCTACCGCTAGAGTTATCGACAGATATCGATTGTGGAGTTATTATCAATAGCTTTCTTGTTTCCGCCATTCTTTCAGCATTGCGTACAACCGCAAGTACAATATTAGAATAACACAGGCAAATAGTGAATGTTTAGGAAATAATGCAATAAAATGTGTTCTTTTTTTATTTAGTCATCAGCAAGGCATTTAGCAAATTGAAATTATATTCATAAATCGAATGTTCAGTGAGATGAAGGCGCAACTGCATTTTTACCAGATCTACAAACGCAGAAGAAAAGTTTTATATGTTTTAAACGTGCATCTGTAATGCAGAATACGCAAAAATATTTTACGCAATCCTAGCGTTAAAACGGCTTATTATGACGGCATAAATCTCGCGAAATTACCTGGTACCAGTGTCAGAAAATGAATAACGCAATTACATGCCAAAAAGATAATAATGACGTCACCACCGCCACAACATAATGTACTGCAAGAAAACCTAAGATCGACACTCTCGCAAGTGCAGCGACATTCAAACAAAATCAGGCGGCGCCGTGGCGGAGCGGTTAGGCCATTCGCGTATTACCAAGATTCGAACCCAGGGACCGGCATGTGGTATTCGTGGTGGACGAAGCAGGATCTGGCTAACGAGAAAGACAGACTACGGTGCGAATGGGAGTTACATAGTAATGCTACTTTGAAACGACCAACATTGTATACAATCATGATAAAAGTGTATCTTTTGTATGAAAGCAACAAGCAATTTTTTGATTGTTTAGAATATGTATGTATTAGGCGATTGTGATTTTACTTCATTAGGCCATGACGACTAGGAGAATTACGTCACTACAGTTCGCGCCGCAGCCTATCTCGTTAGTCATGTTTGTGATCTCTGATACATTATAATTATTCATTTACAAAATTTATTAATTATTTTAGGTATTTATAGCTAATATTGCATAAAACGTAACAGGTGTATAACCTTTCCATTGTGACATTCGTAAAAATCAGGGCGTTCACTTTCGCTCATGCATTAAACATACTCGTGTCACAGTCTGTAGGATTATACACTAGTTACACAAATAACTAATATTGACACTTTTATATCGTCCATTGCAGTTAACTGTTAGGTATGCAAATTACAAAAACCTATAGCACAATTAAATAACGTTGACTGCCTTTGTAGTCTGGTGGTTAATTTGCTAGTTTGTAAATCTAGAACTCCCGGGTTTGATTCCCGGCTGGAGGAGGCGATCTTTTATTTAGCAACATTATTCGCCATCCTACTTAGAGCCTGGAAGTAGGTATATGTACTGAATGTTCAGATAGAAAATCCAAAGTAAACAAAACCCAAAGATTAACACGAATAAAAAACTAGTGAACATCATTGCCGATCAGCAATTCTTCCAAAGGCAAACGTTGATATGACCTTAGATGTTAAAGGCGGCGTATAAATGGAAAAAGAACGTCTCACGCGAAAAGTAGTTCTTTAAAGTTCTAAAGCAAAAGCATGCTCGAATAATTAGAAGAGCTTACGTGATGTCCATTCTATAAACTTTAATACAGTTGTCAGCTCTCCAGTAAATACCGTATTTTAGTTTGGAAATAAGCCAACACAGAAAAGCGTGGTGGCATTCTATTTGAAACACTAGTAGAGAAGTAATTTTCAGCGATTGATAAAGCTAGCTAACTCGTAAACTGAGCTTAGCGAGTACACTTGTGCTTATTTATGGTGTGTTTTAAATTTCCAAACAGTATTTGGTTGCACAGTCCCCCCCCCCCCCCCTTACTGGATGGATGGTTTAGTTAGTAGTCGTCCTGCTGTACAATTTATATTGCACTTATCCTGATAGATGGCATTCGTTTCTTAAGTGCAGTCCTGCAGTAAATATCTGGTACTTTTGTAAACAGATGATCTCTCTTAAGCGCCTTTCTCTACTTTCTGTCCTATTTTACTACACTTCAATATAAAGTGGATCGTTAAACCTTAGCCGTTTCTTCAAGAGATTTTCATTTAAATAAACTGCAAAGATATTTCGTAACCGGAGGCCTTTTGCACATGAAGTTACTCCGTTTTAGAATGATGGAAATCTTGGTAACGAAAGAAACAAGCAGCTAGTTCCGTTGAGAGCTAGAAGTTCTGTGATCGACTGGCATCAACAGTGCTACTCTCCATATGGATTTGGATTCAACAATAGCAGCCTTTGCTTTGACGCAATGAGCACATACTTTCATGAAGTTGTGGGCATAGTGTTTCATTTCTTCAGTTTAATTCTAATAAGTCTAATCTTCAGTTCAAATACAATTCAATTTATTTTACTATGTTATTACAATAACTAAAAATCTGATGTGTTGCACTCACATGACTTTCTCTACTCTTGTACTAACCATTCTTACAAACTCTAATTCCTATATCTTCTTTCTTGTTAGCTGAGACAAATATTTGCACAAATTATCTTATTGCTGATTTCCTTGTTGGTGCAAAGGGAATGTTAGAATATAGTAGGCTTTGTGCGATAGTCAAATGTTTGAGATTCTGTTGTCTTTGCACACTTGACATATAAAAAAATGAACAGCGATGATCCATTTCACGAAAGTTCTAAGTTTTCCGAAACTCACACACATAACAAGGAATATCTCCGAAATGGTTCACCCTACAAGAAAATGTACTGAGACATAAATTGTGTATTTTAGCAAGATCTACATTTTTTGTACAGTATAATTTGGTCTATCTCTAACGGTTTACCAGTTATGCAAAAGTCGTCCAGAGTAAATACGACTACAGGGGCTATAGCCAGAAAATTCAAGATATGCATTTCATTTTTCATCAAAATATCTCAAAGATATGGCATTTTAATCAAAATCGTTAGAGCCATTTTCAAGAAAATCAAAATTTTCGAAAAATTTTCCATGTAAAGGGTAGTTTAGGGTGGGGCTATTTTCTTCAAAATCTTCGTGTCGCATCCCTGAAAGACATTAAACTTAAATACTCGTACCAACTTTGGTTTTTAACCGACTTTTCGTTTTTGAGTTAGTCTGTCCACAGACAGACTGACACAGACACACACACGGACCTTTTTCTAAAAATGCTTTTTTTTTTTGGATTCAGGGGGCCTCAAAACATGTATTTCCGGTGAAATCTCGACATCGAATTTTTGGGTGGAATACAATACTTCCCCTACTTACCAGTAGAGAAAGTAAAAATATGCATGAGAATGACTTCAACTTCGCTAAATGTCTTAACTTTGCACACTTCAATAAACTCTGAAATAATAGTACAAATTGCATAGAAAATAAAGAAATTCCAAAATGCAGTAGGGTCCCCCCCCCCCCCCTTAAGAGGAAATTATTCCCTAGATACCGTTTTAAATAATTTGACGTAAAATACCTACTAGTAGCTGTGCCACTGTTACGCCTGAAGGTGTCCCCAAACACAAACATTTGACAAGAGTGAAGTGAGGACGGCTGGGCGGCGGTACTGAATGGTCGAGATATGGGGTGTCATAACGCCCCTCGCTCCAGGCGTTTCTACTGTTTATTGTATACACGGACAATCCGCTGGGAATGGGACGATTTTATTGGCCATTAGCAGTACCGCTACACTCAACATTTATTACCTGAGGAACATCGGCGGGGCGATTTATGTACGGGAGGGAAATTTTAATTTCGGAGGATACCTGGAGCTGTAAAACATGCCACGATCTTCCGCACAGCATGCCCCCTAACACGTTAGCAAGGCTAATAAAATAACGCCAGTCGCTTTGATTTCTTTTAATTCTCTTCGAGGTGCCGGTTTCGCCAGAGATCGTAAATTTCCTTTTTAATGTTTCTTTGAGATTGGAACAGTGTTTGCATAAAATTTATTGTGTATTCCCCTCAAAACCTGCATGTAAGTCGTAAAACTTATGATTAATTTGTGTAACAGCTAACACAAAATATATAGAGCTTAAAGAGTCGTCAGAAAAATTAATAATTCATCAGTGAAGTGGAAACCTAAATAAACTAATTATAAATTACTAAGTTTTCACGAAAGAAAAAGCTGTGCTCTGGATATGTAATAATAATTGTACAGAATTTCACAATAAATCTAGTTTAATAGAAAACACGCTCTTTCTGTTAGTGGTTGGTTCTTAATAGATTCATTTTAAGATATTTCCTGTAATATTTTTTCTAATTTCAAAGTTCTCGGGATATGATGAAATGAAAGATTTAGATTAATTCAAAAAATTTAGCCCCAACTAATGTGTTTCATAAGTAACGAACAATATAAATAAAACCAAACTGAACACATCTTAAGTAAAATGGTGGGACGCATTTAAAATATTTGTCGATGACATCACCTCATCTACAATAGAATGAGTGATTTCTTTCAAAATATTGAATTTACATAACTTC
The DNA here is from genome assembly GCA_030765045.1 of Tenodera sinensis. Lineage (NCBI taxonomy): Eukaryota > Metazoa > Arthropoda > Insecta > Mantodea > Mantidae > Tenodera > Tenodera sinensis. The sequence goes on along the minus strand of CM060965.1, from coordinate 36,765,105 downwards.
CTCTACAGTTGTACTAAGTATTTTTACAACCACTTATTCCCCTATCTTCTCCATGTTAGTGGAGATTAACATTATTGCAGTAATTGTTATTGCTAATTTCCTTGTAGGTTGAAAGGAAATATGAGAATACAGTATGCTTTGAGCGACAGTCAAATCTTTTAAAGCTGGTCGCTATATGAAGGCTTTGAAATTCCGCTCTCTTTGCATGGCCAAGGGATAAAAAAGTAAATAACGACCATCTATTTGAGAAAAGTTTAAGTATTGCAAGACTCACACAAATAACAAGGATTATCTACAAAATAGTTCTTCACTCCACAGAAAATTGCATTTGGACACAACCTGCGTATTTTAACGAGAACTACATTTTTTGTACAGTAGGATTTCGTCTATCTCTTACAGTTTACCAGTTACTCAAAAGTCATCAATAGTAAGCAGCACTACATAGGCTATAGCCAGAACATTCAAAATATACATTTCATTTGTCATAAAAGTATCTTAAACATACGGCATTTTAATCAAACACATTAGAGTCGTTTTTGAGAAAATTAACATTTTTCATGTAAAGAACAGTTTAGGGTCGAGGAGTTTTCTTCGAAATCTTCGTGTCGCATCCTTGAAACAAATCAAACTTAATTACCAACTTTGGTTTTCAAGCGACTTTTGATTTTTGAATTATGCTGGCCACAGACTAACAGGCAGGCGCTTGCGCACGCACACGCACACGCACGCGCACACGCAGACACAAAGACACACACACACACACACACACACACACACACACACACACACACACACACACACACACACACGGACCCTTTTCTATTATTTTTTTTCAGAGGGCCTCAAAACATATCTCCGGTGATATTTCAACATCGAAATTTTTTATCGAATACAGTATCTCCTACCTCCCCTACTTACCATACGTAGTAGAGAAAGTTCACATAGACGAAACTAATATGAAGGTAAATGTGAAACAGTAGCATACGATAGTATACTGAGTGAGGAGAATTAAAAAGCAAGGACCGTTCTGCTCTTAATTTCTTCAGACACTTTGTTAATGCAACATGCTATTATGCTTACAAATATTTATGGTCCTCACAAAGGTAAACAAACTACAGGTTACACGTGCATTCCATCCTTGAATTTCAGGTCTCTCGGTGGTGACATGACAATAAATCACAAAATGGCCCTAGTGAAGAGGAAAACGAGGTCATTTTGGAAAGCCCCCCACCCCCCTCTTTGTCAGAACTCAAATGGTTTCTTTTCCTTTTGTGAATTGGACAATGGCACCTCAATTTTCCCTCATATTCTTTTCATGGGGGTAGGTATTATTATAATGCTATCTCCTATTGCTTTGCCATCCAGGTATGGTCGAGTGGCTTGGCAGGTAATCGTGCAGGTGGGTGACAGCGTGTCCGCCGCTACTTCCGCAGGGGCGTACAGCCACAACTTTCATGGCCTGCTGCCCGCCGCGCCGAGCGTCGATATAGTCACAAGCAGCAAAGTAACAACTTAATTATTTGTAGCGACTGCGTCATATATAGATCTTGTGTGCATCTTGGAAAAATTACGAAGGGGATTAATTATTATTTATGCAATCCTAGCATTAAAACGGAGTATTATGGCGGCATAAATTGTGCGATATGTACAAAAATAAAATAATATATGCCAGCTATGTCCAGATACCTAATGTCTTATATCTGGACGTAGTGTGCGGATATTTTGATTTATTTAAACTTATTTATTACAATTTGTTCACATTAGAATGTGCAGAAGTTACTAACCTAAATTAAACTAAATAACAATAAGGAAAATTAGTGATATTTTAAAGTTATATGGTCATAAGGCTGTCGTTTTGGCCTCGTTCTTCTCCTTTCTGCTTACACTTGTCCAGTGATCCAATGAAATCTTCTTCTGTTCTATGTAATTGTTCTTGGTATAACAGGTTCAGGAGTTTGGGGCACTTGGTTTCGGTTATATTGGTTTGACAATCTTAACGATCGACGGGGTGATGGTACAACAGTCGCTGGAGGTCTATAAAAATTTCTTAGATTTCTTTTGTTCAGTTTGTCTTAAAAATCTTTCTGCTATACTGATTTGAGTCGCTAACTCATTTGAAGTATTTAGATTTTCCTTATTCCTGACCATTTCCGATAATGTGCGAAATGTACACCAGCACCAGGAAATCGAGGAGATTAAGAGGCACACAGGAAGATTATTAAAAGATTCTGACAGCATCATACCAGAACAAGTTCTCGCCGTAATACAATGAGTGACCTGCTGAACAATTTGCTGGTGCCATCGGATCCTTTAATTTCGAGTTTATGAAAGCTGCATGAAAAACTAGACTCCTCTCTGTGAAGAAGCACAGAAGATGCTTTGAGTGAAGAATTGATTTACAAGGGGGAGAAGAGGGAGCAAGCATAGACAATAAACAGCAACATTAGTGCATCATCATCATCATCATCATCATCATCATCACCATCTTCTTCTTCAGGGTAAGAGACACACTGGTCTGTTTCACCTGTTTCTAAAGCAGTTTTAGAAAAAGGTCTGCATATGTATGCGCATGCGTGTGTGCATGTGTGCCAGTGAATAGCACAACTCAGAAATGAAAAGCCAGTTATATACCAAACTTGGTATTTCACTTCAGCATCTTCCAAGGATGAGGCACCAGATTCTCAAGAAAATCTCCCACACCTAACAACCTTCACATGCGACATTTATCGAATAATCTCGAGTTTCTCAAAAATGGTTATTCTGGTTAAAATACCATATTTTACGACATTTTCATGAAATGAATATAAAATCAAATCGCTATCTTGAATTTTTTGGCAATGTCCTCAGAAGTCCTCTTCATTCTGATTGGCTTTCGCGTAACTGGTAAACAGACGAAATTTTACTAAACAAAAAATGTACTTCTCGTTAAAAGATACAATACCAAATACTTTTTTGGGGCAAACCATTTCTAAGATATTCCTTGTTACTGGTTTAAATTTTCCAACATTTATATTTTTCTAAAATGGGAAGTCATTATTGGTGTTTTATGTCCTGGACACATAAAAAATGCAATTTCAATCTCATCGCATATGGACCAGTTCTTAAAAGATTTGACTATCGCTTAAAACCTACTGTATTCTAATCTTCCCATTGCGCCTATAAGGAAACATGTAATAAGGCCATTTACACAAACATTTATCTCGATTAACATGAAGCAGATAGAAGAATAACCGTTTCTAAAAATATTTTCAACCAGAGCAAGTACAGGAAATCGTGTGGGTGTGTAGGTACATCAAACCCCCTTTTTTTTAATATGTTGTACTTTCAGTTCATTTCTACCTCTTTATTATCCAATATGGTATATGCAACTACGAATCAGCCGCATAACGAACAGCAGTGCGATCAATACATGAAACTTTTGCAAGATGTCATCCATTTGCCTAAGTATATAAGTTATCATCAATTTTATTTTTGGTTTTGTCGTTATTGACCAATCGAAATCTCCAAATGTATAACTTATTCTACAGCCAACTTAATTAGGCATTTCACATCTCTGCTCATTTTTATAGTTAAATTTGAATGTTTTTAAGCGAAGAAACATTTTTGAATCTTACTTTAATAAAAAAAAAAAAAAAGCAAATATCGCAAATATAGGTATTCCTCTTAGCTAATGCGATAAATTTCGAAATAGCCCACAATCTACCTAAATAAATTCTCCAACGACATTAACAGGCGGGCAGTTAACAGCAGCTCACACATAATGGATCCATTATAACTGCTGCTGCCATCTACGTAGTACATATTATGGCGTTAAAGCGGGAACAGAGTAGAAATTCTGAATCTGCAGTACATAATTAAAAGCTTAATACACACAAGTATATAACAACTTTCACATGCATGTCTAAGACTATAAATTTGAAATTCACAACATGATGGCGGTTATGTTAATATAACCTATCTCGAAATTTCGAAACGGCATGTTGCATGTTATTGGTGTTAACAATAATGATTTTACAAGACATTCACGAAATAACTTCATTTACCAGCGGACATATGATTAATATTCACAACGTGGTGTTATGCCTTCACAATTAATCATCCATAAATTTTGGTTTCAATATGTTTAAAAGGTATGGTTCAACAGCCTGAATATTAACACACCCATAATTAAGTAATACATACTTCATATGCAAACTGCGAGAAAGTCGCTTGCAACAAGAAGAGACTCTGACCTAGCTTCTTAACATTTTATTTAGATCCACTATAAATTTAGAAATGAACAGCTATTTTACAAACTATTCTTGAATGTCAAGAGATGCACAAAACTTTATTAGAAGAGCACTTAGGTAACACATTAAAAATCTCATAAGTTACACTCACATTAACTTTTCTAGCTACTGCTGTTTAGTTTTATACAATATGTCGTTTCAACGAATTATTTACACAAACACATTTAGTGCAATGGCTAACACAATTTCACAAATATTTTGAGTATTTTATTCGTCTGTGGCACACGCAGTCTGTTTGTGTCCCATAGACGGTGACATGGAGCAGAGACTATCAATAAACTCAGCTACGTGTTGGAATAACGACTTGTGTAAACCGTGCTATAACACGGCGTGAGACTTCAATCATTGTTTCCACGACTGTATAAATATAGCAAATCTGGAAGGTTTTTTCTGCTATGAACCAAGTCCCCCCCCCCCCCCCAAATTCATTCCATTTCTTAAGAACAAGTTTTTCTTTAATTTTTCGTCATTTACATTCAGACACCAATGCACTCTGAAATAGCAACTTTGTGGACTGTGTCAAGCGCTGGTGTTGTGAACTCCAGTAAACGCCGAGGAAGGACTAATTATCAAGGTCCTAATTATCTTTTTTGTATACCATTTGAGAGAGATCAGCAAAGATCAGCCTCCCCTTCCCCATTTAGTCTAAATTTAGGATGTTTACGGACATAAATTAAGCAGTTCTAAAAAAAGATTCTTCGTTCACGACCGCTTAGTCTTTGAAATAAGCATGTTTAATTGTTGTTCTACATTAGGCGCGTGTACACGCTAAACTGAAAAGTTAAATTAGACTTGAACAATGAGTGCGACTCAAACCCGGATCTTTGGCTCTCCATGCTGACGCTTTTACCACTTGAGTCAGATATACTATCAAAATCTCTCATCCAAGTCACGTATCCTGGTAAAACTTCACATCAATATCAAATATTAAGTCATATAACTCGAAGGAGATTTGCAATGTTTGCATGTAAAAAGCTATTTTATTTGTTAACGACACTGTGAATTGCCATGATCATATCAGCGCATCTAGTGTTCCGGAATTTGGTCGCGCCTAACCTATTCAACCACCCAGACTGACAAATTACATGTACTTTACATTTTCGGGCCACTATTACAGTTAATTTGTGCTTGGATAATCGTTCTTCTACAGTAGCCAAATTGTAAGTTGGAAAGTTGAACCAGAGTAGAAAAATTCAATGCCAAGGCATTGAATTTGAAATTCAAATGAGCATTTTCGATCAATGGTTATGCACTTAAAAATACTCATTTCAGACTATTCTACCTCCAGCGTTAGCCAGATCCGAAAAGTTTGTATAGTAATTTTATAATTTCCCCAGTATTAAAGTTGAATGACGAAACCTCATAAAAGCGCATTATATCCCTACGTGACAGTAGTGTTAAAGTGTTTATTGTAGGTTTAAGGTTATACCAAAATAAATTTCAAGTTGAAATAGCTGTATCTTCTGTAAATCTTAACAATTGTTGTGACATACGTTGTGTATGTACAGAGTTTGTGCTTGTGGTTTTTTTTTTTTTCTAGCATTTTGCTGTGGTATCCTTGTCATTCCACAGTACAGTGATTAGATCTGCAACTGAATGCATATGATGTCAATTGATAAATACAACCTCCTCGTAAAATCCTTTCAGAAACTAATGAATAAATTTGAAAAAACAAATCTGAAGTGTTGCACTCACATGACCTATACTTGTATACTCTATACTTGTACTAACTATTCTTACAGCTCTTATTCCGTTATCTTGTTCATGTTAGTCGAGATAAACATTTGTAGAAATTATCTTGCTGCTGATTTTTTGTAGGTGCAAGGGGAATATGGGAATACAGTAGGCTTTGAGCGACAATCAAATCTTCTAAAACTTTCAAATTCTGTTTTCTTTGCGAGGTCAAGCAGATAAAAAAACTGAATTACGACCTTCCATTTGAGAAAAGTGTTGCAAAACTCACACAAATAACAAGTAATATCTTCGAAATGGTTCACTCCACAAAAAAATTTCTTTGGACATTAATTGTGTTTTAATGAGATCTACATTTTCATATAGTAAGATTTGGTCTATCTCTTACGGTTTACCAGTTATGCAAAAGGCAAAGTAAACAGAACTACGTAGGCTATAGCCAGAAAATTCAAAATATACATTTCATTTGCTATAAAATATCTTAAACAAATGGGATTTTAATCAAAATCGTAGTAGCATTTTCGAGAAAACCAAAATTATCGAAAAATTGTCCATGTAAGATACTTTAGGGAGGAGGAATTTTCTTCAAAATCGTTGTGTTGCATCCTTGAAAGATATTAAACTTAAATGTCAACTTTGGTTTTTAACTGACTTTTTAAGTTATATTGTTCACACACGTACACACACGCGCGCGCGTGTTCTAAAACAGCTTTTTTTAGATCCAGGAGGTCTGAAAACATATATTTCCGGTGAAACCTTGAATTGAAATTTTGTGTCGAATACAATACTTTTCCTACTTACTATACGTAGTAGAGAAGGTAAAAATTAATTCAATAATTGATAGGAAGTGACTGTAAACCTAAATCACTAGAAAACAAACGAGTGTAGTTCTAGTATTTCTTAGTGAACCTATTAAGAATGAAGAATGTAAACAATCATTATTAGATATCTCTGAGAACATCCATAAGAATGCACTCATAACGTCACGTTATTGGCAATTAATACTTTACTTCAAAACATTGGCTTAACAAAAATAACAATTTTAATGATTCACTTAAAAATCAAAATCTAACAATAGTTATGGATAACAAATTTAGTTTCTAATAACTCATTAAATTTTAACCCATTTAAGTAAAATTCGAGCAGCGTTTCTCAACCTTTTTAACATAACGACTCCCTTTTCCTTAACTTAAGAAAGAGACACCCCCACCGTACTCCCTATTGACAGCAATGCGAGCCACGCGGTCCTTTATTGCTGATGACACAATAATATTGGCATTTTGAGGGGTTTATTACCCCTACTGCTGACAGCAGGAAAGTTTTCCCTTACACACCCAGGAAGATTGAAAGTAATCTAGTGTTGTTGGATCTGATTTATCTTTTCAGCCTTCAAGAAGGGAGGAAGGAAGCTATAAAGATCTGATGTATAAATTTATGTTGGCTGTACTGACTGTAGTGAACATGGAGATGTACTAGTTCAAGCAAAGCAGTGTCAACTGTCACACTAAGTGACTTGTAGAACGAATTGAAAACTTACAAATCTCTTACAAGTCTCATGTGATTTATTATGTGTATTGTAACACATTCAATCGGACATTATAAAATTACATAGTTCAAGCAAAAAAGTATGTCACACTAACTTGAATGTTTGTTACAATATAAAATGTTTCTTATATATTTTATGTATAATATTTATTCAAGGGCTTTAAATTATTACATTTATTTACTTTTATGAAAATAAACATAACATTTAAAGAACCCAGGCGATCCCCAAGGATCGCGATCCACTGGTTGAGAAACGCTGGTTTATAGCACAGAAGGCAGATATTTGTATTGAACACAGGATAGTATATCAGTTCTTGTTGTAAGAATCGCACTACCATAGCAACAAACTGGTATTTTTATTTTTGCAAAGGTTCTAGTTTAAAATAAGCCTATATTTACTGTGTTGCATTACAATAATCCAGGCAACGCAAGATAATGGGATTTACTCAGTTGCCTATTACTGAACACAACAGTACAGGCAACAGCTATGTAAAGTACATACAAAATAAGTTTACATATAGAGAGGTAGAGTATGGACGGAGGGGATTCCACACTGAGCCTACTGTTGAGGCTATTGTATCTTTGTATCTCCGGAAGGAAGGAATACAGTGAGAGCGTTCTAAAAGCGTGAGTAGTGCGGGTCAGCGCTAGGGTGCCTAACGTGTGCTGGAGATTCATCTTTACATCAGCGTTCGACAAGCAGCCACCGGTCAGGTGACTACAACGCCACCCTCTGGCCAGAACAGCAGTTGCAATTCGCAAAATCCCCACACAGCTGCGTCAAACTCGCCCATCGCCAACACTTCCGACCCTGAAAGATCGGATTGAAATGGAGACCGGGAAATTTGGCAGACGTAATTGTCTTTCCCAGCATTTGTCTGAGGATCCAGGGAAATCCCCAAAAAACCCATAGGTCAGGAAGGCCGGGAGCGGGAATCGAACCCACGGCCTCCCGAATGCGAGCCTCACGTGCTACCACGGAGGCATCTCGCTCGGTTTACATGTATTGCTTTACTACAAATTTTATGTGAGAATATATAAATTTTAGATAAATGTAAAAAGTGGCAAATCAGACTATGCAGACTGACGTATTGAAAACTATTTAAAAAGTAACAATGTGTGGGCTTCCCAAATGCAAGTCGAGGCTGCTACTGATCTGTCAGCTCCCTTATCGACCTTATATACGACGTGATCATTGATGACTATGTTTTGCCACTCATATGGCAGTTACTGTACTATGGACAGCTCGGTGACAGCCAGATCCGGGAAGTGGGCTGATGCTGGAGGTCAAATGTCGAGGTTTCATCGCGATGTCACTCACTGGTATCATTACTCAAGTCGTAAAAAACTTGAACATCCCAAACGAACTCCATCCTGCAAGGATCATCGCCGCCCCCGCGTGACCAACTACCTTCTGCATGCACGCGATTGGCCACTTTTACGTAACTTTTTCTACTTGGCTAACTACAAACTTCAAATGTTGCTAAACAATGGAGACGAGAGTGTGGTGTCTTTTCGGAACATTCGACTGTTCCATCTCGATTTCAATTTCTTTGATCATCTAAATAAATCAATGAATATAAGCGTTCTATAGAAATGAAAAATGAAAAATCATTGTAACATTTTACTATTTCATACATAGAGGCATTAAATTACCATACGAATTATCATCTGGTTATTCTTTTGTGAACAAATCATCACTAGGTATTTATTTTGTTTAATCAGTGTCGCCAACAGTAGCCCATAAATCATTACTATCGATTAAGTCATAACATCACTCCATTTCAATTTGACAACTCTATCTTTAACAATTATTCTTTTTATAGTCATTAATGTATTTTTTCCAGAAGAAAGGATATTTAATGTTAAAAGTAACGTGAGATTTGAGATTATAAACTTTTTTTTCCGTTATAACAAAAGAGGATCAAAATACATGGAATTCCTGGATTTCATTTTGCTCAGTTGGTATTTCCGAACAACGAACAACACTAAGCGAAACGAATAGATTTTAGGTTATTTTCTGGTTAAATCTTGGTGATATAGTATTTAAATTCATATTTTATTTATACAATAGTCCAGAAAAAGGTCATTAATCGGTCTGACCTTCCCAAATAAGTGCACCAGCACTTTTTTTTTGCCTGATAAACAGTTTATCAAATGGAAATCCATTCTACAATTTGGGCCATACATCAATGTAGTGATGTACATCTGAAAGCAAGAGCAGACATATGAGCATCTGGATAGCTCGCATGGACAAACTCAGACAGTTGAGAAACTGCCTAGTGTGGAGATGCTGTGAAATTTGTACCTTCCCTTTGGTTAACCAAAGAATCCAATTTCTGTTAATATTCCTGTCTCAATTTTCCGTAGATTACGATCCTGGAAAGAACACAAATTCATAGGTAGATTATATTGTAGATATTTTCTGCAGTGTAGTAGAGTTTATACCTATCGCGATTTAGTTTTCGATCTGGTAAAGAGCTTTATATGGAAGTTGCGACTAATAATTATTTATTTAACAGGAATATTTTAATTAGTTAACTCTTTTTTATATGTAGACACATTACAGCAATACGGAGTAGGTATAAGATGAATATAAATAAAAATTAAGCACCACGATAATTGGAAGCAAAGTGAAGAATACGAAATAAAGCAATGGATGAAAGGAACAATTCAGCTACAGTGCTGTTTTAAGATGTATGATTTTCAATGGAAAGCTTCTGCGGACCATGTACACCTTAATGCAGCTTCTTAACTGGCCGCGATGCCAATTTATCTTAGTTTTGTGTTAGGTTTTTGAAATGAGCATTCCTATCATCTCATCAGAGCCTTTTATTGCCACGTGTATTGCGTACGTTCGATACCAACGCCATAAAAAGTGTTTGTGCGCAATACTGGAGAAGGACCACCCAGTGTTCATCACAAGCAATCAAAGCTGTCAAAGTCCCGAATCTATCGAACAAAAACGCTAAACAAAAAGATCGTGTGAGACAGATATCTCTGATAGGTTCATCTGTCATAGGCCAGACAAGGCTTAAATTTGGGCACACACGTACACAAAGCTTCATTGCGGGCTTTATCAAAGAAGGAGATGAAAATAGCATTTGGAATGTGTGCTCAAGAGGTACGGTACGTATTAACCGAGCAGAAGTTTGTACTGAGGGGTTTTAAAAACAAAACAGGTTCATCATGGGCATCTCCCTCAGCAAGGATACGAGTACTGAGCATGCCGCGGTAATTGCATCAATTCGTTCCTTTGAGCTACATTGCTTATTCACTCTCATTACGTAAATCGCCCAAATGAAGTAACTCGTTCGTGAAGTAATGAAGCCTTTTAAAGCTAATGAACTAACTACTTCATTTATACGGAACGAAAAACCAGTGAGAAGTGCGCCTGGCGTGTGAAAAGGAAAGATTGTAGCACTGTTGGTCTGAGAAGCAACGAAAACTTCAGTCTCCAGAATACTCGCATTTAAGCTACCGGTTATAGCTGCATTTCCCATGGGTAATCCCAGGAGAGATTACCAGTTTATCTGACTATTCCACTCACGTGGATTATCACCTCTTGGACGTGCTAACAAATCTTAATTAAAATGTGTACATGTTACTGTAAGTTGTTTACTTTTAAGTCACTATTAATGTTATATAGTATTAAATAATTTTGTATTTCGCGAAATACTTAAACAAATACCACTCGAGCGCTTCACGCTCGCAAAATTATCGTCATATGAAACCTTCTTGTGGTAATTTACAACAGATAAAACCACCTCGAATGACATTTATGAAGATCATACCACAAATAAAACATAACATATTAAATAAATAACACTTACTTTTTTACTTGTGCTGTTTATGGGCAGTTTCTGTTTTCAACGGAGAAAAATGTACCGTTCTTTCTGATTCAGAATATCTACATATGGTTTATTGATAGTTAATTTAAAGGACTCAATCCCTAAAAAGCATTTAAATTGACTGACATCTGTATGAACATCAGTGCCATTCCCATTTTTGTTGAAACTTTAAAATCTTGAGTATTTTTTACAATAATTACCCGCTGAAAGGGTATCACAAGTTTTATCTAACACGTTACGGATCAAAAAACATATAAATGAAATGAAGCAACTCGAGGTGTAGTTAATGTCTACTTCTTGTAATGCACTTTCTGAGTGATACCTTTGAAGTTATTTTCAACTGCGATTATGTCAGATACATTTTTCTTAGAAAATATAAAAGCTCTCAGATTCTTTACATTTGTGTGAGATAATCTATTACATATTTTTAAATGTAATATATTTTAAAAACTGAGTATGTTGCTTCAAAAATGTAGATGTAAATTTATTTTCTTTACAAAGAAAATAGAACCAGAGATATTATTGGCACCTTAATTCTTCTAGTTCAGCAGTATAAGGCAGAATGTCCTCATATATAGTAAGAATTTCAGATCTGCTGCAGCTAGTTTCTGAGAACAGCGAACCTATAGATGTCAAATTTTCTGCCATTTAATTAGCAAACTTTTTTTTCGAAGTTGGCTACCTCTTACACACACTACAAAACATGGTTATAAAATTATCTGTCATATGTATACAGGTTGAAAGTTAAAAAAAAAAATAATAATAATAATAATAATAATAATAATAATAATAATAATAATAATAATAATAATAATAATAATAATAATAATAATAATAATAATAATAATAATAATAATAATAATAATAATAATAATAATAATTAAAAAAAAAGAATTTGTGCCAAATATTTGGAGCCATGCAAAGTTTAATTTATAAGAAAGATTTGGCAAAGTCACGTGAACATTAAATATGGCTAAATTCGTTTGAATTAAGGTAGAAATGCATTACAGCATTTTCACACAGTATTTGTGCAACAGTTAGTGAAATAATACACTATTTATATTAATACGTCAAAAGCTAGATGGCTCCAAATATTTGACCCATTTTTTTCCAGCAAAATGGTTATTTACTATCATCATATTGGACATATTTGTTATTCATCATGTAGAATCCTTAGTTAACGTATGGCCGAAGCACTATCTTACACCTGGTATACTATTTGTTATACAAATATCTTAAAGGTGCAATATTTGAATCAAAATTGTTAGTCGTTTTGAGAAAAATGACGAAGGCAAAACTTTTTTCAAATAAAGGTTAGTTTGGCGTGAGGTTTTCTTAAAAATATTCCTTTAACTTTTCATTTTGGAGCTAAGATCTTCATACACACGCGCGCGCACGCGCGAACATTTTTGTGAAATTGTGTTTTTATTCATGTATTCGTGTATTTCGTTGAAACCTCAGAACGGAACTTTTATGTGGAATGTCGTACTTGTAGTAAAATGAAACGTTCCTTCATAACTAGCTATGTTGTAGATGCTAATTGTGGAAGCGGTAGTGGATAATGTGGACACCCCTGCTGAGAGACAGACAGACAGACAGACAAGGGCTACCTGTCCACCAGTTGGACGTGGATGTTGTTTGTGTGAAAGACAAGGTACATTCAACGTCAGCTTCTTGCTTGTACGTACAGACAACTCTTCTTTTACTTTTTATAATGCATACAAAAACAAGTGTTCAGTTGTTTCCATCAGATATAAAGACTTCTTATTCTGAATATTATCAAGTCCGGCGTCTCCTTCACATGTCCGCATGTATATTCGGAAAGACAGAGATGATCCGTCAAGACAGTTTCACAATACATATCTGATAATAATATTTAAATCATGGAGGTATTTTTTCTAGATCTGAGGTGCCCATATTTTCGATAAAAAGAACTTCCAATTTTTTATGTCCTATGTATATGCCGCTTTTAACATCTAAGGTCATACCGGCGGCTTTTAACCTTTGGAACATTGCTCTGTCTTTTAATTTTTGGGTTATTACAGTAAATTCACGCACACATTCACACTCTCAGTCATACTTTCAGACATTAGGGAGGCCGGGAAATAATCCTGGATAGAGAAACATTCGCATCCCTCTGAATCCGGGACCTCTGGATTCGTAGGTTAGCATGCCAATCACAGGACAACAAAGGCAGTCTCACAAATTTTGTCTTCCATTAAATATGCTTTTCTATAATGATGATGATGATAATAAATATATTTGATAAGTTTTTTTACAATGCAATGTAAATAAGTTATACTAGGTACAAGTAAAACAATGCTTTGGAAAAAAGTTTAAATAGAATGCGGACTAGATTTGATTTGATTTGTGACGGAAGAGAGATCTTTGTCTGATTTGAGTTAGATTAACTGATGTTTTTCTTTTTTAATGTTTATATCCCATCCTCAGCTCCAAAACCATGCCCATTCGCCTGAAACTCCAGCTGTATCGTGCGATCATCCCGCCTCTGGTCCTGTACGGATGCGAGATCTGGGGAGTGGTGGCAAAGTCCACCTTCATCAGACTCCAGACGTTGCAGAATCGGGCATTAAGGATGATCTACGACACTGGTTGGAGATTTCCTGCCCACATCCTTCACGAACATTCCGGCATCCCGTACATTGTCGACGTGATTAAAACCCAGTCTAGCCCGTGCGCTGGGACAGAGCGGACGTACCAGGAGAACCGGTTGTTTTGTCTACTGCGTGTGTGGCCTAATAGTGAGTGAGCGCAAGAAAGACATATACCACACGGTGAGTGATATTATCGATCACCAAGTGTAGGAATTTAAAGTGAGTATTTCAGCTAAATTTCACAGTGAAAAGAAATGGAAATGTACGCGAGGAAAAATACCCTCAGGATCTAGTTTGCTTTAAGTGCAACGCGACCGTCGGCATATGAAGTGCATGATTTCATAGCAGATACATTACGGTTAAATGCGGAACAAGTGGATACAATACAGTTAATTGCAAGTGAACGGGCAATTTATGTTAAATTAATATCAGCACTCTTGCTGGAGAAAACCCTCAATACCTTCTCGGCGGAAACACCTTTCACATATATGAATGGTGAGATGACTAAAGTGCTTATCGAACACGTGACCGGTAATGCTGTCAATGTCCGAGTGTTTGATGTACCCCCAGAGCTCCCGGCAGAGGTCTTAAAAGCAGCGTTGCAGCGTTACGGAACGGTATATGACGTCCGGAAGGAACAATGGAGCCGACAATATCGCGTCCCGGTGTTTAATGGGGTACGAGCGGTAAAGATGCAACTGAAGACGAACATCCCTAGTTTTATCATCATTGGCAGCTACAGATTATCGGTGTCCTACGCCGGCCAACCCAGATCCTGCTACGTCTGCAGTAGCACGGCACATCTAAAGGAATTTTGTCCCCACCGTCCAACCGCAACACGCCCAGTGGCGACTGGACGGAGAAACGAAACAGAACCGACGAAGGTGGTAGTGGACACGCAGAGTGAGGGAGCGCATCCTACGGATGAAAACAGGCAAACGTCCCTGGTGAATGACAGTCAACAGGAAGCAGCAAGGTCTGCACCGCAAAGGGAGTATGCCTCCATAGTTCGAGATACCACAGGGAAACGAGTACATCTGGCCAATCCGGAGGAGATAATACCAACCGAGGTGGGTCCACTTGTAACGGAGACAGCTGCAGCAGAAGAGAAACGCCCGATCGAGAAGAAACGGGCCAAGCGGGCGAAGACAAGCAAAGCCCAGAAGGAAGAACCATCCTGGAATAACCAAATGGAGCTGGAGGAAGTTGTGGAAGAAGCCCATGAGGAGGCACGTCAATTGCAAGTCCCGTCCACAGACACAGCAGATACGGCTGGAGTACTGACACAAGAGCCTGCCTCAGCATTGATTGGCAGCAGTATCCTGGAGGAGGGAGGTGACAGGAACACCTGTGAGGTTCTATCTGCAAGGAGGGACGCGGGAAACAGCCCCCAGAGTGATTACGAAGCAGCACAGTTACAACAAAGTGTGAGGTGCCCAGCGGTGGAGATAGGAGCTGACTCCCATTACCGGGAGGACACCCCCGGCACCACCGTAGCGGCACGACCATCTGCGAGTGTTTCTCGACCGCAAGTACTCGAACGGCCACACAGATCCCAAGAGGACCAACCACGGTCAGCTGAAGCAGTCGCAATTCATCGGCGTGCAGAGATGGCTGGTGGATCTCATCCCTCTCAACCTGATGCGAGGGCCACAGAAGCGGAGTCGCCGATCCTACTTCAGGTGACACGGAAGCCCCAGGTGTCCTTATATGACCCAAGGCTTAAGGGAAACCCTCCGGCACAGATAACCCCAGCTAGACATCCAGAGACCGAACAGTAGCACACTAGCAGCAATGCACGAGGCCAAGGACGTAGACGCCCGAGTTACACTATCTTTGCGACAGTCGCTTTCATAATGATCTATCTACGAACGGTGGCAACAGTGAATGTGAATGGGTGCAGAAATCTAGTAACCCAAAAACTGCTCAATAGTTTCCTCCAGGTGAACAACATTGACATATGCTTTCTCCAAGAAGTAAATACTTACAACTTGGATGCTCTTTACAATTACGACTATAAAGTTAACCTAGGTTTGAACGGCAGAGGAACGGCAATAGTGTACAGGAAGGGACTTCCCCTGCAGAATTTTCAGATGGATCCCGACGGACGGGTCCTCTCCGCTACTTTGGAAGAGACCGTCCTGGTTAACATATATGCTCCAGCTGGGTCACAGAATAGACAAGCGAGAGAGCGTTTCTTCCAAACCGATGTAACCCCGCATTTGCGACAAGGCAAGGAACTTCTGCTAGCAGGCGACTTCAATTGCACGTTGCAGGCGAAGGACCAAAAAGGTGCTACGAATTTTAGCATCATGCTACAACACCTAGTGTCACAGCTGCAACTGCTTGACGCATGGGAGATCAAGCATGGGAACGAAGTGGAATTCACTTTCATCCGCAACACTTCTGCCTCACGCATCGACCGACAGTATCTATCTCCCGGAATGGCTCCAAATGTCCATCGAATTTGGGTCATTCCGGTGGTTTTTAGTGACCATCATGCAGTGCTATGTCAATTGCAAATAAATGAAATAAGGCTTGAGACGGCCGGCCGTGGCTACTGGAAACTCAATAATTCTATGCTGGAGGACACAGACATTAGGGAACAATTTCAAATCAAATGGCTTCAGTTACAGTCGGCCTTTAGAAGTTCAACTCGGAAGAGTTTTTGGTGGGTGAACACGGCAAAACCAGCGATTCGCTCCCTATTTAAATCCATGGGTATTGTGAGGGCACAGGCCAAGAAGCAGCTATTACATTTTTACAATGAGGCGCTGTGGGGGCTGCATCTGAAGCAAAGGGAGGGCTATGAGGTGCAGACGGAGATAAAAAAAGTAAAAGAAATCATCAAATTAAAACACTTACACCAGTTGGAAGGACATAAAGTTCGAGCCAAAGTGAAATCCATGCATGAAGCGGAACAGAACTCATTTTATTATTTCGCAAAGGAGCGGCAGAAGGGACATGGAAGATATCCTCAAACAATACGGGACGTGCACACTGGAACTGCCCATGTTGGTACGCGCGCCCAGCTCCAGCTTATAGCGGATCACTTTCAGGCTTTATTTCAAGAAGCGCCAGAAGCAGACACCCCTGATAGGCGTTTGGAACATGAACTGTTTGACACCGGCATCACCCAGGAATCCGCAAAAATACTTACCAGCCCTATCACGGAGCGGGAGGTGTTGGTCGCCATTGAACAAGCCAGTCGACACACATCACCAGGTCCTGATGGGCTCACCTATGAATTCTATAGAAAGTTCTGGCCAATAATCAAGAACGAAGTGATAGAAGTATATACGGAACTGTGGGAGACAGCAGTGTTTCCCGAAACCTTCGCGGATGGTGTTATCACCCTGGTGCCGAAGAAACAGAAAACCGCCACCATGAAGGACTATCGTCCAATAACGCTGCTAAACGCCGATTATAAGTTATTTGCGAAAGTGCTGGCTAACCGATTAAAAGGAGCATATGCAGAAATCATGCATTGTAACCAAGCGGCAATATCGAAAAAGAACATTATTGACACATTGGCGGAACTGCGTGACACGCTGATCCATCTACGCAGAGAAAATAAAGCGGTGGCTTTGATCAATCTCGACTTTCAACAGGCTTTTGATAGAGTGCGCCATTCGTATCTGTGGAACTGCTTAACGGCTGCGAAATTTCCAGTACCGGTAATCAATCTTATTCAGGGACTCTACGGCACGGCACAGTCTCGAGTCTTATGGAACGGATGGTTCTCCAGGCCGGTACGAATACAACGATCAGTACGTCAAGGCTGCCCGCTATCAATGGGATTGTTTTCATTGGCATTGAATCCTTTACTCCAGAGGCTGCAACAAACCATGCGAGGAGTCAGTGTATACAATGAACGGTTCACACTTACAGCCTATGCTGATGATGTGACTGTGGTGGCTGCAGATAATGAAGACATGACGACCATGCAACAGGGATTGGAGCAGTACACAACGATGTCCGGTGCAGTGTTAAATGCTGAGAAATCGGAGATCCTAATATTAGGAAATTGGCCGGAACCGCCACAGACCTTGGGGATGCAATGTGTGACTACTACAAGGATACTTGGAATATGCTTTAGGGCAAATATAGAAGATACTATTGCAGTTAACTGGAGGGAAAAAATTAATAGTTTACGCCATTCCTTATCCATGGAGAGGATCCGGAACCTGAATTTGCTACAACGCATCTGGTACCTGCATACTTATGGTCTAAGCAAAATTTGGTATGTGGCACAGATTCTGCCGATTGCAAAACGTGACGCACAGAAATTGGAACAACTCCTTGGTTACTTTTTGTGGACTGGAAAAGCATATAAGGTGAGCCGGCCTCAACTACGTTTGCCTCCGTCCAAAGGTGGTTGCGGCTTAGTGGACATTGCCAAGAAATGCATGGCCTTATTGGGGAAAACCGCCACACAATCCTTGCGCGGATCTGGCTCATCCATTGACCAAAATTTCTGGAAGGAACAGCTGCATAACCCTCAGGTGGCACTCAACGGATTTAAACCCACTGTCCTTCACCTAAAACGAATTCTGGACAACAACGATGACATTACGGCCTTTGAATGCACCCGGAACCACTACCGTATGCTCACGACAGTTCATCTGGTGCCCAGAGTGGCAGAGAAATATACCAGGGAGTGGAAAGTGATCTGGCAGAATTTATTTTGTAAACATGTGCCCAGTGATTGGCAGGAAACCACCTATGAAGTAGTAAATGAGACTATACCGACAGCGGATAAACTCTGGCGACATGGAAGGGCACAGTCAAACCAATGTCCATCTTGTGCCGCCGTCGACACACTGGACCACCGGATTGCTTCCTGTAAGCAGGTTGAAGTCATCTGGGTAGAGCTCAGGACTTACATCGCCAAATGGTGCCCACCGCAAGCTCCACCATGCCTTGAGAAGCTCCAACGTTTGGAAGTTCATTTTCAGAAGACTGCACTCCAACGCTGTGTAGTTTGGCTGGTAATGGAACAATGTACTGGATCCTTAAAGAGAATAATGGCCCAGTGGCGCAGAGGAAGGATTGGGTCAGTTTTCTGAGACAGGCACGCTGGCAACTGATAACTTCTGGTCTTAGCAACTCAATGCAGCCGTACATAACACGCCTTGCACTTTAAATAAGACAATGCAACTATAATCAAAATAATATATACATATAACAAAAAATAAAAAAATAAAATAAAATAAAATAAAAAAATAAAAAAAAGCTAACTTTGAGTATCTGTTATGAAAATAAATGACCATGTGTCACCTAAAAAAAAAAAAAAAAAATAAAATAAAAAAAAAATAAATAAATAATAAAAAAAAAAAAACAAACAAAAAAAAAAAGAAAAAAAAAAAGAATACACACTCCTATGCATACACCAAATTATAAGTCTGTTCTCTAGAAATATTTTCTTGTAAATCTTTGTTTATCTCAGTGAGACTTTCTAGCCCAATATGTAGCAAAAAAAAAAAAAAAAAAAAAAAAAAAAGTACATCAAAACATACACATTTTCATTGTATATACCAGAAAAGTACATAAAAACATACACATTTTCATTGTACATTCAAGAAATGTACATCAAATAATACACATTTTGACTGTACATTCTAGAAATATACATCAAAACATACACATTTTCATTGTATATACTAGAAATGCACATCAAAACATACACATTTTCATTGTACATTCAAGAACTGTACATCAAAACATACACATTTTCAGTGTACATTCAAGAACTGTACATCAAAACATACACATTTTCAGTGTACATCCAAGAAATGTACATCAAAACATACACATTTTCATTGTATATACAAGAAATGTACATCAAAACATACACATTTTCATTAAAAAAAAAAAAAAAAAAAAAAAAAAAAAAAAAACCCGCGCTCGAACAATGTACAACAAACTCCAGAACCACCCTAATCCACTGGTGAATACTCTGGGACAATATGACCAGAGAGAGCCTCGCCGACTACCATCTAAAAAATTGCCGAAGGACATCTTAAGTCCAACGGTCTAATTTTCGCAGATGGGAAAGGCAAAATGAATACCTGTACTTAAAACAGAGTAAATCGCCTAACTCAGATCACCTCTCAGTGAGTGACTGACGGCCAGAACCAGGAGGAGATTAGCGCGTCACCTGATTGACTAACCAGCCAATCAGCATGTATGGACAGTGCCCGTTCATGGACCAATCCCTACCATCATCCATCTTGTCCCTAAAATACCCCTGATCCCAAACATTCCCAGAGATTAAATCCCTGTAGACCAAAACACCATACTATCGCGCAGGTAAAGCCGTATAACGGCTAGGTACTGCGGTAAAGACACTTCGGGTGGGGGAATAAGCTTCCCCACTCGACTCGAACTGCCTCTGGAGCCTCTGGAAGTCTGTTCCGTTTAAGAAATGTTCTAATAATTTTACTTTGGTATAAACTTACTGTTTTTATACATTTATGTTTTTTAATATCTAAATTTTTTACCTACCTCTACTTTATTGTAAGCACACAGGGGAATACAAGTAACTGTTTCAAAACCACTTCGATAAAAACGGGTCGCAATATTACAAGGCCTCTGCCCGAGCTTTTAAGAAATAAACAGTGACCACGCAGATTTAAAATGATTTAACACCGAATATTTTGGAAATGGTTAATACTACGACAAAATTGAATTGGGCTTCACAGAATATCTACAAAACTTACTAATCAATATTTACTTGCCATAAGTATGTATATCTCAAATGCATAACTGTTTAATTAAAAGCTATTTTTAAGAAAATAACAAATTGTATCTATGTACAAAATGTACAGAACTCGTGCTTAAAGATGACGGTTTTAAATATTAATTTTTGTGTTTATTTGACTTTTAGTTCCTGCTCTATCTCGCTCCCTCTCACTTTCTCATATGCATACTTATACATCCTATTTTTCTAAAAGTCCCCTTTTTGTTAGATTTCGGAGGCCTTAAATCACATAGGTAGGTATTGCTTGTGAATTTACATTATTAAATTACTGGATCATATGTAATGTTTACTCCAAAAAACATTTAATGTTCATATATGGTTTTGCTTCATTTTTTAACCTTCCGCTACTCTTTAAAATCTCACTAATAGAACTTTTTGTTTAGTATTCCATTCCTTTTTATGTATTTCAATGCCGAAATTATACAATACATCCCAAACAAAAATGTGTAACTCACACTTCAATTTAGAGTCTGAGTAACCCAATTAAATTTTATATGAGTGCTTTAAATGACCAAAAGTTTTATGTTTTAGTATGAACCTTGCCATTCTTTAACAAGTTTTAACAATTATATCCATATAGTGTAATAATCCATTTGGCAATTATGAACAAAGAGCACAAATTCAGCAAAATTATAATAGTTTCCACTTCCTATTCTCGTAAAATCTTGTCAATTTGAAGTTACGAGCATTTCAAGGTATGTATTTAGTTTATATTAGTTTATTCTCTTATTTAAAATTATTGATTTAGTTTCTTTGATGTTAGTGAAAATGGACCTATGCCTTACTCTTGTTGCACGTCTCTAGCTGATGGGTAAGTTTTGATCAAAACAGGCCATTATAAAATATTTTTCAAAATAAGATGAAAGTAATTGCCAGATAGTTACAAAACAGAAGACTACTTAATTATAACAGTTTAAAACAAACCTGTAGATCCGTCACTGCTAACGATCCGCCACTCATGTGACACTAAACAGGAAATGTTTAAGCCCATGCGCCACATTATTTCTTATCCAAAGCACGTCTCGTCTTCCAGAATTATTTACAAATGAAATAGTTCTGTCTTTTTTAAATCCTTTTCTGTTGTTTATCTGAATACCTCTTGAAGTCTGACGTAACAGAGTTTCTGTAACATTATCCACTTATACTAATTACTGAAACAAGATTTTAGAGCAGAGACAGACGTAGAATAAAGCTTGCTCATATAAAATTCAGCTCGCCCTGCTCTGGAATAACACGGTTTCTGCATTTACAACTTTGAAAATCACTAATCCCGTTCGAGAACACATAAAACCTGCAGTATTACGTAAGCTATCTCTCTCACTCCGGCACTTTGTGATTAATATGGAAGTGGTCGCCTTCGTTAATTGGCTCAAGCGATTCTTTTGTTTTTATGTTCACAGATGAAAAAGAAAGAATTTTACGACGGGTGTTATCTAGGTTCGAAATCAAAACAGGGAAAATTATTTCAGAGTTGAGTTTTTTCTCATACTGATGTGGAGATTCCTGTCGCTAGATTAAAATTGAATTTGCAGTCACGTTAAATGCTGTTCACAGCTTTGAGGATAGAAATGTTTCACGTAGCTTTACGGAGTGATTTAAAAGCAGTGGCACCGTAAATGACAGAGCGCGTAGAAAGTCTTTATTTAAAGCGCCTATACAAAAACGTTTTAATTCTTTAAGTAGCGCACATATGACTTTATTAGCAAGTATTTCAGTTTCAGGCTTCTAAAATCAAATTGCAGATAAATCTAACGTGTCACTCACACGCACGCACACACACACAGACACACACAGACACATACACACACATACACACACACACACACACACACACACACTTTCTCTATGCAGCTTTACATGACCCAAATATACCATGAGCCGAGGCGCAAAAGCCTTTTCCGGGCCAAGGCCTGACGCCTGACCACTGCGTCCCCCACCTCCGTCCATCACAGGCACCGTGAGTGGGGTGCAGTACTAGAGGTGCGACGTGGTTAGCGTCCCGGTTCCTCCCAGCCGGTTATGTGGTCTTCGCAAACAGGGATCTCTGATTTTCAATCAAGTAGTTCCTGAATTGGCTTCTTAGGGACCTAATGAGTCTTGAGTGCATCTCGGACCAGGTCTCCCAGCGGAACAAAATCCCCATGCCAGTACTGGGAATCGAACCAGGGACTCCTGCTTGGTAAGCAGCAAAGCTAACAGACGACCTGTATATATAGTTCCCAAGGTGGTGGGTTTAAACCCGGCGGAAGGCGATGAAATTTTTTTCCGGACCTAAAAATCTTTAACATGGCTTCTGTGGAAGGGAAGTAAAGCTGGTGGTATCGTGTCTTGATTTACGTCATATAACCTCAAGTGTGATAGAGGCATGTGGGCTGAATTAAGCGGTCTTTCACGCCCAATATAGAATAGGATGCTGAGAACTATAGGGGCTAGTACGCATAAATAAAAATTCAATTGAAATCTCGGGAGCAAATGTTTCAATGGAAATAATTTCAAGTTAAGCAGTACGGTTTTTGTTACACAAATAATACGGAAAACAAAACACAACTGCTAGCATATCATAAATCAGCAATCCTTAGAAATGTAACAGTGATTATTTCGAAAACCCTAATGCATTGCATATTTAAGTGCACACTTTATACTTACTATAAGAATTGGTCTATCTCGTATGGTTTACCAGTTACACGGAATTACACAACATTCATTCACAATAGAACACCTATTTGTAGGTTATTCAAATTCAAGCTATGCCTTTTTCGCAGTGTTTGTCGTTCTTATTGGATACCATAGGCGGTGAATACTGGTGATATATGAAATGAAATGAATATTGCGAAGAGAAATTTAGGAAGCAAATGTTCAGAAACCCCAGTTGGGGAAATCAGCTAGACTTGAACCGCGGATTTTCCCCTCATGAGTCTTTGCGTTAAGGACCTCGGCAAACTCTATATGCATTACATTAATCATGAATTTCACAGGAGCCATTTTTTATAAGATTGAAAATAATATTTCAAGTGAGGAGGATTTTCTTGAATGCCTATGTGTCACATTCCTAGAAGTGCTTAAATTAAATACAAATATTTTTAACTTTACGTTTTGAGTTACGGTGCTAAAATACAAACATGCTCTTCTATTAATTTTTTTAATCCCAGTACTAAAAATATATGTCTGTTTGTTAACATTTGTTGTTGTAAATTTTAGAAGAGAAAGTGCAAAGTAATGCATGCGTCATTCCTGCAACTTTCACATGTTCTACGTGCTCCTGCATTTTCTAAGCTAGTAAATAAATCTAGGACGAATGACCTACCGCTTTTGAAATCGAGCCACTCCTAAATATATTCAGCGTGAAGTATAACACCACTAGCACTGTTCCATAGGCTGACATCTACATCCACATTTTGTTTTTAAGTCTTAAAACATTGCCTGAAGTTAGTTCGCTTATGCCATCTTTATTTGATATTCCTTTGAAGCACACTGCAAACAGTATTTGTAGCGTTAAGCCGTGTCTACAGTTATCTTTTAATAAAACTTGCAAGTTGACCTAATTTCGATGGTAGGATTGAGTTAACCAACTAAAAGTGTTGTGCTTGACATTTTTAACATACAGAGTACTTTCCATTTTAGAAGGAAAACTAAATCCTCTCTTCGTATGTGATCGGGCGAGCTTCGGCAGTTTCCGGACTGTAACCATGGCAACGGCGTGCTTCCGATTCCTACACGTTATTCATCACATGCTCGGTAGATCGTTGTTCACTCGTAAGAATAGGTGTTCTTGATTTGGTGACGTTGATCCTCGTAGCGTTATGGAACGAAGGAAAAAGTTGTTTTAAAACACCTGGTGTTTACAAAATTCCTTGCCAATGTGGAAAAACATGTACCGGACAGACAGGTCGTACAATTGAAGGGAGACGCGAGGAACACAAACGCAACCTACTACTACAACCAGAAAAATCAGCAATAGCAAAGCATAGTCTCGACCAGAGAATTTTATTTGATGAGGTCCAGGGTTGCCAACATTTAAAAGTAAAATTATCGTACCAGCCATTCAAAATTATAGATTTGGATTCAAAACTATCGTACATCATAAAGCAAACGCTACAACAATAAAAATATCAGTATAATATGAAAATATAAGAGTAATGATGTTTATTGTATCCACTTACAAGATTGATGACCTCAACAAATATTATATTACAACTTTAGCACTTATGTTTCTCGCACTATTCATCTGAAAGTTCAGCTTCCTCAACCGTTGCAGCATTGCACAAATTTGTTGAGATAAACCTTAACATCTTCTCGTTGACTTGCAGATTTTAAGGTCTACCACGTTCTTTCATAAGTTGAGACGACAAAATGAGTTCATTTCGTCAATTTTCTGAGCAGTGCCTTCTTCATTGAGATTATCAGACCTGCGCACACTGGCAATAAGAGGATATAGGGTAGCAGGCTTTGTAGCTATGAGGTGGAGACAGACAATGAGGACAAAAGTGGTGTTATTTGTAATTATTTTCACCTCGCTGGAGTGACAAACCAGTGAAAATGATATTTCGCCGATATCGAACTATCATACATTCAAATTATCGTACACCCCCATAATTATCGTATGGGTTGACAACCATCGTACAAACATTAAAATTATCGTATGCCCCCATAATTATCGTACGAGTTGGCAACCCTGATAAGGTCACAGTTTTACACCGCAGTAACCGACATTGCCATAGACTCGTAAAAGAGGCAATTGAAATTAAATTAGAGCCAAATAGTTTTAATAGAAACAACGGCCTACGACTGAGCATAGCTTGGACAGAAATAATTAAAAGAAGGCCGCTTACTTCTTATGCATTTCCCGATGATGCCCATTAGTTTGAGATGGCCATTTGTTTATTAATTATTCATTTCCTGATGATAACATGGAGTTTAATATTGTCGAATGCTCTAACAATTGTATAGATATTACATGGCTGGTAACCCGAAAAGCTGTAATTAAAATTATTAATCAATGAGACTATGTTGAACTCATAATTGTGGGATGTTTTATACAAAAAGTTCAGAGACAAGATAAAAAAGATAGACAATTATATTGAACTATGTGTTATTTATCGTTCTTCTAGAGTTCATATCGCAAACCGTTTCGTAACAAATGTTTGCTAACACTCCCAGTTTATTGTGAAACTGCCTTAATCGCATACAATTAATTTATTCCATGTAATATTCAAGTACCCACACAAGTTTTAGGGTAATTCAATAAAACTCATGTAGTTATACTTGCTAAAGTATTTGTTATATTTTATAGACTATGTTGCAATTACTGAATATAGAAAACATAACCCAATATAACAAGTAGCCACACATAAAGAAGTACATCTACAGCTCTTGTTTTGTGAAGTGAATTAACACGCGTTAGTTGAGGAATGCAGACTCGGACAGGCTTTTTTTCTTCTACCCTTTGCCTTGACAAGAAATTAGAATTACCATCTGTAACAGAGGGGGGCTCGAGTAGAAACCAAAAACAGTGTAATTTATAATTTCCACCTGCGGCTTGTGAAACCTACAAATTTTCCCATTAGAGACATGAGACAGAGGTTGGGGCGGACCCCCCGTAAGGCGCGTGGCCACCCTGCTGGGACCCCCCTCCAGAACGCTCCAACAAATCCGAACAGCATTGCAAATTAACACACCGTCTTCTCCGTGAGGTGACTCATGACCACCAACTCCTCAAGCTTTTTAAACCACTTTGATCTACTTGTCTTTCTTTGTCTCTTCTTTCCGTTCTGTGCATAAGACATTTGGTATTCCTCTTCAGTTTCTCTACCACGTATAGCCCATATCATAATATCAATCGATTCCTACTGGATGGAAGCTGAATCGGAGACATCAGATTATCTTCCCCAGGCGGAGTAAAACTCGCGCTAGGAACTGGTTGCCTTGCTGTTATGGACACCTTATTTGCGATGTATACATATACGTGGGGGTATTCTACTCGATCCAAAAATTCTATGAAATGTCAGCGGAAATATATGTTTTGAGCCCCACAAATCCAAAAAGGAATTTTTAAAAGATGGCCCTGTGCGTGTGTGTAAAGCAATGACCATCCCTTAACAACCACATTCTAAGAAGTTGTAAACCTGTCCCTCGCCCTTTTCTGCTGCTAATAACATGAACATAATAGAATCTTCTCAATCTACTGTTAGCAAAGGGATATGAGATTGCCAAGTCTGTTACAGTTGTGCATTCAGAGTTGTTAAACATTCTGCCTGTTGAGTTACACCTCAGAGACATAAGAACAACCGTCCACGCCATGGTGGAATCACACTACCATTCCACCATGTGTCCGAGGGAAACCATGCTAAGGACTTGTACGCCCTAAAGTCTATCACTCTGCGACGGATTTGAAGCCGCGACCTCGTGAACCGTGTTTCCCCTGACCAGTGGTATTCAACCTTTCTTCTCTGGAATACCCAAAGACACTGTTCCATTCCGGTCTGTATCTCTAGGCCTTGCTCTAGAGTTATTCTTAATTCAAATTGTATATATCTAAAATAAATTTAAACTTTTATAATTTATTAAATACTACAAAACGGAGGATTACCTATAAATGTATAAAATAAATACAGGAACTGTACTACACGTAATACATTACCTACACAAAAATTATATGAAATTGCATATCTTTGTGATTTATTAATATATGGCTAAGCTTATTTTCTGGATGCCAGTTGCTCTATTCGTGGCTGAATCTTCGTCAGTGTAAGTATCAATGGTGATTCTGGATTCAAGCGATTTCCTCTTTCGATTTAATTGCTGTCAAAGTAGAGAAACCCTGCTCACACAAATAAGTGGAACAATGCAAGTAGGCGATGTCACTAAGTTCACCGTGCTTTTTGCGCGCGTGCAATCAGAAATCAAATTGACGTATTTTGAGTGTTATTTTCAGTAAACTGTCAACGGACATTTCCAAAAGACCTTTTTTTTTATTTTTACGGAAAGACCAGAGGAACTGACGGGGGTGGTGCAAAAGAATTTGTAATCCATTCTTGTATATTATCGTCTTTCTCAATTTCTGGAAAGTATTTTAAAAACTGACCGGTAGAGTAAGCAAAATGGATTCAAATCTCTCTGGCTGAAACACTGTCGTTATTAGTAATCATTCAGAAAACGTATTATATTGAATCTATTATTCTAAATTTATTATTTTTTTTGTTACTTTGATTATTTAGGAAACATTATACTGATTTTAAACTTTATGTACCGCCTAAGAAGTCTTCGCATTACCCTGGGATTACGCGTATCCCACATTGAATTTGTCTGCCCTAGACCACGGACGAGACAGAGAGGAAGAGAATGAGGCGTGGGTAATTAAGGGAAAGAAAGTAAAATTAGGAGAGAAAATGGAAAAGAGAGGTTGAGTGAAATCAGAAAGAGATAGGAATTACCAAAGGGAGAGCAAAGAGGATCTCCGCAGATAATCAAGAACTTAAGTCTTGAACAAGGTTGAATATCTATTAAACACTGATTTATCAAGAATAGCCGATACTGTGATGTGGATCGCCCTGTATTGGATGACCTTTTCAAGCAAGATTACAAAAGAAGGAAAGATGCATCCTGTTAGAGCGAGCGGTTTCTTTACTCGTGAAATTAACTTTGGAGGGCGACGGGTCCTGGAGAGGATAATAGCTACTGTCTTGTCCGATGTCAGTTGAGTTGTCACTTCAGACAGTCTCGCCTGTCCGTCATTTTCAGGGCATACCAACCAAATGTGCCACCTCTGAGCGAACAAGGGATGCTTGGTGGTCTGCTGGATGAGCCTTGCATTCGTTCCCTTGATTCAACTTACAAGTCGTAATACATTCTTTCAAGTACCTGAAACATTAACTGAATTAACGGGGTGTAAATCGTTCGAGTAACGCTTTCCAAACACTGGTTTTACAAATTTACAGATTCTGAATTATTCAAGTAAACCATAAAAATTAATTGATAGGACCCTATTTATTAACTAGAAAAATATTCGTTGTAATTATATATTTAAGTTTTTAATAAAATTACCTTTCTCGCTTAGTGCTGTCATGTTAGAGATTTCATACCTCTTCCTTCACGGGTAAGGCATTAGCCTGTTCCGGTCTCAAATTTGTTGAAGCCATCGGTTTTTACTTTCTCTACTGTAAGTAGGGGAAGTATTGTATTCTACCCAAAAATTCCATGTCGAGATTTCACCGGAAATATATGTTTTGAGACCCCCTGAATCCAAAAAAAAAAAATCATTTTTAGAAAAAGGTCCGTGTGTGTGTCTGTGTGTCAGTCTGTGTGTCAGTCTGTGAACAGCATAACTCAAAAACGAAAAGTCGGTTAAAAACCAAAGTTCGTATTTAAGTTTAATGTCTTTCAAGGATGTGACACGAAGATTTTGAAGAAAATAGCCCCACCCTAAACTACCCTTTACATGAAAAATTTTGATTTTCTTGAAAATGGCTCTAACGATTTTTATTAAAATGTCATATGTTTGAGATATTTTTATGGCAAATGAAATGTATATCTTGAATTTTCTGGCTATAGCCCCTGTAGTCGTATTTACTCTGGACGACTTTTGCATAACTGGTAAACCGTTAGAGATAGACCAAATCATACTATACACAAAATGTAGATCTTGCTAAAATATACAATTTATGTCTCAATACATTTTCTTGTAGGGTGAACCATTTCGGAGATATTCCTTGTTATGTGTGTGAGTTTCGAAAAACTTAGAACTTTCGTGAAAAGGATCATCGTTGTTCATTTTTTTTATATGTTAAGTGTGCAAAGACAACAGAATCTCAAACATTTAACTATCGCACAAAGCCTGCTATATTCTAACATTCCCTTTGCACCTACAAGGAAAAAGCAATAAGATAATTTGTACAAATGTTTATCTCAACTAACACGAAAGAAAATATAGGAATAAGAGTTTGTAAGAATGGTTAGTACAAGAGTAAAGAAAGTCATGTGAGTGTAACACATCAGAATTTTTTTAATGGGTCCTGTTAATTTTCGTCCCCTAGGTTTATACTTGAAGGTTTGTTTTGGTATTCTTTCTTCTAGCATGCTATAAAGGCGTTCAACCCATGTGTTGCTATATATTTGTGTTTCTTCTAGTAATGGCTGTACTTCCAATTCTTTTCTAATTACTTCATTAGGACCATATCAGAAATGATGTCCTCTAATTCACAGGTTACATCACAGCCAAGTATGATACTTGTTCTTAAATGTTCTTCTCTAGTACAATTTTAGTTCCTATTGGATATCTTCCCTGGAATGGCATTACTTTTGTTTTTGTCCTTGAAATAGTCACATCGCATTTCTTACAAATTTGGTTCAATTGTCACACTGTCTTCTGTAGTCTCTCTTCCTTATCAAACATTAAAACTATATGATCAGCAAACAGAAGGGGATTTAATGCTCTTCTTTGTCCCAATCCAATCCTCTCATGTACCACTTTTTTTTCTCCATTCTATTAACATTTCGTCTACATACGTGTATATTAAAAAGAATTCAACACTCTATTTATTTTAACTTCTTTTGTTATTTCCCCTTCCATTTCTAATTACCATTTTCGTATTTTTATACGTGTATTATTTCGGGTTGTAATGTATAAATAACAGAATTTCGTTCAAATACACGGTTTCTTTTACTTAATTATGAGTGCAATTCGAATGTTCTTGTCCCTTCAGCTTCGAATTATCCATGTTCCACTGTACTTTTGTAATTAGTATAGGTAAATAACGAAAACCTACCTGCCTTAACCTTTTTGTTGCAAAGTTCAATGGCAGCAGAGAACCATGAAGATGAGAATAACTATAGAATACAAAGGAATCATGGTATGCAAAACAATGGGTTCTTTCAGCAATACGAGGAAGCCTTTGCGGTTTTGCATCGTCATTTGTTTAAATAGGTAGTTTTCGCGCTCCCTATCTTCTGATACAGACAATGCATGTTTGACCACTACGTGACTTTACCGCTCTGGGTGTCGTGGATGACCATGGTAAGTTTACTTATTATGTTACCGTCAAGTAAAGCATTTTATGTTGAGTGGCCCTCAAGGATGTCGACTTTACCTCTCCTCTTCCGTTACGATTCATTGGGTTTTGCATGCTTTTTACTGCCGTCCAGTTTCTTGTCGGGTGACACGGGTTTCGAGTCCCGACAGGTGTCATTCTCTCGTAACAAAAGAAGTTTTTATGCCCGAAGCTCGCTGGAATGTTAATGGCGTCTTTTTGCCCATTCCCGGGAAGAATCCTATTATCTGGCATGATGCTCGCTTAACCTTTCCTTTGCAAGCCTGCTTTCTATCAGAATAATTATTTAATTCACTGATTTATCACTAAATCAATCTATAGTTGTACTTTATTTTAACAACATGGTATCTTCATTACTGCTAATGTTGATGTCATTTAAATTGATATTTCCCAAGTGTTTGTCCTCAGAAATGTAAAATTTAGCTGAAGTAAGTTTTTACTTTATGAACTGATAATATACTGGTTGAATGTCCTGATTAAGAAATTAACAGCTACAATTGCAATTATTTCTAAGCCCCCCTCGCTATGAGATAACTAGTTGGACCTTTCCAAGGAAGACAAATGACATCTACGGAAGGGGTGAGGCGAAAAGAGATAGAAGGGAAGCCGGGAGACACAACAGCAGAGGTCAGGGTCCTTACGTTTTTAGAATTAATTCCCTGTGCAAGCTCGTACAACCAGCTTCCCTTCCCCACTGCAGCATTATATATACTGGAAGGCTTGGGACCCGAGACCGCCCCGATCCGAAGGACGAACATTACAGAGAGCATCTTTTTTCCCTGCCATTCAACGTCGAGACTGCTACCGACATTTACAACCCTAAAAACAGGATGAAATGGAGATTCACAAAATTTGGGAAGTAATTAACCAACACAGCATGTCCTAGAGGACCTAGAGACTCTGGGAAAGCCCGAAAGAACCCATGGGTCAGGGAGATCGGTCTCGGGAATCGAACGCACAACATCCCGACAGCGATTCACACTCGCAAGCGCCTATCCCACCTCGATTGCTAAGTCACCTCAGCTTAAGCCTTCTTTGGCCCTTGGAGTAGTTCACACCGCAGTTCACAGATACCTCGTATCTAATACGCCACATCGTATCTAATACGTGTCATTATTTTAACTGCATATAAAATTGAGTATTTTATCTCATAGAATTTCACCTTATTCAATTTTTGCAGTATTTAATACAAGTATGAGTATTTGTTAAAAAGATAGGTTAAACTGGCAGCTAAATAAAGGTACACTAATAAAGGTAGGTGTAAAAGAAGAACAAATGTGGAAATTTGTAGGGTAAAAAGAAGAGCAGGAAAAGAAAGTACAATTAATAAACACAAAAACATTTCAAAAGTGATATGTATGATTAAAACGGAGAAAAAATTTGGGTAGTAAAACGTAAAGAAATAAGTAGAAAATTGTGGAAAAATACTCTAAAATTCTGTTATCATCAATAAATAAGTTCAAAAAGCTCTCAAAAGTGTCCATAAGAAAGAACCAATACAAACACAATCGTTTTCGAAAAATAAAATAAAATAGAAATATATTGAAATGCAGAGGGAGAGGATTAAAAAGGTTGATTGGTGATTCAAATGCTTATAGTCCCTATTGAGTCTTCGGTTCATTCTAACCATATACATTGGTTAATCCTCTTCTATACATAGCTCATTTTCATTTGGTGACTCGGGTTAAAAAATATGTGTTGATTAGCACATGGGTGAATCCTTCAGACCAGTTTTCCAATCTGTACTTCGCAATTCTGTCTGCACATCCCATGACCTCTGGGCCGCTCCAGGAAAATAAAATAAATAAAACAGTAAGAAAAAATGTAAAATTAGAAAGTAAGAAAACTTGCAATCCGAAATTTGCCAATTTAAATCTCTACTTCCACAGAGGACACTTTAGCAATTGCTTATAGGCACTTAAATTTTGAAGTTGTGGTAGCGGAATTAGCCAAAAGCATCTTCTACGATGGAACAGCAGTTACTGTTGCTGCTTGTTGATGGCGAATTTAAATGGACATGTTGAAAGAAGTAGCTTTCTTGCCTCCCCCTCAACCTACTCCAGTTCCTTCAATATGTTCTGAAGATGAGCCACATCTTTAGCTCAAAATGATCATAGTTTGAGACAACCAGGTTTGCTCCAACTGAGCGAGAAGCAAACATGTCCGCACTTAAGCGTGCAGTGACCTACTGTGCTTCTGAAAACATAAAGAGAAAAGATTGAAGCAAAGATAATAGGGGAGGGCGGCAGATGGGGCCCTTAACATGTCCACACATTAATCCTGACGCCGGCAGGGCTTAGAGATCTCTCTGAGGACGCATCCCACACTGAATACAAGGGTACACGGTTTCACAAAGCAAACTTACGAGTAGGTGCATCGTACTCATGCGCCTGGCACATCCTCCAATTGCTGTATTCTTAAACCTTAAACATGCTGCGGAAATGACACGAAATGGGGGACAGAAAAATTCACCCTACTAATCAGGGTAAATGGCGAAAAAAAAAATAAAGTTCAGTGACGGGTCCAACTAGAATTGAACCATCAACCCCCGAATGTGAGCCTCACGCGTTATCATGGAGCCACCCGTTTGGTTTAACTAAAGACTAATAATAAAAAGAGAAAATCCTAAGAAGTTAATCCCAAAAGAAAGAGAAGGTATGTATGTTGTACCGTTTGAAAGAAAGCTGACTGCGGTCAGATAATTTCTCCTTTCTGACGAAAGCTTTTTTTGTCCGCATTGTTAAGAGGACCACGAACTACGTAGAAAACAAGAGAGATGACACAAAAGATAAAACGTGATACAAAGCGGAATAGGTGCAAACACAGGCAGCATGGGGCAGCTGTTTCCACGGCCTTGTGGAGTGCTTTTCGGCCGAGATTAATCCCCTGGAAGAAACGTTCAACGATAGTGCCATCAGTTACAGAAACAAAAAACCGGGATGAACACATTGTGGGATAGGATTAATTGCGCCATGACGTCACGGAGTGGCCAGCAGTTTAGAGGCGTGTTACATGATATTGGGATGTGTACAGCATTTTAAAAGACAGTCATCAGGAAGGACAAACAGGGCAATAGGAAACATGATACACACCCTTATAATTCAACTTGACTCTCAGCTGGCAGGTTGTACACTCTGAACCCGGATCGTGTGGACCTCCACTTCATTCCTACGTCCACAACAGTTACAAATATTACAAGCATTCACTTGGAGAAACTTCTGTTGGACATATTCCTTTAAAGTGAACTGCAAAAAAACTATTGATATTTTACAGAAAATATTTGTTTTAAATCTTGTGGAACTAAAATATAATACTTTTAGTAATATCTGATATATTACATTCACATGAGTTTCTCTGTCAGGTTCTCCTCCGCGGTCTAAAGTAAAATGCTAGCTTCTGGTTTCCAAGGTCACGCATTCACACCCTGCGGTCGGGGGGCGATAATTGTTTTTGGGCGGGAAGGGAAGTAAGGCCGGTGGTCTCGTAACGATACGTAAAAGAACCTCAAGCCTGATAAAGAGGCCTCTGAGCAAAATTAAGTGATATTCACGCCCAATATAGATTGGGACGCTGACTTAAAGAGCGTCCATAATTGACACTAATTTCAATTTTTTCTCTGCCAATCCTTCAACACATTATTGCTATAAAAAGCTTATTCTTTAATCTACCTCACATACATCGTGATAAAAATATATGCAGAAATGCTTTTACATTGCATATTCCCACAATGGCAATAGGGGAATAGAGTAGGTTTAAGCGATAGTTTAGTATTTTAAGTTGGTTGCTATGTGATGGCTTTGAAATTCCGTTCTCTTTGTATGACCTGCAAAAAAATGAAACGACTAATAACTTTCCACTTTAAGAAAGTATAAATATTGGAAAACTCAAACCAATGACAAGGAATATCTCATAAGTGGATAATTCTACAAAAATATTTTGACACAAATTGTGTATTTTAATGTGATGTACATTTTTGTGCAGTAAGATTTTGTCTATCTCTTATGGTTTACCAACAATATTATTTCCTGAAAATGCATGGTTTCATTTGGCATGAAAACATTTTAAACGCATGGTGTTTTAATCAAAATCGTTATAACCATTTTTGAAAAGATTAAAGACTTCGAAAAAGTTTCATATAAATGTCTAGTTTATTGAAAAACTTCGTTTCATACGTTTTAGAAATTGCTGAACATTATTTCCAAGTGTGATATTGAACAGGTTTTCGTTTTAGAATGATACTGCCCATACAGTCACATAGATACCAAATACTATATTGTGTCAGATACGATTTAAAATTATTAAGAAGAGTACTTAAAAATGTACCCCGAAACCAAATTAGCATTTGCGTGGATAATTTTTGCTTTTCACAGTCCCCTTTAACTTCTACAGGGGGAGGGGGGATTACAGAAGTAACCCACGAATATAATGGTGTTTTCCCTCCCTTAACTTTATATTTTATTACTTGTTATTCAAATTCACTCCCACACTCCTACTTTCAGACACTGCAGACACGGAATTGTTGAGGATAGTGAAAAATGTCCACCCCGGTCGGGGTTGAACCCAATACCCCTGTGTTGAGAAGGCAGAGTCAAGCTTCTCCTTATTTTGTATAATCTCAAAAATGCCTCTTTAGATTTTGCTTGAAATATCATTCTTTGAGACGCTAACGAGACTAACCTAAGATGTTAACATGTTAATGTTCCTTAAATATACAAAGTTCCCTTCATTCTCGTTGTATTTTACATAATTGCGTCGTCGTAGACAGAAAGTTGGTATAAAGATCATTAGCATGTATAATGTATCGTAGCATTAGCCGTTTCTAATTAATCGTTGTTGTGCATATGTTTATATTCATGACCGTCACTCTACATGCATGTACGAAAAGTGAGCGTTTCCTCTTTCTTTTCTTATTTTTACTTTGCCTACCACGTACTTACATGTAGGCAGGAAAGGCATGGCATTACACCCAAAACTTCGATACCGAGAATTCACTAGAAATACACGTTTTGTGGTATCCTGAATTGGGAAAAAAAAATTTAGAAAAAAAATCTGCGTGTTTCCATGTGTCTGGGAGTAACATAACTCAAAAAGAAAAGCTGGTTAAACACTAAACTTGATACTTAGGATGAGTATTATTCCATGGATGATACACAAAGATTTTCAAGAAAGTCCTCCCATCCCAAATTATTCTTTACAAGGAATCTGCGCCCACAAAATTTATTTGCGCAACAGGAAAGAGAATAGTCTGAGCATTAAGTATTCTTCTCTTCCCCTATCTACCTTTATTCCGATGTCTTAGATATGTAGCTCTTCTTCCATCTTCAAGGATTAGGCGAAGCTTGTTCCGGTATTTCCACCTCTTTCTGGGTATTTCTGTAGATTGATATCCTCTTACTCCGTAATTCAAAATTTGCTTGGGAATTCTATGGCGTTGCATTCGTTGTATGTGAAGCTTCCATTTTTCTCTATACTGAAATATTTTTTCTACAATTGATTACACTCCCAATTCCCTTCTGACATCTGTATTGTTTAAGTGGTCCTGTCTTGTACACCCTTTACCGATCTCAGAAGTGCATTTCAGGTGCTTGTATTTTGCTGTAAGTGGCATTTTTCAAAGTCCATGCCTTATTTGCATACATTAAAACAGGAATGCAATAACGAAATTTAATTTTAGTTGTATGTCTTACAATGTTTCCTTTTAATGTTCTCCGAATTGTTCCGCAAATTGTTTGATATGTTATGCAATTATTATTTACGTCTTGATCTATTTCATAAGTGACATTACAACCTAGGTAGTTAAAGGTGGCACTTACCCAATTTGTTATTTTCTATGCATAATTTTGTTCTGACCGGAAATTTGCCATGGAGTGCCATAGCCTTAGTCTCAGTGGAAAAACAAACTAAATGACATGTAGTTAGAGTATATAGAGTAGATTATTTCTACTTTGAAAAAGGTGAAGGACATGGGGACTCAAATTAAGAAAACATTAAGAAAGGCGTGAGTTTAGAAGCGCTGGATCACCCTCTGTGCTGAGGTATGCATGCGCTCAGGATTGTACAAGTGTGACATATCAATCATTGGCTTTGTCAGTGAATGACATTGCCGTTATACATAATATACCGTAGACCCTTTCTTTCAGAGCTTTGATAACAAATGTCATTCATTTACAGCCATTGTTTTCCTGCAGGGAAAACCCTATTGATTTCAATTATGAAATGGTAGATAGTTTTTCTGTAGACCGGAACATGCAAGCTGGATAAAGCCGTCAGTGGCATTATTTGAGCTTTCGAAATATCATCACTGAGATTCGTAATTACCCTGTAAAAATGAAGTTAACCACCTGTTAAACTCCTGAATCCGTAGTTTCCGTTTGATACATTTCAAAATGTAGCTCAATAAACAAAGTGCATCTCTCCATAGCTACCCCAGTTACTGTTGTTTTAATTCTTCCAGAGTGCGTGGGTTTGTCTTGTACACTTTGTTTTAAGTTACCCCAGACTTCCAGGAGTTTAGTTTGGGGGACCGAGGGAGGAACAAATATCTACTAACAATTCTGTCCTGAAACACACTTTCAAGTTGTCATCGAAAGTTTGGCTATATGAGCTGAGGCAGAGTCTAGTTGCAAAAAGGGAAAATCACGTTCCCTTTCTGTTAATTCTGTAAAAAAGAGGAGGGGGAAGGGCAAAGTCATATTAACGCACTACGTACGGGCGTCCTTTGTTGACTAGAAAGAAATAACCGTATAACTCAGAACCTAATATTGTTCATGAAGTACCTCTTCATGACGAAAAACTTTGTGTATGGTGCGTCATTGGCGGAGAAAGGTTTCTCGGAGCTCCGATAAGCGATTTCTATATCTGGGGTAACTTAAATCATAAAGTGTACAACACAAACTCACGTGGTGTGGTCTTCGATCAGCCTCCGCCGAGTCAACATGCCAGGAAAGAAGAGAATCGCCAAAGGAGAAACTCATAACGCCAAAACTATCCTCACCTCACAGCCAACCACTTCGCCGATTGGACCACCTCCATCTTCACCGACAGAACATGCTATTTCAGCCTGCGACACCACAACAAATATATCTGACTGCATACAGACAACACAACCTGAGGCCGAATACCGAACGCCGAGTCACCCAAACCTCACGAAGCTGCAGAAGTACAGCGCAGTAGTGCGTGGAGTACATTGGCAGCTACCAGACGCTCTACTCCTCAACTCAGCCCGATGTCCTTGGCTATCTTTGATGAAAGTGACGCGCATCGTCACAGCCAGAGGACCGTCCCCGCTGGTACGCCTCGCATTCTGGGATGGTGCCGCCTTGACTGACGGGCTCCCTGTCCTTGGGCAGGTGCTCCCGTTTGAGGCTAGCCGGAGAGTCCACCCTACTCCTTGTCGACGCTGCTGCCAATACGGTCACACCACCGGCGCCTGCACCGACGGCCCACGCTGCCACTACTGCCACCACGTCTTGCACCAGCCACGACCTGACACGTCCCC
This sequence comes from Tenodera sinensis, assembly GCA_030765045.1. NCBI lineage: Eukaryota > Metazoa > Arthropoda > Insecta > Mantodea > Mantidae > Tenodera > Tenodera sinensis. The sequence goes on along the minus strand of CM060965.1, from coordinate 36,726,809 downwards.
CGTGTATTGTGCCACGTGCAATTGCACTGGGCACTTCACGGGCCAAGCGGCGTGCCCCACGGATCCACGCCGTCAGCCGAATGCTCCCAAGTGCAGCTAACACAACAGCCAGTCTCCAACCCCTGGACCAACACAGTCATACGCCGACCTCACGCAGACACCAGCCGATAAACCGCCGAACAACATACCTCAAACGACCTCCGCACTTCAGTACTCCACACCACCGCAGCACTTCGAAAACTGCATGAAGCAATACATTCACCAGCCGAGTCACGACAAGGGAAGCAGCCCTTGCTCATGCACTCAAAAACACTCAGAACACCGACAGAAGAGTAACAACAACCACACAAGACGCCGAGACGCAGACACCACCACTAAAAGAAGAAGAATAGATTGACACACAACAACGAAGACAACAACGCCAGCACGCGGAATCATCAAGCCAAATTTTTACTTCGACCATGGACAACCCTGCAATAACCTCTATGCCTTACCGTTCATGACGTGTACTAACAACGCACAACCTCAACATCAAATTGAACTATTGAACGAAGACAAAATAAAAACAAAAAAGAAAAACACAAATATACAAAATATTATCCCTAATTAAATAAAAAACTACCTCGCGGCTGAGGAGGGAACACCCCTGATACAGTCTTAGAGCAATAATGGATGGTAGAGCAAATAATCAAAGTTTAAAATTAACGAATCAAGTCAGTTTTGAAGAGAGGTTGTAGTCTTGAGAAACGTTTATTGATGCTACAGGACGTCGAAGCGTCTAAAATACCTAAGGGTTCCACTTCGGTCACCACCAGAAGGATGTCTTCACATCGTCAGCATCTTGAAGCCCATCTCGTCGTGACCTGCAATCTTATCAAAGGCACATACCAAATACATCACGGCTGACACTAATGGCTAGGCAAATCAATCAGCCGGTATCGAGGAGCCTATTACAGATGCTATGTCTAAGGTCACAAGTCTTGACGAATATTAATATCCGACTGTCAAGTTTTTCCGCCTGGTAGCACTGTTCGGCCGCAAGCTGCCTTCTTCGGATCGACTTGCACCAATCACTTTTCTCGCCTTACACACAGAACCACATTCTCAGATTGCAAGCATTGGTTTTGGCCATATGACGCCTGGTCAACTCCGGTTTCTTTGGTAAACAGCTCAGCAAAGCGGAACAAACTTAACGGATCTTTGCACTGCACGATATCATGGATAAGCTATAAAAATATCAAAACTTTCCAAAAAATCTGATGTGTTGCACTCACATGACTTTCTCTACTCTTGTACTAACCATTCTTACAAACTCTTATTCCTGTATCCTCTTCGTATTAGTTGAGATAAAGATTTGCAGAAATTATATTACTGTTTATCTTCTTGTAGGTACAAGGAGAATATTATTTGCTTATTTCCTTGTAGGTGGAAGGAGAATATGGGAATACAGTAGGCTTTGAGCGCTAGTCAAATGTTTTAATGCTTTCAAATTCCATTCTCTTTGCACGGTTAACATATAAAAAATTAAATAATGATGCTCCATTTGACAAGTATAAGTTCTCCAAAACTCACACAAATAACAAGGCACTTCTTCGAAATGGTTCACTCTACAAAAAAAAAAAAAATTTATTTAGACTTAAATTGTGTATTTTAGCAAAATCTACACTTTTTGTACAGTAAGGTTTGGTCTCTCTCTACAGCTTACCAGTTATGCAAAAGTCGTCCAGAGTAAATACGACTGTAGGGGCTATAGCCAGAAAATTCAAGATATACATTTCATTTGTCATAAAAATACCTCAAACATATGACATTTTAATCAAAATCGTTAGCCATTTGCAAGAAAATCAAAATTTTCCAAAAATGTTCCATGTAAAGGGTAGTTCAGGGTGGGGCTATTTTCTTCAAAATCTTCGTGTCGCATCTTTGAAAGACATTAAACTTAAATACCAACTTTAGTTTTTAATCGACTTTTCGTTTTTGAGTTATGCTGTGTTACAGACTGACACACAGACATGGACCTTTTTCTAAAAGTGCTTTTTTTTTATTCAGGAGGGCTTAAAACATATTTTCGGTGAAATCTCGACATCGAATTTTTTGTGTGGAATACAATACTTCCTCTACTTTACGCAGTAGAGAAAGTAAAAATGAATAACGATGTTCCATTTGACAGAAGTATAAGTTCTCCAGAACTCACATAAATTACATTAACATGAAGTAGATAGAACAATAAGTGTTTGTAAGGAAAGTTGTAGAAGAGCAAGAAGAGAAATTAAGCAGCGCGACTGTATTTTTTTAAACTGTCATATCAGGTGTTGGGAGAGAAAACGAGACACGTGTTCCTAATATTTTCGACTAACTTTCCTTCTCCTCCCCCTCATAAAAAAACAAGAAAGATAATTCCGATATAATCTCGAACATGTGAATGTCACTTTGTCAGCCATAAGCTGACATTCGCACTGTGATGTTTCCAATTGATAACTAATAAAAACCTAACCGGTTAGACAAGGAAATACACCACAAAGTTATAAATGCTTCTCTGTACACACTTTCTCTAGCTAAGTAGATTAGTTTTCTCAACGTTTATCTTTTTAATCGATTTTTCTTCGCCTACTTACGGCTGAGATGCGCTCACTTGTCTAATGTGACACACTTGGATGGGAAAAGAGGCGCATTCCCCTTGATTGCTATAGTTTCGTAAGATGTCTACACTACATTTCATCTAGTTCTTATCATGTCTTGACTTGAAATAAATTTCAAGAAATAACCATGAGTAATATTATATGTTCATAATGAATTCCACTCGAGTGTAAACTAGTGAGCGAGCCAGTCCTAGAGCAGGTTTTTCACAGTTGAGTATTGAGTTAGCAGTTAGTTTTAAGTGAGTACAATCAGTATTGGAACAGTTTTTAGTTAGTGAATCGTCGAAGTTGTTTGTTGAACAGTCCAGCAGTACTGTTATTGCATTTTGTGTCAAGGTTGTAATAAGACAGAACGGCTGTAAGTTACAAGCTATGGCAAATTGTGGATTTTGCTAACAGCAAAAAAGACAATTCTATATTTATATTCAATTTTAGAAGAGAAATAAAGTGACAGAAAAAAGTAACTGGATTTTACATTTTGCCACACTGTACTGGTGTAAGCAGTGCCATTTATCGCTTTGTCATTTTGTCACGATTATAGATGAATATCGTTGCATAATGAAACTGATTTGATTCTAGTACTCGAATAAATTGATTTATATAGCTATCCTTAACAACATTATCATAATCATTATTATCAACGGTACTCGAGAAGCAAAAAACTTGTAATTACAGCGTTAGCTTACACCCATCATTTGGGATGACGAAAGAACCGCCAGTCAAGGTGCCAGAATTATGGAAGAGGAGAAACAAAAAGATGATACCTAGGAGTGCGGAGACACACATTTCAATACTAGATTTAATCGGCCCCTTCCTTCAAGGGCCACTTTTTTCTTGGCTAGTAAGTGTACCTGCACCTTTTTAAGTAAAGAGCAAAGTTGGCACAACTGTTAGGTAAAAAGCTTGCTGGGAGCTGTTGCTGGTGTAGGCAAAATCTGCCAACATTTGTGCATTTAATACTGCAATTACAGCGTTACTCACTTCCTCCTGTGTTGTTTGTCGGTAAGCAAGGTCAGCTAGCAAAGTCTGCTGCAGGATATCGAAGTGACAACTTCCGTTCTTGTGCAGTAATTTATCCATGCTTCACTACTTCTAAATTCTAATGCATTTGTGGGAACAAGCCGCACCCAGTCGGTTATTGCAGTCTTCTACTGCACATGCCCAAATACTGTCTTAAGGAACGCGAGAAAAGGCTAAAAACAAGTAATCACTGCATTCTCGGAGTTCCATACCGAGATTTCACCAGAATTACATGATTTCTGGCTCCCGAATAAATAAATGATAATAAAAATAAATATATAAATAAAGCATGTTTTAGAAAAACATTGTGTGTGTGCTTGCGCGCGCGCGTGTTTGTGTGTGTGTGTGTGTGTGTGTGTGTGTGTGTGTGTGTGTGTGTGTGTGTGTGTGTGTGTGTGTGTTGTGCTTCTTGATGAGTGGATATAAATGGATTATTTCACTGGCTTTCACGTAAACATTGTGAACAATGCTCTAATGCATTTCTACCTTAATACGAATGAATTTAGCCACAATTTAATGTTACCGTGGCGTTGCCAAATCTCTCTTAGAAATTAAACTTTGCATGACAACTTTAACACTAAATTGTGACTAAATTCATTCGAATTGGAATAAAACGAGATATTTGTTACACTCATCGTGTAGAATCCCTGGTCAAACGTATGGCCAAAGCAGTACTTTCCATCCTGTATATGTCAGATATCTGCTTGACAAATAAAATGTATATCTTGAATTATAATTAAATAAGGCAGTACTCAAGGCTATGATGCGCACAATCTCGAGATGAAATCTGTTGTGCAGTGCAACTCCAACGAGATGTTTAAATTTGATGTTTAGCTGCAAATTGGTGAGTTCCAATATTCATTCTTCTATAAGCTAGAGGTTTTCTTAGTTTATTTTAATTTTTTCAAAATATTATTCAGCTTTTAAAACGTTTTTAGAATAACTAGCAGTAAAAAGGAAATATGTTGAAGATCTTAATGCACAAAAATCTGGGCCCTATTTCCTAGCCACTTGCGCTATAAGACTACAGTTTATTTTGTTTTTCTCCATACCGTTGCTATTAGAATGCTTCAGATGCTGTTATCAATGGTTAGAGTAAGTTACTTTTACCCTGAAACAAGCACTTGTTGCACTGCTATCGAGAAGTGTGGACAGTTTGAAAATCTGTTTTCTTCGTATTTAATTGCTTCCACAACCGGACCGCAACAGTCTTGTCATTCTCGTGCAACCCTGTCTCTACATAAAAATGTATGCATTATAATTTTAATTTCTAATACAAACTAAACACAAAATCCTTTGTCTTTTTGTTTTTCTCTCTCTTTTCCTCTCTCTTTTCCCTTTCTTTTATCCCTGCTTTATTTATATTACCTCTTCTTTACCCCTCCATTTTATAGCCTAAACCCACACGGCTGTTGAGTGGGTGATTTAAGAGTTGTAATAAAATCATTATTTATCTAACGTAACATTTTTTTCGTCGAATAATCTCGATAAATATATTAAATAAACTGAAAAATCACTTGTGAAAATTGCTGAACAAAAGTCGAATAACTGCCAATTTAATTAAATCAAAACTGTTAACCCATTAATTTGTAAAATATCTTGCAAGTGGTTTGATCACCTTCCTCGTGTACTAGGCTAGGATCCACCGCTAAGTGAGGGAAGATGATTTAACATCTGTTGTAAATCTGTACCTCTTACGATGACATGACCAGGATGAAGCTGCACCAGCATCAAGTAATTTGAGTAGCAGGAGGACTTCAGGTTCATTTGGGTTAAAATTTGAGATTTCCGCTTTCTAGAAGTCCAGCAGTTGATGCGATATTTAATATGAATAACTTCTTACAAGCCCACTGTGGGTGGTGAAAAAAGGATATGTAGAACTTGACAGTTATTCTTCTATTTATTTCTCAAGATTAGTGACGCAATAATCATCCCTATCAAAAGGTTTATCGTCCTTTTATCAGTTAGGTTGTATCAGACGGTAAATGACTGAAATGGGTGAAATACTTGCACGAGTCCTGGTAATTGACGCCAACCGAGACTTGAACTCGGTGAACATGAGAAGGCACTTTAACCTCAAACCACGAAAGAATGAGACAGTAGCTACTGTTACATCCCTTTCATAACAAAAATAATACAGTGTCACCCTTTTCCTTCGTCAACCGTTTCCCAAAGTAGATGAAGTATTTTATCTAAAACTTCCTCTAGCCTTGCAAGATAGGTAGCAGAGAAAACAAAAAGTTTAGTTACTATACCTGTTTCTAAACTAATCGCTTAAATTTGATCAATGAATGCTGAAGTAAATTATAGGTTTAATATCTTGCAGATGGGCGTATTTTCTATAAACAAATACACGCAGACTCCTAGCGTTTTACAAAATAACTATTTTGCATTCCTAATGTACGCAAATTATCATTTTCATGGAATTACTTCGTGGAAACTGTTAAATGTAATTGGACATTCCAAAGCCTACTTAATGGAAAATCGAGTTACAAGCCTACCACTGCAACAATAGTTATTGCAGTCCGGTCCTAATCGATAAATCGAAACAGCAATTACATCGCAGCTATGTAACAAAGAGCCTCCTCACATCGAGAGGATCGATTCTGCTTCAGATAACGAAGCATGTCGATATAAAGATATTGGTGCAATCTGCTCTCCACTTGAGCCAATAAATCAAGAAGTAACTTCGCGTTGAGTTTTATTATAGGGCCAGAAGCCGCTGTGCGTAGAAGCAGCGTCCACTTGCAACATTTCATCTTCTAGACATAATTTTCATGATACTAGCATGGAAATCATCGTCTTGCTTTTAAAACCTTGTCACGTTCAGAATAGTTCTGAGTATACAAACGGATCCGTGAAGAATTACACTCAAAGGCATGTGTAAAATAAGGTGTTGAAACGCATCTTGACTGGTATTTAGTTTTACGTGTTCGAGAGGAGCTGTGAAGTATAATTAGTCAGGTGGCGAATGAAATTACTGTTCTTGAGTCTCCACTTGAGTCTCCAATACAGTATTAAGCTAGTCAATTGTTTTCAACCTTGAAATAAGTGCAATTCCAGAGGATCACAAACTGTTTAATTGAGCCTTTACAACCTGCGTTTTGTCCTTGGGTATACGCAGGATATTTAATTTAAGGAATACCGTGCATTTATATCTTAAAATGATTGAATTAATGCCCAGTAGTTTATAGAAATAAGCTGAGATGTTCGTGGCAATGTTTTAGGTTTTTGTGACGTTTCTCTAAAAATTATTATACCTACTTCACTCCACTTTACTATACTGGTTCAGTTAGTATTTTGAAAGTGTTCACTTTAGTCACATACGCTTATGAAATTTTCAAACTGTCTTGAAGATTCCATTTATAAAGTGGATCGTACGTGGTGATGAAAGCATTCTTCCTAGCACTACGTTGGAGTTCTTCGTGTGCGTTGGACTGTTCCTGGCCGGCAGCTTACAGTGAAGTAAGAGATGTTTGGTTGTCATCTAAGCATGGGCACTTCAGTGAGGTTGCTTTTCCAATTCTGTGTACATATTGCTTGAAGTTTCCAGGATTTGTAAGGAACTTTGTGAGTATGAATGTCGGGTTTAGAACTGTTTCTTGCCTGGTATGGACCTTTGGGAAGATGAGTTTTGTGTGGTGGCCTTTGTGTGAGGATGTACACATTGCGTTCCAGATATCTGTGTAGTATTGACGAAGTCTTTGTTTGCAAAATGAGAGAGGTATTCGCAAACCGGCGGAAAAAGAGAGAACACGTATAATTCCATTCATACGCCGGTATTTGATATTGACCAATAACGTTTAGCAGTGCTGCGGATATCGACCAATCACAGATGTTTATCTTATAATATGCTTGCACAATATCGGTGTACAGCGACCAATGCCTCCATCTCGTCATTAGTTTCAACTCTGGAGAAATTACGAAATCCTACCACCTCAATATCCACTTCAGTCCAATTCATTTCAGTTTCCATTACCGAAAACTAGCTAATTCCTACAACTTACAACTCTTAAAGATGCATCTTTAATCAGAGTACACTCCAATAGATTCAGTTTTCAAATATAATATGCTCCCGAAAAAAGTGATTCTATTGTTTTTTGTGTTAGCTTATCTTAATTTTGAGGTTAACTGTTTCCTCGTTTCCAGTGTTGGCAGCATTAGTTATAATTCATTATCCTTTCTCGCGTATACAGGGTGCAGAATGAACTGAAATGACAGCCAATGATTGTAACGTTTCAGTTAATGTAATAAGCCCAAAGCTAACCAATTCATCAATGAAAACTTTATGATGATGCAGCTTCTGGCTGTGGACAAAAGAAAATTAAAACACGGCATCGCTGTTCCCTTACGCATTTTTTCGAATTGTCGCTTAGACATAGTACAAGTTTAAACACTCTTTGTCTTATTTGGTGTCTGTGTTAACTCCTAAGTCAATCAGGGCAGTAGTGCGCTACACAGGCAAATGCCCTTAGATGCACCACCAGTGTTTGTTTGTTTCTTTCTTATGGTGACAACACCTAAAGTTGTCGGTTCACCTCGGTTTTATTGCCTGTTTTGCTGCCACGTGGATTATGTGGATAATGGAAGCCATACAAGAACACCGGCATTCCCTGTGCGGTTAGGGAGAAAACCACGAGAAACCCTTGTCAGATAGGTGACAATCAGCATTTTAACTCGACTGTGAACCTCAGCATTAATTTCCCTGAATTATTAAAACTGAATTGAACATTTTTTCGCTATGTCAAGCTCCCTACCATAATTTCAATCGAAGATATCTGTCTTTAGTTTATCTATGTTTTTCCTTTGAAAACACTTCTACGAGGTTATTTGCAGCTTCACTTAAAAGTTAAACTTCTTAACTGTGTCAGTTTAAAAAAAAATAAACTTATTCCATCTTTTAGCAAAACTGCGTTTACAATAAAAAATATTCTAATTTTGGTACAGGTTATACTTATATTTATGTTGCCTAATCTCATATCTGAAATGACATCCTCATATTTCTGCTATTTTATGAAAGCCTTGCCAAAAAGTAGGTATATTTTTAAACAGCACTTTAACCATATCTATTTAAAAACGATTAACATATTTTACCTCTTTACTATTATTGATATAATATATTATATTTTATTCGTAAAATAGCGTAATTAAACCAAACTCGAATTTTTATTTTCTAAAAACTTCGCCAATCGTCAGCTCGCAGAACTAAGCAACATTGTGAGATTATTACAGCTAGTTTAATTGTCTTAACGAATGTTTCTTGTTATTTGATAATTGCTCTTGGCGGCACCGTAGCCGAGCGATTAGACCGTTCGCCTGTCACCAAGGCGGGTTCTATCCCAGGGACCCGCATGTGGTATTCGTGGTGGAGGAAGCGGCGACAAGGTAGATTTTCTCCAGGTTCTCCGGTTTCCCCGCCACTCATTCCATCAGCTGCTCCAACATCACTTTTCCATTCATCCATTTCGCCTGCATTTCATATCTCTCTTCCTCACTCTAATTACTAATACATAGTGCTGGGTTGACCACCCACTTCCAGGTGCCCACTTTGTCCGATCCCGACAGGCATCTGACCCTAGGCACTGGCTTGTAAGTCCTACGGGGTTTAAGTCCGGGGAGGGGAATCAGATAAAGAACAACATAATTGCTTACACCTTCATTGGGTCTCGAAATAGTATAACAAGAAACACCTGTCAACACTTATTAAGCCCGATACAGTCTTAGAATATCCCACTTCTTTGCATTATCGTTGATAATTTGTATAAATATCGGTATAAAGCTTCATCATAAACCACTCTGGATGGAAAGTAACATTACTTTTATTTGCAAATGCACGCGTTTATGACTTACCATGGACTATAGAACGAATAAATAAATTACCATGAAACTCGCTACTACATTTTTTTTCCCCCTTTCTTTTCCTTTAACTTTCGTTACTCCTTAGATAGTATAACATACTACTGTAAAATTCAATACCCATATTTTACCACAAGAGACTCACTCTATAAAAAGCAATATTAGAAAAAGGTTTCCGTGCGCGCGTGTTTGTCTGTCTATAAAACCGCATAACTAAAAACCAAAAGCTCGGTTAAATACCAAAATTGGTATTTAAGTTACCATCTTCCATAGATACGACAGAAAATTGTAGAAAAAATCCCCTACCCCAAACTACCTTTTATATGGCAAATTGTTATATATTTTTTATATTCCCAAAAATTGCTCAAACCATATGTTAATTAAAACACATGCTTTATGTTTAAGATATTTATGTACGTAACAAATGAATGTGCGGATAGCCTGCGAAATCCTCTTCATTCTAAATGAATTGTGTATAATTAGTATACCGTAAAAGATGCACAAAATTTAACCACATAAAAGGATATATCTCGTTAATGTCAACTTATTGTGCGATGTTGGGCATTTTCGAGATGTTTATTGTTATTGCTTTGAAATTTGAAATGCTTGTAATCTTTTTGGAGATGAGTCTTTTTTGTTACAAGAGCATGAAATTTCAGTATCATTTCATAGCGATCCGCTTTCTTAAAAATCTGTATATTGCTTTAGCCTGCTCTACTTCTTAAACTTACAACGAAATGTGTAATCAAAGACATTTGGGTTAACAGGAAGTGGATAGAAGATAATCTTTTGTATTTCAGATATGTGAACGAAGCCCATAAGATTTTTTGGTAACCCATCTGTAAAATTTGAAAAATCGCCATTTTTTGTCTAATACTTTTTTAAAATTGTATATAATAGATGTATTACTCGGAATTAAAATGATATTGTGAGTTAGAAAACTTTATCCTGAATACTTTGAATGGAAAAAAAAATTCAAAATTTTATAAGCTTACGGTAAAAATGCTCCTTGGAATATATTTTTCTAAAAAGGCATTCAAAATTGTACAGTCAATTCATGGTAAGTAAAGATGCAAAGGTTATAGATGTTATACCATTTGTAAGGGAAAATATTTTATGGCCACATATACCAATTTGTGAAAACTTCACTGCGTTTGCAAACCCTGGTGAAAATAAAAACATTTTTGGGATTAAGTTACGGTAAAACGGTTTGGTGAGTTTTAATTAAAATACTGTAGACAATATGTGAACCGAGTTTCAAGAGTATATCCGCAAAACTATGCTGCTAGGAACATTTTGAACATATTTACCTGCCATAAAATCATAAACGGAGAAAAATGAAGTTAAAATTTGACAGCTATTTAACAAAGTGTTACGCACGGCCGTTTAAATTGCTTCATTATTCCATCTAAAAGGCGCTGTTGCATAAGCAAATACTGGGAAATCAAAGCCAAAAGTTTAAACTTAATTATGGCATAAAAAATGAAAATGTTTCTCATTTTCATTCATTTTTCACCTTTGCTGTGTGGTCGTGTGCCTTATTGCAGATTCATCAGGTTCGCCATAGACAAATGAACTCCAAACCATATTACTAATGCACTGATGAAGAGATGTTTTTCACGTGTAAGATTTGTATCATGCCGATTCACTTTACTTTACAATATTTAAATTAACAAAATGCATCTCCCTTTTGTCAGATGCTGCAGCAGAAAAAGATGGCAGCTGCAAATAGCGTCAAAGACACCTAAGACTACTCACGAATCGGGTTAGTTCCGAACCACTATATATGCATGTATATTTTCTACCTGCTGAAGTTTTCAATATTTTTTTAAAATATGACCGTATCGGTGACGCAGTAAATTCAGCTATAGCTCTTTATGATGTAAATATGTTTGATCACGTCCGTGCCCTCTTGAACCGGGCTTGGTGTCGTCTGGTTTTAGTGAGAGCAGTAATTTAAAAATAAACCCAGCACCTTTTCATATAAGGGAACATTCCTGGGCTATCGGATATAGTCGAGTCCCAAGCACAAGATAAACAGGCACCAGGGGGGCTCTTGTGTGTACACAACGCTGTTTAGTGTGTGCCCTCTTCAACAAGAGTGTTCGGTCTGCTTCTTCACGTGTTGCCAACTTACTAATGAGAAAACTGGCCAAACTCTAGTCAACTGCCATAAGGTTTCACTATTTCCTACACTGTTCTCGGAAGGCATAAAAAAGTTACTTAAATTCTCTGTGTGATACGTTCTTAAGTACAGGGTCATTAAAATATATGGAAACCCACTCGCGAACTCTCTTCACTGCACGACAGAGTCGGAGTCGCCGGGGAAATGGTGCAATCAGAGACGCACTAAACTCCTTAACTCTCAAACAGGCGCATTTATTGTTTTAGTAAACAAAACGCGTCCTTTTAGTTTTCTAGCATTTACCTCACACTCCACACTCCAATTTTCAGCACATAGTGAGACGTTTCACCAATCATTAATACGTTTGAAGCTTCGGGTTCGGTGTTAAACAAGAAACAAAAAGGAAAAAAATAGAAAGAAAGAAAAAAAGATGAAATCGGTGCCAGTTCATAGCGATCGCCTCGAAAATACCTTGACAAAGTAAAGTGAACGCAGTCAGTATTGGAATTCAGGAAAACCTGTGTTATTGATTGAAAATGACCAGTATAACAAGTGCTGTGTAATAAGTCCAGAAAAATAATAGGACTCATTTTGTTCCATGTAACAATAAGAGATATGCTGCTTGTTTGAGATACACTGATTTTAATCCGTGTCTGACTGCACCATTTCCCCCAGCGAATCTCGTTTCTTCGTGCAGTGGAGAGAGCCCACAAATATATTAATAACTTTATTAGTTAAAGGAAATATTGCATTTCGCCAAAAATTCGATTTCCAGATTTGACTTAAAATGCATGTTTTGACGCTCACTTTAAAAAGTGTTTTCAATAAAGATCCATGTAAGTCTATCTCTCGCTCTCTCTCTCTGTGTGTGTGTGTGTGTGTGTGTGTGTGTGTGTGTGTGTGTGTGTGTGTGTGTGTGTGTGTGTGAGAGAGAGAGAGAGAGAGAGAGAGAGAACAGATAATTCAAAAGACGAAATGATCGGTAAATAGGAAATTTGACATTTAAATTCAGTGTCTTCAGGATTTTGTACCGAAAAGTACCTTTGCATAGATATCTCAGAAATGGCTGATAGTACAAAAAATGTTATTTGAAAAATGTGTTTTTTTAATTTCTACAATTTTTCTGCGGTTGATACGTTTTTGTCTGTTAAGGCGTAAACTTTATACAAATGCATGCAAAATTCTTTCCCAATGAAGATGACTTCACGGAGTACTCCCAGGAAATAGAAAATAAATATTTTGTCATGCAAATATCTAAAATACCATGTGTTGTTTTTGAACAAAATAGTTTTTTTTAAAAAAAAATCAACATTTTCGAGAAAAAAGGTCAATGTAAAGCAAGCCTGATCGACTCACGGGATACCTTGAGCGACTTTCAAATGTTTTACGTGCCAAACATACAGTTATCAATGCAAGACCACGAGTAGGCTGCGCTCAATGGACACCAATTGCCCAGCCCTGATGTAAAGGCTGTCTTAAGTGGGTTATTTTCTTGAATATCTTTGTCACCCCTTTGTTAGAAGCACACCTTAAATACTTCTTCGTGTATAGGACAATATCCTGTTCATTTCCCCTTTTATTCCTCGGATGAGTTATAAATGCTGCCCATCCATCTCCTAGCGGGTCTTCCTCTTGTCCTTTTCCCATCTAAAGCTCAGCCTTCCTTGGCTCTTTTTACTAGACGATTGTTTCACATACAGTTAATGTGTTCTTTACAGTATTTCCGACGCTCATTAATATATTTTGTTATGTCCTGAATTTGCCAATTTTCTCTGATTTCTATATTGTGTAAATACTAAGTTTCTTATTTAACCGACTTTTATTTTTGAAATAGGTTGCTTTTCACATATACATATGCATGTGGACTTTTTTTCTAAAAACCATTTTTTCTAGGTTCAGGGAGTGGCAAGACATGGCGAAATTTCAGCATCGAATTTTTGTGTGGAATAGAATATTGCTATAGGTGGCAGAGAAAACAAAAACTCGGAAAATAAACTACGCCATTCGAGTTTGGAGCGCCGCCATAGATATTCCGCTTACAGTCTGGCGTTATTTGACAACCGCCTCTCCAAGTGTTGTCAAGTCCAGCGGAATTCCACTACGAATGGCAACGCAAAGTACGGGAACTAGAGCGTTGACAAAGGTTTTTCTTTCCGTCTTCCCAAGAAGCCTTCTCTTTATCCTTCATTCTGTCTACTACTGCTTTTAAGGTCTAAAAGTCACTTCAGCGAGAGTAAAATATTGACTCAAGTGCTTGAGGGCACCTACGCTTCCTCTTTCTCTTGTTTTGGGTGCCACACGCACTTGGGTCGAGGGGATAAGATAACGGTCGCTTTATTTAGCCATCCACTCTATTGGTATGTTCACAAAAACTCAGAAGAGAAACATGCTGCAACCAAAACTACCCCATAATTCAGCTGGAATGCCATTGTCATATAGAGTTGGAATATGAGGACAAATAGGAACAGCATGTTCCATTAATTCGGGTCATGCTTGCATCACGTGTGCTACCGTGTCAGATTCCCAGACGTAACCACGAACCGCTGCCACCTGATGCCTCGCTTTACAGTTTCCATAATTCCGCTTTATGTATTTAAATTTGGAAACCTCCAAGGCGAAACTTCGAATCCAGTTTCATGTGGCGTTAGAGATTTGCTTAAAATGTGACTCATTTCCCCGTAAGGTTTCCTCCTTCGGATAATCAACCTTTGACTCCAGCTGGTATCAGTTCGCTAGGTAGTTGGTCTGAAAATCATTTCAGGAACACAAAAATGAACCAATGAATGATCTTGTAATCGGTATGAAATGAACCGCTGTTTAGAATATGGACTCCGTGAAAGGATGCATAAGGGAGAGGTTACACCAATACAAGATAATTTGGTCTTCTAGAGGAAGGGGTACGTAACTGCGTGACAGCCACGAGCTTTCATCGGCGACACAGACGAATTTTAGAATAATTACCGAAATTGAACGGCAATAGAAATACACTATCGTATTCAAAATAAATTCCAAGTTCAAATCAAATGAATTTAAATTACTGACATACTGACACACACACACACACACACACACACACACACACACACACACACACACACACACGCACGCACGCACACACACACATTTTTTGGTAGCTATTTTTATTCGAAGGGCCTCAAGACATTTATTTTCGATGTAATCTCCAATTGGAATTTTGGATGGATTGCGGCACTTCCTCCTCTAACATAAGTAAACTTTCAGAGGAAGTGAAAAGAAGTAACAAATTGCACAAGGGGTCTCGGATTCACTTCCCGGCTGGGGACGGGAACTTTTCTTATCCTCCATAGAATCTGAAAGTATGAATCAGAATGTGAATGTATGTATGAAGTTAATGTATAAAACTCCCAAAGATCAAAACCCACTGTTTAACGAGTACCATAATTGCCGATAAGCAATGTCCACAAGAGAGGCGGCCGATATGACCTTTGGAGTTAAAAGTGGGATATAAATGGAACAATAAAAAGAGCAAATAAAATTAAAAAGTTCCACATTCGATAATCGTAGCTTAATTAAAAATCTAATTAGGTCTAGGTGAATTTAATTCAGTGTATCACAGTTTATTACAATAGGTTTTCTGAGGAGTGTGCGACACAGTATTTATTTCACAGCCAGCAAAGCCCAGTCTAGATCCAACCTATCTTGCTTAAATTTGCATTTATTTCGAGACAACTTAATTATGAATGTCTTACCCAGGACTGTATGAGAGACAGATGATCGAGACAAGCATGTCTCGTTATCCATATACTTTCACCAACTGATCTCGAGAAATGATTGAACATTGGTTTGACATCGTTTCCTTGTTAGTTCCTGGTTTCTATGCCTCTGCTATATTTTATTCCACAGCTGCAGAATGTTCACGATATTCAGCGTGTGACCCGAGGCACGATGACTTTTGCTCAAGTACAGAAACTCTGAAACGTGGTCCTCTTTGCAGTTTCTCCGTTCTCAAAGGATTTCCTCCACCGCCCAGTACGGAAAGAAAGTCGCTACGTCTCTACTTTGTCACACATTTTTTCCCTTCTCTCCTTTGAGAGTAAAACGCAGCCATTCGGGTAAATCGATGTCAGCGAGACAGGAGTTGGTAACCCTGTTTTTCTCCTCGGCAGGGTGTAGATAAAAACTACACTTTCTGCAGGTCGTGCAACGAGAGATGGTTTCTCTGATCCAATCGTGTAAACCTGTTAAGTTCTCTATTTGCTAATCTCGATCACGCTACAGATGTACAGATTTTGGTACGCTTCTGTTTGAAGCAGATGATAGTTTTATGAATAACATAAACATTATTTTATTAGCTATTTCTCGATAAAAACGAAAAACTTTCTCCTAAATGTATAGCTGTGGAAGAATATTCGTTATTTTTTATTTCCGCAAAAATGGCTATATGTATTAATTTCCATTAGACTACCATCTGCTTAAGATATTTTCATGACAAATAAAACGCACGCCTTAAATTTCCCGCGAATACCTTGTTAAATCCTTTAATTACTTTTCTATAACTGGTTAATTAAAGACAGTCTTACTACACAAGAAATGTAAATCTCGTTAAAGGAAACAATTTATGTAAAATATCATTATAGTTGTCATTATTATTTTTAGAGTTAACCATATATTCGTCAGTGTTTTGAATTTTCAAACACATACTTTTCTCAAGCGGAAATTCCTATTCAGTTTTTCTCATAATCATGCAGAGAGTATAGAATTTCAAAGCTATCACACAGCGACATACTTTTTAAACATCTATCTTTTTAGCCTACTGTATTGATCTTATATCTATAAGATGGATGTAAAACTGTCAAAAAATGTATCTCGATTCATAAGTAGTGCTTGAAGAATGTACTTCTGTAACAATAGTTTGTGGAAAGTGAAAATCATGTGAATATAACACATTAAGATACTTTCTAAAACGTATTTACGGTGAAATATTGGTATCCAATTTTATTTCATACATAGTTCTTCCTTTATCTATTATAGAATTAGTACAAAGTCTAACTAATGCAGTTTATTCGGACATTAATTAATTCGGAAAGCAAAAATTTTAATTATGAAATCAACTAATTAAAATAATGCGACTATTTCATACATAGATGCGTTAATTTATCGTGCACGATTTACTACCTAGCCACTATTTTGTTTTGTGTCATTTACCACTAGGTTATACATTTCATTTTCCATAAAACCATGCTGAACATATGGCATTTTCATCATAATCGTTAGCCACTTTTGAGAAAATGAAAATTTTCGAAAAAATTTCCATGTAAACAGCAGCTTAGGGCAGAGGAATTTTCGTCCAAATCTTGATGTTGCATCATTGAAAGATAATTAAACTTAAATACCAGCTTTGGTTTCTAACCTACTTTTCGTTTTTGAGTTACGCTGTTCACACACACACGCACACGCACGCACACACACACACATACATGTGGACATTGAAATTTGGGGTCGAATAATATACTTCCCCTACTTCTATGCGTAATAGAGAAAGTCACAAGTTGTTGGCACTAATGCGGCCGTCATAACCGACTTATATGAATGTCCACATCAGCTTTTGTTTATCAACGAATGCCGGAAGTGTGGAAGATTCATCGCTGATGTCCAAAGCATGCTTTTTCCAATGTAGAGTTGATCAAGGTGTTTCATCTGAGAGAAGCGGACCAGTGCTACTAGGTACTCGGGCCCATAAAGCACAACCGTCATCATCCATTCTTCATAATCGCCGGTCTATTGTCCTGCAAATCTCCGCCGCTGGCATGAGACGTTAATAAAAACACATGCCAAATGGCCTCTGTTTGCTTGTCTCTCACAACAGCTGTTTGTACGTGCTCTGCAAGGCAAGGCGAGACTAGGCTGAGTTATGGCCAATAACGAGCAATAATAGGAAAGCTGATGTTGTCACGTATTTATCGACCGGAGTCTTAAGCATTCACGTTGCATCCGATGTAGATTGGGTAATAGAGGGACGCAGTAGAGGAAGTCAGAGGAGATGTCAATTGTAATATCGTCGGTCGGCCGCCCGCCCGCCCGGCCGGCCGGCCGGGTACACCCGGATGAATTCAATTGAGTGAGATGGAGGGGGGAGGGGCACAGAGATGCTGCCACAGACACATCCGGGGACCGCTGCAGTGTTGTCATGCGTCTTCTTCAACACTTCATTTTCTGTTGCGCCAACCCTCCTTTTATTTGGGACCGCCGCTACACCAGAAGATAACCTCCGCTTCAGCAGCCACAATAAGCCTGTATTTAAACAGGCAACACATACCGCGCATGTTTAAAAGAGCAAATGAATTGAGATAATTCGCAATATTACAACAATACAATTTAAACTTAAGATATGTTTGGGGCGGCGCCGTGGTCCTGCGGATAGACCACTGGACTCACACCAAGGCGGTCCGGGATCGATCTCAGACACCCACATGTGGTATTCGTGGTGGACGAAGTGGCGTCTGAACGGATTTTCTCCGGGTACTGTGGTTTCCACAGGTACTCATTCCACAATCTTCTCCATCATCATCTTTCCATTTATCCATTTCGCCCGCATTTCATATCCTTCCTCATCCTCATGCCTTGTGCTGGGCTGACCACTCGCTTCCAGGTCTTGACTGTGTCCGGTCCACAGGTTACTATGCTTCCTTACCCTGATTCTAGGCACAGGTTTGTAAGTCCTACGGAGTGTCACTCCTTCATAATGGGGAGGGTAAGAAGAAGAAGAAAAATATATTTTTGGAAAAAGTCGACTGCTATGTGCTTTTAAAGTTCCAATGTCGTTATGTGATCAGGAATAAAATCAAACAACGCTATGTAGATATTTTAAAATTCAAACCATTAATAAAGAACGTGTGAGGAATGATTAGCTCCACAAAAAAGAGTATTTGACATAAATTGGTCTTTAACGGGATCTACATTTTTTGCTTAGTTAGGTTTTGTCACATGACTTACCAGTTATATCAAATTCATTCAGAATGAAGAGGACTTCAAAGGCTATTACCAGAAAATTCAAGACACGCATTTCAGTACCTACTCATGAAAATATCTTTAAAATATCCTGTTTTAATGAAAATCATTAGTGCCATTTTTGACAAAAACAAAATTTTCAAAAATTAAAATTTTTGAAAGCTAAATAATGACCGAAATTAGAAAGAAACTAAAGGGACCCTAAGACTGAATTTTGAATTTTCAATATTTTATAGGTATGAAATCAATACTTTGCACATTTAAGGGTGTTTATATTACAAACTACCACACACAATTCTAGCACAATAACTGTTATAGTTTTGAGGAAATCAATTATTTAATTTATTCACAATGCAAAATACCTCAACATTCAAAATATCCCATCTGCAGTATAAATTAAAATATCAGAACAGCTTTATTATTTTATAAACTCTAATTGTCCAACAAACACCAATCTCTGGCAGGAAGAAAAAATAATTACTTTTAAAGTAATTAATTTCTTTGCTTTGGCGGACATTGAAACTATTTTTTAACATTTTTTGGGTATTTAATTTTTTTAAAGCTAAACCAATTTTCAGATTTCCAAACCAAGGACTGAAATTGAAGTCACACAAATGGAGCACATGCTGGAAAACTTCTAGGAGCATAGCACAAAATATAATGCGCATGGAGTATATACTGAATTAAAAATGCAGTAAAAAAAAATTTTTCTATACACATGCATTATCATCAGTAATCAAATTACCTTTTGTGCTAAAAATGCCCTGCTGCATACGTCACACATTCCCTCTTTTGCCTAGTAGTCCCTCTCCTTAGATTCACAGCTTAACCACTTCTTTCCGCTGAATTTGTTTGGTTTTGGCTCATATTTTGTCCAAATACTGCCGAAAATTTAAGCAGAAAAGGGGCGTTTACAAGTTATTTACTAATATATAATCATGGCCTGATGCCGGTACATGGGACCCGGCTTTTAGGGTGCAATTTTACATGTCGTTATAAATAATCTTATTTGTCTTTCTAGTTCGTCCCGAACCTACAGTCACCCGCTTTGGGTTACCGAAGACAACTCGAAATGTAGCGCACATGACCCTAGACCCTTAAAATGACGTAATCTAACAAATGTCACTGTCAACCAATAACTGAAGGTTTGGGGGACATTTATATGCATAAACTTAAAAATCGTCAAGTTGATGATTTTTTTAGCCATTTTTT
Source organism: Tenodera sinensis (assembly GCA_030765045.1). Lineage (NCBI taxonomy): Eukaryota > Metazoa > Arthropoda > Insecta > Mantodea > Mantidae > Tenodera > Tenodera sinensis. The sequence goes on along the minus strand of CM060965.1, from coordinate 36,706,970 downwards.
AGTCCCAGAAGAATGTCTATATCTGAGATTAAAAATATGACAGCAATTATAAGGAAACGTAAAGAAAAGGCAATCGTGATGATCTAGTATGGTCAAATCCACGTTCAAAACGAGAATCTTTTTCAATTTTTTGTAAGAAATTGGTTAAGACTATAATCTTTAGTTGTGTGAAAAGAATAAAAATACCGCTGAATACGAAGATGACATTGGCATTCAGAAATGAACAAGGACATGAATGGACATAAGGAAAGAAGCAGAGCTAAATAAGACAAGACAAAAGAACATCGTCGATTCCGAAAGCATTGGGAAGTCAGCCCCTTCAGAAAGCTTAGCTAACTACACTTAAGAGCGATTGTTACTGCGCAGAAAAATAAAAAAAAGACGACTAATAAAAAGAAAACCCAGTTCTTTGACGAGTAACTTGATAGTCAGAAAAACATCCCGGCGCTAACCACCATAAAAACAGAACGACAATAAACACTGTTCACGTCAGACGTTTGTTTTGTTAGGGGGATCAAATTCCTCATAAAGCGGGTAGAAATGGGGTGGGGGTGAGGTATACGTCAATGAAGATCGTCCCTCCCCTCCCCGATGAACCGATAACACGAGAAGAAAAGAAAGTCCAGCACAGAATATGCACACAAACCCAACCCCTCAGACACAAAGCACGGCGCATGCTCTTTGTTATAGGGTGAGTACGTAATTATTCTTTTAGGGGTTCTAGATCACCGCATTGTCAAGGGAAGTTCTTTCATTCACGCCACTCGAGCATGAATCGTGGTTATTATAGAACTTTCATTGGCGTTATAGAATAACGTAAATTTCAAATTACTTATCAAAGCTTTCACAACTTATTTTTCAAAACTAATTTTAAGCAGGTAAGCGAACTTAAATATAAGACATCCGACCACCAAAAACGAATCTTTACCGTACCCAATAGGCACATAAAAATTCCATATCGATATGTCACCAAAAATACCAACATATTTTGTGCCCCCTAAAACAATACTTTAGGAAAATGAGTGTATTTGGTTAGCGCGCCTGCCTCTGGCGCGGAGGACCCGGGTTCGATCCCCGGTACCAGCTTGGGGATTTTATCCCCTCTGGGAGGTCTGGCACGGGGTGCACTCAGCCTCGTTAGGTCCCGGGGGGCCAATTGAGGAGCTACTTGATGGAGAAGTAGCGGCCACAGGTCTAGAAGACCGCATAACTGGCCGGGAGGGCTCGGGGCGCTGACCACTTCCCACCCTCCAGTACTGTACCTCACCAATGACGCCTGTAGTGGGCAGAGGTGGGGGACGTAGGGGCTGGGCGGTAGGCGTTGGCCCTTCATGGGCTGTCACGCCGGGGTTTAGGTTTAGGTGTGTATTTGGTGCGCATCTGAAGCCACAACTTAAGAAAGTAAAAACGAATGGCTGGTATTAAAGTTCAGCATCTTCCAAGAAGGCGACACTAATATTTTCAAGATACTCTTCTTCTACTGCATTTTTATGCTCTCAGAAATGACTAAACGATTTTGATTAAAGTACCTACCAAATGTTCAAAATATTTGTAAAATAAATAAAATGTACATCCTGAGTTTAATGGAACTTAGATGCTAAGTCCTCTTCACTCTGGATACATTGAACATAGTATATAGTTTTTGTAGATGTAACGCAATGAAAGCTTGCCAAAGAGATCTGCGCGAAACTTCGGTACTACTCGGATAAAGTCGGATTACCTCCTCAATTGAAGGCCACATGAAACCTCCACCCCCATTCTTTAACCAACTGTTCTTACACAAGCTTATTCTTCTCTTAACGAGATCTATTTTTTTCAGTAAGAATTTGTCTGTATTTTCATCTTCACAAGTTATACAAAATTCATCCTGAATGAAGATGGCTTCGGAGGCTATTCCCGTAAAATTTAAGATACAATTTCAACTTTCATGAAAATATCATAAAAATCGATATTTTAATAAAAATCTTTAGTCATTTAAATCAAAAATTTCGAAACTACCAAACTTTGAGGTGCGGGAGTTTCATAAAAATTGTGTCGCATCTTTGGAAGGTACTGAAAGAAAATACCAAATTTGGTATTTACATACACACATGGATCTTTTTCTAAAAATCTGATCTTTTGCACTCACGGACTTTCTCTACTCTTGCATTAACTATTCTTACAAACTCTTATTCCTCTATCTTCTTCATGTTACTTGAGATAAACATTTGCAGAAATTATTTGTTGCTAATTTTCTTGTAGGCGCAAGGGGAATATGGGAATAAAGTACGCTTTGAGCGAAAGTCAAATGTTTTAAAGCTGGTCTCTATATGAAGCCTTTGAAATTCCGTTCTCTTTGCACGGCCAAGAGATAAAGAATGAATTACGACCTACCATTTGAGAAAAGTATAAGCATTGCAAAACTCATACAAATAATAAGGAATATCTCCGAAATGATGCACTCCACAAAAAATGCATTTGGGTATAACTTGTATGTTTTAACGAGATCTACATTTTTGCATAGTAAGATTTGCTCTACCTCTTACGGTTTACCAGTTATGCAAAAGTTATCAAGAGTAAACAGGACTGCATATATTATGACCAGAAATTTCAAAACATACGTTTCACTTGCCATAAGAATATCTTAAACATATGGCATTTTAATCAAAATCGTTAAACATTTTTGAAAAACTCAAAATTGTTACATGTAAAGAGTAGGTTAGGGTCGCATCCTTGAAAGAATTTAAGCTTAAATACTTATATACTAACTTGGGTTTTTAACCGACTTTTCGTTTTTGAGTTATTCTGTTCACAGGCACACCGACACACACAAACCTTTTTCTAAAAGTGCTTTCTTTGGATCCAGGGGCCTCAAAACATATTTCCGGTGAAATCTTGGCTTCAATTTTTGGGTCGAACACATACTTCTACTTTACGTAGTAATTCAGCGGCCCTCAAAACATACATTCTGAAATCTCACATTGAGCTTTTGGGATGAATAGAATACTTCTACTGCATCCTATATAGTAAAAGGTAGTAGCTATAGAAAGTCGTGTGGATGCAAAAAAAAAATCAGCTTACTTCTGGCATTTCTGTTTGTCTTCATGATACAGCTTACGCTACGTTCCAAAGAAATGCCGTTGTCATTTATTTCTATTTAGCATCTTCCTTAGGACCTTCTTTCCTTTTGTAACACTATCATGTCGTCAGTAAGCAAAACCCTTGTCTCTTGTTTCGGAAACAATTGCTAACCAAATTATCCCAGTTATGTCCTCTCAATTCCCAAGTGGTAGCCGAACAGTGCTTAAAATTCGTCAGACACGTTGTCATGGTGACCTATTTCCAGAAGAGCTTAGCTGAGGTCACAAGACTTTTCCGAAAGAGTAGGTGTACGTAAGTCCATTACACTCTGTAACACGATTGAGTTGTTGTATCTTTTCCGACAAAGCCACTTTCCCTTTCCACACAAGAAGAGGACAGGTCGGGCAAATAAATTGGATATAAAGCCATCGCACGGCTGTTGAGGTAATTTTATTACGCTTGCTGAACCGCTGATGGATCGATCGACGGTCGACAAGGCTCCGGGCTATACGCACGCATCGGTATTCCAAGTCGAGATCTCCGGCTCGATAACAGACCGAAGGTGACCCATTATCGACTGACTGTCTGACACAAAAAATCTAACAGATGTCGTCCTCATCGCCGAACACGTACGAGGACGATTGTTGTGGCGGTTCAATTTTTGTTTTACAAAGACGTTAGCAAAAACATGACGCCTCAAGACCAGCTCTTCAAGTTTATTGATGATGTAATATTAAGAGCAGCAATACTGTAAGTGGTCTAATTTTGTTGTTAAGTTATTATTTGGCATGAAATACCAACTCGCAAAGACAAGTGTTGGTCTTGTAAAGCCATCAGAGCGAGCAATAAAAAAGTGAAATGTTTCAAGAAAAACTGGAATCACAACTGCAATCAGCTAAATTACGCCATTCAGCGCGTATATTACTTGCTCACATAGAAGTCAGCTGGAGGAAAAACTGTGGAGGTATTTATATGCCATTTGTACCGCTTTGAGGTATCTTTTGAGCCGTTTCCAAACAGGATTTCGCAGCATAACATCGAAGGTCATCGATCAGTGAATTCTAAAAACGATTTAACTTCTGCGTAGTTTGGTACACAGTGATTTTGATTATTTTTCCTTTCTATAAAAGAAAAGTACAGTAGAACCTCGATTATCCGAGATAAAGGGTAGTACCTAGGATAATCGAAAACGCGGATAACATGGACTCTGTCAAAAATCAACAGGGAAACACAATAAACTGGTGAAAAGAATGAACTGTGATGAAAGATGCGAAGAAAAGGCATCTACTGTATTATCAAATGAAAAAATAACGTACATACAAATAAAAATAAAATAAAAATAAAAATGAAAAAAAAGGCCTCATGTTCCAGTGGAAAAAAAAAGTTATTTCTTCAAGAAGTCCTCAAGTATTTTCTATTTAACGGAACTCATTCGCATCTTTTGTGACGTTTCATCCAATCGTAGTAATAGAGGTCTGTTGAAGTTGTCTCTGACTGTTGCTCTAGGTACTCGCTTTGCGTCCTTCACTGTGGCTGATTTTCTTATTCTCCATTTCACTGTCTTCATTGTCACTTTCATTTTCACTTTCTTCAGCCTCTACATTCACTGCCTCTACTATATCTCACTTCCAATTCATCTGCGTTGATCCACTCGACTACATCGCTTTCGGCCAGTCTATGAGCTGGCTGAATAAGGCTGAGGTTGCCATGCTCTATGGACAAAGTTTCTTGGTTTTCCGTGACGTTCAATAACTTTGCGCGGCACACTTCCTGAAACGGGACTTCAGTTAACCTGGAACTCGGTTAATCGGGGCTCGGATAACCGCGGCTATAAGTGAGAAAAATATATGAAGTATTCTTTGGACGTGGCGAATGGACGTTAGATGCGCAGTGATTTAAGGTATATTTATAAGACATAGGGGTGTCAGGTTGGCATCTCTCCGACTTCTGTGCAGTTCACATCGGAAACGGTACATGATTAAGTACAGTGCCCGCTCGCATTATCAACAGTATTTTGTTTATTTCTACTATCAATTTGCATGACGTCACTAGTGCAGATCCTAGCAAGGTCATTCGCCACATTCGCGTGTTTCTATGTTATTGTGCTACTCTAATGGTTAACATGCGCTTTACCTACTTTGGTCACCAGGAGCCTTTCAGGTAACACACACCGGATAAGTCGTTTGTTCTCGGAAGTCGCTAATGCTTCACATCGCACGAATGAGCATGTCACTTCAGCCAATGAAATCAAAGACATCGCAAATGACAGTTGTTGACTCCACATGAAGAGAAACACAGCTTCTCAACATCGCCCATGTTTTCTCTCTCATTCTGTTAGTTTTCTCGTGACATTGGTCTTCTAAGAAGTAGATGTCCACTGGTGGATGCGAACGCTTACTTGGAGAAAACATGACAATGTTGCTTTTCCGACACTGAATACCCTCATCTTGTTATGCGACTATGACGCGCCGCATGTTAACCATTAGAGTAGCGCTATAATACGTGAGGGACGGGGTCAGAGAGAAACATAACCCAAAAATTATTTTTGAGGTGTTCAGGGGCCTCAAACCATGCATTTCTCATATTTCTGATTCTGAATTTTTGGGTACTTACTATACGTATAAGGAAAGTGAAAAAGAGCAGTGTCACGCTTGCAATTTAAACACGCACCAAAAGGTGACAGTCCTTTTTTCTGGAACTGTACTCCAGTATTGTGAAACCCTGCCAACATTGTCTGCCGCCTCCTGTGATCGTTATGCCAGTACTTGGAAAAGGACAGAAAGGCACCATATCTGGGTTATTTACCCCACAAATGAAGTACGTAATAACAATAGATTCCTGGAAAATGTATGTATTGAACGTAAATACACTGACAATAAATAGAGCGAGTTGTTCGTGGAATCGACCGCAGTCAAGGTTAGGTAATTTTCTTCATGGCAATCACTGTCACCCAGCGGCACAATGGCGAACGAACAATAGGGCAGAAGATTCCCAGCGGACGGACGCTGTCGTTTCACCAGAGTTAATCAGCTGGTACAAGAGAAATGGCTTCTTCTTCTTCTTCTTTTTGTTCTCTTTCCTTTCTTGAGGAAAAGCTTGACGGTGTCCCAGTTGGATGCAAATTGACTGTTTTCTTATTTTCTAAAATGAGCAAGTTTTGGTGCGAGGGCGTAGAACTCCTATCGTAAAGGGAAAAAGCCCTTCACATTGAAGGCGTACGTAATCCACAGGTTGTCCAAGAATTCCCAGGTTATAGTCTACCAACAAACCACTGCAAAAGTGTAATATTGAAGCAGTTTTGTACCCAGAAATTCATTACACCTAATCAAGCTATTTATCACAAAATTAATAAATAATTAAGAATAAGTAAGAAAATATTTGTCTAATGTATCTTGTGATTTCCAGTATTAACACACACACACACACACACACACACACACACACACACACAGAGAGAGAGAGAGAGAGAGAGAGAGAGAGAGAGAGAGAGAGAAACAGAAATGATCGTCTCCTTAGCGCGGTGGCAGCACAGATGCTTGCCGAGCGGAGGCCCGAGTTCGATTCCCGGTACCAGTGCGGGGATTTTCTCCCGTTGGGAGACCTGATTTGGGATGCACTCAGCCTCATGATTTCCTGGGAAAGGGGCAATTGAGGAGATACTTGGCGGTATAGTAGCAGGCTCCAGGATGCGAGGAACGCATTCACTGGACGGGTGGACTCGGGGTACTAGCACGCCGCACCCTCCTGTACTGCGCCCCACTGATGACGCCCATTGTGAGGTGGAGGATGTAATGGTCGGGCGATAAGCATTGGCCTGTTGCGTCGTGGAGTGTGTGTAAGTACTTTTCTTTGAACTTTTTCAGCTCATTTTAAGTATGCAAAAATATAATAAATGGTAGTTCTTGTTAATGAATCATAAAAGACGTTCCTTTAGTATATAAATAGTTACTTGGTACTGTAGCGCCCCGTTACAACGTCATCATCCCTACACCCACAGGAAGAAATGGCCAATATACTTACAGGGTTTTTATCATGGGGTGTCTTATTAACCTAAATGAATTGTTATGAATTGAGAAAACTACAATCATTACCCCAATTCGCCCAAGCAGGTGGTTATTATTGAATGATAGTGCGGCAGTCTAGGAATGATGGGACATCAAAAGCATTCAACTGTTCCTTGCTTCGTCACATCCAGTGACTGCGCTGATAGCTCTCCTCCGGCACGGGTAACGAGGTCGTTAGGGCACCAGTTCGTGGACAGGTCTGGGATTCAAATCCCACATGTCCATCCTCCTTGAGTGAGGATTTTTTTTCCCAAGTTTTCCTCAACTTCCTTAACTGGCAAATGCCGGGTAGGTAATCTGAATTTAGGCCTGGAAGTTTCCTTCCCAAATTTCGTTCCCCAAATATAATTTCATTACATTTACCCAATATTCGTGATGCCGTGTATAATAAGAACAGCCGTTATACACAACTTCTCCGTGTATTTCTCTTTGCGGATACTTTCCACATGATTTAATACCGCAGACTTTCCTATATCTCCATGTTAGTTAAGATAAACATTCGTACAAATTATCTTATTGCTTATTTCCTTGTAGCTGCAAGGGAGATATAAGAATACAGTAGACTATGTGCGACAGTCAAATCTTTTTGACCTTTGAGATTCCGTTCTCTTTGCATGATTAACATATAAAAAAATGAACAACGTTGTTGCATTTCGCTAAAGTTCTAAGTTTTCTTAAACTCACACACATAACAAGGAATATCTCCGAAATGGTTCACCCTATAAGAAATTTTATTGAGACATAAATTGTGTATTTTAGCAAGATCTACATTTTTTGTACAGCAAGATTTTGTCTATCTCTAACGGTTTACCAGTTATGCAAAATTCGTCCAGAGTAAATACGACTACATGAGGTATAGCCAGAAAATTCAAGATATACATTTCATTTGTCATAAAAATATCTCAAACATGTGACATTTTAATCAAAATCGTTAGAGCCACTTTCAAGAAAATCAAAATTTTCGAAAAATTTTCCATGTAAAGGGTAGTTTAGGGTAGAGCTATTTTCTTCAAAATCTTCGTGTCGCATCCTTGAATGACAATAAACTTAAATACCAAGTTTGGTTTTTAGCCGACTTTTCGTTCTTGAGTTATGCTGTCCACAGACTGACAGACTGACACAGACACACACCCACACAGACACACGCACACGGATCTTTTTCTAAAAATGCCTTTTTTGGATTCAGGGGGTCTCAAAACATATATTTCCGGTGAAATCTCGACATCGAATTTTTGGGTGAAATACAATACTTCCCCTACTTACCAGCAGAGAAAGTAAAAATGTACAAATGAAGACATTTGAGATTGCAAATTACAAAACTGAAATTCTAATCCATATTGAAAATAAAAGCCAAAAGTACGATCAAAGGACAGGCGATATACACCCCACAGCACAATGTCCTCATGAAGGAAGAAGAAACCAAACTTAATGGCAAGGATTAAGACAGCAGTAGTAATGTTTCAAAGAAAACTCCCTTTGAGAAGACGCTACTGAGGTTTAAATAATCTGCAACAATTGAAGATAGCGTGAGAAAGCAGGTAAACACCTGTCGTTAGGAAGACTGCAATACCACTGCCTGGATCCTTTGTCCTTCCTTTACTGCACCTGTTCTAGCCTTGGGCAGGAAGCCGCTGGCGAAGGAAGTTCTCATTACCCCTCCTGATGAATGGTAATGATAGTCATGATACAATGAATGTATCTACCAGTGTCCTCTATTATTTTCTGTTGTGATTCATCCAAGTTGTGGGTGATCGTGATCTGTACATCCACAACGCTACAGGGTTTTCTGAATATTTACATACATCGCCATCTGTGCAAACTAGCACGGTTAAAAAAGTCAGTACATAAAGCAAACGTGACTTTTATTTTTGATATCGTTTCGCCAAGGGGAGTTATTTATCTGCGAATTAGTTTACTATAGAAAACAAATCAGGGTAGATATAGACACTGGTTATCTTTCTACCTCAAATTTTGTGCAGGAGGAGCATAATATGAGATATCACGTTATTCACTTTATAGTAAGTGTGATAAAGACCAGTCAGTCCAAAAGCGGTATTGCTGTAGTCTTCTTAAAATAAGTGTTATTTTCTCTATCACTTACGCACACCAGGCAAAGGCGTATTTTGTTCCACTTGAAGTTTTACCAGAAATACATCTTCTGAGGTTCCCACAATCTCCTCCCAAAACAAGCACGTTTTCAAAAACGTGCGTGCGTGCGTGTGTGCGTGTGTGTGTGCGTGTGTGTGTGTGTGTGTGTGTGTGTGTGTGTGTGTGTGTGTGTGTGTGTGTGTGTGTGTGTGTGTGTGTGTACGCAGAACTCAAGAACAAAGTCAAAATAGAACCTCGTCAGATCTCTCGCCTTTTGGAATCCTATTCCTACAAGATACTACCTCTTTGATGCAGAAACGATTTGATCATTATCATTGCGTTAAAGCTCTTGAAAGTACCTACTCTGGTTTCTAACTATTGTGAATAGAAAGCTTTCCCATACAGTCATTGGTAGTACAAATAATACACATACAAGCAAAGCTATAGTTTATATTCTTTTATTGCCAAAGCAGACCCAGCGTTCATTTCCTCCATTAATTTATTCCATGCCGATAATAAAAATATCTCTTTTATTGGTCAAATACATGTTCACGGATGTACGAAAAACGGCTAGATTGCAAAAACATTACCAACATTCATGCTGACAAAAAAAAGAAACTATTGTATTCCAATGAATCACAGAGAGGTCACAATTTGACGTCCAACAAATTGCAAATGTAAATTACCTTATGGCCGAATTGGTGATGAATTATTGAAAATACGCCATCTCTTTCGTTTCCATGTTGTAGCTTCTACTTTGCAACTCATCGTGGTGTATATGATGCATTAGCCCCCTTTTTTTAATTTTCTTACGAAAAAAGGGCGAAAAGAAAAACGGCAATGATGGACTATAAATTTCTATTTTGCGAAGTTTGCTTTAGAATTTAGCAAGCTGTGTTAAATTAATAGTGGCTTCTTCCGTCGCGCACAATTTTCGGCATGTTCTAGGGGTTGAATTAACGAGAGAATGGAGGTTCCTCCTTCTCGTCAAACAGTAACCCAGCTCGTAGATTAAATTGCTTCTCTCGCAGCGAAAATTGTTCCTCCCTCGCAGACTGCAAAAATGGACCTTGAGTCAGAGATATTGCCTACTCAACATTACACCCAGGTTGTTAAAGGAGAGCATTGCGTCATCCAAGAATCCCATAGAAGGAAACGAGCAGACATTTTTAGCTTAAAATACGTTTTCAGGTTTTAAACTCTTGATTATCTGCTGAGCATCGAATTAACTGAAACATTTAAGGCGAAGTATTCACTATGGTGAAATGAAGCCATGTGCTTCTACCTTCCTATCTCACAATGGGCTGATATTTTTTCTCCTTTATTTTATGACTTTAGAATGGAGTCACATAATCTTTTTATCGATTTTAAGTGTGCTTTCGATTGTGTAGATAGAACACGGTTACTTTTAGCAATGGAAAAAATTAAAATAGCTTTCACACTTATATCTTTGGTTAAATATCTACTACTACAGGCCAAGTCAGAATCCACAATATCCTAACAAATTCTTTTAATATTAAAAATGGAGTAAGACAAGGAAATGTGGACTGAACTTGAGGGGAACCATATGTTATAAATCAGTACAAATTCTAGCCATTGCACATGATATTGATATAATTGGACAATAACAGACACGGTGAAAGAGGCTTTTATCAAACTTGAAAATGCTGTTAAGAAAATGAATCTTCAAATTGGTAAAAATGAAACTACATATAAATGTCATCCTCAAGTAAGGGATGCACATCTATCCTCCATATGTTGAAATAGGTTCTTATAAGTTCCAGACTAAACTAAACTAAACCCCGGCGCGACAGCCCACGAGGGGCCAAGGCCTACCGCCCAGCCGCTGCGTCCCCCACCTCTGTCCACTACAGGTGTCATTGGTGGGGTGCAGTACTGGAGGGTGGGACGTGGTCAGTGCCCCGAGTCCTCCCGGCCAGTTATGCGGTCTTCTAGACCTGGGGCCGCTACTTCTCCATCAAGTAGCTCCTCAATTGGTCCCCTCGGGACCTAACGAGGCTGAGTGCACCCCGTGCCAGACCTCCCAGAGGAGATAAAATCCCCATGCTGGTACCGGGGATCGAACCCGGGTCCTCCGAGCCAGAGGCGAGCTACGGTCAGTTCTAGACTATACATAACTTTAAATACCTGCACTCAGAAGTTTCTGCAAGGATACGGAAATTTAAAAACATATTATGGTTGCAAACAGGTGCTTCTTTGGACTAAGGAGACCTCTCCGATCACATTTTTTATCAAGAAGGACCAGGATCCTGATCTATAAGACACTCATAAGACTGTAATCACTTATGCGGCAGATACCTGGACGCTTCTGAAATGAGATGAGAAACTGTTGGGTGCTTTAGAAAGGAAAGTGCTGAGAATAATGTTTGGTGCTGTGAAGGAAAATAATTTGTGGAGAACAAGAACAAACTGTGAATTGTATGAAATGTTCAAAGAGTCTGCCCTAGCGAAGTGAATTAAAATTAGTAGATTAGCTTGGGCTGGATGTTTAGTGCGAATGATGTAATAGCATTACAAAGAGGATTTTGTTAACACAGCTACTGCAAACTAGGAAAGCTGCAATAACTAACTTAAATATTCACTACTGTACCTTTTTTCATATGTATTCAATTACGTCTGCATTCCTGTTACTACTTTGACCTAAACGATGAACATGCTTAGCAAATGAACTACAGAGTGAGCAAGCCGTTCACAGATTTAATCCTCGCTGCCTCACTATGGCAACGACACCACAAGCTGGAGCTCAGGGAGAACTCGTGTTATAGTTGCATCATTACTTTTCCGAGTGAAAAGCGCCTGGTGTTTATGGAAATGGGCAGCAAAGGGATACATGAGAGCCCGCCGGGGCTAGATGTGTGCAATGTGGTTAGCACTTCTCATCCCCCTCCCCTCCCCGCCCCTCCCACCTTGAAAACTTTTGAGGTACGGATGAGTAAGCCTTTGGTAGTAATTCTGGACACAGACCGTCAAGCAGAGAAGCATTAGCGAGGCATTATCCATCGAGATGCTTTACCTCTGCAGCTTGATAGTTTCCATTTATTTTCGCTGAAAAAAATTACATTAAAAACGGTTTTCCTTTTTCCTTATTAATATCCTGCCCAACAGAACAACCTCTAGTTCGAACCATGTACATTTCATTTCATATATTTCCCATTCTAACAAAAGCTCTCTCTTGTTCTCTTTTTCTTTCTTGACTGCGCAGAGTTCGCGTGATGGTGGATTCAAATATAACGAATAAAAAGTCCGATATCAAATAGATCTATCTTCAAAGGTAAAGGAGATAATTGAACATTATTGAATGCATTATCTCCACAGCCTGGCAACAGAGAAAGACTGAAGAAGCGAATGATTTGTTTACTAATGCGGCTTCTGTGTTCACTCCAGTGAAAGTGCAAACTAGGCCAACCCTATAGAAAACTCATTTCTTCACATGTCTATGTGTGTGTTATCAGCTACTGCAAGTAATGAGAGGGGTTGTATTCTTTGAAGTTTTCTGAGCAGTATTCGTGAGATCTGAGCGGATCAACACTCAATCTTCCGCTTCATACGGTTTCAAAACGAATGTTCAGAAATTTATTCAAATAGACACTCTGAAATCCAATTATTTAATATCATTTTGTGTGTCTGTCTTGTTCCACCCTGTGTTCCTTTCATCTCTGGCACTATGTTACTATTTTATCGTTCACAATCTTTCACAGATCTAAAAATTTTCAATTATGTGCCTACAATTCCGTAAGTAACCTTGTTTATAATGCAGGATTTTTTATCACAAAATTATAGTCACGCTTTTAAAATTTCGCTCCTTTCCCATCCCTCCCTCTTTCTTTTTGAATGTTGCACACCAGCATTTCAGCTGCTGAATATCAATAGAAACTTTAATAAATTGACATTTTAGTAATTTAGTAAATAAATAATAAAATGATTCCAGTTATTGTGCATACTGGATTCCAGTATTAATGCTGACATTTTGTTGAGTTCAAGTTTACCATGTAGTACGTATAAACTAATACGAATCATGGAAACAAAACAGAAAATTTGGAATATACGTCCTGCTGTATGCAATTGGATAGCAAGATGGAGTATTACAGATTTTACTTATTTTTATGTATTTCCCTCCCTTCCTCTTCTATGATCATAAGGCAGTTTTGACTTAGTACCTAAACAATTGACAGTATTTTCACTCTCCAAACTGGGGGATTCTTTATCTTATGTGTTATTTTACTTTTTACACATATTCGCTCCTAAGCTGATATTTCAAGATTCTGCAAAGGATAAAGAATAATTCTGGTTAAAGAAAAATTGACGAAACCGGTATCTTTGGGTTAGGAAGCCAGAACTCCGACCACGCGAGCAACACTTTGCCAAGCTCGTAATCGAAGGGACTTAATATAGAACTGCTTCAAATATTGCTGAGATCTTAAGAAAACGTTTATAAGTTGCAGCGGGTGCTGGCAACTAATAATAAAAGATGTATAATTAATTCAAATTAATTACTTCATATACTCTGGACCAATCATGAGTGTAATATTTTGTTCTTTCTTGTACTTTTGAAAGATATTACCAGAAGTTAAATATGGAGTTAAATACTAAATTCGCAACAGATACAGACAGCTGCGCATACCCTAGACCAGGAATCTGTCTATAAAGGATTTACCTGCAATAAGGCAGACAATGGCTATAAACCCTTCTTCGTCAAGTTCCAGAAATAATAGTATCATACAAGCAAACTAGGGCGAACTGCTTGTCAAGGGAAGCAGCGAACTCGCTCCAAATGTAATCGCCAAACATCCTTTTGTCGCCCCCTTGTAAGGATTAAATTTAGTTCTGTCCAAAACTGACCCAAACCACGATTTGACTTAGCTAATTTAATGGAGAACAATTCTTATAATATCGTGAAGCTGGGGGAAATAATCTTAAATAACTAACAGAAACCGTACGTGTGTTATTGCTGTGTTTCTCCAATATACATGTGCATAAAAAACCAAATTACAGCTCACCATATACACCAAATGATGGCAGACAGCGCTGAGCGGTTGCATATACTCACCTGAAAAGAGAAAACATTGTTAGTAAAACTTGCATAAGCGTGGGAAAAAATTCCGTTATAATATTTAAACCATCCATTCCACATATACATTTTTTGCATACATATGGAAAAGTTGTGAAGTGACTATTAGTAAACAAATTAGTATCACTGTTACATATCAAATTATTTATTTTACTCAAGACTTTATCAGTTAATTGAACGTTACATTTAAAAATCTGACACGTTCCACTCACATGACTTGCTCTACTCGTACAAACTATTCTTACAAACACTTTAACTCCTCTGTCTTCCTCTTAATCGGCATAAACGTTTGCAGTAATTATCTTATTGCTAATTTTCTTGTAGATGCAAGGGGAATATGGGAATACAGTAGGGCTTTAAGCGATAGTGAAATCCTTTAAAACTCGTTATGCAAAGGTTTTGAAATTCCGTTCTCCTTGCATGGCCAAGAAATAAAAAAATTAATAATGACCTCCCATTTGAGAAAACTAGAAGTATTGCAAAATTCAAACAAGGAATATCTCCTAAATGTTGCACCTCTCAGTAAAAATGCATTAGACATAAATTGTGTTTTAACAAGATCTACATTTTTTATGCAATAAGATTTTGTCCATGTCTTACGGTTTACCCAATATGCAAAAGTCACCCAGACTACAGAGGATTTCTGATGATAGATATTTCCAGAAAGTTCAAGATATGCATTTCACTTTTCATAAAAAGTATCTTAAACATATTGTATTTCAATCCAAATCGTTAGAGCCATTTTAAGAAAATTAAAATTTTCAAAAAATGTTCCATGTAAAGAGTAGGTACATAGTCTGAGGTGGAGAGATTTTCCTTAAAATCTTCGTGTCGCATCCTTGGAAGATATACTTTATATACCGGTTTTGGTATTTAACCGACTTTTCATTTTTAAGTTATGTTGTTCATAGACACACAAAAGGACCTTTTTCTAAAAATGACTCTTTTTAGATTCGTGGAGTCCCAAAATATGTATTTTCGGTGAAACCTCAGTTTCGAATTTTTGGGCGGAATGCAATACTTCCCCATATGTAGTATAGAAAGTAAAATTACTTAAGCGTATACAGTTCTAGACGGGACTTCATAACACATAGGTTTAAGAACAGAGTATATTTCAGCTACAAATATCCTTGCTTTGGCATTATAAGCCACAGCTGTGTTCTAAAATGTAAATTATACAACCGCAGAACACGAACAAAATTATGTTTTAGTTATAAGAGACGGTCTTCAGATGTTTTATGTATTCAGTTTCATTAGAAGCTGAAAGGAATATACAAGCACCATTCTGGTGGTTTCTGTCAAGAATAAAGCGGAAGAAACGGAAGGGAGAGATGAATATTAAAATAACGTAGTTCTTACGTGATTTTACCGCGACGTACCTCGTCAAGATTTCTGAAGTTGGTGAAGATACCGGGAAGATAAAGGTAAGATTATGCATATCCAATGAGGTACGTAATGTTAGCCTACTGTTTTCTTCAGCGTTTAACTGGCTTCTTAGCCACGCGCAGCGTATGCGACACTAATTTTCTTCAATGATATGCCTACACCAGTGGTATTCAATTTTTTTCTCCGCATACCCCCAAAGATAATTTTCCACTGCAGCCTGTACCCTTAGCCTACCCTAGAGTTAACCTTAATTCACATTATACATATATATTAAATAGATTATAAAATTTATAACTTACTAAGCACTAGAAAAAGGAACATTGTTATAAATGTACCATCAAATAAATTAGCACACACAAAGAAAAAAAAAAATAATGTGCTGTGACCTGTAACCTGAGCTTGTTTTCTGTAGTCATTAAGTTCAGTGTACTCTTTGCGTTCATAACACCAGAAATCACAAACTGACGTTTTTTTATTATTTTCAGTGAACTGCGACGGGCATTCCTAAAAGACTTTCTTTTGATTTTAGGGGAAGATTCACTTGTTACATTGATTTTACCTCTTCGTCGTATAACATCCTACAACAAAAGTTAAAATACGTTGTTAATTTCCACAATAATAAAAAGAAATTCAATTGTGACAATGTGAAAATCAGTTCATAAAATAAAAAATAAGATGAGAGATTTTGAATAAAGAAAACGAATCTGCACATAAGTCACGAAAATATTTTGAGTATTAAAATATTATAAATAATAAAAAATACAAATGATTAGCGAGCACAGTTGTAAGATATCGTTGTTGGGTAGGCCGGTAGAGTAAGCAAAATGCATTATTGGGCATAGGGTTATTCAATTTTCTCTGGCTGAAATATTTTTCGTTATTTGTGCTCATCCAGGAAAAATATACTGACTGCATGCGTATTTTAAATTTAACGTACCCCCTATCTATCGTGTATCTCTGGGTGTACGCCTACACCAGGATCAATGCGTCTGATAGGCATATTCTATATTTTTAGAGTGTTAATAAAAGTTCACACTGTATGATCAGCTGCACTGCGTTACGTGGATAACTTAACTCGAACGTTTCTCACACAGATTATTGATACTGAATTTATGACAATAATTTAATTATATCGATAGTCACAGCATAGTGCTCCTAAACTAATAAGCGATATTTTCACCCCACGTGTATGTATGCACCTAGTAAGTAGAGAGTATATTGTGACAAACGACTAGTCCCGTTACATACATCCAGGCATCTTGCATTTGCTCATATTGTAGTCGTGGAAAGACTATGGAGCATTTTATAGCGACCTTGCTTTAAACATTTGTCTATGGCTTCGATTTCCTCAAAACCTAGTGCATCTGCAACGAAATATGTGCTGAAACTATCTCTGTTCTGGATTAACACGAACTAGACAACAATATATACAATATGTTGTAAGATCTGGATCACTTGGTAGAAGCTACGTACATAAAAATAAAGCAATAGAGGCTAGAGAAGGTCGTGTGACTGTGATCTTGAGTTATATGCACCTACGTCACATATGCCGTAGCTTTTTAGAGGTATCAAAAACTTGATCTTCAAATCAGTGATGTCCTCGCAGTAGTTGGTTCAAAATCCAAAGAAAATGATAATCAGATGTGGCTCAGGAATGTTAAGGCGTTTGGTAACACTCAAAATTCCATCTCGGTAATGCCACAATCACTCCCCTCCGGGAATTTGTCTCCTCTGTGGATGTGCGCTTTCCAACAATTGTGCATATTTTCTGTAACGGCTAATGCTGCTCACGCACTGTCAGCGATCATCTTGAATCGCTCAAGTGTTCACATCTTTCATCTCCCTCTGCGGTACAGCGCTTATATGAGTGATCGCAACCCTCTGAGCCGAGTTTTTCACCAGGAGTTAGATAACTAGTGGCTTACATTAACCAACATAACATTGCCTATAACGAGGAAAAATAAAGCTTAATCAATATAGTCGCCGGTCATATGAATTGAAACACGTGTTTTTGTGTGCAGCACGTCCAGTGAAACACAGCAGCCGCTACATAAAGCGCACGTTTGCCAGGGTTACCGGTCTCCAGAGGCCTAACTACAAGGTTAGTTGTAGCCAGTTAATAGTCAATTACAGTAAATGGTGAGACAGGCCGTGACAAAGGACATCTAAACGTGGTAGTAATCGCTCGATTACAGGCTCCCCTGCACAGATGTCCTATCGCATGGTGCAGGTACACCAGCTACCACTCACATGACTTTCTCTGCTCTTGTACTAACTATTCTTATTCCATCGTCTTCTTCCTGTTAGTCGAGATAAACATTTGCACAAATTATCTTATTGCTTATTTGCTTCTGGCTGGAAGGGGAATATAGCAGTACAGCAGGCTTAGAGCGATGATCAAAAATCGTTTAAAGTTGATACAAGCTATATGAAGCTTTTGAAAGAGATAAAAAAGTGAAGAACGACCTTCCATTTGAGAAAAGTAAAATCATTGCAAAACTCTCACAAATAGCAAGGAATATCACCGACATTGTTCACTAAACAAAAAATGCATTTCGTCATAACTTGTTGTTTTAACCAGATCTCCATTTTTTGTACAGTAAGATTTGGCCTCTTACCAGTAAAGCAAAAATCATTGAGTAAACAGGACTGCATAGGCTATAGCCAGAAAATTCAAAATATACATTCCATTTTCCACAAAAACATCTTAAATATATGGTATTCTGATCAAAATCGTTAGTCAGTTCCAAGAAAATCAAAATTTTCGAAAAATTGCCCAAGTAAATGGGTAGTTTATGGCGGAGGAATCTTCTTCAAAATCTTGAGAGCTATTGAACTTAAATACCAACTTTTATTTTTCACCCTCTTTTCGATTCTGAGTTATGCTGTTCACAGACAGACACACGCGTCTTTTTCTAAAAATGCTTTTTTTATTCAGGGGACCTCAAAACATATTTCCGGTGAAGTCTCGACATCGACGTTTTGGGTCGAGTACAATACTTCTACTTACTATACGTAGTAGAGAAGGTAATATTGTTGAGCATTTTCAGGAATTTTCTTTGGCATTTGGCATAAAATCCAATTGACAAACCTTCTTCCTTGCTTCTTCAGAAAATAATGTGTTTTAAAAAGGTAATTTGTAGAAAGTGCTGTTTCTTTTAGACCGTGTATAAAGATCTTTTCAATTAAATTCTTAATTTCACGGATTTGTAAAGAAAATTACAGAGCTGGTCTCAAAGCCATTCAGAGAATGTGGCTTGAGATTACTTACTCTCTTGAAAAGCAGTACACTGAATATGTTTTAAACCTAAATTTACAAAGCCTTTCTTTTCTTAGAACTTACTCCAGGTAAAATGTCCTAAATGAATTTGACTACAGTTATAATTTCCTGCTAAATTAATTCTACACAACTAAACATATTTCCTTAAATTTCAGAGAATACTATTTACATTAAACATAATATATAAAATATTGATTTTTATTACAATATATCAATTTCTATGAGGTCATGAAATGTAGGAAATACGATAATGCTCTGCTCTAAGCAGATGTGCAAAATACCTTAATAGGCAGGTTCCTGGCGACTGAGTTTTGATTAAAATTGTCTGAAAAGCTATGCATTGAACTACTAAACCCGGTTACACAAATATAGCTGACTGGAGATCAGATCGGAACATGAACTGAGAATAGAGTAGAATCGCATTGTACAAAACTGTCATCGAGCCTCAGTTCAATTTTGATCGTAGCGTTTGGTAATGTCATAAAACAACTGAAAATCGCTTCTTTCGGGCAAGAGCAATCACTTGTTTTTTAGCTTCGGACGTGAAGAAAAAACATTGGTGGACATTGTAATATTTTAATATAAAAATCTGACGCAATTTCAACTTTTCAGAAAGAAACTGAATGGAAGAAAGTCACTGGGGATTTTAATTTGAGGCTAATTATATATATTTAGGATTCTAATCGCTTTTATTTGTATATTTCATCAATTATAGGGCCAAAGAATATTTGAGTCCAATACATTTTCCAGAAATTTGAAGAGCACAATTGCAAATTGATTTTACTCTTACTTCCAGAACTAAGCCTCAAACACAATAATTTAACATGTTACCATTTGTGAAGAATTTCTAGGTCAGGAGTAATAGGCGCGCTATTTATTTCTTCCAGCAGTTCTGCTGATTTTTGTTCAATCAAGTTAACTGGAGAAAACTTGCCAATCAGATTTGATCTTAGATCAAGATGCCATGAACTTATATCAAGGTTTATACAACCAAAGTTCTAAGTTCCGCTTGACTGAAGATCTTTCAGGTGGTCGAACTTTTATGCAACCCGGCCTCAATGTAATATCATTTAGAAACCTTTATCTTTCCATCAGTGAATGTCAACTCAAAATAACGAAAATGTAATCAACATATTCATAAACCCTGATTACCCCGTTGGAAAATTGAATCATACTTAAAAAATTCACTGCCACGGCCGGAACTCGAGTAACAGATCTTTGGTTAACCTTGTCGTTGTGTTCCAGCCATGGCATTGAATTTAAGTGTGACTCATCTTTCCATCTTAGTGCCTATCAAAAGCACTTGACTATACTTGAGATTTCAAACCCAATCTTTTAAACCCGTGTGGTGTTCTACGTTTACAGTAATAGATAAAGATAACACTTGTGT
This sequence comes from Tenodera sinensis, assembly GCA_030765045.1. Lineage (NCBI taxonomy): Eukaryota > Metazoa > Arthropoda > Insecta > Mantodea > Mantidae > Tenodera > Tenodera sinensis. The sequence continues at coordinate 36,686,613 of CM060965.1, read as the reverse complement.
TACACAAATTGGTAATTTCAATATCATGTCGTAACGCATTATTGAAGAAAATACTCTGCTTTGCAGAGCTAACCTTTGTAAAGGGGGTAGCATATGAACACGGCGAAGTACGCAAACTGGTAAACAGAAGAGGCCTCTTGTCAAAGCAACAATGCTGCTTCTCGAAAAGCCAGAGATTTTGCTAGATATTGGAATACACTCTTATTTCAATATATCTTTCTTGCTTTGATAAGAACAAACGGATGAATTCTTTTAAAGCCTGTGTAGTTTTAAATGGTTCAAAATTTTACTCCAGTTTATCGGAAAAGCAACACATAAAATATATCTTTAGTAGCTTTGAGACTATTCATAATGCTTCTTCCTTCAAGTGCCCCCACGACCGATTTAACAATAATTTATTCAATGCGGAAGATCAATAGAAAAAACACTAAGACTCATTCACTTAAGAAAACAGTTTCACTTCGAGCAACAATATTTTCAGAAATATTAAAATTGAAGTTTTCTAAAAATCAATTGACACACTAATACGATATTTGGAAACCGTTCTTTCGTGCTGCGCATGTGCAATGTGTTGCCAAGTATTCGATGAAACAATAACGTATGTTTATGACCATAAATATCGCTGTAACCATGATTTTAATTTCCTATCGTCACATCATTTCACGTTTTCCAGAATTACTAGCGGTAACTCTTTGAGTTTCAAGTTTACATTAATAATTGATAAGGATTTCGAAAGCAAAAATGTATGCTAAATAAATAAAGCTCATGGAATAAAACAACTCTAAAACAATTCAGCTTTCATTATTTGAAACAATTGTGATAACCTAATTTACTAACGTGTTCTGTGTTTAACAATGAAACTCGTATCACTGCTGCTATTTATGTGTAAGTCATTAACCTGAAAGTAAAAGGAAAACAACGAATCACAATAAACGCCTGCAGAACGCGATACTCAGTCGTGCATGGATAATGAATTGCTGCATGTAACAAGGTTACCGTGTTCAACTACCTACCTCCAGAAGGTCGAGGGGACCAAAAACATGAACTTAGCTACGATCACAAAAAGTACGAGATGGGACATGATATTCGTCCGCTTCATGCTCGCAATACAACTTCCGTTTGTGAAGGAAGAAAAACTTGAGCTCCAAGAGTCAAGTTTTAGTATGCTTTTGCTCTGTGCTTATTCCACGAACACAACGATTTACGTGCACAACAAACAAACAAATAATGCCCTAGTTTTTCATTAATTCTAATCAAGAACAACGAATGTCTAGGAAATGATTAATGACAAAAAAAATGTATTTGATACAAAATGTGTTTTAACGATATCTATAGCATCTTGCATTGTTTTTGTCTGTGCTTTATAGTAATACAAACTATACAATATCCGTTCTCAATGTAGAAGACTTCACAGGAAATTCAAGTGGTAATAACTTAAACGTAGAATATTTTGAGAGAATCGAAAATAAATATTTTCGATGTAGAGTATAATTCGGGATGGGGAGACTGTTGAAAACCTTGGGGCCGTATGTTTGGAAGATGGTGAATTAAAATATCCATATACGGGACCTCAAAATATGTAGGTATTTTTGTGAAACATAAACATAGAGTTGTTACTGAAATTCGTAAAGTTATTTATTTTTGCTTGTGTGCATGTGCTATTTTAATTTTCTTTTCATAAGCGAATCGACGGGCCTTTTAACTCCACTCACTCAGTCATTCACTCAGTCATTCACTCACTCAGCCACTCACTCAGTCACTCACTCTCTCACTCCCTCACTCACTTTTCATAAGCGATTCATTAGATAAAAGGGTTCCATTCCTGAATTATGAAGGTTTATATGCTATCCATTTTACTATGCAATGTAACATTCACATGGTTTTCTCTACTCGCTTTTCTTTTACGTAATAATTTACATATTCTTCCCTACTCGCCTTTCAACATACAATTCATATAATTTTCTATGACTGAAATAGAAATGCCATTCACACGGTTTTCTCCGTTCACTTTTCATTTACAAAACACGATCACCTTTCTTTACTCCCCTTCGACATACAACTCATACGATTTTCTATGACTGAAATAGAACTGCAACACATGTAAGACGTAAGACATTCACACTAATTTCTCTACACACTCTTCTTTTATTAAATACAATCAGAACTCTTCCTCCACTCTCTCTTTTACAAACAATTCATACAATTTTCTATAATAATGCAACGTCTTGCATTCACAAGCTTTCTCTACTCGATTTTCTTCCTGTGGTATTTGGGGTTGTTCAACAGTGCTTTTGCAGCACGGGCAACACCAGTATTTCAGCTAGTAACTATTGTATAAATATCCTTAAATTCTGATATCAGCTTCTAGTATACCAGTAAGTGTGTTGAATCGTGCGGTAATTGTATTCAAGAAGTATCGGGTATATCATACAGATTAAAGCCGGCAAAATATGTATAAGTTTCAGCAAGCATAGGGGCAAAAAAACTGAGAAAATGCAATACGCAAGCTGCCATTTGACTGTACCGAATTCATTTCGCGTTCATTCGCTTGTAATTTTAATCTTACAGCACCTGGGGGCAGTAGTGGCTTCTTCGCTTGATTAACCTGCGTTACGTCTGATGTCCTGAGGGTAAGGCTGAAAATCCCTCTTGGTTTGGGTTATTTGATGGGAAGTACCGCGATTTTCTTTGATCATAGTGTAATATCGGATACAGTGCTGTGGGGCACGCGCAGATGGACATTGCGTCCAACTGATTATATGCCTGGTGCTGCCGCCGGAATGGAGCGTTGTACAATATGATTATTAAACTTACATCATAACGTAGGCAAGTGTTGTATGCTTTTCACTGCAAGCAAAACGAATGAGCTCATCAGTTGTTTTCGCATGAGTTTAATGTCCTACTAACACTGTACGTATTGCTGAAGATGACACTAGCTCGGAGCTAACAGGCACCTATTTCTGCTCCATGTGTACAGTCGAGTACACGCAGAAAGTGTCAATGCTCTTTTTCTTTATTTAATGTTTAAAAATAATGAAATAGTAATAGAAGGAAAAAAATCTGATGTGTTGCACTCACATGACTTTCTCTACTCTTGTACTAACCATTCTTACAAACTCTTATTCCTATATCTTCTTCGTGTTAGTTGAGATAAATATCTATACAAAATATCTTTTTGCTTATTTTCTTGTAGCTGCAAGAGAAATATTAGAACACAGTAGACTTTGAGCAATAGTTAAATATTTTAAAGCTATGACATCCCGTTCTCTTTGCACGGTTAACATAAAAAAATGAACAACGATGATCCATTTCACGAAAGTTTTAAGTTTTCCGAAACTCACACACATAACAAGGAATATCTCCGAAATGGTTCACCCTAAAAGAAAATTTATTGAGATATAAATTGTGTATTTTAGCAAGCTCTACGTTTTTGCACAGTATGATTTGATCTATCTCTAACGGTTTACCAGTTATGTAAAAGTCGTCCAGAGTAAATACGACTACAGGGGCTATAGCCAGAAAATTCAAGATATACATTTCATTTTTCTTCAAAATATCTCAAAGATATGGCATTTTAATCAAAATCGTTAGTCATTTTCAAGAAAAACAAAATTTTCGAAAAATGTTCCATGTAAAGGGTAGTTTAGGGTGGGGCTATCTAATTAAACTACTTACTATTTCCGAAATATTCGCTATTGACAGTTTGAATTTTAATCCCTGCACTTTGAAATATAAAGGCGTTCTGATGTGTTTCAATTACAAATGCAAAGAATATGCTGTGGAGCTACTTTTTAACAATTGATAAAGTGATATGCAGAGAAAATGATTACCAGACTGAATATCCATGGTTCAAATCTGGTTGCCTTTCCATGATCAAAGAAGTTACAGGGGGCTATATAAATAAACAATTTTTAAAAAGAAGCGTTACAAATTGATTGTCTTCAAAGTAATGAATATCCTTCATCTGAAGGTTGTTTAAGAACCTCTACTACAAATAAATAATCAAATGTTCGGTCTCGGGTGAAAAATAATCTTGAGAGAAGTTGCTAGTGAACGCCACTTAATAATTCTCCACATGCATGACACCTGAGTTGCGTAATTGACAAGGAAGACCACAGAAAACAATCTGGAGGGTAACCGAACCAGTTTCACGATGGCTGCTCCACGTATGTAATATATCGCTTGTCATAAACCCAATCCTACCTGTCGAGGAAACATGACGTGTTCATTTCTGTGAGAAACAGCTCTCCTCAAAAAGAAGAAACAAGCGCAACTATAGAAATCGACTCCGGGACAGAAAACGTCTTCTGTTCCGGCTTAACCTGCAGCACGGAAAGCCTGCGTATATCCATCAACATCGACCGCGCCTCGACTCGCTTCCATAAAACTTTCCCAGACATCTGAAAGTCGATAGATAAATCGATCTCCAGACTGAGAAGAATGGCTTTAGTTTGCGGATCTCTTGTTTGGAGACAGAAGCAGCAATAATTGTAATGCCGATCCATCGAGAACCGCTCGATGACATCACTCAGCCACAGCAGAAGTTTGTTAGAGAAAGCTCGTTGTAAATACTTCGCTGTTGCCATATGTAAAGGACAAGTAAACAATGCCACAATACATTCGTCTCAACAAACGACTTGCGGTGAAGTGCAGCGTTTGTTTGATGTACTTGCTATTAAAGCAGAAGCTGTACCATACCGCTTTCCATTTCTCCTCAGCAAGTAGCTTCAAAGGTCTTATTTCCCTACCCTAAACACAACTGTATATCGCCTTTATGAATAGTAATTAAAACTATCATCCATCACTGTCCAATTCAATTAGGTACCCTGGAGAATTTAACTTCGGAATGATATCTGGTACAGTTGAGATTTATGTTGCTTGCTTTCTCTTTCCTGAAACGTTACAGTAAAATAAATTAAAAACAACAATCATTTTAGATTACTTTTACCCTTCCACTTGCTACAGTATTCAGGAAGAAATAGCACCTATGTTAAGGAAACATAGAACTGAAATGTTTAAATTCTACATTGTCCAATATTGCAAATATTTACCGTCTAAAATCTCAGAGTACTTTCTATAGCTCCATTAAAAACCTATTTCAATATAAGTTTATACCACATGCTATCCCTTTTAAGCTGTTTTTTCTTTCACCATAGAAAAGTTTAGCAATGTTCTACTAATTCCCCTTCCCTATTTTGGACGTTCCAGGGCTCTTTTTTTTCACTCTGAAAGCTTATAAGGTGTACCTGCGGTTGAGAAAAACGGGCTGCGTGTGCTCAAAATTTAAGTGCCACAGCTCCGATTATAAACGCCAGGAGCTATGGGCTTAAAATTATTGAACTACTGAAAATTAATGAAAGATAAACCTGGTGTATTTTCACCAAAGTCAAAATCAACAATCGGAATGAATAAGAAAGTCGCTGGGTATACCTAAATGAACTTCAACTATGGAGCACTATACTAAGAAACACAATTAGTTCATTTACATATTCTAAGAAATGTCAGTATACATTAATCCATATTGTTGTTATAGCCACCCAGAAAACACTAACCTACATTGAAAATGAGAACCTTTCCAGATTGGAAGTTATTCTTCCACATCAAGCCCATTTTTTGGGTGAAATACCAACTGTATATTGGGCATTAGGGAAGTGAGATAAAACTCTATAGATGGGTATGAACCCATTAGCTTCAATTTGGATTATCTAGCCATTAATGTTCTAAAAGAAAGTATTAAACTTAATTTGTGGAGCTTAACCTTTTATTTTGTTTTGTTATCGGAGTCCAATACAGTATCATTATATACTGGAGTAGGTATTAAATTAAGATTAAATTGCAATAAAAACCAGAGCACATTTTAGTATCTAAAACGTCTATATTTGTAGGCGTACTATTTAGAAAGAATCAAAAGATGGAGTATCATCAACTTTGTGTTTGAAGTAACAGCGTAACAAAGGTACCCCCATTATTATTATTATTATTATTATTATTATTATTATTATTATTATTATTATTATTATTATTATTATTATTATTATTATTATTTTGGAAAGCAATCAAAGTAATACTGAATTTAAGAGACTTTCCATTACAGAGATCCTTAATTTTTAACGCTTTCAAAGAAATTTGAAATGTGTAAGGCAAAATTTCTTTAAATTTCTAAAACTATACAAAAAAAGCACCTAGGTACCCGCATATGTTGGGCCAAAACCATTTCAAACCAAATTTGGTATACATGATCCATTTTCCTTCAAATAAGATTAAAAGGTGTTCCATCTCAAAGAAAGTACCTAAAAATGGCAATTCTGAAATCGACTGTGGTCCCAATGGCGGTACAACCCAATTAGTATCACAAATGACGGTCGAATCTTGACTGCTTCAACCTAAAACTGAATATAAAATGTTTCATTCGTAGCAAGTTCTTTTCCCTACTGCCTCACAAACTCTGTATGCGCAGGAGTATTATTATCAGTAACATCACATCGTCTGCAGCTACTGGTTTTCACCGCCTGATATCATCTTGGAGCATTTCCAAAATACATGTAGTGTCACGTGGAGGACCACATTTTGATTCTTCACGACGCCCACTACGTGAATTGGGGATTTCACGCCTTTTACCGGGCAAGTATCCAACTATCGGATCCCATTCACTCACGAAATTACGTGCAAACATGTTTTTCAATCTTTTCTCGATTCATGAGATTTCATGAATGTGCTAGAAATCTGATTCCAATTCTTGTCACAGTATCTATTTAGAAACGCATTAGTTCTCCACCAGTATTGGTAGGAAAGCATACGAGGTTCCAGGTGAGAATTGTGCTGATCGCACTTATTTTGTTTTATGGAGGCACCTCCTTTTGTTTCGCAACTCTTGCTTTCCCCGCTGGGTTGCGCTAGTGTCTTCCTATGGGTTGCCTCTCGGTCTGACAGTGAAAGGAGACGGCAGTCGGAGTGCTCCTTTCGCGCCGTGCGGGGTAAGTTGTTTGGCTTTAACTAGGGCTCAGGGTCCACGCGAAACATTTAGGCTTTCAGATAGGCTGAAGACTGCCCGACTCCTCGCTTGAGAGGGAATTGACTGGGGGTTATGCAAATTGGTTTGTTTTACCTGTATTTCTGTTGTGTTTCGACTTCCATTTCTGTATAAATTATTGATCCATAAAGGTTGTAGTTCTCGGAATTTTTAGTGCTCTCTTCTTTTCAGTTCCTCCCCCCCCCCCCTTTTCTCACGATTGTACCTAAGCCCCTATGGTTCAAAATGGTAGCAGAGCGTGGTTTGTCTTATGGTCGAGTGGGGCAGTTAAATTGAGCATTGGGTTATTGTTTTGATTAACCATGTCGAGTGACTTTCAGCTGTTGCGTAAGAACGAAATACTATTTGAGTTGGGGATTCGTGGACGTGATGATTTGTCGTCGGCAGACGTTCCGGCCCTATTAGACGCACTTCGTGGCGTGAAGGATAACGATTATGTTGTGTTGCCGGACAAACATTTATTGGTAACTGAATCACCGTCATTATGTGAGGCCGCACGGCTGGAATTTGAAGAGTTGTTCTCCGAGTTGAGTAATATCTCGGGGTTTTCGAAAGCGCAGGTGAGGCGTTTGACAGCCAGGATCTTGCATTATGTGCAGCGGATTGAATATTTCCAAAAATATTGTCCTAAGGTTAAGTTCGGGGTTGACTTAGCCGAGCTGAAGGGGCAGTTCAGGAGATATTTAGAAGTGCTTGCTCAGAAAGGGGATCGGGCCGAGTCGACTACTGTCACACCAACTGTGACGTCTCAAATGTCGGCCTTTAAACCGCTAAAGTTACTTCATCCCTTACAACAGTTGGTTGAACCTTATCAAGTCTTTAAGGTTGTTGATGTTCTTACAGCTCTTGAATTTCTGAAGTTCCTGGTAAGAGCTAAGGATTGCGCTGAATTATGCGAAGTTCCCGGTTTGCAGCTGCTTGAAGTAGTGATGTCAAAAGGGGGTGACGCGGTGCGCAGTATAATTGGGCGTATTAAGGGATGTGTTGATCCAGTCTCTGAATTACATGACAGTGTATTGAAGTGTTTCGTTCCTCGTCGGGAGCTACATACATTAATTCAAGGTCATTATTTGAAACCCCAGGGATCAGGAGAGCCTTTCTTCGAGTACATTAGCAGGGTTAAGTTGTTTGCGCGTATACTACGGTTGCCAGATAGCGAACGGCAGATCTGTGACGTCATTATTACGGGGTTGACCCCGGAGGTACGTTCTCTTTTGGTATTTAGCTCTTGTCCTGCTACGTTTAAAGATTTAGAGGGGCTATTGCCGATCTTGGCAGAGTATGAGGCGTCAAATGCGGCACGAAACCGCGAATCATTGCAAGTGCCTCTGCATGGTGTTCGATTTGAGCCGCGGCAGACTAACCGAGGAGATTTGGCTCGAGATAGTTTTCGCTCGCCAGGGTCTTGTTTTAGATGTGGTTCTCCTGAGCATTTGGTTAGACAATGCACGGTGGCCAGGAAGCGTGGTGGCGTTTTACTACCCGTGGGGGTAGATGGTCAAAGGCGCCAAGATTGACAACGAGCTCCTTGCGGAATTTCTGCCTGTTGTCGGATATTCCGTCGGATAATAGCCAAGCCCTTTAATTTGAAGCCGACAGTACAGGTGACTGTTGGGAAACGACAGTTAATCGCTCTCTTGGATTCGGGGAGTTCCTGCTCTTTGGTACACGAGGAGTTTTATTATACCTATCTTGGTAAATTCTCGGCCAAACCGCGACAGTGTAGCGTTGGGTGCGTGTCTGTAAATGGTCATAAATTTCAGGTGAATGCCAAGGTTCTGTTGACCATACGTATTTCGCGTTTTACGTGGAAACACTATTTCTATCTTCTGCCGGACCTGCCATTTCAACTGATTTTAGGCTCGGACTTTATGACTAGAGTCGGCCTAAGGCTTGATTTTCGGGATGGGGAAATCACCTTTGCATTTGCCCCTTCCGAACGAGTTGCATTTCAGTGCGGTCAAGTCATCAACAAACCACCTTTGGAGGAGAGTGGCGGGCTACGTCACCATATATGCGACGTCAGCAATGCTTTCCCCCATTTGACAGAAGAGCAGGGCCGTTCGCTGGAACAACTCTGTGCGAACCATGGGTCATTGTTTGCTGACCGTTTAGGAGTAACAAATTTGGTGGAGTATGATATACAACTAACAGACGACACCCCTGTGAAGTTACCACCCTATCGTGTCACCCCACCTAAAATGGCTATTCTTCGTAAAAAGATCGACGAAATGTTACGAAAGGGAGTGATCAGGCCGTCCACGTCTGCTTATAGTAGTCCAGTATTTCTGGTCCCTAAGGGCGAGGACGATTTCAGGGTAGTGGTGGACTACCGGCACTTGAATAAAAAGATAAAGATCGAGGCCCAACCAATGCCACATCTAAATTCGGCAGCGCATTATTTTGCGGGTGCCAAAGTATTTACTAGTTTGGATTTGAATAGCGCCTACTACCAAGTGCCCTTATCGGAGTCCTCTAAGCCACTAACGGCTTTTGCTGTCCCATGGAGGCTTTATGAATTTCAACGAGTACCCTTCGGAATTGCTACTGGAGCTCAGGTGTTGTCGCGGTTATTAGACGAAATATTTTCGGACATCAAGTTTAAATATGTGTATCACTATCTAGATGACGTGGTTGTCTACTCGCCCGACTTTGAAACCCATTGCCAACATTTAGCGGAGGTCTTTGACCGGCTCGAGCGCGCAGGCCTTACCTTGCGCAAAGAGAAGTGTAACTTTGCTGCGGGACAGATTTCTTTCTTAGGTCATATTGTATCTCCGGCTGGGATAACGATTGATCCGGAGCGGACCAAAGTTCTACGTAACTTTCCTCCCCCTAAAACCGTAAAGGCATTGGCCAGGTACGTGGGGATGGTGAACTTTTTCAGCAAGTTTATTCCGCATTTTGCAGCGCGGGCGGAACCACTGAACCGTCTTCGGCGGAAGGGAACGCCGTTTAAGTGGGGTGAGGAACAGCAGCAGGCCTTTGAAGACCTTAAACAGGCCATAATGAATCCCCCGGTGTTGGCTTTCCCTGATTTTTCACGTAGATTTATCCTTCAGACCGATGCAAGCAGGGGATCGGTGGCTGCTGTGTTACTTCAGGATTTTCCTATGGGGCGTAGGGTTATTGGGTATAGTTCACGTACCCTTACTCCAGCCGAGCGGAAGTATTCAGTTTACGAACTTGAAACTTTGGCTGTGGTATTTGGCTTAGAAAAATACCGCGAATATCTGGAGCATGTTGAGTTTACTCTTGAGTGCGATAACCAGGCGCTAACGTGGTCGTTGGCCTCACCGCGATCTACAGGCAGGTTAGCGCGTTGGGGCGTACGCATTTCAGCTTTTAAGTTTGTCCCGATACATATACGTAGTTCAGAAAATTGTGTGGCTGATGCCTTAACAAGAGTATTCGAAGACCCGAGAGAATGTAAATGCGGAAAGGAAAATGTTTTAGCCGTCTGTGAATTTCCGGAGTTGTTCGAGGGTTTGCACACACATCAGAGGAAAGATCCGGATCTGCAGGCCCTTATTGATCGGCTTGAGGCTGGCGAGGTTGTTACCCCTTATTGTTTGAAGGAGGGTGTTTTGATGACCCAGGCTACCTTCGACGGCAAGAACAAGGTTGTTTTGCCACGGGCCTTAATTTCCATGGTGTTTGAATATTTCCATTCATCTCCTGTAGGCGGGCATTTGGGAATAGCCAAGACCAAAGACAAGATTCGGGAATATTTTGTGTGGCCGGGCATGAATAAAGAAATTGCTTCCCGAGTTAGACAGTGTCAACTTTGTGCAATGGCGAAACCCGCGCAATGTACAGTATGGAAAGGTTTAGCATCGGAGGTGGCAAGTAGACCCCTGGAAAAATTATTTGTGGATTTTGTCGGTCCTTTCCCTCGTTCAGTCCAGGGGAATACGTATGCATTAGTCGTAGTAGATTCGTTTAGTAAGTTTGTATGGATGTCGGCCTTACCGAAAGCGAATACACGAGGGGTAGTCAAGGTTCTCTCTTCAGTATTTGCGGCTTTTGGAGCCCCTCGTTATTTGGTAACAGACAACGCCACTCAATTTACTTCTTTCGCCTTTAGAAATTTCTGTTTTAGTTGGGGCATTAAAACCATAACTACCACCCCTTATTACCCCCGTCCTTCCCATGCCGAAAGATTTAACAGGAACCTCAAATCAGCATTAATAGCCTTTCATCATGATAATCATACTAAGTGGGACACTAATTTGTCTCGGTTGCAGTTGGCGTTTAATTCGGCTCGACACGAATCACATGGCGTTACCCCTCATCAGCTTATGTTAGCCTATATACCTAACTCTCCGCTGTCTAACCTTTGGCGTTTGGACGATTTGCTTCCCCAGAATATTACTCACGAGGAAATATGTAGAGTATGGAAGGCCGCTTTTCGGAATTTGAAGAAGTCACTTGCCCAGGTAAAGAAGCGGTATGATGAAAATAAACGGCCTTCACCTTATGCCGTTGGCCAGAAAGTACTGTGTAAGCTGTACACTCAATCTTCTAAGCAAAATGCTTATGCAGCGAAGTTGGCTCCTAGATACGTAGGGCCGTACGAGATTATAAGTATCTTCAAAAATGTTTCTGTGCGCTTAAGGGACCTCCGCACGGGCCAAGAAAGGAGAGCTCACGTCTCACAATTGAAACCCTTCCAGTAGTTTGGTATCTGTTTTCCGTATGTGTATGGGTTTCCTTTGTTTACTCCTGTATGTTTATGTTGTGAATAAAGTGTTTTGTTTTGAATGTGGGTGTTTGTTTATGTTGGAGCGTGCCATGTGTGCGCCGGGCTGTATACCTCTACGGCGCTCCTGTAGTTAGTTTCTGCCTTGCGTGTGGAGTCGGTATGTGCGCGAAAGAGTAGATTTGTTTTCGTGTGTCTTTGTATGGAAGCGGTGTGAGGTGTTTAGTGTGGTATGTTTGGGGAGTATTTGTGGGATATTTGCTGCGTGCTTGCGGTGTGTGTCTTGTTTAGTAATGATGTGTATTTCGTGTTTGTACTCTTGTGTTGTCTGGCCAGTAGGGATTTTGTTTTATGCGCATTTATTTATACAAGGCCTTGTTTATTTTGTTTAACTTGTATATATATTGTTTAGCCTGTTTTAAATTGGCATTTGGAAGAAATTATATTTAATGTTATTCAAGTTCGTTTAAATTGTTCTTATATTGTTATGTTCATTAAACTGTTCATGGTATGTTATCACGCTTGTTGATTATAAATTGATTCAATTTTTTAATTTTCTGCTATTTATGTATTTGATGTCATCCACAGTTCTGTAAAAAAAACTGTCATTCATTCAGTTTGATCTACCCCGAGATGTTATTTTGGGGCAGCAGCCTATTTGAAGCCTGCGTTTTGTTGCCTTTCTGTTGGGTTTGTTCCGTGTTACAGCCTCGCCAGGTCCTGTTCGTAACCTGTCCGGAAAGCACCTAACCACCGCAGTTTGGCATTGTGTAATGTTAAGCCTGGCTGTTACCGTCTATATGGAGTGTTACTGCAGCAGTAAGGTCCGCAATGGAGATTTCTGGAGGCCAGGGAGGTGACGATGGAATATGAAGGGGCTTGTATGTGGCCCACGTTTTGGGTTTTGGACTTTCTCAACGCCTGATTGCAACGAGAGGGCATCCACAGGCTCAAACCCAGAATTTGTTAATTTCTCTGGAACAACGAGGGATCGGTACGCCCAACGAGCTGTGCATCGTCTCTCCCGTCCTGCAAAAACAGAATTGTGCTCTCTGATGTGACAGTGGCCAGTGATTTGTAGTGACAGTGTTTGGTGCCAGTGCTTTCACAGTGACCTGTACAATGACCGGGCGGTGTAAGGTGTGTCCTTCCTAATATGATACTTCTCATACAATATCAGTCTGTTCCTTTCCAGAATGGCGAGTGCGTGTTGTCAGATGGGGGCGGGAGTATTGTGCTGATCGCACTTATTTTGTTTTATGGAGGCACCTCCTTTTGTTTCGCAACTCTTGCTTTCCCCGCTGGGTTGCGCTAGTGTCTTCCTATGGGTTGCCTCTCGGTCTGACAGTGAAAGGAGACGGCAGTCGGAGTGCTCCTTTCGCGCCGTGCGGGGTAAGTTGTTTGGCTTTAACTAGGGCTCAGGGTCCACGCGAAACATTTAGGCTTTCAGATAGGCTGAAGACTGCCCGACTCCTCGCTTGAGAGGGAATTGACTGGGGGTTATGCAAATTGGTTTGTTTTACCTGTATTTCTGTTGTGTTTCGACTTCCATTTCTGTATAAATTATTGATCCATAAAGGTTGTAGTTCTCGGAATTTTTAGTGCTCTCTTCTTTTCAGTTCCTCCCCCCCCCTTTTCTCACGATTGTACCTAAGCCCCTATGGTTCAGAATGAACACAGGATGAAACAAGAGTCGCTATAAAACATTACAGTCCAGTCTGCAAGCTATTCAACATAGAAAATTCAACGTATACATTTTATTAGTCGTGTAGATATTGTGCCTTAGGCACGGAGCGTCTATGCGACGCTAAACGACGAGCTTCCGTGCGGGAAGCATTCCTGGTGAGTATTGTTCCGTGGGCTGAGTTACGTTGCTAGGAGGCAGTAACTTCTAGCCAGTTTTAAATCATGGTCGAAAAGTTTGGTTTAAAATTAACGGAACAGAAGTGTATTTGTATGAATTTCTGTGACTGAGGTCATACCTAATGTAATTAGTGGAAATTAATCAATAAAGAGTAATTGAAAGATAACCGAAGGAGTAATTTTGTCACGACATCTTAAACATATAGTACTCTAGTCAAAATCGTAAAGAGCCCTTTTAGAGAAAATAAACATTCACAAACATTTTTCCAACTAAGGGATGCTTTAAGTGGAGAATTTTCTTGAAATTCTTGAACTTACCAAGTTTGCTATTTATCCACTTGGTTTTTAGGATATGCTGTTCACAGAACATACGCACACAGCATATTTTTTAAAGACCTTATTTTAATCAGGGAGTCTCGAATGAGGTATTCACAATGAAATCTCGGTAACGAATTTTTGGGTAAAGCACAATAGCTGTGCTACTTACTATACCAGGTAAACAGTACATAAAATAATGCTTAGGGTACAGAGGGTGTAACAGAGGTGGACAGTTCGCGGACTGCGACCAAGGGAGATTTATTGCAGCTGAAACCCCCAGAAGGAAGGGACGAGAAGTAGCAACCACAATAGGCCATAGGCTTCAGCCAGACAGGTCACAGAGACGTGCTAAGTTCCTCATAGTTGGAACTCGAAGAACCGTGCCACTGCTGGGGCTGCCCAGAGATGGCGATGAACAACTCAACAAAGAGTTTTTCGTGTCCACGAGGAGCAGAGTGAGCATCTGTAGGCGCAGCCGTGCGCCGCGAAACTTAAACGCACACCTAAAACATTAGAGGAAAACGGAAGAAAAGGGCAAGATAGATGAGAAATCACTCCAGTATTCGCCAACCGATCAGAAAAAACAGGAAAAGTCCAACGTCTGAGTGGGCGGTCGACGGAAATGGAACCCAGGACCTCCCTATGCGAGCCTCACACTACCAGTGAGCCATCTCGCTCGATAATACTTAAATTATGACTATTTGATCTAATACGGAAAAAGTTTCTTTGGTCTCCTCTCATTAAGAACAAATGTAGAAATATAATTCAGCGCTACACAGGTTTGGCATACTGATGAATGCGATGGCTAGGAGACCTCAACGCTGGTATAGAACAGTAACCGTTCTCTGTGCAAGGAAGCTCGTTTCTTTATACATGATTGCTAAGGGTTGCTTCCAAGATTTAGAACCAAGTGTAAAAATTCGCTTGAGTACTAAATTCAAATATTACATAACCTCTCTTTATCTTTATCACCAGAATTAACAATACTAACCTATTAACAAATTTATATTTTGACCAATTTGTTAAAGGGATTTCATGAATAAATTGTTTTATTATTCTATCACGTCAGAATATCACCCAGTTAAAATAATAAATTCATAAAAATTATTGGTCGGAAGATAATATTAAAATAACTTTACTTCAACAGAAAAAACATTTCATGGAACTGAAAAGCTTACGATAACAAAGCGATATTTTACTCCCATTAGGCACTATTAAGATATATGTTATTACAGTTCTCGTTCTCATATTGAGGACCATACTATTAGGGTACTAAAGTTGATAACAGTTTATGTCGTGCGCCTAAAAATGTTATTTTTTTACCCTTTCTCATCTGCTTGTACATTTTCAAATATATGAGAAGGTTTTAAGCATTCTACATGTTTGGACACATCTGTTTTTAACAGCCATATTCATAACTATGAATGTCTACATTACACTCCTTAGTGAAAAGCATTACACATCATTTAAGGTTGTCTTTCTTTCAATAGGAATTCTGGTAAATTTAAGATTTTAATACTGCTGGTACTGTTTATTTCTTCTTCTTCTTCTTCTTCTTCTTCTTCTTCTTCATGAGGTGACCTCCCTCGTATGGAGGACTTACACCCCCTAGGAATTACAAGCCTGTGCCTAGGATCAGATACCTGTCAGGGAGCACAGGAACCTATGGGCCGGACAGAGTGAAGACCTGAAAGCGGGTGGTCAGCACAGCAACAGTTATGAGAGTGAGGAAGAGGATGGTATGAAAATAATGCATGAATGGATGAATGGAAGGCTGATGATGGAGTTGGAATGGCGTAATGAGTGGCGGGGGAAACCGAAGAACGAGGAGTAAACCCGCTCAAACGCCACTTCGTCCCCACATGCGGCTCCATGGGACCGATCGGGGGCCGCCTTGGTGATAGGCGAACGAGGTAAACGCTCGGACGCGGCGCCTCCCTGTTCAATACTTCCCGGATTATTGATTTCTGGGTTCATATTGGATTTGACTAACTCTTGAAGATGCACATAATTCAAGAGATACTATTAAATAAAACAGTCATAATATGCTTCCAATAAAAGTATAAATCAGTATTAAAAAACGTTCTTTCATGCTTAACTATTTTGTAATTTACTAGGTACTTTGGGAAAGTATCACCAAAAGTTGTAATGGTTTACTATAGCCTTTTATTTATTTTTGTATAAATTTTAAATTTGTGTTGAGTTTTCTTAACACATAATTTCAGCTCCGTATACGAGACCCTAGTTAATTATTTCAGAATTGTTGATCTGAAGTTAATAATAAGTAACGTGCTTCGGGAAAGAAAGCATCATCAGCGATGTACTTAATGCAATTTGTTCTTCATCAATTCAGTACAAAAACGCGGCGTGTTATTTATTATTATGGTTGCTGATAAGGGCTCGGCAATTTGCAGTACCCACTCCGGGGGCCAGAACCATACAAGCACACCTCGACACAGGATTTCCATTAGTGTGTCCAGACCCTTCAAGCATACCATTAACTTCTCTCCCACTCCAATGACCTCTCTTCAGCGGATGCGTATTCGTAAATTTTCCCATTTTGAAATAACACGAGATTGAATTCCCAAATGGAAATCTATCCTCGCCGACATAATAAACGGATCAAAGCCTACAGAATAACAGCCGCCGAATTAAAAAGGCAGGCGCTCGCTATTGAAAGGTTTTGCAAAGTCACCACTCCGCTACGAATGCCTCCACGTCTGCGTAGTACTACGAGCGAGACAGTGGCGTTACCGACATCAAACTTCTGATTTGGTGCACTTTATACACACAAAATCACAACTTTTATATCTTCATGGACACCTTAATTTCGTGAAAACAGAACTGCCACACCATACATTCCATAACGGGGATTGTATTATTATTATTATTATTATTATTATTATTATTATTATTATTATTATTATTATTATTATTATTATTATTATTATTATTATTATTATTATTATTATTATTATTATTATTATTATTATTATTATTATTATTATTATTATTATTATTATTATTATTATTATTATTATTATTGTTGTTATTATTACTATTTAGAAAAATCTTCTGCGAAATGCAAAAACCCGTGTATTTAAAAATATTACCGGTAACTGTTCATTTCTCAGGGAAAGCAGGTGTGTAAGATATCAAAGTCTGCAGGTCTAAAATAATGGCAATTTACATAGTTTTTTAAAGTAAATTTATTTGTAGGTGTGATAACTATACACCAGTAGGAAGTTCTGATATTGGGTATAATTATAATTGAAAGTGAGGCATTAGTGACGTGTTACCGATGACAAGTGGTATTCTTAGCTATTAGCATAACTTCTTTCTTAGACTTATTGTGATCATTTCTGGAACGACTGGGGTGCTTAAGGCCAGCCTGTGGTTTAGACTATTTGTGTTGCTTCACATCTCAATGTGCGACCTACTGCCCCAGGTACCGTGAGGTCACTGGCCTTGCAGAAACCATTGGAACTCGCTTCTAGTACACCATTCGTTATCACGAGACGAGCCATTCTGCAGCGCCACTTCTATTGGAATTAAACTATAAAATCGAAACCGCAATAACGCTCTGTTCTACAGTTTGTTCAACAGCTCATGGTCCCTGCAGCCAGCCAGTGCGTCAGTAAACAATTCCAGGTACACAGCGATATCTGAAACAGGAGTCTAGTCGCGCTTACCATAATAGAGCCGACCTTAATGTTTTATTCACGCCAGATTAAAGCAAAGAACTCACTCAAAATAGCGGAACTTAAATATTGTTTTCAGTTCACAGAGTATATTTAGCTTATGAAACGTAAACGATGTTTTCAATTATGTACTCTTTCTCCCACTGACCATTTTATAGCTTTTTATGTTTATCAGAATGCCTGCCAGTCTGTTTCGGTCTCAAGTGATGTATGCTCCAAAGTTATATGTGCAATTTATGTAAGGATAAGTTGCCTACTACATTTATTTAACTATTCATTTCATCTTAGCCCAAGCTATGGGATTGAGATCACATGTATGGGGGCAAGCAAACGAATCAAAAACGCCTCCGCATTAAGAACCTCTGTGTTTTTGTTTGTTTCAATCATCCTATAAAGATCTGTTTTGACATGGAACTGTAACTCTGAGCCCCTTTGTTCTGCAAGCACAATATCATAGCAGATTTCACAGCACTCCTAAGCGGGGCTTATCTACTTCTACACTACTTTTTTCATTACTTCCGGCATAAAACTAGTGACTCGTCGATTTTGCAACTGAAATTAGGAGAAATTACCAGCGAGTAAACAGTGCGAATGACATTGGAGGTAAGTTGGTAACGTAACCAGCAGAACAACATTTGTGCGGAGGTTTACAAAACTCGGGTTATACTACCTGGAATGTCTCTCCTCTCCACTTCAATCCCCCAAAACCATGAGCTAGTGAACGGACGTTGCCTTTAACTGCATGGTATTATGATCTTGCACATGTAAAGTAAAAACATAAGAAAAGTACCTACTTAAGATATTTTACGATAAATTTAAAAGTGTGACACGCCACTGAGACTCGCGACCCCAAAGGGACCACCCTCATTCACCTTAACGACCCGCATTTTACAGCTCTCTACAATGGCTATCTAGTTCAGTAGAGAAAAGATGACTGAGCGATTTCCTTCAGAAGGGAGAAGCAGAATCGTGGCAAAATGAAAATGCTTTGTTGTCCACTCCGCCTCCATTGCCACCGATATCCCTCCTTCCACTTCCTCAAGTGTTATACCTGGCTGACGTGTCGAGGAATATTGTAATTATGTTTGCCAAACAACTAGGTGTTAGAAAATGTTCACGCATCTTCTTACACGATTCCTGCATGACATAGCTGTAAGATGTGACGGGTTACTATACGAAAAATCGTATGTGTTCCACTCGCATAGCTTTCTCTACTCTTGTACTATTGTTACAAACTCTTATACCTTTATCTTCTTCATGCTAGTCGAGATAAACATTTGCAGAAATTATCTTACTGCTAGGGAAATTTGGGAATAAAGTAAGCGATAGTCAAATCTTTTAAAGCTGGTCGCTATATGAACGTTTTGAAACTCCATTCTCTTTGCACGGCCAAAAGATAGAAAAGTGAATAACGACTTTCCATTTGAGAAAAGTTGAAGTATTACAAAACTCACACAAATAACAAGGAATATCTCCGAAATGGTTCACTGCACAACAAAAATGCTCTTGGACATAAATTGTGTTTTCACGAGATCTACATTTATTGTACAGTAAGATTTGGTCTGTCTTATTGTTTACCAGTTGTGCAAAAGTCTTCAAGAGTAAACAGGGCTACACAGGGCATAACTAGAAAATTAAAAGCATACATTTCATTTCCCATAAAAACATCGTAAACTTACGGCACTTTAATCAAAATCATTAGGGCCTTTTTGAGAAAATCAGAATTTTCGAAAATGTTCTTAGTAAAGGATAGTTTATGGTGGAAGAAATTTTCTTCAAAATATTCGTCTCGTATCCTTGAAAGGTGTTAAATTTAAATACCAACTTTGGTTTTTAACCGTCTTTTCATTTTTGAGTTATGCTCTTCACACGCGCGCGTACTAACATATACACACACGCGGACCTTTTTCTAAAACGGCTTTTTTTCATTTCAGGGGGGGGGGGCCCTCAAAACATATATTTCCAGTGAAATCTCGACACCGAAATTTTAGGTGCAGTACAATACTTCCTCTACTTACTATACGTAGTAGAGAAAGCAAGAGACACAGTGGACTAAACCGATAGTCAGATTTTTAAAAAGCGGATCACTATGTGAGGGTTGAGAAACAAAACCCTAGCTCCTTTTTTGGTGTATCAGTTATATGGGAAAATAAAGAGAACAAAGTCGAACTGTTGTATGGAGAAAGCTCAGAATTGTATTTAATTTGTCACGCCACATGTCAGAAAAATAAATCGCCCCACCCCAGGCTACCCTTTGCATGGAACGTTTTTTCGAAATGGCTCTAACGATTTTGATTAAAATACCATATGTTTATGATATTTTCAGGACAAATGAAATGCATATCTTGAAGTCTTCTGGGAGTTTCTGAGAAGTCGTCTTAATTCTTGATGACTTGCATAACTCGTAAACCATAAGAGACAAATTCTTAGTACATAAAAAATGTAGACCTCGTTAAAACACAATGTTTGCCAAATGCATTTCTTTTGTAATAAACCATTTCTCAAATATTCATTTTTATTCATCTGAATGTTATAATACTTATGTTTTTTTCTAAATGGGGAAGTCGTTCATGTTTTAATATTTTGGTCATGCAAAGAGAACGTTATTTCAAGGCCATTACATAGCGACCAACTTTTAAAGATCTCCCAGATTCTCCTTGCACCTACAAGAGAATTAGCAATTAGATAATTTCTACAAATGTTTATCTCGATTACCATGACATAGAGGAATAAGAACAGTTTGTACAAAAGCAGTAAAAGTAATGCGAGTGTAACACATCCCACTTATAATGAACACAGCAGGATAGCAGATTATAAATATTTATGCAACTTTATGAAATGAATTTTTTTTCGAAACCAAAAGTTCACAGGATATTAATATCTAATGGGAATAGAAAGAGAAGTTTTTCCCTCGATCATGGTGGTAGAACCACATTGAAAACGATACGCTTTTCGTGACCTGTAGATGCTGGTATTCGTGTTCCGAAGTCTCAAACGGAAGGTCATTATAATATTGCGCTCTTGTCAACCGCAGGAAACCCGCCATGTTACCGCTAATTGTCCAGGTTTGCTTTATCACGTACCTACTGCAGGTGCGGCGACCTCTGTTCACTTGAAGGTTAAGTAAGAGTTTCAACAAGGCAGATTAAATGCAATGAGACAATGCCCTGAGCGAGATGACTCAGGAGGTTACTTCTGTGGTTTGCATTTGATGGATGGTGGTCTAACCCCCTGTACAGCCCAATTATAGGGTACACATCAAACATTAGCACCCAAATAGATGCATTAGGCTACCAACCACTATAGGGAAGTGACGGATTGAAGGAACCAAAGGAGGCTATAGGTCGCAGTGGACAGGCCATAGAGTCGCGTGGAACTTCCTACAGTTACAGGCTCTCGCTCTCGCCTAAGAGGGCGATGAACAGACCCAGTAACCCTGTATCCACTGAAAAACTTTTCTAACACTGGCTCGCTCACTCGCTTACACAGCCGAAACGAACTGCCGGTGAATGTTCTATAAAATACACCTTTTCTCGAGAGATTGCTCGTAAAAAGATCAGCAGTCGAATATTTCTCGAACAGACTGGAATCGCTTTGTTCTGCCGCGCTCATAGTCGTTTTATTGTGAGCGCTCCATTGTAGTCAGGCCAACTATTTATAAACAGCGGTGTGGGGTAGCTTGACCTAGAGCGTCTATGTGATAGCCGCGTGGCACCACTAATATACTTCCAGGATACTAATCCTAGGGCTAATTACAGCACTTGTTAGGACCTAAAACACCTGAATGAGGGGCTGCGATCTAATATTGCTGTTTTCAGTTCTTTAGCTGATATATACGTATTTACCCGAGACTCCCATTACTGTTGTTTCCCTTGCATATATAATTAACATTATAAATACACACCAGAAGCTACTTTCCGACTGGTAAGTGCAACTCTGTCATTCAAAGAGGCTTAGCGTATAATTGGCAAAGTTTCCAGAAAAGAAGCAAAAGGAAGCATTCCGGGCCAGTGGTAGCGCAGAACAAGAGCGCTAAAAAAAGGAGGGAGAGCATTTTGATATTTTTAATCAAATTTCTCCGATGCGATACCTTAAGTTACTAAGTTACTGTACACGGAATCTTGTTATTAAAACGTTTCACTTGCTATGGATATTGATTTTATATACAATACTAAGAAAAATGATAGCTAATCAGAAAATAATAAATTGGTAGGAGCAGACAACCTTGATTGTTTGAAATTCTAGGCTTACGTCAGTTTAATTGGAAGTGCACGAACGAAAGGTGTAGTAATAAATGTAAACTGTTTGTATTTGGGTATACCATGAGCCACTGATATTTATCGTGATTAACAACCTTTCACAGCAATGCGATCAGGTTCTATTTTAAATTCTAGAAGGCCCGAGTTTACTTGTGTGGTCACGCCTCTGTGCTTTGATGTTTCTTGACCAACCTCTTGGGCTATAGGTCAGTCCTACACACAAAGAATCTTAAGCTAGCGAGGAAACGTTTTCCATCACCATGTGTCGGCTGCTTCTTACATTCGCCTCGTCTGCTACGTGTAGACGCACGCGTCCAACGGATAAATCTTGTTGCGTGCGATGGATGATACTCTAGGGATTATAGTGGAATTGAATCCAAATGGTTCGGAACGAATCTAGCGAGATATAGCCAGCCAGCCAGCCCTCTTTTCAGCTTTGCGCTTTACAAAAGAAGTCGCGCTGCTTTCAAACATCTCTACATGCACGTATGTCAGTCGCTTCTAAAACTTCCAAAAACTATCAACACTAACATACAAATTTACATTAAATGTGACTTTTCTTATAAAAATCTCAAATGTATGACTAACTTATGGGTGGCAGGCAAGAACTCTTCAGAGAAACTAAACCCAAAAAAGGATTAAGATTTAGAATGGCAACAAAATTTGAACATATTTTATAATAAAAGGAAAATGTTTTGACACTTTGCTATTTCCTGATGACCAGATTTTAATTGCAAATTCGGGATATAATCCACAACGTGCTATACATGCATTATATATCAAGTGAATATAGCCTTCATATTTCATATGCGAAAAAAGAACTAATGGCTTTTAGAGGGATAAACTATATAATTTGTACAAAGAAGAAAATTATCCAACAGTAGAGTGATTTTAACTATCTTGGGTATATTGTACCGTATATTAATAACAGAGATGTTTAAAATAAATAAATTTCAAATAATATGCAGTGTAGTAAAAAAGGTTTCAAAAATTATAATAAAGCGACACGTTGAAACATTACAATTGCAACGCTGACCTATAGATGTGAGAATTGTTGAGGAGCACAACATAAAAAGATAGAGATGTCGCAATGAAATTTTTAAGATATGAGGTTGGTTACAGATACCTCGATAAAAAACGAAATGAAGAGTTGGGGATCTAGAGTCCAAATGAAATAATAACTGAATTGAGAACAAAATTACAAGTTCTTGTAAATAGAATGGAAGAAGATCAACCGCCACAAAAGGAGAGTCGGCAGGCCGCGAATGAGGTAGACAGATCAGTTTCCTTGAAGATAGTGATAGTGATATTAATGATGGTGATGACGATGACAACTAAGTTATCCCTGTGAATTCTGGGGATACTGGGTACGATTTCTGGGGCTGGCCACTCTAACCATGGGAATTTCCTAGTTTTCCCTCGTGTTGAAGGGAATGCTGCTATGGTTTGTCTTTTACGACGACGTCCTTTCTCTAAACTCGGCCCACCTTTCGTGTTTCATACAGAATTAGGGTCTGTGCTGTATCAGTCGCTGTGGGCGCACATGGGGCAGATACTTGCTTGTGGGGAGTTTCTGGAAGCGTTCTGCAAAGCTCCTCAATTCGATCGAGCTGTGTCCGGTTCCGCCAGAGGGAAATCTTGTCAGAAGCCCGCTGATGTGACCGGGTCATCAAGCTTGGAAACTTGGTCCGTCTGCCTGCGGCCTGCTGCGGTTCTTTCACCTTGTGCACTGCTCCAGAGGATGATAAGCAAAAAAGACCCATAATGACTTGTGCGACATATCCCCTCTGTTTTTTGGTCATACTTGTACTTATATCGTGTTCGGAACAGAATTTAAGTTACAGTCGCTTTTATCGCTTTTTACTACTCGAGGTGGAAGATTGCAACGAACTTTAAAACAGCATTTACAAAAAATGGTAGAACAATCTTCCACAGAAACAAGCAGTAGAGCCTATAAACACACCCTTCAACAAGCCTAACAATATACCAAGGAAACAAACGATATGCTTTCCTGCCAGTTAGTGGAGTTCATTTCCTATCTGGTCTGCATATCCTCTCATTGTTGTCAAATCATGAATTAAGGTGCCTGTAACAGGGATGTCTAAACCAATTAAGAATTAGAAGAAGAGTGGCATGTGTAGCAAAATAAAAGTAATGCAATAGAGGGTTAATTTCCTAGATGTGAGCTGTTAACCTCTGCGCTTTTCCATTCTTGTTTCGTGCAGTGTTAAGGAACGGCGGCATGCGAGCTTCAGCAAGCACAAACGCAGTTCTTAGTCCTGCAGTTTCTGATTCAGGAGTTTTGTTCTTGTAGTTAAGGGCGCAAGTTGAATAGAAATTGCCTCTATTGCGTGCCATCCACATTGATGGTCGCATCGATCTGCAGAGCCCTTGCGTGTACAGGCGGCTTTGATATCACTGCACTACACACATCATCATCCTGTTCGCGTGTCATTGTACATCATTAGTTGCTTTCATTGTACCACACACGGTTTTAACCTTAAGTTTATTTCATCTGAACACGCGATGCTTTCATTGTTCATCACAAACAAAAACAAACTGACCCCCACGCATGCAGATAACTAATGATGGTGGCTATTCTAAAACACAACAAGCTCTAATATTAATGATAAAACTTTCAACTTCATGCACTTGTTAACCAATTTCGCTTTGCTGTTTAAGAGGGTTTAATCATAAAAAATATAACGTTTTCAAAATTTAGTTTTTATCCACCCCTCTTCTTTGAAATGATATACAACACTCATTTAGTTTCACTTTATTTAATACTGGTGCAGGAATGTATTACGATATGATTTGAAATGCTTTCCCATTTGAGAGTAATTTATCCAAAACTAAATTTTTTTTCAAACTTCAGTGTATTTTTCTCAGTTCCTGTAATAAGCAGAACAATTAAATTTTTAACGCACATTCCCGACATATGTTTGGGTATTTTGACAAAGGGATTTATTAATAGTGCTTTTTTGTCAAAAATGTTGACAAAAATGTTATCTGGGAAACCTTTTTAAAAATTCTCATGTTAAAAGTTTACAAAGTGTCAAGAATGTGTCATGAAAATTTCAGCTTCCTACACACGGTAGTGTGTCAGAAAATGGGACATGTAGTCAACATAGACCAGGGCAAACCCCTTAAAGATAATCTTGGTCTTGCCGAGAAATTGATCTAATGCCCTGATCTGAAATAGAAAATATCTGTGTTCAAATTTTAGATTAGACATAAGGTTGTCTCATAAGTTCGTTCGTTTATCATTACGTTTCAATCACTAAGAACACCTAGAAACACAACTCACCCACAGCATAGTTGCCAAACTTTCTGTTTTAGGGAGAAATTGCCAACTCGAAATCCACTATACCACTTTTGGCACGCTCGACTCGTTATTGCATCTTCCCCATAGACAACAAATTTTCTGCCGGCATTGTAAGGTGATTTTGCCTTTACGGTAGTAAGACAGCAAACTATGTTGGAAATGTATCCAATAGCGAGTCTGGTTGTTGATCTCAAAGTCGTAGGGGTGGTTAGGCAACTACGATAACTTGAGTGTACAGAGGGTTTAGGGTTTTCAGGCTCTGCAGATGGAAATTGCGAGCAAAGCGGACGCACTTATAAGACAACCCTATAAGTTTTCATGAACACAATATTTTGGATAACATATCACCTGCAATTACAGAAAGGATTATTCAAAGTAAAGCTTGAATTAGTAGGATTATATAACTTCTGAATAAAATCGTTTAGGAGGTGAATCAGAGAATCATTAGAAAATAGTTACCGAAATAAGAATTCAAGAGACTCAAAGTTAAAAAATATTCCTGACTTACAATAAATTTAAAACTATGTAGGATGTAGACTTCAAAACCGAAAAGACAAACTGTGTTTATTAGAATGTTATACAATATTTACATTAATTATTAAATAAACAGAGTAGATTTATTTCATATACGAAAATCGATAGTTTCACCTTTCAGCTGCGTGGAAATGTGCGCAGAAGGCAAAGTACTGATTACTACATGTGCATATTTTGATTGCTGATTAGCAGTGCTCTTATACAGGAGCACCTTTGATTGGTGCATAGTAGTATCGTTATCAAGAGGTGGATATAATGAGGTAAACTAACAAACAAGCGTATAAACGCTACATTATGGCATGGTGAGCATAAATAAACTTTACAACTTCAGTGGTGATTTAGGTTAATAGTTGCACTACTTTTAAGAATGTCAATCTATTTGTAGATTAATATTAAATTTTGTAATCACACTGGATTGCCATTGCATAGTAAAGTATTACATGGGAGCTATAAAAGGGCAAAGGGTAAGCAATTAAGGGTGGAACCTTGCGCACTGAGATTTATATTGATTTATTGTGGCTAACAACCCCCAGAAGGAAGAGATGAAGTGAGGGAGCCACAGACGGCTACAACCGCAGACAGAGACGTAGAAGTCCCCGAGCATGGTGACCCGTCTCACTGCAGGACCCGCGAGAGGGGGCGAAGAAGTAAACCATCGACCTGATAGCCCTCTAGTGACTATTCTTTGCATTGCGCATGCATCGGCGCCATCTGTCCGGTATAGGCAAAACTACGCCCCTGGCAGTACACCTCAAAGATGAGAAGGAAATGGAATAAAGAGAAAATGACAAAAAAGAAATCGTAATAACAGAGTAAGCATCCCAGCATTCACCTAAGTGACAAGGGAAAACCACAAAAAACCAGTGAGAGTGTGCAGTCGACGTGGATCGACCCCGCGACCCTGCAGGCGCTACCGCGACACCACACCACTCGGTACACTGGGAACTATACTCCAGGGTTGAACTGAGGTTGGATGCACTACAGCTAAAGTTTGTTAGTGCCTCTTCTGCAATACGAAGAGCTTTTGGCGAAGACTGTACTGCGGGTTTTCTACAACAGGTGGTGAGCGAGAGAGCTTTAAGGGCAGGTGAGAATGCTTCAGGTAGGCATCACGACAAGGGCGGTCATCCTACTCCTGGGTGATCAGTCACTCACTCCAAACTTGTTTACTTCCTCTTTACTAGCGCTAATTCCCTCCCCTCCCGGGCTCCCCCATTGTTGTTTTTGGCATCCCCAGGGTATGTGAAACGAAGACGTTTGCTACAGCGATAAAATAATAATCAGGTGAAGAAAGGGGTGTACTTAACGATCTAAGGAAGATATTCTACCAAAATGCCACCTCGGTTGTAGATACAGTTTACACTTGTCAAAACACGTTAATTGTTAAGTTTGGAACCCAGTTCAGCCTGTCACAGTATTTTTCCTATTCTTTGTAAACATACTAGCTTATGTGATTTTGCGAAAAAAAAAATCAGGTAAAAAGAATATTTTATCGATAAAGATATGTAATAAAAATACGTGCAGTCTATAAACAATGAGACACCCTGTACTCACTATGCTTACAAACTCATTCCTCTATCTGCTTCATGTTAGTCGAGATAAATTCTTAATACAAAAAAAAAAAAAAAAAAAAAAAAAAAAACCATGGAGATCTGACTAAAACACACAATTTATGTCTAAAAAAATTTTTTTTTTTGTAGAGTGAACCATTTTGGAGATATTCCTTGTTATGTGTTTCAGTTTCGGAAAACTTAAAACTTTGGTGAGATGGAACATCGTTGTTCATTTTGTTATATGTTAAGCGTGCAAAGAGAACGGAATC
Organism: Tenodera sinensis; assembly: GCA_030765045.1. NCBI lineage: Eukaryota > Metazoa > Arthropoda > Insecta > Mantodea > Mantidae > Tenodera > Tenodera sinensis. Next base: position 36,659,059 of record CM060965.1, on the reverse strand, counting down.
TCAAAGCTTTAAAAGATTTGACTATCGCTCAAAGCCTAATGCATTCCAATATTCCCTTTGCACCTATACAAGGACATAAGTAATAACAAATTTCTGTAAATGTTTATCTCAACTAACACGAAGAAGATAGAGGAATAAGAGTTTGTAAGAATCTTTAGTACAAGAGTAGAGAAAGTCATGAGAGTGCTACACATCAGATTTTTTTAATGTCCTGACCTAGCAAAAGGGAATGGAATGTCACAGAAAACATCTTTTTAAAGTTTTGACTATTGCTTAAGCCTATGAATTTTGATATTTCCACTGTACAGTCCATTTTAAATTTAGATTGATGTCGTAATTAACATATTTCTAGCAGCAAAGCGGAACCAACTCCAAGCATGTGATTTACACCACGTGGGGAAGATATTCTGATGCCTGATTGGCCAAAGTTAGACGTGAATCAATTTCTACTGGATGGAAACGGGGTAGCAACGAACTCTACTGCAGCCAATGAAGTATCTAACGGTAAAAGAGGCGGCGAAACACGGTAATTATTGCGGTGTTCTTAGTAAATATGTAATAAAACATTCAAATAAATATAAATTTACCATCTATTTCAACTAAGTTTCATAAGGGTCATCACTAGAAACTACCTTTACAAATTGCACCACGCAAATGTGTATATGAACTAGGAAGGTAGACCGAGCGGGATGGCTCAGGAGGTAAAGTCTGTGGCCCGCATTCGGGAGGTCGCGGGTTCGGTCCCCGTGGCCGCTCACTCTGACATGGGCTTTTCCGTATCACTTAGGCGAATGCTGGGGTGCATTCTTTCATACTACGGTTTCCTTTCCATCATTTCCATTCATTCCATTTCCTTATTATCTTTTAGGTGTACTTTCAGGCGTGTAGTGTTGGCAGTGCCGAGCAGATGGCGCGGATGACTGCGCATGATAACTGCTGTTCTCGATGCTAGGTGGCGTTTGACCGTCGGGGGGGGGGGTGGGGGACTACGCTCAGTGCGCCACCGGAACCGCGGTGTAATGGCTGGGCCTGGTACCGGGATGAAGAGATCTCAGCACTTGTTAGGGACTTCGCGCGTCTCTGTGACCTGTCTAGTTGCGATCCTGTATGGCACCTTCGGTTCCCTCATTTCATCCCTGCCTCCTGGGGGTGGTGGCCACAATAGATCTGTGTAGGTTGAAGTGAGCGAGGTGTCCCCTCTGTGTCTGTACCTTTACCCTTTACCCTTTTTTAACTAAACTAGGTAGATAACTGTAAGCTCTTGTGTTTTTGACGTATTTGTTACTAAACGTTTGGAAAATGTTGTAAAACAATAAAAACAGTTAAATAAACATTATTTAACAGCGAAGTTAAATACAAATTTAGATTATTGAATAAACTGTTCTCTCAGTAGAAAGGCGCACAAGCGCAGAAATCTTTATCGAAATGAAAATCCATATCGAAATTGACTTCATTTCTGCAAATGAACACGTTTAGGTACGGGAGTCTAAAAATCTATTTATTGCTGTTATCTATGACAAAAGAGAAACGCTGTAGACGTTCCATTAGTTTGTATGTAGTAACGGAGAGCAGAGAAGGTCGCTACCTTCACATCGCTATTTAGCAGTGCGAGCACGGACCGCGCGGCGCTTGTTTGGAGTAAAAGGGAAATAAAAAGAAAATAGTGTAATGGCGAAAACAGGAAATCCGAAAAGAGGCAATCTTGGTGCAGCCTTAGGGGATATGAAGGTGAAGAGGAGCACATTAAGACACAACAGTGCAAACTTCAGCCAACCAGCCGTAAATGGGAACCGTACAAATGTTACCGTAGCTACGGCCGCATACAATTTCACACGTCACGAAGCATGGCAACGGAAAGGCACATACACACAGACACACAAACACACACACTTCCTTTGCGGACACGCACATGCATTTACATTGCCCGTACTTTAGCCACCGATGTAATTTAACTTAACCAGCACCCATTACAACACCGGGGGTGCTCGTTATCTGACGTCATCACAACCCTACCTAGGGGCGAAACGGACAGGTACTTTTGTTCTCCTCCTCTTATCTACCCTTCTAGTGGCTACACGAATGAATGTGCTCAGCAATACAAAAATGCACCCCTCATATTCTCTTGGCATGCCTTGTGTAACCTTGTACACTCAAAATAACTGTTACATTTACATCATTATCTCTATTCACCATCGCTTCTAAAACCTATTCTTACCATAGCTCATTACTTTCTCCACTAAGTATGGTAATAAGGGAAGTATTGTGTTTCACCCGAAAATTCGATATCGAGATTTTGCTAAAAATACATGTATTCCGACTCCCTGAGTCGAAACAAAAAAGCAGTTTTAGAAAAAGTTCTTTATATGTACCAGGATAATTCAAAAATGAACAGTTGGTTAAATGCTACAATTATTTAAGCTCAGGATCTTCCAAGGACTCAACATGAAGATTTTCAAGAAAATCCCCCATCCCCCAGATTACACTTTACGTGACACATTTTTCGAGACTTTAAATTGTTTTTCAAAAATGGCTAACGACTTTTATTAAAATATCACATGTTCAAGATATTTTCATGTCAAATCAAATGTATATTTTGAATTTTCTGGGAATAGCCACAGCGGTCATCTACTTCTGAATGACTTTTGCGTAACTAGTAAAGTGTACGCAATAGGCAAAATCGTACTATACAAAAATGTAGATCTCGTTAAAGCATAATTAATTTATGTGAAATTTCTGTTTTCTGTGGAGTGAACCATGTCCAGGATATTCCCTGTTTTTTTCTTTCTACTTCATATTATTTAGTAAGAGTAGATAGTATATTTTAAGGTTGATTAGTATCTACCTCTATCTAGGTGAAACACGGGAAGCATGACGCACAGTGGGCCGGTCTCGTGATAACGAGTCCCAATACTTTCTGCAAAGCCAGTAGGCCACGCATGAGGTGTGAACCAAAACAGATAGTCTATACGACAGGAGCTGTTCCCTTCGCGGCGCAGTTACCACTATGCAAAGAACATCAGGTAGTAAATTTTGTGAATTATCTGTGAGAAAAGTGTTAGACGACGAGAAAAAAACAGTATACCGTACGAATACGTACAAGGGGATACAATTATCAAAATATCTCCACTTATAGCCCTAGCAGCCTGTATAAAAATTACAAACATTTGCAGAAAATTCAAAGAGCACTTTTATCTGTCATGCAATGTCTTAAATATATGTCACTTTAGTCAAAATCATTAAAGCCATTTTTGAAAAAAAATGAATTTCTTCCATCTGGAGGGTAATTTGGAATGGATTATTTTTTTTAAATCTTCGTATTCCATACTTGAAATATGCTGAGCTTAAGTACCAACTTTAATATTTAAACAACTTTTCGTTTTTGAGTTTTTAAAAAATATATGAATATAACTCAGCCTTGGTATGCTAAGCTATAAATTAAAGCAATCGCGTACAAGTTTTATAGGCATATTCCGATTTCGGAAAGAATATAAAATCATATCTATGTACTCGGGTAAAATTGTAAAAAACTGAGCTCACTATTTACAGCCCAATATTTGTACAACAGTCATGTACAAGGCATTTTAATCATGAAACTCTCCTGCGGAATTTTCTTCTTAATGGCTAATGGTCCTGGAAAGAGATAAATTCAGTTTTTACTTGTGACGTTTTCATATTTATCGCGCTCTGGTATTAAATGTTCTGCGGTAAAGACGTTATTTTTTTTAACATCAGAGGTAGAACCGTTGCTCCACATTAAATTACGTCCAAAAAGAGTGGCATAAAATCAGATATGCACGAGGTGAATTCAGGATTTCGTGACAGACATCACCCGAATTCGGTAGTCAGTCGCTGTGGCCGCAGAATACCAAATGATTATTCATCATTCGTCACTGCCACAGTGGTTTCTAAACTGCGACGGAACAAGAATTTTACCACTGCAACCCACCCGCAGATTCGTTTGAAATGCTGACACCGAAAAACGTATTGCATCTATACCAGATGAATAACTAGACGGGGGCCCACGAGGAATTGATGGTAATAAACCAGCGGTGATTTAATAAGATGTCCTTTCGGACAGGACAGCTGGACACTACGTCGGTGCCGCCACATGAATTATGTATCGCAACACTAGGACAGGCGCTATCGTAGCCTACCTCCTATCTGCAATTCACCTATCATATCCCATTATTGATTGTACTTCTGTGAGATAGCTAAGGTGCCTTAGAGAAAACGCCTATCGAAATGAGGTTGTAAAGGCTTTGAGATGTATTTGCAAAGGATGCCTGTGGATCTGAGTGCAGATTAAACCTGGCTCACCATACTAGTGAAATGGAAGAAAAACTAATTTGGATTGCATATTATAAGTAGCAGGCTAACGGAGTGATTTACCTGCTGAACAATTTAAGATACCAAGTTCCTATGAGCGAGATAGCTGCGCGGTAAGGGATGAGGCCCGCATTATAGGGGTCGTGGGTTCGATACGTGAGGATTTTTTCGAGGGTTTCCCCGGGTCGCTAGGCGAATGCTGCCCCCGATTTCCTGTCCTTCCATTTCACTTCACCTCTTCCAGGGTTTTAAGTGTCGGCGGGTGTTTCCGCATGCATGGGAGGTGCTTGCTCTCTGTAAATCAGAGAACCTGTTGTGAGCCCGCAAGAGTGAGGGGAGCCGACGCACCAACCGCCACCTGGGAGATCACATCTGCAGTCGTTAGGGACCCTACCCTCTGCTATCGTCTCTCCTCAGGTCCGACCACCCTTCGTATCCTATCACCTCAATCCTTACTCCCGGAGAGCGCCCCGTGAAGGACATAAGTACAAAAATTTCAATGATCCCTCCTCTGAATCTTGTCTACCTGACCGGTCTGCCTTCTATCTAGCTATCCTATGAGTTAATTGAAGTGCTTTCTTTCTCTTCTCTCACCCTCTCTCTTTTGCACAGTAATGTGCTATAATGATTTGGAGTTATTCGAACAAAGTAAATAACCCGGAGGCACAGCAGCCCTTTTCGGGCTAAGGCTTACCGCCCGACCGTTGCGTCCCCCACCTCTGCACAACACAGGCGTCATGAGTAGGGTGCAGTACCAGAGATTGGACGTGGTCAGCGCCCCCGGCCCCTCCCGACCGATTATGCGGTCTTAGCAACCAGGGGCCACTAGTTTTGAATCAAGTAGCTCCTCAATTGGCCCCTTAGAGACCTAACGAGACTGAATGCACCCGGACTAGATGTCCCATTGGGAGTCGAACCCAGGTCTACCAGGTCTCCCGCTTGGTAAGTAGCAACGAACAAAACATTGCTACACAAAAAATGTCGATAGTTTTAAGACATATTTATATAAATATGGGGGTGAACCGTTTGGTAGATAATCCTTGCTATTTGTCTGAATTTTCCAATACTTACCCTTTTCTCAAATAGGAATGCGGTATTCGGTTTTACTCTCTCTCTCTCTCTCTCTCTCTCTCTCTCTCTCTCTCTCTCTTTCTTTCTCTCTTGCCGTGGAAAGAGAACGGAATTTCAGAGCCATCTCAAGTTGTTAAAAGATTTGACTATCAGGTGAAGCTTATTACTGTATTCCCATATTTCTCTTGCAGCTAAAGAAAATTAGCAATAAGATAATTCGTGCAAATGCTCATCTCGATAAACATTAGGTAGATTGAGTAATAAAGATTTCTGTGAATAGCTTGTATAAGAATAGAGAACGACCTGTGAGTGAAATACATGAGGTATATACTACTTGCATCACATGAAATTCAGTAAAGCAGGAAAAACTGCTTTGCCAAAAAACCAAAAACTATGCGCCCGTATTTTTAAATTTACTTTCAGTGAACGATGGGGTGGGGAAAGCTATCAGTTGCTCCAGGCTGGTGCCGAGCGGTTTTTTGCAGTTTTAAATCTTCACTCTGCGTCCCCTAAAAATGTCACAACTGTCGTCTGTTCGCATTCACTCTTTCTTCACAAAAACACGCTATCCTAAATCAAGGCTGCTTTGTTATAAAGCACTCGAGGTAGGCTAAAAATCTGAATACAGGTGGCCTTGGTTGCGCCGAAAATGTACACAACATGAAGATACGTGACCCGCTTTTATATCTGTGCCATCAACATGGCGAACCATTATAGTAATGTGATTGGATTTAGGTACTTACTTTTTGTTGCTCTCGAGGAATGCGTCGAATTCCACGGACATCTTGCAGCATAGCGCCTTCCTGAAATAGAAAACACGCACATATTTCTAGAGCAGCAGTAACATTACAAAGATAATTGACAAAAAATATGCAACAGCTTTGTGCATTCATGGGAGGTTGTAAACTGGTTTGTATAAAAAATATAAAGTTTGTGTTTTTTGCTAGTTTTGCAAGTTTAAACCCTAATTTATCATAATTTCATTGTTTGACTGCTGAAAAAAATTTAAACGTGCAATGATGAATGCTGGTAACAAAATAATATACTCAGTATAAAACGTTTTATATGCGTAACAAATTTCACACTTCTAGAGTTTCCCTGAAAAGTGCAGCTAAACTTCTTAAAATCAACATTGCAAGCATAGTACTTACAACCTCACCGAGTTTTTCTCAAACTTTTTTTCTGCATACATTTTTTAATATTTTCTCAACCACTTATTCTAGAATCATGAATATATAACCACTCATTTCTGGGTTAGTTGTGGTGGTACTAACATTTTATACCTATCATTGAAACCATGCATGTTAAAAATTTGTATTTAAAAATGGGCGAAAAAATAGTATAGTCATTGTAACATTTAAAAAAAATGTTCAGAAATCATATATATGTAATATAAACAGGTCGGTAGAGTTAGGAAGCATTTATAATTAGGTGAACTAATTTTCACACTTATAAAGTAAATAATTTCCTTGAAAAGTGCAACTAAAACTTAAAATTAATTTGCAAGCGTAGGACTTACAACCTCCCATTAACAAATGTACTTGGGGACTAATAGGTCTTTGGTGACGTCAAAAAGCTTACTTTATAAATAGCTTAGGCTATGCTACACAACGAGGAGACACCTAAAATACTTAAATCTATAAACACCCTTGTAGCTAATATTCTCAGGAGGAGCGAATGAAGTGAAGGAACCATAGGAGACTACAGACCGCGGGCAACAGGCTACAGAGGCATCTTTGGTATATCATCATTATTCTTGTTGTTGTTGTTATTGTTGCATTGCTACTTACCTATTGTGAGACGATGAGCAGTTGGTGTTGATCATGTGGCCATCTGTAAGAAATTAAAGAACACATATCAAAAAAGGATATTTGCAAACGAGAACATTATGGCAGACATAAAATTTAATGGCGAGTAATAGTTGGTCCTTTCATTATCGGATTATTCTCTTTCCTGTTGTACAAATAAATTTTGTGAGCAAAATTATTTATATCACCAGCTTTACAACGTGATTTCACATCGTGTTTAACTATACAACACCGCAAGCCTCTGATTGGTTGTTGTGATAGCCATCCGCCATTAAATATTGTGTCTACTATAGGAGGATTCCCTTCGAATAAAGTCGGTTTAGAGCTAAAATTGGTATTTAAGATACCAAAAATTTCCAAGAAAATAACCCACATAGTAAACAATGATTTACATGGAAAATACTTCGTTGATTTTTAGTTTCTAAAAATTAAAACAATACATATTTAATATATTTACATGAGAAATAAAATTTATATCTTGAATTTTCTAAGAATGATGGTCTCTTCATTCGGAAGGAATTTGTATAAATGGTAAACCATAGGGGATAGACAAAAACTTACGACAGAACATGTGCAAGTCTCTTTAAAACACACACAATTGATTTCAATTAACTTTTTGTAGCATTAGCCATTTCTGAGATAGTCGTTGTTATTGGTTTGAACTTTCCAATATATTGTCACGTTCTAAAGCGCTGTCACCATTCAGTCGTGTCTTACTATATGAATTTCAAGGCCAACATAAGCGACCCACTTTGAAAACTTAACTAGCGCTTCATTTCCTGAAAGCTTACTTACAACCAATGTGTCATTTAGCTTTCTGCAAAAGTTTTTGATTATGAATTAGAGAAAAATTAAGCTTTTATAGCAATTGTTTGTAGAAGCTAAATAAAATAAAGCAATTGTAACGCATCTTTTAATTCAGCATATAACAGTAAACCTTTTACAAAATCTCAATGAGATTATTCTCCGTTTGATGTTACAGAATCCCTTTCTCTTTGAAGTAAAGTAACGAATAAGAGAAAACAAACAGCAGATAAAGTAATGGTATCGTGCAACAGGGCAATTGGCCCGTTACGATCTTTTCATCGCTCTTCCTGTCGATACGCATCCTTGAGTATATTGGATTTCAATAAACTTCCCTTTTATGTTCTTTCATTGCATCCAATTTCTTTCCCAATCCTCTCTTGGAAGACTTGGTACCCTTTGCCGAATTCATCTCTTGCTTTCTTTGCCTGCCAGGAAGAGCAAGGCTGTAAGCTGTTTCTATAAGCTCTTCTAGGTTATTACTCTTTCTGTTTATGCAGATGCTATTAAAATAATTTACAACAGAGATAGCTTCTTAAAGGAATACACAAGTGCTTTTAGCCATTTTGATAAATTTAAAAAAAATGATTGCTATATTTTGGCAGAAAAAATGCACCCTACTTTAAACCATTGTGACAAATTACAATTACTAGTCTATACTGACAGGCGTTGTTCATTGCATAGAGCAGTTATGACCGTGCAGAGAACACTTAAGACAAAGAAAAAATAAACTAACACACTGAAGGTATTAAGGTACTAGCTGTCATATTATCTACACTTATACCCCTAACATGCTGTATCTTAAACATTTAGTATTTTGATCAAATCTATTAGAACCATTTTTGATAACATAAATTAAAAATGTCCATATAAAGAATGGTTTGTGACAGGATAATTTTCTTTAAAATCATCATGTTGCATGCTTGAGAGATAGTGAACTTATATACTACGTACCAAGTTTCATGTATCGGAATTTTCGTTCACACATACACGCGCACGCACACACACACGCGCACACACACACACACAAAGAGCTTTTTCTAATTCAAAATACATTGTTATTTTCGGTGAAATCTTGGTATCAAAAATTTGAATGCAATACAATGTTTTACAATGTTATATTGTATGTAGTACTAGAAGAAATAAAAAATAGAGTTCAATCTAACCTAAAATTTATGTAAAATAAACGTTTGCAGCAGCAGCCATTTTCCATATGGTAACAAATATCTCACACAATTGGTTACCTGATTCTTTAATTCCTTCTCCTCTTCCTTACAACGTTAATAACTCTGTCCTCAAATAACAAATAGTAACATGTTAACACAATTATAACCAACTCTTTACACAAAACGATGTTCCCAAATCTTAACACGAAACTATTTCATTTTACTAATAAAATTTCTTGACAATGACCATAGAATAACAAAACTAATGAATGCTCTGTATACTGAGACTGCTCTCCGAGTTACACTGTACCCTGTCACAGGTATCGAGCGTTGCATAGCTCTTCTATGGCAACGCAACAATATATTTCTTCATATCGTCAGGTTTTCCTAGGTTGAATGTTATACGGCAGCTATAAGGCACCTGAGGTGACTTTTCCTTTTCCCCCAGATAATAACAAAAAACTGATTTACTTCTTGCGAACAGTTTGCCTGAAACCAAACTTTATTGATTACTTAGCGATTATTTCTAGTTTAAACTTTATCGTGACTAAAACAACGTGATTAGAAATATACTTTTTGCATGAATGCTGTAACAGATTAGTGATTAGGTGATATATTGAGATCGTAAATGGTAGAAAAAGTTATTCGATTGCAGTGTATCAAATTCTTTTAAAGTAAAACATATCTCAAAGTATTTAGACCAGAGGAAAGTGAATAATTCATTTTCACTGAAACGTTTGCTTTTAATACGGGCAGTTTCATCAACTGTCTTGTTTGAATGTTTGTAAAAATTAATGGGCACTTCATAGCAAAAATTGTTAACATAAAAATTGTTAATTTTCCTATTCCTTTGTAATTTAAGCGGTAAATGATATTTCAAGGCGTCCGCATCGCTACTACATTAATTTCATTACGCCACTGGATGCATGCATGTGGTCTACTTAAGTGTTCTCACGCATAGCACCACTAATTACCATAATTAAGTTCTATACGGAAGAAACATTTCTCATTTTGTTGACATCTTTTGTTTAAATCTTGCCCTCATTGTTTGAACCCAGTTTAACACCTGCCTAGGTTCTTCCGCGCTGTCTGTATAGAGCGCTAGCAACTGTTAGTTCAAGCATGAAACTCGCATCTACTTGTGACCAGTGAGGTACGAAATTTGGCATTTCTTAAGGGACACTGGGAGTGAAATTTTGGTCAAAATTGTCAAAAAGTCGAAAATTGTTTTTTTATCTTAAAATGTTCCTGGGACACCTGTGCATTTGGATCAGCTAACATTTCTCATATCCCCCACTCCATGTGGTCATTACAGCCCTTTCAAATAGTGCTCTTCCCTTAACGTACACAGGATGTACCTATATAAAAGCCTGTTTTTCTCAAAACTACATCTCTGCACGTTCCAAAAGATACTGGTGTTTTGATCCTCACTGTAACTTTTCTATCTGACCTTACCTTGGTCATCTCTTGTTTTCTTCTGACTCCGATGCTATTAGGGTTCCTGAGGGCTAGGAAGTCTTTATTTTTCCAACCTCTCCATTTCTCTATAAACTCTTAACCCCTAACATGCTGACCTGTCATGGCATGTAATACGTCCTCTGATTACCAATCAGAGGATATGGTCGGTGAATTTATTTTGATAACTCTCCCGGTCAGGTCGGTGAGACCCGTAAACCAACGACAGGTGTGGTCCTCCAGACATTCTGGGGGTTGTGAGAGCGATGTGACCGCCAAAACATAAAAATATGGCGCTCTCTAAAAAGCGGTTACTATTACTGCTATTGCTCTCTTCAATATCATTGTGAAAAATATTGGAGAGCAACAGGATTAATGACTTCATTGTCAGAAATCTAGCATTAGCTAACAACAACAACATTCCAAAAGAAGGTCGCGCCTGAGTTTTGCTTCAAATTCAATGAAAACTTCCAAAAGTATTCATAAATAACAGCTAAACAAAACTATGCTTCAATATTGATATCTTTAACATGAATTCCAAAAACATTTTTTGTATGAAAAAAATCAATAATTTTTAAGATAAAATTTTCTTTGTTATTAAAAAAATATGTACAGCATAATCAGCCAACGTATTTGAAATATCTCTTCATACAATTGTTACCCATGTTTTAGAGTATCAGTTCTGCCAATATAAATGAATTTTGAAAAGTCAATAGACGCGAGCTCTATTTTGAAAATGTGCCTATTAAATTCATAAAATAATTTATATATCATAAACGAATTATCCAATTTTAATGAAATTTGGTGTACCTCCTATTCTCATATAAATACAAACACAGTAAAAATTTCAGAAAAATCTATCAAGAAATGTGGAACTTTCAAATTTCACTCCTAGTGTCCCTTAAGCAAAATTATGCCTGATAATAGCTAGGGGGGAAATATTTTCAAAGTTACGTCGTGCAGAATGCAATTAGGATGTAAAAGAAATATGATTTATTAGTATTCTGTTAATGTCTCCATAGTTCGGCATTCATATTTCTTAATATGTTCATGATTTTTCAAAGGTTTTATTTTAAATAACTCCCCTCTACGTTAATATTTCCAATAACTAGAGGAATAACCCTACAAGACTACGCACTTAATGGAACCGAACATAAATCCAAAATGGTACAAACTCGAAAACAGAAATTCACTTTAACAGTGTTTAAGAATTCTACATACGAGGCAATCGTACACAGACAGACTAATTCTAAATATTGACCAAGTAATTTTTGGAACTTAAATATTGTCTTTGTTGTTTTATATGTTGTGACAAATGACAAGTCCAGTTACTTTGAATGCCACTTTGTTTCTTCAAAAACTGAATCACAAAACACATACCTAACCTCGAGCATCCTTTGAGGCGCGCGGCTACTATGGCAATATAAGAACAATTCAGTTTTAGGGAAGATTAAAACCCCTAACCCACCAATGTTAAACCTGCTAAATGCATGACCCACTATCTCACAAACTATTGATATAATATAAGACTAAAATATGTGGAGCATGTAGATGCACATATTCTAAATTCATATATCTACTTTTAGATAATCATTATCAAGGATAGGATTATTTTCATAATTACGCCATATTTTGATTAAAATTTACGAATATTTTTTTAAATAATTAATCATATTACTAACATCAAAGTAGTTCCTGACAGCATTTAGAGATTGCTTTATCATCTTAAGATTTGATTTAGCTATCTTTAAAATGTCCCCTAAAAGTAGACTAAGACGTATCATGAATATTTATTCATGGCGCCATCCATGGTTTTACTAGAACCGTTGATGAACGCCTGAGGCAGGAGATAGATGTAGGTGCCAAGCATCACGACCAGGAAGTTTGTACAATCAGGCCAGGCATCGCTCAGCCAGGCACACTTAAACTCTCGACATTATTTCTTCTGACAAGTTAAGCCATTAAGACTGGCCTCAAACTTAGAACTGGTACGGGAGACACGAATAATCTCCGTTACAATTATCATTTCCAGCTATAATGAACAACAAAACAGTGACATTGCTGGAACGTTATTTATTAAGTTTGCTGGTCTCTCAACTGGAAAAAGACATAACTGCATAAATAATAAAAGTAATGTATGAATTCGAAAACGTTTTAACGAGTGAACCTGACCAGCTTTATCAGTAGTTTATTTTGGAAAATACTGTATTAAAATTTTCGATACACAAATATTTATAAGCAAGTATATGTGAACTTTCATTGAGTTTGATTTTATAAATCAATGATAACGGGAAGTGGAGTTAATGACGCACTTCTTTAAATTTTCAAATGGGAGTGGGAGTTAAATAGGGTTACTCCTATATGCATGTACTTTGTTTTATTGGCCATGTGCATATGTCAAAGAGCTATTTTTGAGAGACAAAATAGCATACATTTCTCCATATAAGTTTTGGTTTTAGATATGAGAATTTTCTTCAAAATTCTTGTATGGTTGTGTCCTTTGAAGGGATACGAAGGTACTTCTCGAACTTTTCTTTACTGAGTTACACTGTTCAAAGAACGACAAATAACTTATCCTTTCTTACTCAATGCACCTTAAAGACTTAATCAGTGAAATCTCCATACCAGAATTTTGAGTAGAACACAATACTTCTCCTACCTACTATAATTAGTTGGAAGAAAAATTACTTTCTTAGTAATCCATCCAATTGTCTCTTAAGTTAGCAACTTGCTCTTTCAAAGTAGGCTATTAATTGTAGACTGTGTACCACATAATAAATATTGCAAAATATAATAAAATGACGCGTAGTTGTGTTGATTAGTTTAATAGAATTTATTATATAAGGGATTTAAACCATATTTTAATATTTTATTCTTTACCTGATTACCCTCCCCATATGTAGGGCTTACAACCCCTAGGGTCAGATGCCTGTCGAGGAGCAGAGGAACCTATGGATCGGACAGTGAAGATAGGAAGAGGACGATACGAAATTCAGGCGAAAATCTATAATTGGACAGGTGACAATGGAGCAACTGGTGGAATGAATGGCGGGGGAAACCAGATAACCCGGAGAAACCGCGGCCGACTAGGTAGTAGGCGAACGCTATATTTTAATAGTAAGCGAAAAATTAACGCCCAAGGCTTGTTTTAAACACATTTTATTTTCATGTACAGTATAATATTTATAAGTACTAAAACACAATCAGAGTAATTATACTAATTAAGCATTTAGATTTGTCGTTGTCTGTCTTAGAGACAATTGACATAAGTCTCGTACATCGCTTGATATTAATGGCAGATAGTGCGAGGTTAAATAGAAATCTGCACCAAAAAATAAAAAATACTTATTCCTGAAGACGTTCTAATGGATGCAGTGAACTTATTGGCGCCTGAACTACTGGTTTTCTATATGATACAGAGCACACGTCATTATTCATATGTGTTAAATAAAAAGACCAGCAATTAATTAAAACGTTGTGACTAAAACAATTGTTTATGTCACTAGAAGCAACGAAACAAATGCTAGTTTATAATCTGGCAGTAACAGACAAAATATTTTAGATAGTCGAAAGTAAAAGTAGCTCTCTTAACTATATATAATATTAATTGAAAGGAGAAAAGTATGCCACTGAGAGATAAAAGCATTGATTTCCTGGCAAATATGAAGATTATTATCCAAGAGGCTTGTATTGTTGATATAATTACGCATAATTTAAGTGCAACAATTATGGAATCTGAAGGACCAGCCAAAATTTTACAGGCAGCGGAATTACTTCCAAAGCGTGAAGGAAACAATACAAATAGCCCATAATAGGTTTCTTCATTGGTGCAAGGTAAGAAACGTACAAACTAATAAAAATGTGGCATTAGCATATTTTGAAATAATCAATTATTCTATTCCTACGTCCTCCGTCCAAGGATTTTTCATTTAAAATTATACCCCTTGTGGTTTATCGGAAACAAATGCGAGTTAGTTGGAGAATTTAATGTTGGGCCGGCATTTTCTCATGGTAGCTCGTTGGTTAGAGTAATCATGGGACGAAAACCAAAGATCCGTGGTTCAAATCCCAACTATGGCATTGCATTTTTCAGTCTTTCTACCTTTCCAAAAAGAATCCGATTCCTAATCTATAATTTTCAATAAATATTGACGACTGTCTAAAAATAGTGCATAACACGCATATTCAAAGCAAATTTCAGACTGCTTGTAAGAGGAAATCTCACTTTTAACTGTTGTTCCATAAATTACTATCGTAGAGTTCGTATAAAACGTATAGCATAAAAGAATTGCGATCTACCGGAAGCAGGAAATCATTTGTCACTTACACGTTAAGAAATTCGATGTTTACTGCGTCAGTTAACTGCAAGACGTTGTCCCACTAATGCCCAGCTATTGAGCAATTGAACCCCGGACGGCGTGCATGAAGACGTTTAAACTCTTGCAGTCACATCACGCCTTGTCAGGTCCAGCAATATAAATGACTGCCGGAATCAAGTTCTTGTGCCTCCACTGATCCAAGACAATGAGATTTAATAAGCGCGGTTCATTCTCAGTTCAATTTCTACAATGACTCTAGAGGGCCATCCAAGTGGCTGCAGCCGGCCGGTCGGTCGACAACCTAGTTTATCGCTAAATGGACTTCAACATCTTGTTTGAAGGTGTGAGTACGTAATACACGTCACGTTTACTTTATAAATTGTTGTCATTATGTCATTATAACTTCATGTATCACAATTCGTGAGCAGAGACAGGGTTGATCATAGTTCAGATGCTGCAACAGTTCTCTAGATTGTTGCTTGGAAGGTAAAGAAGAGAATGAAAATATACAGGTCTGATCAGTTACCTCTATTCAGTTATAAGGGGACAGTCAAATGAAAACTCTAAATTCTACCTTGGGTGTTTGCTTGTCACATTAGTTTTTAAGTAAGAGGATAAACACAGACCGCTGTTCTTGTTTCATTGGCTCCCAAGGTGCTTATGGAGTTTTAAGTTACATCGCAAGTTGCGCTGACAGAATATGGTGAATACCTTATAGTAAATTAAGCTGGTGAATTACTTTCAGCATTCCTTCAAGTGCCTCAAATAGCTGTTGTTATGTATCGCCTAACTATCGATCGATCGGTGGCGAATTGAGGGATAATTGTGAACATAATCAAACTCTAAATCATAGATGCAATTTCCTATTAACTAACAATGCTCTGCATTTTGAAAACAATTTTTTGACGTTTTAGTCATCAGTGCCCATCTCACCTAATTTTGGAGTATTGATTCCATATATGTTATTAATTTTCTTTTAATACGTTAGATCTTTTTAAAACATAACAGTATAATTTTCATATTAACTCCTTACTGATATATGCCACTCTACAAGATAATTAATTTTTGTCTAGGTTTCAGTTGCTTGCGTTTGTCGCATGTAAAGACGCTATGCTTCTTGACCACGGAGTCATAAAGAAATATGACGGAGAAGTGAAGCAACAGATCTCAGGAAGTTGTTCTGTTCAGCAACAATGCGTTTACTGCGCTGTAAATGAATGAGAAACGCGGCTGGAACTTTACATCCTGTGTATACACAAGGGTATAATAAAACAAGAACCAAAATAAACAAAGAACGTTACTCACTTGTCTTTTCTTGGTACTCAGCGTCATCCCAGTCGGTGAAGAACCACGTCTGCAAACAAAAGAGAAGAAAAAAAGATAAATAAATGAAGTAAATAGCAAAGTCAGAAAATAAATAACGCCACTGTTCATTAATTCAAACAGTTAAGAGATCACAACTTCCCACGCATTGCGGTGTGCTTGGTGGAAAATATAGGACAACGTAGCAATGTTTCCATATACCTACCTACTGCTAAAAACTCAGTAATTAAAAAAGTGTCATTATTTTCTCTACCCACCATATACCGAAATTTTATTCTTCTGTCTACTTCATGTTAATCGAGATTTGCAGAAATACTTACATTGCACATTTCGTTTCAGGTACAACGGGCAGGGGGGGGGGGGTAAAAGGTCATATGTTTAAATACGGATCCCTATATGCTAGCCTTCAAATTTGTGCGCTTTTTTTAATTGCATGCGCGAAAGAACTAAATAGCGATAGTTTTAAAAAAAAGGATGACGGCCAACAAGCCAATAACAACAAATATCTCTAAAATGGCTGATACCATCAGAAAAAGGGGAATAACAGTCAGCTGTTGTGGATTATCAGTTACCTATAGAAAATTAAACAAAAGTCATTCTCAATGAAGATGACTTTTCTCTGAAAATGTTAATATAACACGTATGCTGCATTTCATGAATACTAAAATATCGATTTATTAGTAGTTACAGCCGTTTTTGAGGAAATCAAAACTAATGAAAATATTTCCATAGTTTGAACTGGTGATGAGGGAGAATGTTTCTTTAAAATATTTGTGTCATATCCATCACAAAATGCTGAACTTTGTAGCGGATTTTATAAATGATTTTATAAAATAGATTAGTGTTTTACTTCATCTTCTTATTTGATATTGGCCTATGTTGTGGCGCACATTTATAGCAGATTTAATGTTTCATGCCTCGACGTGGCTACAGTCATCTAGCTGCATGACTCCTTCCCATTTGACCTTCAAAGGGATGGATATTAAGTTTATAAAAATGTCGTCTCCTGAATCACTCTTTAAGAGTTTTATTTCTTCTTAATAATCGTATACACTCAAATATTAAGACACAATATTATATTTAATTTTGCTTTGAGTGAGGCGGGAGAATTCAAGTAGCTGCAAAAGTGAAATACTGCTTTTTTTTTTTTTCTTTTAGCCCATCATGGCTGTTAGTGTTGTTTTACTTGCAAAACAGCCTCATATATTGTCGACATAAAAAGTGTATACACAATCATGAGAACGGGGTTGGCTTGATTATAACACCGTATGCGTTTGTTTGTTTTCCTGAAGCTAAAATCGTTTGATTAACTGATTTATAACCCAATGTATTGCAATGGTTTGTTGGAACAGCTGTCCACAAACACACACCTCTTGCTTCGAGGCGACAAATGCATACAACAGGAATATCAATAGTCTACAGTAGAACACGTTTAGACAATATTAGTGTCCGAGTGTAAGTCAGCTTTTAGCTTTTGAATAATATACTAGCAGTAATAGATGTGTACATTTGCCTGAAATTGAATATTTATTTATGGACGTTCTTTAACTGCTAAGGTTCTCAGCGTCTCATCCTATATTCGACGTGAAAAACCTCTTAATTGTGCCCCTAGTATGTAGAATTAGTCAGTAAGCTACCCGCATTACTTGTGTGTCAGGTGTGTTGCATGCCTACCGGGCGTTATTTCATATCGATTACATTGTTTACGCTTTTGGCACTTTTCCGAGTTGGTCAAACCATTTTACAATAAGTAGAACATAAGAAGTTTCAAAAAAATAGTTTATTTATTATTATAAAATGTGTAAGTTAATATTGCAATTGTCTCCAGCATCTGCTGACCGATCCTATCAAAATTGGCACTTCTAAATGTTTTTTTTCATAAAGAGGGTTTTATGTTATCCATTTTACTATGCAACGTATTACTTTCACACAGTTTTCTCTACTCGCTTTTCAACATAAAATTCTTTAAAATTGCAACAGAAATGCAATTCACATTCATACAGTTTTCTCTACCCACTTTCCTTTTACGAAATACAATTGCGTCCTTTATTCGCTCTTCAACATGCAATTCATACAATTTTCCATGATTGAAATAGAAATGCAAGTACTACAGTCATACGGATCTTTCCACACACTTTACTTTTAGGAAACACAATTAGACGTCTTTCTCTGCTCACTCTTCTACAAGCAATTCATACATTTTTCTATATTATTGAAGTAGAATACGTTCACACGGTTTTCTCTACTCGCTTTACTTCCTGTGGTATTTCTGGTTGTTCAACAATACTTTTGCATAGTGTGTTTATTTATTTTGTTGATTTTTGGTTCTTTATAGTATAGTAAGAGCTTTAATTAATTCTTTATTAAAGTGTACTAAGTAATATTTTTAAATATATCCAAAGAAACGCATGACTATTGGACAAGTGCTACCTAAGCCTGACGGTTATAGGGATAAACCATCAAACCACGTGCAATGCCTGGTATTTCAGTTATTAAATAAAATAAAAACAAAATGTTAAACTCGTTTAATATTACTTTATCTAGAGGAAGTATTCCATCTCACCCAAAAATTCTATATTGAGAATACACCAAAAATAGATTCTAAGGTTCCCTGAATAAAAAGAAAGGAATTTTGAAACAAAATTAAACTACACAGATAATGGGTGGCGTTTAAAACAGACGATAAAGAAATCAAACAGCTAAACCAGTGACGTCATAATGGGAGCAGCGCAATCCAACAAGCAATTAACACAAGTGAAGCGGTTTCTGCAGTTATCCTACACGAGGAAGCTCTCATTAGGGGTGTACAGAAACAATTAGGTCGTGCCGTGTTGTTAACCCTCTCTATGATACCTACACCTTCAGCGTTTTGTGTAAACTCTACTGAAATATATGATATTCTGCTCCTCGCGTACTAACGCACCATGTTTGGCTAATTTAACACTCCCCTGCGAAATCCACTCACATTCTGAAAATGTTGCTGTATAACGTATGATGAATAAATAATACAAATATTTTTGCTTTCCTCTTACAACTTTTGAATATTCTCATTATAACTGTACCGGAAAAAACAACGTTTTGTCATCCGCGAGGGGATAACACGTTAACCTCTGTTCCGGAGGTCACGAGTTCACACCCAGCGGAGGGCGATTGTTTTTTTTTTTTTCTTTTCTTTTTTTAGTGTAAAAATTCCTAGCATGGCTTTCTTTGGAAGGGAATTAAAGGAGGTGGTCCCGTGTCCTTGATTTACAGCACGTAAAGCTACCTGTTTGTGTCTTTCATGAAATACATAATGAAATTGTTTTAAATATATGATATTTTAATAAAATCTTAAAAGCCATCAAACATTTCGCAAAATGCTCCATTTAAAGAGTACTATGGGGGCGGAGGATTTTCTTGAAGTTCTTCGTGTCCATCTCTGGAAGACACTGCACTTAAAATATACCAAAGTTTGCTATTCTTCCGATTTTTCATTTTGGAGATATGCTGTTTACATACACACACACGCATGGCCTGGTTTATTCAGGGGCCTCAAAACAGGTATTTCCTGGCAAAATACTTGTATGTGGTATAGAATGTAAAAAGTTTGGTGTGTTACGTTCATATGACTAACTCTAAGCATCATCATTTTAGTTTTATATCTTTTCTACACTCTGTTGTTACAAATACTTATTTTTATATCTAGTAACGCTAAAAGAAATAAGGAGTTCGCACAAATGGTGTCATCATACGATAGACTGAAGCGCTAGTCAGATGTTTATAATAAGCTAGCGCTGATTCACGACATTACCAGAAGCATATGAAGGATGACGACTTCAAAAACAATTAACTATTGAAAGCTGAAACCAATAACAAGTAATATCTCTGAAAAGCTGATGCCACAAGAAGAGGTATTTGAAATAAACTGTGCTATTTTAAATCAGTCTACGCTTTTATGTAGTTAAGGTTTTGTCTATATCTTACGATTTAGCTGTTATTACAAAGGCATTTTTAAAAAGTTAAAACTAACAGGAAATGTTCAATATAAACGGTAGTTTGGTTGCGATGGGGGAGGGGGGTGGAGCTTCTCGAAAACCGTCTTAACGCACCCTTCAGGATGCTGAAATTAAATACCAATTTTATAGTTATTTGAGTTATGCTGCTTAGACACACAAAGCACACACCGAACCCCCCACCCCGTTTTCTAAATCTGCAGCTGCTAGTAAAGGCAAACATCAATGCATACAATGCATATTTTCCTTATTGCCCTGTTTATGATATTGAAAATAAAAACCTACATCAGGACTGACTGTAAAATCTTTAGGATCTGGACGCTGGAAACAGTGATTTTATATCCTTGGATTCAAATCACTCACCCGGATGCCATACACAGCGCAGTTTGCACTATTCATCGAACCACAGGGGCTACATTCAGCTGGCGCACCAAACCATGTTCTCTATGTCTCTGCATTTAACATTCCGTTTGACACCATTATTTTATTGAACTTTTAGGGAATCTTCCACTGAAACGTTCAAAAACTCCTACCAAGATTGAATGTTTATTTCTTTTCTCTGAAAAATCATATCTAAATCTTGTAGAATCATAATATATTTTTATCTTCAACCTTCTTGACAAATCTTGATTTAAATTGTCCATGTGTTGGTACGTTGATACCTAATTTAGGACTAAACTGTGTTTTGCTGCCAATATTTTTCCATAACCGCAGATTTTTATAAAGATGTAATTTTCATCCAGTACATTTGTAACTTAGAGCATAACTTCTTGAAATTACAACAAGAACACTAGAGTTGGCTATCTTCATATTTAAAACAGTTCACTGATTGACTTTATTTTCAAAAATGGATTTATATTTTTTGTTTAAAGATGGAACGCCATTCTTTATATTTATTTTTGGAAAACAATAAAGAGTAGATAAAAAGTAATGTTAGGATTTAAAGAACTTCTCTTTAAAATGGATTACTATTTCCAAAATTTAAAATCAAAAGAAAGAAAAGGAAATGAGTTCTTAGCCGTAGATAAGATAAAAGTATTGCCATGATGTTCAATTAAATTGATAGGAAATTGTGAAATTGCATTTTCCGCAGAAAATTCGTTTGACATTACCTTTGTAGGCCACACTACGAACATATGGGACATCACACAGGGTTTCGAAATAATTAATCACTTAAAAGAATTAAAGGAATATTCCGAATAACTTTTTCAGGCCTGAAGTAATTCGACAACGTTGCGTTGAGATTGGTCAGGGAATTGAACCGGCTTCTGGATGTAAACAGGTCGGTCGCTTGCAGGGTGGTGCAATGTTTTGGGAGATAACGATTATGATTGACCTACACTCGCACAGTAAACATGGAAGGACACGTCATGTTATTTATTTACGTTCGCAAGACGCGTGGCAGTAGTAGTGGTTTTTTTTTTTTTTTTTTTTTTTTTTTTTTTAACTGATCTAGTGAAAGTGGCACCCACACAATCTGCAGTGTTGCCAGCTTGTTTTCGACAAAACCAAAATATCTCCGTAGGAAATGGTCAGAGACAAAAAGGTAGGATACAAAATGTGTTCCAAATACCGAGATCTATCACTGATTTAAATTAATGTAATGACTTGCCTTCCACACTGTATGTCTCGTCGCTGTAATTTCTTGGTCATATTGTGAAGCTGATTGAAGATTTATTGGTCCATCTGAATCAATTTATGCCAGACAAACGGTCATATAGTAGCGTTCCTGTACCAACTACCTGAGAGATGGCCTTTCTTGCGCAATCGTCTTCCCCTAGCATTTATTTGGTTGCTGTTTTACCAAGGGAGAGCCGATGGATGTTTATTGAATGTAAATAGTTATTGTGATGTTGGATAGATGGCATTAGCTGAGTAATAGTCTTTCCGTATCATTTATTTTAATTTTATTTCGTTATGTTTGTACGTCCAATCCGCCTTTTATCTGAAAACTAAGAGAAGCCACGCGGGATTTGAAGCCATGACATTTGGAACTACAACGCCATCACTTGGTACAGGCTCGTTTTCCTGTACAGCCCTGGCAGTTTCTACATACACACACTACATGACGTAATGGTGGTAAGTCAGGGGCCAATTGTAGCCACGTTTGTAATTAATATCATTACGGTGCGGAAAGTATCCCATTGTTTCCCGGCAAAGGAGGCGTGGTGGGGTGCCTTGCAACTCTGCTCTGCTGTGTCACGTTGTCAATTGGGGTTAGGTCACGCGTTATCCTCTTAGTTAAAGTTCATTGGACACACCTGACATAGGTTCAGGTACGTGGCAGTCTGCTTTTCTCCAACACCTTGTTCATTAACTCTCGTGCTCATGATTACTGCAAGAGACGGTTTCAACTCTAACATCTTCAGAGGTTTGTATGACACCAGAGCACTTGTGTAACATGGATAAGGCATTTGTCTTCTTCTTGTTCTTTTTATTATTTAGGCCAAGTGATCCGTTCCGGGTCATAGATCAAAGCCGGTACTGCTATTACTTTGTAGAATTTCATATTAGTGTCCATTCGAATTGTTCTTAAAGTTTTTTTTTTTCTTCCTTTTTTAATTGGGAAGCATTTTTTCTGCGTAGTTCATTGCCTGTGCAACAGGTTAGGTTGGGAGTTAGGAATAGTTATCGAGCGAGATGGCTCCACAGTAACGTGTGAGGCTTGCATTCTGGAGGTCGAGGGTTCGATTCCCCCACGTCCTTCCCAACACATGGGTTTCCTCGGGTGTTTTCCAGGCGAATGCTGGGAAGGAAATTTACATCTCCTGAATTTACCATCCGTCCATTTTATCCGATCGGAAGTGTTGGCGCTGCTGTTTAACTCCCATTCTCAACGGATGGTGGCGTTGTAGTCGCCTGACCCATAAGGCTGGTGGATGCTTGGCGAATCCTGGTGTCCCGGTGTCCTCTATGATGTCCTCTATGTCCGCAGAAGTGTCAAGTGTTCAAACCCCGTCTCAAAAGTCTCACTTTATTTTCAGCATTAAAAATACCTTTCTTTTGGAAAAGTACATTATTCATTAAAAGAATAATTGTTAAAAATACAGTTGTCAAATTGAAATGGAGTGCCATTTTGATTGTTAATCGATTGTAATGTATAATAAATCTTTTTCAACGATTTATGGGACACAGTTGGTGACAATGATTGAACAAAAGAATGATGTAGTGATAATTTGTACCTGCATTGCATGACACCCTCCATTCTGCAATTGATACTACGCAAACACAACCAATTGATCTAGCAACTTATAGCGCAGATGCTAAACAGATCACTGATGTTGATTATGTGTTCATTTTCATGAAAGACTGCAGCACTTTGGCTGGCAGCCAGAATGACAACCAAAATTTCGCGAGCGCAATTGCACGAGACGAAAAAGGAAGATATGCATGTACTGGATGGAATTATGCAAAAGTATGCAAATGGCAGTCGGCAGAAATTGTTGAACTGTGGCTCCCGTCCAAATTGAGTCTTCACTCTCCAAGAAAGAGAACAAAACAAGGCAGGTCATTAAGAGCATATCGCTGTCCGGATCGCCCTGGCACTAGGTAATTTATGCAAGTCTCTTATAGGCTACAGATAACGGCAGTTAACGTAAATAATTTGCTACATAATTGTTAAAGTGTAGCACCTTCACACTAGGCAGGTAATTTTACCAGACTTAAACATTATGCGAGCGTTGCTTGCTCTTTAAAATATGATTCAGCAAAAAGGAGGAGCCTTTTTCTATAGCTTAGAAAGTGCTCTGCTCCTTTTAATTAAGATTCAACATCCACTTCAACCTTTTACAAAAACGATGATAAGACGGCCTCATTTCCACTTTTCTTTCTGTCCCTTAACTAAGAAACAGGAAAGGAAGAGGACGGAAATTAAACAATTATCTTACTCTTCTATTTCTTTCATTCCAACCTTTGTTTCTTTTTCTTTCTTATTCCGGAATAAAATATGGCAAATTGCTTTTTGTACATTCATTTTGCTTCTTTAAATGAAGACTGACAAAAAGAAATCTGCTTCTGTATGTACCTTTTCCATTTAAATCAAGAAAGAAAATACAGTAGAAGCTCGAAATAACGTGGTTCAAAATACCGCTGATTCGGATTTAACGCGGGGGAATGTACGTCCCCCTAAAATATTCCGTATTTTTTATTAATTTTTTATTTTTGAAAGTTGAGTTTAAAATTGTCTTCAAAGGGCGGTACTGGAATCTACCTTTCGCCACCCCCAGCGTTGACCTTGGGCACTGCATTGCTAAGAATTTCCTGAAATAACGACACATGCACCGGAAGAAGATATTCTGCATGTCAGTGAAGTGATATAGATAAGTAGCATAAACAAGATGATTCTGTGTATAGAGGAGCAAAATGAATCGAACAGTATTCATCTCTGTCTTGATACAATCAAAGAATACGCGGAGAATTTTACTCTCTTATTTCTCTACATACAATCTCCAAGTTTTTTCCTGTCCTACGTAGAGCTTCTGCTGTCCTCTTCTTCCTTTATCCGTCTACTCTTTGTGTAAGCCAGAATGCTTCCTCTCCCTCAAATTTATCTTTAAAAGATGTAATAATGTTCCTTATCTTCTTGCCTCTCCGGAAAAAGGAAAGCTTTTATTCTTTATTTTAATAGCTTAGAGACCATAACCCAACTACTAAATTGTTAAACGATTGTTATCAATGACTACTAAAGAGTACGTACGCTCAAAATCATTTTATTCTGTACAGGGTTATCTGAATGACAAATTAATCCTGTTAATGTTTATGTAGCTTTGTAAGTAGTCTTCAGGTTCTTTAGTGACACAGTTCCGTTGAGAAAATATTAGATGTCGTCTTGGACTAGTACTATGGGTTCATTTTCGAACATTCATATCCTGAAAGCTGAAGGAAAGAAAACAAAAAGGAACAATTCACCTCATTTCAAGACCTGCTTTTGCAGAATTCATTTTGGGTAACTTCCGCCAGAATCCCAAACATTCTGCTGGTCGGTTTTCCTGCTGCTTTACCTGTAGAAAAATAATCTCTCTTAGCTTGCTTACTTTCTCTCAAGGTCCAATATCATGTTCCGAATAAACTGATAAATATGCACATGCAAGTTTTGACTGCGTGGGTACGGAAGTTCCCCAGGAATGTGTCCTAGCACCTCCATCACGTCAAGCAGTCACAAAATACGAGTCTCAGCTGTTACCACTTCACATACCGGAAGTCTTGACTTAACCCGTTCATTCAGGAACCTGATAGCGCCCCAGCTGATCAGCAGCAGATTTATATGACTAGTGTCTGAAGGGTTGACATCCCCTTCAGCGTGGGAAGTTAGGTGTGCTTAAGCTGTCATGTTCAAAGTGGCAGATGGTGTTTGTAATTTAGTTTAGATACCTTCTTGTGATGTCTGAAAAAATTGTACTAAAATCTTCAGCACTCATTCTGTTGCTCAAACGTGCCTACATCAAGAACTCTTTAAATAGAAAACTTTCAGGGACCGTAACTAAGCGTAAGCGTAAACGTAAATGCTAGGGACTAGTAATGCAATTAATACGCGATCGTTTTTTTTTTTTTTTTTTTTTTTTTTTCCCTTCCCCTCCCTTTCTCAGCCTTCGATATACCAACACCATTGCACTGCCTCTGTAATCTGGTGGTTAGCACGCTAAAGTTAAAATCGAGAGGTCCAGGGTTGAATTCCAGGCTGGGGGGTAAGAATTTTACTTTAGCCAGATTATTCTCAATTGTGTGTTTTAACGAAACTTACAGTAAGAGTTGGTCGGTTTACCAGTTATGCAAAAGTCATAAAGAGTAAACAGGACTACATGCTCTATAGCTAGAAAATTCGAAATATACATTTCATTTGTATAGAAAATATCCTAAATATTTATTTTAATCAAAATTGTTAGAGCCATTTGTGTGAAAATCAAAAATTTCGAAAAATTTTTCAAGTAAAGAGTAGCTCGGGGTGGAGAAATTTTCTTCAAAATCGTCATATCGCATCCCTAAAAGGTATTAAATTTAAATGCCAACGACTTTTCGTTTTTGAGTTATGCTGTTCACCGACACACACACACACACACACACACACACACACACACACACACAGAGAGAGATAGAGAGCTTTTTCTATTTTTTTTTTTTTTTTTTTTTTCATTCAGGGGGATCCAAAACACATTTCTGGTGAAATTTTGGGATCAAATTTTTGGATAGAATACAATACTTCCTTTATTTAATATACATAGTAGATAAAGTAAAAAACCGCTGATATGGGGGCATACAAATGGAACACTTTAATAACGTGAAACAGCGCCTGCAGTTAAATAGTTTCGTTTCACTAATCGGCAGTATAACACAGAGACATAGTCATTCCTACTGATATGAATACACAAGAATATTATCAGCTTCAGGAAGATGCACAAAGAAATTGTGAATATCCATGCCACACAAGTTATCAATGGGGACTATTTATCATACTTAATGGTACTCCTGAGTACGTAAGTACGTAAGTGAAAAACTTAAACTCGAGTGTAAAGTGCTTCTACACCTGCAGGGAGCCTACAGTACAGGGATTATCATTATCTTGTTACGTTAATTGTACAGAATTGGAACAGGGCAGTAGTATTGTCTCCCTGGTGGGCTGTGACCCCACACTTGTTGTAAGATCCCCTCTTCTAACTTTTTTGTGGGACTTTCTCCTCCCACACCAGCTTCTCGCGCCGTTCCCAGAGGACAACGTGCAAGAAGTTAACTCTATAAAAACAAGTGACGTGAGTCAGGCGACATATGTGGGATGTTATGTTCCACATGTTCTCTCGAGACAGCAGGGCTAGCCCGTACAGTATATTTCATAAGGTTAAAGCGAGGGCGACGACAAGGATATGCCTGTGGTAGACAACATACCTTCTGTTCAAACACCACGTCTCTGGTATAGCTACTTACTTTCATATCAATATGTATGTCACTTCCAATTACTCTTAACTTTTCCAGAAGCGAGGTCTCCTCAATGGAAAATGAATAGGAACCATTTACATTCAGCGTTGTTTAATATTATACCCATGAGGATATTACTACTGCCTACTAAATTTGGTGTCTGCTTGCATGCAGTGAAAAAAAAAAAAAAATCCGATGATGCAGTCACATGACTTTCTCACTCTTGTAATACAAACTATTTTTAAAAACGCTTATTCTTCTTATCTGCTTCATGTTAATTAGCGTAACCTTTTTATTTTCTCTACTACGCATATTAAGTAGATCCAAAAAGTCGATGTCAAGATTTCACCGGAAATATGTGTTTCGAGGCCCCCAGAATACAAAAAGGCATTTTTAGAAAAAGATCTGTGCGTGTATGTGTTAAATACAAAGTTGGTATTTCAGTTTAATATCATTCAAGGATGCGACACTAAAATTTTCAAGAAAATTCCTCCACCCAAAAATACCCTTTACATGGAACATTTTTCGAAAATTTTGATTGTCTCATAAATGGCTCTAACGATTTTTATTAACATGTCATACATTTGAGATATTTTTATAGGAAAGAAATGTACATTTTGAATTTTCTCCCTATAGTTCACTTATTCCTGTTTAGCTCTTATGGCTTTTGCACAACTGGTAAACTGTAAGATGTAAAAAATGTAGATCTCCTTAAAACACAAAAGTTATCTCCAAAGTATTTTTTTGTGGAGTGAACCATTTCGGAGATATTCTTGGTTATTTTTGTGAGTTTTGCAATAATTAAAACTTTTCTTTAAAAGATCTGACTAACGCCCAAAGCCTGCTGTATTCCCATATTCTCCTTGCACCTAAAACAAAATCAGTAATAAGATATTTTGCAAATCTCCACTAACGTGAAGAAGATAAAGGAATAAGAGTTTGTAAGAATAGTTAGTACAAGAGTAGAGAAAGTCAGTGAATCCAGCACATCAGAAGATAGGTGTTTCAACGTATTCTTGTGCAAGATTGTCACGTTATCGAATACGTTTCTGGTAGCAGCATGAAGTGTGTGTGTGTAGATGTAAATTTCTGTTCGTTAACTTTGTTACATAGGTAAACCTCCTGTGCTATTTAAACACCTTCTTTTGAGCGAACCCACCTGCGTCTTTAACAAATAGGGGGATGTCCTAATAAGGAATGCAAGAAGTTGTCGTCGGGCTGCCAGGCACGAGTCGTTCATGCAAGTAATTTGTCTTTACTAGAAGATGTTGGCCTTCTGCAAGCCGCCTAGGTGACAAAAAGAAACAGGATGTACTTAAAACAAAACATCGCGAACTTCTCCTGCGGTTTCACTGGTCCATTTACTACAGAACTTGCAGTTTTAGGGGATACTGTGTACAAAAGTGTCATCGCTTTTCTAATAAGATAACTTTTATGCTTAAAATAAACACAGCATCCCACTTTTACTTTCTCTATTACGTAGTTGAAGTATAGTATTCAACCCAAAATTCGATGTCGAGATTTTACGGAAATATATCCAAACAGAAGCATTATTAGATAAAAGGTCCGTGTTTGTGTCTGTGTGTGTATGTCTTTCAAAACCAAAGTTGATATTTAAGTTTAATATCTGTCAAGGATGCGGCATGAAGATTTTTGAAAACAATTGCTCCACCTTAAACTACCCTTTACATAGAAAATTTTTCGAAAATTTTGATTTTTCTTAAAAATGGCTTAACATTTTGATTAAAATAGCATACGCTTAAGATATATTTACCGCAAATGAAATGCATATTTTAAATGTTTTTACTTAGCCAAAGTAGTCCTGTTTACTAAGTAAATAATTTAGATTTCGATAAAACACACAATTTATATCTAATGCAATTCTTTGTGAGTGAAACCATTTCAGAGATATTCTTGCCATTTGTTTGCATTTTGCAATGCTTATACTCCTCTCTCTAGGCCATGCAAAGAGACTGGAATTTAAAAGCCCCTGCATAGCGACTTGCTTTAAAACATTTGACCACTTAAAACCTATGATATTTCCATAATACCCTAGCACCTTTAAGAAAATTATATGAAGTGGATAGAGGAAAAAGTGTTATAGTTTGCACAAGAGTGAGTAGAGAATGCCATGTGAGTGCAGCACATCAGATTTTTTTTATTTATATGCAGGTTGCATAAATATGTGGAAAAGTTCTGTGGGATTTTAAAGAGAAATCAAGCCAATATTTTCATGTAAACATATAATTTTCCCAAGTATCTAAGTACGTTAGTCTTGGGATTTTTATCAGCCTATAAAAGAGTGTTGGATAATGGAAAATCATGGAAGATCAAGGAGCACGACAACATCATAAGATTTCCTCTTATTTTGTAACATTTGTAACAATCCGCGCAGCGTTATTAACCCAGCATTCCTAGCACAACAGCGTAGGGTATTTAAGAGGCCAAAGCTTTGTTGATATGTTGACACTCTAGCCGTAATCTTTCTCAGAAGGCTCTGGCACTGCTGATGTCAAACAAATTTCTTATATTCTCGTGAGAGGAACACAATACCTACATTTGTAATAAGAGACTTTGGAGCTGCACCAGGTTTAGTACGCGAGTAATCGAGATTTCCTTGAAGGTTTACCGGGATACCATATCAGATGGG
Source organism: Tenodera sinensis (assembly GCA_030765045.1). NCBI lineage: Eukaryota > Metazoa > Arthropoda > Insecta > Mantodea > Mantidae > Tenodera > Tenodera sinensis. The sequence goes on along the minus strand of CM060965.1, from coordinate 36,629,239 downwards.
ATTTAATGCGCGTGCGGATATCTCAAGTGATAAGCGGAGAGCCAATTCGTGATTCGTGATTTGGGTGTGGCGTTGGAGTTCACAAGTCTGGCTCAACATACGCGGGTCGCAAAGCAAACTCAAAAGTAATTACACAACAGCGCAAGGTGTGGCAACCTTCTGATTGATGCTGTGCCATTAAATTTTGTGTCGGCCATAAACACGCTTAATAGAACATCACTTTCAGAATGATCTGCACTTCGATATTCAGCCCCAAAATTCACCGAAATACACTCAACAAACATGTTCGCATTTTGAATGCATTTCTCCACATCTCACAAATTGCTTTTATGACGATATGATGGCAGGCTGCATGGTGCGAGTACCTCAGCTCCTCGCCTAGGCCATTAGGAGAACTAATAAGCAGGGCCCGGATGTTTATTAAATGTCATAGTTTTCGTTTGTGGTCTTTGCCCATGGAAAATATAAGTGAAGCACGATTTTCTCAATGGTGATTAAAATTATACAACTCTTATGGGCCATATAAAGTCATGTTTAGTCGGTCAGTGAGTGTAAACTAGCTGTGTGTGTGTGTGTGTGTGTGTGTGTGTGCGCGCGCATGAGCGTCGCGAATGGGGGGCAAGGGGGGGGGGCCGCGGCCCCTCCTTGGAAGTTGGTGAACTTAATGTGCAATCAATTACTGACTATTAAACTGTTATTTTAATTAAGAACAATTGTTATTTAGCACAATTCAATACAGTTATCTGCAACAAATATTATAAATGTTGACAGTAAAATAATGAATTAATAATATCTGATTGCAAACTTCCAACATGTGCCCCCCACCCTGGAAAAAAGTCTGCCGACGCTCATGTGTGTGTGTCGTCGTGAGAAGATTCAACAAGTGCCGCGAGTGGTTATGCCGTCGTAATTAGGCTATGAGAGACAGAGGAAGTGAAGAAAGACACCGAAAGGACTAAGTAAGGTTGAGAAGAATAGTTGTGAGTTGTGTAACCGGAAGTGAAAAAAAAAACAACTGTGTATTAATGGTAACATTTTAGAAGGCAATAAAGTGCTAGAAAAGTAACCGGACTGATTTTTGTCGTTTTGCCACAATACGATCGAACCCAGGTCACCTTGGTAACGGACGAGTGGTCTAACCACTCGGCCACAGCGTCGCCCAGCCAGAAAGTACGATACTAAAATGAAACAGAGCAGCTCCCTCAACAATTCGATAGCGGAGTAGAAGAGGGCGCGGCTATAGCGAATTTCAGCCACCGTCTCCGCTGCCTCGGGCTTCAACTTTATTTCAACGACAGACAGACATTTCCAGTGAACGGGGAAGACTTATCAAATTTGCAGGCCGTTACAATCCGCAACGCTGGCACAAGGATGAGTCTGTTGATCTAATTTTCTCATGTGGAGGACAGGCTATATACCAGCGCCTTCGGACTTGTCCATTATTGTAGAAACTTCTTTTACGACATACGAGAAAATAGTACTTCACTTGGATACACGAAATGTTACTCAAGAAAATGTTTTATCCTTCAATAGAATACAATGCTTACTTTGTCATTTACTTCACGTGAACATTGGCAACACACATTGATGTGGAATGTATAGACCAGATGTCACAAGAAAGAAAAGAAGAAAGAAAAATCTGATGTGTTGCACTCTGTTGATTTTCTCTACTCTTGTACTAACCATCGTTACAGAATGTGTGTGCGTGCGTGTGTATGAGTGTGTGTAGGGCTTAAGAGACCATTGAGAAATTAGATCATTTGAACCCAGAAATCGATTAAAATTGAAACTGAGTTTTATTTACGGACGGTCTACTGTGGTAAACAGCTTCCCATTCTATACTAGGCGTGAAAGACCACTTAATTTTGTTCAGAGACCTCTTGACATTGTTTTACATGTTGTAAAGTTGCGACACGGGGCCACCGGCTTTACTTCCCTTCCGAAGGAAGCCATGCTAAGGATTTTTACACCCGAAAAAAACCATCGCACTCCGACGGATTTAACCCGCGACCTCGGAAAACGGGTTTGCAGTTGCCCAAGACCACGAACAGCGACTGGAAATCGATAGAGATTTTAGACTAGCTTATATGGAAACACTGTTAAATATGTACGATATTTAGGATCGTTTCTTAAAATGTCTGCTACTCGTAAATGCCAGAACGAAGACCAAATCTTGCGGATGCGCATGGAAAAACACATTTACACTGTTGGTCACAGACCCAAAACATAGGTGTTCCAAAAGTGTATTTTCTCTCATTGGGCTCTAAAAACTGTAAAATTGCTATATTAAACTTTAGGGCGTAGACCTGGCGCTAGGTACCGCCACTGAAGTCCCCACATGGGTTACCAGATGACAGCCAGTGATGATAAATACATTCACAGCTTCCCACGGCCAGATGAGAACATCTGAGACACCAGTATGTATGTATTTCAGTGGGGGATATTTGTTAGGAACCTGCTCGAAACCTGCTGTAGGGGAAGAAAACCATTAACTTCAAGCAGTAAAACGTCGTTAGAGCCATTCTTAAGAAAATCATGTCACATCCTTGGAAAATGCTGAACTAAAATGCCAAGTTTGGTAATTAACCTTTCAGTTCTGTTGTTCACAGACATTTGGACACACATACACACGTACGCGCGCGCGTATATAGATCTTTTTCTTCATGTTAGTCGAGATGAACATTTTGCTCATTTTTTTGCACGTGCAAGGAGAATATGGGGATACAGTAGGCTTTGAGCGATAAATAAATATTTTAAGCTTATCGCTATGAAGCCTTTGAAATTTCTTCCTCTTTGCATAGGCAAGAGATAAAAAGGCGAATAACGATCTTCCATTTGAAAAAAGTTAACTCACACAAGTAACAAGGAATATCTCGGAAATGCTTCATTCTACAAAAAATTAATTTGGACATAAATTGTATGTTTCAATGAGATCTACATTATTTGTACAGTAAGATTTGGTCTATCTCTTACGGTTTACGAGTTGTGGAAAAGTTATCAAGAGTAAACAGGGCTACATGGGCTACAGCGAGAAAGTTCTAAATACACATCTTATGTCCCATAAAAATATCTTAAACATATGGCATTTTAATCAAAATCGGTGGAGCAATTTTTTAGTAAATCAAAATTTGTTAGAAACTTTCCATGCAAAGGGTAGTTTAAGGTGGAGGAACATTCTTCAAAATCTTCGTGTTGCGTCCTTGAAAAATATTGAACTTGAATACCAACTTTCGCTTTTAACCGACTTTCCATTTTTACTTGAGAGAAAGAAAGTAGAAAACATTAAGATGGAAACAGAAAAAGAAGCAACTAAAGGCATAAATTATAACCTCAAAGGGAAGCAAGTGTAGAAAGCTCAAGGGAAATGTACGCCTTAACATTCTGAAGACGGAACTGCAAATCTTCGAGTGAAGGTAAAGATATACTTAAATAATAAAGACACAAGAACACTTAAAAAGAACAAAACAGAAACCAAAGATTGTCGTAAGGAAGAAAAGCAGTCAAGAAAAGAACACTATGTAAAACTAGGTGTAAGGAAGAGAGAGAGATACTTGTTCTCGAGTGTTGTGTTCCCCTCAGCAAACAAAGCAGAACACTCGTAACTGCTGTGTGTTTATTCCTTTCACGTTTCACCAAGTGTTTGCCTTCAATTCCCACTTAAAGAACCCACTACTAAACAAAATCCAAACCTCTCGGTTAGCGCAGCAAAATAAAACCTAGATGCGTGGGAGAGTGTTAATATTGGACTGTCTAAGCGCAGGACAAGAGCACTGCCATATTGGGTTCTATCTTTCGGCTAATGCTGTAATCCATTTGTTCCTTAATTCGAATGCATTTTGTCACAATTTAATGTTAAAATATCATGCAAAGTTTAATTTCTAGGTAATGCTTTGACTTTGGCACTTTTTTAATTTTATGGTATCAAAATACTTAGGTAAAAAATCTGATGTGTTACACTCACATGACTTTCTCTACTCTTGTACTAACCATTCCTACAAACTCTTATTCCTATATCTTCTTCGTGTTAGTTAAGATAAGCATTTGTACAAATTATCTTATTGCTTATTTCCTTGTAGGTGCAAGAGGAATATTAGAATACAGTAGACTTTGAGCGATAGTCAAATCTTTTAAAGCTTTGAGATTCCGTTCTGTTCTGTTAACATAAAAAGTGAACAACGATGTTCCATTTTATGAAAGTTTTAAGTTTTCCGAAACTCACACACATATCTCCAAAATGGTTCACCCTACAAGAAAATTTATTGAGACATAACCTGTATGTTTTAGCAAGATCTACATTTTTTTGTATAGTATGATTTGGTCTATCTTTAACGGTTTACCAGTTACGCAAAAGTCGTCCAGAGTAAATACGACTACAAAGGCTACAGCCAGAAAGTTGAAAATATACATTTTCGTTTGTCATAAAAATATCTCAAACATATGACATTGTAATCAAAATTGTTAGAGCCATTTTCAAAAAAATCAAAATTTTCGAAAAATTTTCCATGTAAAGGTAGTTTAGAGTGCGGCTATTTTCTTCAAAATCTTCGTGTCGCATCCTTGAAAGATATTAAACTTAAATACCAAATTCGGTTTTAACAACCACGGATCTCATTTTTGAGTTATGCTGTCCACAGACTGACACAGACACACACACGGACCTTTTTTTAAAAACGTTTTTTTTTTTTTTTTTTTTTTTTTTACTCAAAGGTCTCAAAACATATATTTCCGGTGAAATCTCGACATCGAATTTTTGGGTGGAATACAATACTTCCCCTATTTCCTAGTAGAGAAAGTAAAAAGGTAACGAAATAATTAAATTTCAACAATAGCTTTGTGAGTCTCTTAAGTGCCTTTTTATTAAGTTTGACTGAAAATTAGAAGTTAATTGGTCAAATATTTTAAAACATTTTGGGGCATTTCAAACGCAGAAAAATATCGAAAAAACGTTTTGGGAAAAACATTTAAAACTGGAATGCACATTGCAGTACTATGTTCGGGGATGTTTCAAAGGTAGCACAGAGAGAATAAATATTACCTATATTAGTAAATTGAAGTGGCCAAATGAAAGTGTACAGTACAAATATACTAAAAGACAAAAAACTCAATTTGTGCATTTTTCCCAAATTTTGATGCAATTTCACAGGTGAATTGCCTCGGAGGACTTATGTTAAACTTTGCCTTGAATACCTCTTAGGTGATACATGTTGCGACATCAACCACCGACAACCACGGCTCTAAAAGTGAACGTTAACTGTTTTAGGTGGTTGGGAGGTGACGTCATGGAGAAGTTTGCATGCCTGCTGAGAGGTAGGTTACCACGGTAAATCCCCATCACATAATCGGATTCCCTTGGCTCGCCTGATTCCCCATTGAATTACAAACACGAGAATCGCGTTACAGGCCTCTGACAAAACTAATGCAATTAACACGCGCCCCGTTATATGCGCCTGGCGTCGGTGACAATGTAGCATCGTCATGCCATCATGAGAATAATTTGGTTTACGAGTGGGTATTATCTAATGGCATAGTTGAGGCTTGGATAGCAATATTCAAGTGAAGCAAGCAAAAAATTGGGAATTTTGAGTTTGAGGAGCTCAGAGACGAAATTAGATAATCCATTCACTCTTGTTCTATAGATATTATCATTATTATTATCAATATTATTATTATTATTATTATTATTATTATTATTATTATTATTATTATTATTATTATTATTATTATTGTTGTTGTTGTTGTTGTTATTGTTATTGTTATTGTTATTGTTGTTCCTAACGTCTTAAAAATAAAGCCACGACGATACTCCAGTAATAAAAATAACAAAATATCTTAAAGCTAACCGCCCCTTGTACGTTTCTATTTACCTCTCTGATATCATTCCTAATTTTAGTCGCCGTCAGGAACGAAGGCGGTTGCGCAGTAGACAAATATCCAATGACGTCAGAGTCACGTGTTTTCTAGCCAACCAGACGTAGTCTGTTTCAAAGCGCGCGTCTGAGAGTGTTTGTAGTTTTACAGTGACGTAAGTTCACTCCGTTGTGTGATATTAAGTTCATTAACAGCTCCGAAGATGGCAGAAGCAGCAACATACAAAAAACAATTGCATTATTCACAGTCAAGCCAAGGAAATGGTGTACAAATACTTCCTAAGAAAGATGGGAAACAGTTGCAACGCAGCACTTCCCCTCTTTCCCCTACATGCGCGTTATCTGTCACCGCCATTGTTCCTGACGGTTACTATAATTGAAGTAAAACATTGTTCAGGTTTCGTAAAACGTATACATAAAACTGAAAGAATGATATTTGGGACACTGGCACAACATTTTGAAAAACCTGAAATTTAGGTTCTAGTTAAATAGAGGTACAAAATTTGAACTTTATCGAACTAACGGTTAATTTTAATAGCTTTGTAACCCATTAGCTGAGAATCTGTATAAAATAGTGGATTATAAAAAGTAGCGTTTAATTTTGCGAGTAGGAATGTTTACGTAACGAAAGTCACGAGTAAATAAAATCACTTTTAACACTTGTAGTATTTTTATTTTCTCTGCTACGTTTAGTAAATAGGGCAAGCATTGTAATCGATATAGATTACGCCGGAAATATGTTTTGGCACCCCCTGGTTAAAGAAAAACATTTTTTTAAAGAAAAAGGCCAATGGGTCAATGGTGCGTGTATGCCTACAAGCAGCATAACTCTAAAACGAAAAAACTAAAGTTGCTATTTAGGCTTGATATCCACCCAAAAGTACCATTTTACAATTTTGAAAATGTTTATTTTCACAAAAATGACGATTTTGATTAAAATACCATATGTTTGAGCTATTTTATGGCAAATGAAAAGTACGTTTTGAATTGTCTGGCTATAAAATAAAAATTTTCGAATAAAATAGCTTACCCACCTAGCGAAGTGAACAGTTTTCATTCATAACTAGCGCGTTAGTTGTTCGATGTTTTTAAAAATAAAGCATACTAGGAAATTGTCTCTTCTCCGGGGCATAAATATCATTTTGTTTGTATTCGAAACAGTTTTAGCAAGTTTCTGCTCTTTGCACCATATCGACTGTCTTCTTTGTTTGGAAACAGAAGGGAAAAGGAAGGAACAAGAACGCTGAAGAGATGAGAACAAAATGAGGGATAGAAAAAGTGGAAGAGAGAAAGCTACAAATAGTTAGGTTAGAATAGAATCGAGGATGAGAAAATGAGAGCAATTAGAAGCAGAAGATATACAAGAAAATCAGAGGAAACTAAGTCAGGTGAAACCATGGAAAACGAGAGATGATAAAGAAGTCAAAAGAAAAGAAAGTATGACAAAAGCAGCAAAAGAGCAACAAAGATGAAAGAGGAAGCAAACATCCTTTCCTGAAGGATTCAACAAATGATTGTGTTTACGCTGGTTCCAGGCCACCATTCAAAGAAAAGCCAGGTCTCAACACCTCTAGTGCCGATAAAGACTCAATGGCTCCTCTTTGTTAAGCTGCTTCTTACACCCATGTGTGAGAGAGAGATAGCAAATGTTATTTGTTACAGGTCCCCAAGCAAATCGTATGGAAAGCTAACGTTGTCTTATCTCAGTCCTGGGAAGGAAGTCTACATCGTTCCTCATGGTGCAGGCAAAGTACCGGGGAAACAGAAAGGCATGCTAATAAAGTGAGTTAGAAGTATAAAAGAGGAAAGTAATAAGAGGTGAAACAATAAAAATTACAATTAAACTGAAAAAAGAGGCATGGAAACTAAAAACAACGAAATATAAAGAACTGGTAACAAGCGGAAAGACAATTAAATCCGTTGAAAAAAAATTGAGGAAAATTACGTAAACAATTGAAAGAAGATACAACGATTACATAGGATGAGATAGGCAAAAAGTGAGTGAGTGAGTGAGTGCGTGAGTGAATGGAGCTTAAGGCCCATCGACGGTCATTTGGGCCCCGTTTTACAGAACGAGAAGAAATAACTAAGATATTTATAAACCATGAGTGAAGTGCACGTATAGTCATAAATTCAAGTTATGTGAAAGCTCAACTGTTTATAATAACATTATCTTACCTTTGGATATACCGCAAAATAAATGTAATAAATTAAAGTGAGAGTAAAGCCATTTTAACTGGGCGTTGTTCTTGTGGTGTCAAACAATTTTAAATCATGTCACATAATTGGTTGTTATTATTATGAATAATATATATAATATGCATGCCTAAGTAAACAGTCAATAAATCAATCAATGAACCTCAATTTCACTGATGAGTCGATTAGAGGCTTTATATTAATGCCATTCTTCCCGCATATGATTTATTTTCAAAAATGTATTCCACCTGTTGAGCCGTGAGCATAATCACGAAATATTGCTGCATCAAACAGTTTACTCGTGAATTGCAATTTGTGTTGAAGTCGGAAGAGATTAATATTAAAGCTTATAACAGTATCAGTCTCTACATAATATCCAGCTTTGCGTGATTTATAAGAGAATAAGCTTCGTGATTCATCGTGTCTTACGAAGGAGTATCGCGAATGCCGTTGACGTCACGGGCACAGGTGGTTGATAGCTGTCACTATGGTAATAAAACGTGCTTTACGGAAGGATTTTAGATAGATAAAAGTTCTACTTAGAATATACATTTGCACTGTACAGTGTCCATAGTAGTTAGGTAGAGGTAGAAAAATAGAGACGGAGGGGATTCCACACTGAGCCCTGTGGAGGCTATTGTGTGACAGAGCCCTGGAGGAAGGGATGAAGTGAGAGCGCTCTAGGGCGTGTTGGAAACCGGGCGAGTAGCGCGAGCCGGCGTGAGGGTCCCTAACGTGTTCTGGAGATTTATCTCAACCAGCCACACAACAGTTACAGTTTGCAAAGTTCTCATACACCAGCGCCAAACTCGCCCATTGTCATCACTTCCGACCCTAAAAGACTGGATAGAAATGAAGTTGAGATGAAATGGCGGGATGGGAAATTAGGAAGATGGAATTATCTTTCCCATCATTTGCCAGATGACCCTGGAATACCTCGGAAAAGAACTTAGCTTTGAGTCTAGTTCACGCCTCTGTATGCCCTTCTTTAATCCAAAAGTGAATATTTTATGCTTATTTGCATAAAACAGTTACATGTTTAAACTACGGAGTATTGACGATGCTCGTGACGTCACTTATACCTGTGAATTGTCCGAGAACAGAAAAGCCTGTAGATAATTTTGTTGGATTTTTTTGAGGATTGTGAGTTATGATTAGAGGGAACAGTAAGAAAAGCGGTGGTAACGCTTTCAGTTGTGGACACGCAGAACACTGAAGAAAACTTTGACGGAAACAATGAATGAGATTATTTACGGTTAAATCCAGAGAAAGTGTTGCAAACGGCAACCACGAACATAAAAACGAACAAATGAGGATGAAAAGTAGTCAGGCGAAGTAAAAGGGAAAGACAAAAATAGGTAAGAACAAGCAGAAATAAATGCAGGAAGAATGTAATCCAACAATGTGCTCAAATTGGATGACGTGGTTTTGGAACCGCGACAGTCCTTAAGAATGAATTGGAAGTCTTTGTCATTTAACCATTATGTGGGATATACAACAGCACTATGGGATCTTAAGAGAGTCCCAACCAAAAAAACCGAGCGGCTGTAAGGGAAAAAAGAACTTAAATGAAGCATAAGAATAAAAAGGACGAAGAACTTTCTTTAGGATGCTAACTGAACGATGAAGAGGGGTGAAAACTCGGGAGGACTCGGAGGAAACACAAAGGAATATGTTTATGAAAGAAAAGCATACAACGCATGGCACACACAAAGTTAACCCTTTGTAACTCCGCAGTGGAATTTGGGCAAAGAGGCGTAAAATACCAGATTATGGAATCCACAAACAAATGCATGAAAGATGGAGCCTGTTCTTTGTGATCGCAAGCACAAATGGGCCGCGTCCAGATGATTCACGTCTCTATCCTTTAAGTTGAACATCGCATCCTCGCAGGACATTAAACGTCACGTGAGTCAGTACCTACCGCTATTTTATTTGAGAGTTATGCCTCCATAGTTGTCTCCAACCTTGCGCAATTACACGGCAGGCGTGTTAAGTGATTCACTCTGACCGGAGAAAAGAATAAACTTACTGTGTAAACTACCACGTTAATGTTTAGCAGTGCCGTTTCCAACACCTCGAGAGAAATACGACAGGTTTTGTGCTGTCATCTGGTGGGGACAAAAACGACCGGCTTTAGTGCCTCCTCGCTGCTTAAATCATTTCATACTCAACGCAGTCGTTTTATATCGATATTTATCGCAGTGACATTTGACCGGGGACTCTCCAGTGCTGGTGCTGTCAACCTCTTCTCATAGATCCGTTCATATTTTTAAAGGTCCTCCTTCGCAGCTGTGGGCACAGTTTCGAGTTCTTAGGACAACGCGTTTCTTCCCTTCGTTCCTTCCTTTCTTTCTTGTCTGTTTGATTGCTTGTTTTTCCCCTCGTCTGCATCAAGCACTAGGGTAAAAATATTTTATATATGTAGACATTTCATCTCGACACACACGCACGTTCTGTGGTAGCGCACCAGCCTCTGGCGAGGAGGACCCGGTTCGATCCCCGGTACCGGTGTGGCGATTTTTCCCCCTCTGGAAGGTCCGGCACGGGGAGCACTCAGCCTCGTTAGGTCCCTGAGGGACCATTTGAGGAGCTACTTGATAAAGCAGTAGCGACTCCAGGTAGCGAAGTTCGCATAACCGGCTGGGAGGGCTCGGTGCGCTGACCACGTCCCACCCTCTAGTTCTACATCCCATTCATGGCGCCTGTACTATATATAAATATAGTATATATTATATATAAAAATTTATGTCATTTTGTGCTATTTTCGGAATATTTCAAATACAAGATCTTTTCTAAGCGTCATGTTTCCAAATTCGTGATTTTTATTTTTTCTCTTTCTTCCATCGCAATAGCGTGTTACAATGATGAATATGGCTGAACTTATGATTGGTGGAAAAAGTATAAAGTATCACATCACGATGGCAAGGTTCTTCTTAGACATAATTTTACAAACGTGAAAGCCAGGTGTTTGCCTGTGTAGCAAACACACTTGCATCAGCTGCCTGCAGTTGACATGCACATATGTATGGAATGTGGCTGTTCTCACCAAAAAGTAAACCGGAATATGCACTTGGGCAACTGTGAGTAGGTATAATATGTCCGGTTATGATTATTAGCTAGAAGTTCAGCTGTCCTGTCCACCGTCATGTTCCGCTTGACTGAATCCACTGACACAGTGAAGTCCTCGCTTGTCACAGCCAGCATCTCCCACTGACAGCTGTTTGCTTTCGTGGTACAAGTAATTCATTTTCCTGGTTCAAAGCTCTCACTCACAACCCACACCACAATTCCATCTCAAAACAAAATTTTATCTTCCAAATACCATGATCATTCAACTGAAAAATCAACATTTTTCATCACTGTATCAAAGAAAACATTCTTCTCTTGGTGCAAGATGTTTGTGGCATCTCATCTGCGCCTTTAGTTATTGACAGTAATGTTTTCGGTACCCAAAACAAACGCTCCTTCTTTCTGAGAAAACTTGCAGACTACAGACGATAGAAATGAATTCTTTAAGAACTAAAGTATGCACAAGGCTAGAGAGAGTAATTAATAAATATGAAACAATAGAGTGAAATATGTACATAAAATAGTGCTCTATTTTGCCTTTAGAACAACTGCCCCTTGGGAATGACGTTCACTTGTTAACTATTACTCTTTTAATTTTATATTGGGGTTTGCTTTTAAAATTACACACACATTTACACTCTCTATCACATGTCCATACTCAAGGGAGGGTAGGGAAAGAAACATTTCCACACTCCAGCCGAGAATCGAACCCGGCACCTCTTATTTAGAAGATTGCATATTGACCACCAGACCAAAGAGACAGTCGTCAAAAGCCTATAATGAGTCATGGCACGAAATTAGTGATGTAAAGAATTAACAAACGTTGCCAAACTAATATTTTCTTTAAAATAAGCAACAAATAAGCTTGCAGCATTTGAATTCTATTTCTTTTTCAATGTTCTTAGAAGTATTCTTATACGAAGAGCGTTCGGAAATGATTAACAATTGCGTTGTTTAAAAAATGCCGCTCCAGCTATAGGTGCTTGTTTGTTGTTAAGTAGAGGAAGCCATGGACAAGATGGAAGATGACATGGACAAAGACGGACTGCATGGTTTTTGTGAAAGGAAGGAGTTAAAAAAGGTGTGTGCACATTGCATTCTACGGGACTTGACACATGCCCAGGAGGGCAGAGTTGAAGTCTGTTGCGGCTGTTCGAAATGGTGAATGAAGATCCAGATATTTTTCAAGAAACTGGCGACGATGAGAAGAAAGTCCTTGCTCGATAACATGAAGGACGCACTGTAAGGTAAAAATTCGACGACAATAAGGAATTGCAGGAAGGTGTCCACGAGTGGGTACGCAGTACCTCCAAACAATGGTTCCGTGACGCAATAATGAAGTTCCCAGGAAGGTGGCAGCAGTGTATTGACACTGGTGGGGAGTATAGAGATATTTCATGTACAATGAATCATTTTATTAATAAATAAGGCATAAAAATATTAGTGTAAATAATTTTCGAACGCCCTTCGTAAAATTGACCTCTAAAATCATTAGAGGACAGAGTATCTAAGAAAAACTTATTTCCATGTTAAGTCCTAACTCCACTGATTTGATTTTCTCTCTTCATGCGCGCGCGCGCGCACACACACACACACACACACACACACACACACACACACACACACACACACACACACACACACACACACGCACACGCACACGCATACAACCGAAAGGAAAAGAGTTTAAAAAGGGGTAAGTGAACACAAATACGCAGTTTTTTTTTTAGTCCGCTAAGTACAGAAAAGGAACAAATGACGCTCCATTTTCAGCTCTGAATTTTAAAGAGTCCCGGCTCAAACTGTTCGTCTGAATCAACCAACTCTTTGTTCGAGAATACGCCTTTTGCTCTACCTTGATTTTTGTTGTGAGGTTTAACTGGAACAAGCGAGATGGAATTTATAGCACACGCTTGCCAACTACTGTACTCTCGAGATGCCCGACGAACCGTGACACACATGCAGCGCGTGCAGGTTCCCGGTTCGAGCATCATTTGCTTCCGGGCAACTCTTCATGGTACCTGCATATGGGCGTAGGCGATGTTGCTCTGTCATGGCACGCAATCATATCGTGGCGCACTCACATGACTTCCTCTACTCACACTTGCACAAACTATTCCCTTATTCTTCCATCTACTTCATGTTAACCGATATAAACATTTGTGTAAATAATTTTGTTACACATTTCTTTACAGGTAATAGGAATAGGGGAGTGCGGTACGCTTAACCTTTCCAGCCCAATGAGTCCAAATAGACCCATTAACTTTGTTTAACATTTGTTTGCGATCATATTTTGTTTACCACATAAATATTCAAAGCTTCACCTCTTACCACGACACCAAATAACACAAAGAAAAACAGAAATAGTATATGGAGGCAGTTTGATCAATTAATTAAGGAAGTTAATTACTACTTTATGATATTTATTTCTTACAAACTTTATATTCTTTCTTTTGGTTTTGAGATAGTCAATTGAATCCCGAGTTTCATTTTCTCTAGATAAACCGAATGCTTAGTAAGATTTCTGTTGATTATTTCACGAATAAAATAAGTCAAGTAATACATCCTAAAATGCATTTATAAAATAATAATTTTGTTGTAGCAAATGGATGCCAATCCGATATAAAAAAATATGTAAAGATTAAAATGAAAATGCCTAAAAGAATACCAAAAGTTGGCAACGCCAAGAAAAGAAAATTCATGTTGTAGTTATACGATGAAAACAATAAAACTAAAATTATGCCATTGGTAGGAAACGCAACTGTAACTAGTCGAAATTCAAAGCATTTCTAACCGGATAAGTCATATAACACGTGGGTTAAATAGTCCACTAATGCCTTTAGTTTGATGTAGTCCAATCAGCGCATGCGTATAAAGGAATAATCCGATATGGCGAATGAATTTATTCTTTTAGCTGCAGGGTGCCTTCTGCAGACTTTCCAATCTGCTGGTCGTCCTTAGCAATTACTGGCACGACCCAAACAATAAGAACTGTCGAGGAGAGGCTCTGCTACGTGTTCTGGAGACTTACTGGAATTGCTTTTGCATCTTGCGGATATTGAAAAACACTTTGGGCAGACACTGGCTATAAAACATTCCCTGGCGTTGGCGGGGTTATCTCCGGCAAGAACACAAAGAGCTAGGTCAAATCTTTTACGTGCTCAAGCTTTCCTGCAATTTCTTCCCCTTTCGCGGCACTTAATGGTACGAAAAATATGCTCAACAATCAGTATGATCAAACCTCAGCTAACAAATTGTGCAGAATTTAATTTACTACTCTCTCTCTCTACCTTTTCTGCATTCGACTAAACTTCTCCACATCAAAATTTCACCGGTGATTTATTTTTAAAATCTTTCGAAAACCACCCGCCCCAAAATAAAAAATGTATAATGTTTCTATCATGTGAATTTTAATCTCACGAAAGTTACGTTCAGTGGAACACCTAGGGGTAGAATTACTAGAGGTTGAGTATATACGGAGGGGATTCCACACTGAGCCAACTGTTGGGGTTATTGTATGTCAGACCACGGGAGGAAGGAATGAAGTGAGAACCCTTCACGGTCGTGTTGGAATACGGGCGATTAGCGCGAGCCAACGTGAGGGTCCCTAACGTGTGCTGGAGATTCTTCTACTCAACACCAGGGTTCGCCAAGCGGCCACCTGATAGGCGACTATAACGACACTCATTCGTCGAGTTCACAAAGTTCCCACACAGCAGCCCCAACCTCGCCCATCGACAACACTGAAAGACCGGATTGAAATGAAAGTGAAATTAAATTTGAGAGATGTAATTATCCTTACCATTATTTGCTTGTTGACCCAGGAAAACCTCCGAAAAAAACCCTTGGGTCAGGAAAGTCGGCCATGAGAGTCGAACCCATGACTTCCCGAATGTGAGCTTCATAAGTAACCGGGGAGCCATCTCGCTCGGAGGCGAACACATATTTTAAGGTTCTTCTTAAGTGCATTGCAGATGGATATGCTCGGGCCTCGGTAAATTCCGAAGTCGAAATGTTTCCAACAGTAGACAGTAACACTTCATATAGAGTATAGAGTTCAACAAGGGTTGTGAGGTATGGTAGAGGAATTTAGCTCCTTTCTTCACAGCGACGGGAGCCATTTATCGATTCGGTCGTAGTTATTCAACAGGACATCTACTCACGTATAGAAAACGAATTTAGTAAAATGCAAGGGTATCATGATTGTTTAATGAGGCCTTCCTAACTTCCCCTTCTTTACCCCTCTCCAAGAACTACAGTATTCATGCTACTGGCTGGACATAGCTATGACCAATGACATGAAATAAAAGTATTGGTTTTTTCTGGTCGTTCAGTAACTTGTTACTCATTAAGCTACAATTGTTTCAAAATCACTTTATTGCCCACACCCACGATACGGGTTACCCGAGGTAATCTACAACAATGACATACAACTTTCAACGCAGCAAGAGCAAAAATAAGTTACAAAACATGTTAGAAGCTTCGAATAATTTTTGAAATGCCAATAACTTTCTTAGAAATATAATTCATAGTTGAAAAACAGTGTTGAGTGGAGACGATGATCCTGGAATGTCCAAGAAATGGTGCGCGTCTTGCTAGTGGGGAACAGAGAGGACTGTTAAACACATTAATTCCCGGGCTTTGTGGGGAAGTGACGTTGTTAATGTTCGCACGTGAAGTGTTTCTCTTGAAACAACCGGATCAGCTCCCAATGAATGAATGTCTTACATTCTGACACTCCCTGTTTGTAGACCAGATAACTCGCACAAGCATTCCTCTGTTGTGGCGGTGGCTGGAAAGAGCAGCAGTTTAAGAACGTTACGTATTTCCCACTAAGGACTTCGCCACATTACATATAGAGTAATTTGCCAACCGTAAGCAGTTTTCCTGAAATAATTCCTGCAAACAAACTAAAGTGGTCTTCTACTTCTTCTTCTTCTTCTTCTTCTTCTTCTTCTTCTTCTTCTTCTTCTTCTTCTTCTTCTTCTTCTTCTTCTTCTTCTTCTTCTTCTTCTTCTTCTTCTTCTTCTTCCTTCCTCTTCTTCCTTCTTCTTCTCCTTCTTCTCCTTCTTCTTCTCCTTCTTCTCCTTCTTCTCCTTCTTCTTCTCCTTATTCTTCTCCTTCTTCTTCTCCTTCTTCTCCTTCTCCTCCTCCTCCTTCTTCTTCTTTGCCTGATTACCCTCCCCTTATGTAGGACTTACAAGCCAGTGCCTAGGGTCAGACGCCTGTCGGGGAGCACATGAACCTACGGCACGGACAGAGTAAAAACTTATATACAATGCTATATTTTTAAGATATTTGCATGGCAATGAAATGTATATCTTGAATTCTCTGCAAATAGCCTCTGTGTCCTCTTCGTTCTGGATGACCTTTGTATGACTGGTAAACCGTAAGAGACAGACAAAATTTCAGAACGCGAAAAATGCAAATGTAGTTACAGCACCCATTTTATGCCAAATACTATTTTTATGTCCTAGCCATGCAAAGAGAGTGGAATGTTAAATCCATCACATAGCAATCAACTCTTAAGCCTACTGTATTTTCCGATTCCTCTTGTATGTATAACTAAATATCAAATAACATGTATATCTTCTGCAAATGTTTATCTCAGTTAATATGAGCCCGCCTCTGTAGCGTGATGGTTAGCGCGTCTGCCTCACGTTCAAGAGGTCGCGAGTTCGAATCTCGCTTAGGGTAAGTTATCCGGGTAAGGTTTTTTTCCGAGGTTTTCCCTACCCTGAGAAGACGAATGTCGGATAACTTAAAGCTCCTTGGACCTCGGGCTCATTTGAGCATCATTTTACCCCCTTCATTTCATTCATTCGTCCGATATGACACAATGTTGGAGGACGTTAACTAAAAAAAAAAAAAGATCAGTTAACATGAAGCGGATTGGGGAATACGCATTTGTAAAAACAGTTTGTACAAGAGCAGAGAAAGTCATGTGAGTGCAACACAGTTTTTATTTATTTATTTTTTAATTAATTAATTTTTTATTTTCACTGTTTAAAAGCTTCGGTTTCTCACTAGATTGAGTACTGACGCAGTTGTAGTAAATGTTGCATTTATGGGAAACACGCTATACCAATTATGCCGTTTTCATTAATGTGCACAGTGTTGTCCGACTCGACCCCCAGAAGTTATTATACAAGAACAGTGACCCACGAACTAGTCATTCCATAAATTCTGCATAAAGGGAGTAAGTTAAACGTAACTAACAAAGAGGGTGCCCAGTTTTCTCTTTGTGGGAGAAGCATTTGCTGCAACTGGTGGTGGGTGCCTGCCCCTGTACAACAATGGACGCCGATGGGAAAAGTTTACATCAACATAACTTCCGTGTGAATGCACCCCGACCGTCGTCGCGTGTACAAGTAGTAACATATTGTTCAGTGCCACACGACAACACGCGACTGGGGGATGCTTTCCCACGCTGCTACTCTGTCCGCCCCACCCCTACAGTTCACTCTGTGAACAGATTATCTGCGTAAGATAAACGCACCATGCCGTGCTAATCCAAGTGCAAAGCCTGTAAGGTCGTCTTTCATTTGGTTCTGCACGCATGCGCAGATTCAGCCTTTCGCCACTGGCGAGAGGACGATGAATTATGCAAAACAAGCTATAGCAACACTTCAGAGTTTGTAACAAAAATACACACAATATAGGAAGTGTTTCAATGAGAGCAATGTTAGTCTAAAACTCGAGTTATTAAATAACCATGCTTTATGTATTTTCTTAATTTACTGTTGATGATTAACGCGATTTTGTCAGTAAAACATACATTCTTATAATGTATTTTGACCTTGTTTGCAGTTTTTTTAGGGAACTGCTTTACGTAAAAATGTTATATTAAAGAGTTTCAGGGATAATTTGTCAATGCATTACAAAAATGGTTAAAATTGGTACATAGTCGTGGGTAGTTTAAGCGACAATCCTTATAATTTTAGTTATTTTCTTATATATTTACAAAGTATTCTGAATCATTCTTTTCATGGGATCATAAATCGTTGTATAGTATTAAAAACGTAGTAAGGCTAAATAAGGAAGAAAGACGAACACTGTCATAAACATTTTTCAAGTGCGAGGAGTCCAGGTTCGTATTTCCGGAAGGGCTCGAGAAAATTATTGTGACAAAATGACAATTCGACAAATCCCGTCCAATTACGTTGGGTATTTGAAGAACATTAAAAGGGATAATTTCTAAAGCAGGTCATCAAGAGCCAAGAACAATAGCAGGAGCAAGATTAACGTGCTAATAGGCTCAGAAAAATGAGAAAAAAGGAGACTTCAAACAAAATAAAAATAATTCAAAACCTGAGTGCACGCTCAACTTACACAATTATGGTAAATTAATCTATAACTGGCACAACTATGCAATAAAAATAGGTGCTGCAAATTTAACAAAAAATTGAAACAGTATTAACGTGTAACATCGTTGTGAATTTTTGGGGACATTTGCTGGACCAAGTTTATATTGGCAGCAATGAGTGCAGCCCTCCAAGACGAAACCCTCATGCGGGTGGGCAAGTCAAGGACCCGAAGACCCTTGAACACCAGAAATGCAACGACTCGCTCATTCACAACCTGTCAGACCTCCCCTCCATAACCGACCCTTCACTAAGGAACATTTTGAGGGAGCTGTTTGTCTTGGAAATTCAGGCTAGGATATTGTTAGCGTTAAAGCGAGATTCTGACACCACGCGATATGCTCTTCTTTACTGAAAATATCGCCGAAGGAATATGTATTCTCCGAGAGGAAGTTAAGTCATTTCCTGCAGCCTTTCTCCGGCAAAATCAGCAACCGACGATGTCTGTTTGACATGAAAGTTCAGATTTATCAAGATGGATGTTCGTAACATCTAAAATTACGTACAAAAAACTACCATGTGTTACATTCATCACTCACCCTTCTACAAACTTTTCTTATAAAAGTTTATTCTCCTATCTACTTCTTAATCGATATAATTGTTTGCACAGATGCTTTTATCAGTTTTATCACAAGTTTCGTTAAAAGTTATGGCTCAATGATGGCTTTGAAACTCCAATCTTCGCACCAAATAAAAGAAACAGATGATCAATATTTATTTGAATATTCAACCCATTAATAAAGAATGTCTTGGAAATGGTTAATGTCACAAAAATGTTTTTGAAATAAATTGCATGCTTAAATCAGATCTACATTTTTCCGTAGCTACTAACTTTTGGTCTACCTGTTACATTTCATTGATTTTACAAAACACAAAATTCATTCGGAATGAAGCACATTTCATGGGCTATTCGCAGAAAATTCATGACGTGAATTTTATTTTTCGTGCAATTATCTTACAAACATGGTACCGTAATAAAAATCCCTCTATCCATTTTTGGGAAAATATTTTTAAAATCAATATAAAGGGTCGCTTGGGTGGGGGAAATTTTTTGAAAACTTCGTATAGCATTCTTGGATAATACTGAACACTAATCTCCAGTTTAGTTATAGTTGTTGCATTATGCTGCTCACAGACGTACATAGACCCTTTGTATAAACAAGTTTCTTTTAGGGGACTTCAAAACGAATACTTACGGTGAAATTCTGTATTTAATTTTTGAGCGGAATACTTACTATACATAGATGCTAATTTGGGGCATCATTTAGAGGGAGCAGGGGATCCAATCACACCCTTAAGTTGTAAGAAGTAAAATCTATAATATACACGTATATATTATTTATAAAATATATAATTAAAAATAAATAATTAAGCTACTGGTTATCATTGCGCTACCAATAGAAAAGTTACGACAGTTGTACTTTTAGAGCAAATATTTTATATAATTTGGAAACCCTCTCCCAACGAGTAGAAACCGAAGTGATACTTCTATTTGATACTAATTGCTCCCACAACACACTCTGCCACTTTCATTAATTGACAAATAATGTATTTATAATTCCTTTTCTTAAATATCCATGCATTACTCTAGAGAAATGCACACTTATCTAAACATTAGGAAACGTCACTTCGAATAGTTACCATTGTAGTGATTCGCACATCTTACAGATATGAATTGATGCCATTGGCAGACTTATTTACCTAAGGCACATTTTACCTTCTTTGTGATTGTATGTTTATTCTCCCATAAAATGAATGCCTGCTACAATGAGATACATACTATTCATCCCTTCAAAGAAAGCTGTTCTGTTTGGGTTTCCATCATCTATCTACCGAAACTTTTTAGCTTCGTATAGATAATGCCCCTTCCCAAAAAGAAACTAAGAGAATATAAAGAAGATAGAGTAAAGCAAATTATTTTCCTTCTCCTCTTCTTCACTCAGTCTTGAAGGAGAGATAATCGCATTGCCTCTACTCCTTTCCCCGTTCTTTTATTTAAATCAATACCACCGTGAATCCTTCGACCTGATCTCTGGTTATGCGTTATTCTTATGTTAATGTAGCGGTGAGGCAAACCGCGGACCGCAAACCGTATTCTGACGCACGGCTCCAGGAAAGTGATACACCGCCTATAGAAAGAATATACAACGGAGAACACCTCGGAAACTGCGTCCTGCATAACGGCTAACACCCCTAAGAGGCACAGGCCACAGAGAGACACGGAAGTCCGTAACCGCTCCAGGCTCAAAGACCCGTCCCACTACTGGTAGGTACTGCCTATAGAGGACGATGAACGACCAGTCAACCAAGCAGCCTACTGATATCCATGGGAGAGTACTCTTTCCGCACTAGCATCGCTGTAACCTGAAAGATGACAAGGAACCGGAATGATGGAAAGGAAATCGTGGTAGATGAATATCACCCCAGCATTCGTCTCCGACCAGATAAAAGTACGAAAAACCTAAAGTCAGAGTGAGTGGTCGACGGGAATCAAATCCGGACACAAAGAAGATAACTTAAGTGTGATAAAGTTAGTAACGAATCAACAGTGATTAGCAGCGTACAACGTTTCGTTCGACATCACCTACTCGGTTAGTGAGCACTAAAAAAATGAACGATATTCATTATAAGCTTAAAAATGCCACTATGAAAAATATTTATTTTATTTCGAACTAAAGCACATTGCAAACATTAAACGGCACGTCTACGTATGTGTTGATAAGTACTTGTCACGGCCAAATCCGACGTTAAATATTGAGAGTGAGTGAGTGAGTGAGTGAGTGAGTGAGTGAGTGAGTGAGTGAGTGAGTGAGTGAGTGAGTGAGTGAGTGTTCCCGAGACAAGCAAACCCAAAGGAGGTATAGTTTAGGAACCCAACTTCCTGGGTGAATATGCTCAAACCTCGTACTTTGGAACAGGTAGCTGCCATGCAATTTTTTCGCAACTCGAGGATGTTTGTTTTAATTACTTTTATGATGAATTATTTTAGTTACATTTTTTGTAATATTGTAAATTACTCACAACGAAGCCTTTTGCCATCAGAGTATCAATATCAGAAAATAAATGTAAAACATGTTGAAAGCTCTCTTTGTTCCCCGATTCGATTAGTGATGCTTGAATATCCCTGAAGATTAGGTTTTACACTCAAGTGAACTGTTGCAACACTAATTACACCCCAATTTTAATCAATCTTTTTACAAAAGTCTGTACAGCGCTGATGAAGAAAGGATCTCCTGACAACAAAGAATCTCATTTTCATAGCCTATCAATCACCAGCGTATCCACTCTTTGTTAGCACATAATTCTATTTGCAGTGGCTTTAGATGTTCGTGTGCAAGAACTTCTGACGTACGCCGCCAGGATCGCTGTTGTGGCTGATTGTTGCTGTGGTATGTAAAACAAAATACATTCACTGCGCGCAGAAGACGAATTACCTTGTTTCAATTATTTCTCAGTCAAGTTTATCTTGTTAAACGTATGGCAGTAAAAGAATAAAGAATCTGTTCATTAAATCGCCATCTACAAGTCGAAATGTTAATATCGCATTAGTGCTTTGTTGCAAGTTGTGATGGATTAGTGGCTAACTGCTTTTCGGTGTTGACAGGCTAATGGTTGAGGTTATAGCCGGCAAGCTGCAAAATCGTGTACACATTGACAGTGACCAATGCATCCTTGCCTTCAATAATGTTGTTGGTAAAACTACAAGTTTGGTGGAGTTGTCCGAACTTTGCAAATATAAAGGTTACTCTAATTATAAAAGTTGTAGGATATTCACTAATCTATTGTATTAGAATGAGTTGCTGTGTCAGCCCAAATTCCTCAATTGCTTCTAGATTTTTACTTGTAAATTATAATACGGCCCTGGTGGCTCAGAGGTATATTCCAGCTATTTAAATTAATATCTACGTTTGATTAAGTGCGTGTAAAAAACATGGGTCATTAAAGAAACAGAAATATGGAAGAGCTTAGTGAAGTACATCTACTGCGTTTCCATGAGGAATTCAAATTGATTTGAGTTCTCATTCCCGGATTGAATACTTTGTGGAAACGCGGATTCAGATCGAAATTTTGTTCCATCGAAACACTTGCTAGATTCAAATCGATATGAATGCGCAAAGATGCTAACTTCTACTGTACTCGTAACACGCTACACGTTTGTCATTTTGTTTTTCTAGTGAAAGTGGTTTAATAAAACACAACAGCCATTTTTGTACTATCTTTAATCTCGCAACATATTCTTCTAAAAAAATTCATTAACCTCAAAATCTACTTAAAATACGCAGAAAACATACTTTTTACAGGTTCCCCAACATAAACGAAGCGAGCAACATAAAAGTTTGAATTATTTATGCATGAGCCTGTGTATCCAAATCGATCTAATTCCGCATTGAATTCAACCTGGAAAAGCGGATCGTATTGAGAATGGGATTTCACTCAAATTTATTTAAATTCCCCATGGAAACGCAGTGTTTGTTGGGGTATGGCACATATAACTGATGCTGCAATGAAGTGAAGTTAACCTTTGGAAGTATGAGAAGCATGTAGATGGCGTAAAACGGAGAAACAAAATAAGCAAGGAAGCAGTTTTAGAAAGAGGAAAAGCAATACCGTGTGAAATTATACGCATAGAATTATCCCTCTTAGAAAACATTGATTCCGCAGGAAAATGCAGACAATTAAGTTTTTTGATATCATGGTCCACGAAATTCAGTGCGATTTGGTAAAACTGGTGGGTAATATAAGAGCCGTATTTTTATTAACCCTAGTTTTACATTTGCCTCACTCTATTGTGAAATTTATTTTATGGTTATTTGGCACGAAATGTACTAGCTTTCACAAAAGGCAGTTGTGATGCGGTGATTTAAAGCAATAGTTGTCCTCTAAACTCCAGCTTATTCCTCTGACGTCATTTAACAAACAGCGCTGAGTTTTAAACAACACATTTTAGCTTAAAATAGAACCTTTAGAATATAAATAACAAATTTTATTTTTCCTTGAGAAACACACTGACATATATGTGACATTATTTACTCTAAAGCTTTCTAATACTTGTCTTAGACTCTATAGAACTTGTCCTATGAACAGTCTATCAAGCCCACTTTCCTTGACTTAATTTTGTATAGCTAGGAAACCATAAACACTGCAGGAAATATGTAGAGCTCGTTGAGACGCCCAGTTTATCAGCTTTTCGTAGCGTTAGCCGTTTTCGAAATATCCCATGTAGCAGATTTGCACCCTTTGCAAATGTGATGGTAATCTAACCAACACGCTGAAAGTTTGCAATTCTTTACATCGTAGGAGCTTGTTGCCAGCAATAAAATCTGACTGGTGTTTTCACATGTTTTATGTCACTAAGGACTTACTGATTAATTTAAAATTATTATTAGGCAAAAATGTATCTTAACGTGAAGTGGATAGAAAAAAAATATAAGAATGCACAATAGATATATGTTACTTTCTCATTGATAAAGTTGTGTGAATGTATCCAAGCACATACATAGCAGACAGAGAAGGTATTAAACGCCTCCCAAAAAAATTTCACATACATGTTTTCAGATCTCGAAATTAAAAAAAATGTTTCTTTCTATTACCGTTAGTGTAGAAAATGGCTCTGACGATTGTATTGAATTTTATAGAAAATGAAATGATATCTTCAATTTTCTAGGCATAGCCCAGAAGTCGTCTTCATTCTAGATGAATTTTGCATAACTCATAAACCGTAAGAGATATATTCTTACTACACAAAAAACTAAAATCTCGTTAAAGCACACAATGCGGCAAGATTGTATTTGTTTGCGGATCTTGAACGTAATTACGTTAAAGTAAGTTTGCCTCGGCTATGACTCTTTGATCTCTTGGGTGATTAGAGAGGTTAGGTTCTGAAACAATTAACATTCAAGTTTTTCGTTACTATCCTGCGAACATTTATTTTCCTTGCCACATAAAATCAATATTACAGCTAAGACTATCACTTTAGCAACCACATATGTCTATTGCGTATTTCTGATTACTCGCAATACTGACATTCCCGATTATTACTTCTTTGAGCTTATGAACTTCACATTGTAACTCTCGAATGCCGAGTAGAATGACATTATTTATAACTGGAGTGAACGGAATGTCGGCCGCTCGGACGCGAATCTGTCGGTTTTGTTAGAATCATCCCCCGGTTTTCCGTTTCCTATCGGCGTTTTTTATACTCTTATTGGTGGCGACCTATTCTAATTTCGTGATTCCCGAATGTCCACCAATAAGGTAATTCTTGTCTCAAAATGCATCGCTATTAGAATGAACAAAAGACTAAAAATTCTCCACGTGGCTTTGTTCCTATTGTGTGGTGACCTTGTGCTAATAGCTGTTTTTCCCTAATACTGAATGCTACACGGCCTGCAAGCCTTTCGTGCCTTTTGAATACATAGTTTTGATGGCTATTACTATAGTAATTAATATTTGCTTCTTCGTAGAGATAACCATTTCCGAGATATTTCTTATCTTGTTATTGATTTGCATTAACAAATATTGTACTTTTTCTCAAATAAAAAGTCATTGGTGTTTTAAATATCCTAGCCATACAAAGAGAATGGAGTTGCTTTTTTTACACAGCTTTCACATAGCGATCAGCTCTTAAAATACTGCCGCTACATATCTACAATGGTCTATCTCCATTATCATGTAGTAGATAGAAGAATAAGCATTTGTAAGAACAGTTAATACAAGAGTGAGCAGAGAAGGTCATGATGTCAGATTGGTCATAGCATACATACATTTTTGCACTTGAGGTATAGGAGTTGGTGAACTTGTATGGTTTGTTTGGGAAATGCAAGGTGCTGTGATGAAGTTGCTGTTTTAGATGTAGCAAGGGAATAACAAAGGCCGGGAAGCCCTAATAATGCTTTGTCTGGTCCAGATCTCGTGTGGGCCACCTGCCCGCATGGTGTACCTTACACCGCACTCCAAGCACGCTTCTCTAGAGGGTGGTAACCTACCTACCTACCCTCCTTCCTTCCTTTGAATAATGAGGGTGCAGCGTCTCAACGCCGACCTTGTCTTGCCAGCACTTGATGGATATACAACACTCTCTTTCCTGTGAGGGTGCATTAACATAACACAAAAGTGTTGATTTGTTGTAAACGTCGCTTCAAACACATTGTCATACTACGTACCTATAACGTGTTCTGACTTGAGAATTGGGGGAGAGAAACAGAGAAGGGGGGGGGGGGGGGCGAAACTGTCTCGTTGCTGGATTTTATTTTCCACTGTAACTTTTTACTTTCTCTACTGGTAAGTAGGGGAAATATTGTATTCCACCCAAAAATTCGATGTCGAGATTTCAGCGGAAATGTTTTGAGGCCCCCTGAATCTTAAAAAAAAAAATGCGTTTTTAGAAAAAGGTCCGTGTGTGTGTCTGTGTGTCAGTCTGTGTGTCTGTGTGTCTGTCAGACTGTGAACAGTATAACTCAAAAACGAAAAGTTGGTTAAAAACCAAAGTTGGTATTTAAGTTTAATGTCTTTCAAGGATGTGACACGAAGATTGTGAAGAAAATAGCCCCACCCTAAACTACCCTTTACATAGAAAATTTTTCGAAAATTTTGATTTTCTTGTAAATGGTTCTAACGATTTTGATTAAAATGTCATATGTTTGAGATATTTTTATGACAAATTAAATGTATATCTTGAATTTTCTGGCTATAGCCCCTGTAGTCGTATTTACTCTGGACGACTTTTGCATAACTGGTAAACCGTTAGAGATAGACCAAATCATACCATACAAAAAATGTAGATCTTGCTAAAATACACAATTTATGTCCCAATAAATTTTCTTGTAGGGTGAACCATTTCGGAGATACTCCTTGTTATGTGTGTGAGTTTCGGAAAAGGATCATCGTAGTTCATTTTTTTATATGTTAAGTTGGCAAAGGCAACAAAATCCCAAAGCTTTAAAACATTTGACTATCGCACAAAGTCTACTGTATTCTAATATTCCCCTTCTGCCTACAAGGAAATAAGCAATAAGATAAGTTATACAAATGTTTATCTTAACACGAAGAGTAGAGAAAGTCATGTGAGTGCAACACATCAGATTTTTTGATTATAATTTACGTTAAGAAGTATTTATAAATAAATATTTCATATAAATTTGGTTTTATACCTTATAATTTGTTTAACATTTTAATTCTCTGTGTTTTCTCTAACGAATGATGAGGTCAAAACTCATATTTCAAACCGTTCATCCGAGTAAGACTGGTTTATTTGCAAAAGTTTAGTGCAAATGCCAGTTTGTTACGCGTGGAACTGTTCAGTAAAAAAGGGAAAAAAAAACGAATTACGAACACTAGTGTTTTGTATTTTGCATTTTTTGTTCCATTTAACATATTTTATATTATGTCAAATCGGCAACTTTTTCCTTTGGAACAATTGCTCAACAGTAGGGTTGGAACCTTTATACAGCTAACGCGAAAAGAGGTGATCGCAAGTTACCTGCCACATGAACAGAGCGTGACGTCATTGCGCGCGTACAGTGAGAGCACAAACAACTGGGCTCACTGCCTATACTGCATACTGTCTCTGGAAAGTGTTCAGTAGTTCTACACACAAGGTAAAATGCCTCCAACACAAAAATTGAAATATTCACGTATTGCTGAACTTGTAGAATAAGTTGGGAGTGAATGTTTTACCGCAAATGTTGTTGCGTCGAATGTACCTAGCCTCCCGTGTGCTGCGATCATGTGACAGACTGACGCCTCCCCCACTTCTTATACTCCAAATTCCGAAACTTTTGTTTCCTGTATGAAGGTTCTCTCCCCACTCATCACTAATATGCTCACTTGCTTATAATGACCTTAATCTTTGGGTTGGTATTGCTTTTGGCCATACGTTAAATTTATACATACACTCACGCTTCCAGACTTGAGGCAGAGTTTGGAATAACCCTGGTCAAAGAAAACTGCACACCCTCCAATCGGAAAACGAACCGGGGCCCTCTGGATTTGGAGTCTAGCATGCTAACCACATAACCCCAGGGAGCAGACAAAACGTATTTTTGTAAATCATAGTCAACTATAAAACCATGAGTCCCTTTTAGTCAACAAAAAACTGAAAGGGGGAGACCAGTTAAGATACCTAACAACCCCTACACGTGTTTGGCCAGTCTGTTTAATTACATACATTACCAACGCGTGATATCAACCCCCATGAAACAAAACACAAACAGCCGTGATCACGCGCTAGAGGTCAGGTCAGTGTACCAGCTGTTGTTATTGCCGGCCTTCCACAAGGTCTCCTCGCGGCCTTCTTCCCGTGGGAAATACCTCGCTCTTCCTCAGGATATTCCTAAACCTCAGCAGTTCCAACAAATAGATGTCTCAGTATATTACCTTAACCATCGGAGAAACAAAATTGGCTCTTGGTCGTGTAAGTGTCACTGCCCCTAACTTTAGTAATCTTGGGTTCGATTATCGTCCAGGGAAATTTTTCTTTGATCGTACTCTCCAACGTTTTCAGGGTCTGGAAAACACGGTGAACGTGCCCCCACCTCCCCCCCCCCCAAAAAAAAGGACGAAGAAAAACATTGATATGATGCTCATACGACCTTCTCTACCCGCTATTCTACACACTATTTTTATCATAGCTTCTTGTTAATCGAAATAAATATTTGCATACATTATTTTATTATATCATTTCGTTGCAGGCACAAGACATACAAGAATATGGAACAACTCAAATCTTTAAAATGCGCATAGCTTAACGGTTTACCTATTGATTTTGTTAATTTTACATCCAGCTCAACTGTAATTTTTGTATCTTAATATAAACATTGTAATATTTTTTATTAAATGTGCTGAATAATATTTTAATAATTCCTATGATCGTGTGCGGTTTACCTTGTCAAATGCTTTTTGTAAATCCATAAATTCCTTATGGTGTTCTAGGTTAAATTCTCCGTTTCTATTTTCTTTACTACATAATTTCTTTACTACACAATTTCTCTACTAGGCAGAGTAAATAGGGGAAGTATTGTACTCGACCCAAAATTTCGATATCGAGGTTTCGCCAGAAATACATATTTTGAAGCCCCTCTGAATCAAAAAAAAAAAAAATGTCATAAAAAGTTCCGCGCTCGCGCGCGCGCGTGTGTGTGTATGTGTGCGCGCGCGTATGTGTCTGTGTGGCTGTCTGTGAACAGCAATCGCTCAAAGCCTACTGTATTCCCATATTATTCCTCTTGCACCTACAAGAAAATCAGTAGTACGATAATTTCTGCAAATGTTTCTCTCGACTAACTTGAAGAAGACAGACGAATAAGAGTTTGTAAGATTAGTCAGTACAACAGTAGAGACAGTCATCAGTCATTACGTTATTTCTGTTTTGTCTTTCTGTTTTAAACTTTACGTACTCGAACCCGGTCTGCCAACTTGGAGGTATATTTGTTTCCGCGACCTGGTTGCCTTTGCACGGGAAAGAATTGCGTTATATCCGTTTCTACCATGGCAAGTTGCACAAAAGAATAAAGATAAGTCGGAGTCTTGTTTCCTTTCGAGATAAATCGATACGGTGAAGGCGACATCGCGTACAGCATGCAGACCCTTGTTTTCCTGTATCAAATGTTTACCTGACCGGCGGGTCCTGCCGTGGGAAAAATACCTGGAGCCATTATTAATCTCTGAACTTTGCCCTCACACATCTCTTCACATTTATTCGTGAGTTTCTTCTTCTTTCTTTCTCATTTCTCATGGCTAATGTTTCGGGTACTGTCCATTACAGACACTCAAATTACTATAAATGTCATTATGGTCGTTGATGCAGACTATTATCCAGAAACTTTCTCGTACTTGTTTGTGAAATTAGTGTCAGAAATCTCTTTCATGAGCTTTTGATAAATTTGTTGTTTAATCTTCCGTTATTATTTAGACTCATAAACCTACGAGCACGTTATGGCCCTTGTAGCTGAGTCCTTAGCAGTCGGGCACGCTAGTAACTGGGCACAAAGCAAGGCATTAGCAATTAGGCACATGGATCAAGCAATCAACAAATCCGGTTTCAGGCACAAGAGGTTTATTGCTCACAATCAGGTTCATTATTTTGTTGAAAAATGTTTTAAGAGAGTCTTAGCCACTATGCGAATTTAAAGCATACTGTTTCCGGAACACACCACTTGAAGGGGATCTCTTATCGAAGCCCAGAATTTATATTTATTATTATTATCATCATTATCATTATTATTATATGTTGTGAGAGTATAGAATTCTTTGAATCGTATTATAAGAAATGTCCAATATTCCCTTGTAAATACATATCCAAAATTCCCTTAACATTTTGTTAAATACTAAGTTCTGTAATCTGTTTCTTTAAACCAGAGATCCTGACCCGATATATCTGTTAATTACAATCTTAATAACATGGGCGGTAGTCGAGTTATAATGGCAAGCAGCGCAGATAGAGAGAGGTCGAACAATATTTCTGAAATACTCTGTAACTGTCAGAGCGTGCTGTAGCAAACAAAGCAATCATTCCGATTTGTCGGTGAAGTTAGTGAGGCAAGTTGACAAGTAGTTAGAAACTGCAGATTACAATCTGTGAAGGGGGCCAGTTCACCCCGCCGTCCCCAATTAGTGACCTCAGCTGCATGAGTCCGTCGCTCGTTGGGAAGATTGGAGAATAATTCCAGTAATTTTGGAAGGTTGCTTCGTGAGGAAACACCAGTTCTACAGTAAAGAACGAGGGATGTCCGCACGCTACACGTTGATTGGAAGAGGGGGGGGGGGGGGGGGGGAGGTTATTTCTGTTTTAATTCCATTCTTCTCTCACGATAAAGTGCCCGAGAATCACGTTAAAGATTTCTCACGTTCATTTCCTTATTATTTTCTCTCGCGGCGAAGTTAAGCTTGGATCATTATGGTACTTCCATGAATTCAGAAACAAATAAACCTGGCGCACTAATTAGTGGAGACCGCCAAAAGAAGTGCACATGATGTTTCCTTCGAAAATTACAAGTGTCGCTAATTTTGGAAAGCTGTGAAGAAAATACAATATTAATAATTGGATTGCATTAAAGGAGCATCTTCAGCTGCAGAATGATATTCTATCTGCATATTTTATACCACTCTATTTTATTTTTAAACATCCTTAAAATTAAAGCTAAATAAATGCTAAACATTTTAAAGACTTTTCTGAATGCTAAAATATCCTACATATAGAATACACTCTACCGCTAATGCAGATGACGTAAGCTTTCGATCGAAAAATTCGATATCAATATTTCATCAGAAATACACGTGTTGCAATCCCTATATGTAATGAAGGCGCGCGCGTGTGTGTGTGTGTCTGTATGCGCGCGCGCGCGCGTGGTGTTCAAAAAGGCATAGCTCACAAACGAAAAGGAAGATGAGGGAGCGGATATTCGCATTTTTTAAACTTTTTCTACACCTACCCATGTAGCAGGTATTCTATCCAAAAATTTGATATCGAGATTTCGTCGGAAACACGTTTTGTGATTTACTGAAACCAAAACTCCCATAATATTACTCAAAGATTGGATAATCAGAAAAATAGAAAAGTTAATATATTAGACAATATTTAAAAGTGACAGACGGAAGATTTTTCAAATAAACTACCCTTTATATGAAGAATTGTCTTCTCAAGAATAGTTCTAATGATTTTGATTGAAGTAGGCGTTAAACATTAGGTTAATACAGTGTATCTGCTATCTAAGAATAGCCTGCAAAATCCTCTTTATTCTATATGAACTTTGTATATAACTATAAATCCGTAAAGGTGCATTAAAAACTCATATGTCTAATTAAAAGATACAATCTCTGCTAAGCGACTTTTTTTCGAGGAATATGTTCTGTGCATTTAAAGTGTGAGGACGTTAACTGACGGAAGGTAAACGAAAGCAGTTTCCGATTCTTCTTTTTGCTTTTAGTTTGTAGGTAGTTATCATGATTTCTGAATTTATTTCACAATAGAGCGTTGTTTGTCGCTTTTATATATGTCATTATAGTGTTACATGTGAATATGTCTGTATCTCTTAAATGAATAGAAGAACCCAAACGCCAAGTATTCCAAATATTGTTGGAGGAAGATGCCTTCATAATTGAAATATGGAAATATTTGTTTTTCTAAAATAAATTGAGCTGTTGAAGTTAGTGCACCGAGGAGGGAATGAAGTAGCATGGGTGTTATGGTTTTAAAGCAACCTCTGAATCTAGTTCGTCATGTCGATTATTTACTGCGTGTCTTCAAAATTGAGAAATTCCAAAGGTATAGCCCCTTACGTTAGAGAAACCCTTTCCAGAAGAATCGCCAGATGTTTAGATGTTAACGGTGGCCACTTCCAGCGTTTAATGAAGTAATTTAAAGTACTGGATATTTACTGACTACTTATTCATTTAGTACTCTTTTTTATTACTGTATACTTCTATGAAGGTCTAAATAGCGCGGCGTTAGCGCGACTGCTAACCAGGAGACCCAGGTTTGATTCCCGGTACTGACAGTTCCGGGGTGAACTCAGCCTTGTTAGGTCCCTGAGGGGCAAATTGAGGAGCTATTGATTGAGAAGTAGCGGCTCCTGGTTGCGAAGCCTGCATATACCCGCCAGGAGGGACCGGGACACTGATCACGTTCCACTCTCCAATACTGCACCCCATTTATGACGCTTGTGGTGGACAGAGAAGGGTGACGCAGTGGCTAGCGCTAGATCTTGGCCTGGAAAAGGCTTATACTCCTGTGAAAACATGCTAGAACAGGTAAACAATTCACTTTAGCGAAATAATGCTTTAGTAAAAGTCGCTTAGTTTAACGAAGGGAACCAAAATATGAAAGAGGATAATGGTTCCATTTAAAATTCTGAAGTTGATGTCTCTCTGTTCGTCCTTGGGGGCTCCATGAAAATAGTATCCATATCGCAACTTGGAAGGCTCTTTCATCCTAAGATTTGGAATTTTTTACTCCCCCCCCCCCCCTCGCCCCTGTTCATTTAAGGGTTATTCACCTTATGTGGGCCAACCTCTATAGAGAGTACTTATTGTTTAATTTCAAAATAGTTCTAGGAAAAATTGCATCAAAATAATAAATTCGTTGTTTGTTAATCCGCTAGAAGATGATTCAAGATTCAAAAAACAAGGATCCCAAGGATGTTGAAAACTAACTCAGTTGACGTGTTTTTCGCAGCGACGGTCGCCCCACTTAACATGACATTGCACTTACCTGATCCTTGGCGAGCTGGAACCAGGTCTTGAGAATGACTGGGAGGCGCCACTTGTGGTAGCTGCGCGTCGTTTTCACGCTGATGAAGACGTCAGAGAGCCGTGTTGCTGGAGGTTTGCTGGTGCCCGTCTGCCGCACCTCTTCCACATTGTTGGCTGCAATGGCGTCATAGTCCTTGGATACGGACCGCGGGGCCCGTTCCTGCCACACCGCTGACACCACCTGCGCCAGAACACCAGCGTCTTAAACTATTTCTCTCATTGTGTAGGGAATATTTAAACCATATAGGTATCATGCAGCATTGAATTAACATGTATCAGAATTTAATTATTTAGATATTCAAATAACAAGCACCAAACATTTCAATCCAGAAGCAAAAACACAGGCCGATGAAGCAGGGCAGATATCAGGATGTATAAAAGACATAATTTGGCGAACAGTGGAGAGTGAAGTCTGCATTTATAAAACAATACACCAATCATAACCAATGCAGCAGAAATCAGAGCATATACAATCAAAACAAATATTAAGTACATGCGTGTAGAAGATATTTAGAACAATTCAAGGAAAAACTTTATTAGATAAAATACACTACAGAAATCAGAGAAAATTGCCAAATTCAAGAAGCAACAAAATTTATTAATGAAAGACGTAAATACTACAGAGAACACATTAACAGGATAGGAAGCAACCGTCTAGGAAAAAGAGCCAAAAAAGGGAGACCTTTAGATGGGAAAAGGACAACAGAAAGACCCTCTAGGAGATGCATTGACAGCATTTACAATTCATCCAAAGAATAAGAGGGGAAATGAACAGGATATTATCCTATACACAAAGAAGAATAATTAACATTCATTATAATAAGGTAGGTACTAAATTACATGCATAATACTTAAGAAATCAAAATTAGGACATCCTTACATGCAGGGTGGAAGTGAAGTCGTTACATTCCTTCTAATAATATGTGCTTCACAGAGGCATTACAAACAAAAAAAGTCGAATAGCATTTTGTTCTTTGGTCAGCCGATTTCGAAAAAATAAATGGTAAAATGCGTAGAGTAACCTTTTTCTGAAGTATCTTCGGTAGTAATTATGATACATCACAAAGGGCTTCGAAATAATTAATCATTTAAAAAATGTGAAGGAATACTACGCTCAGCTCCTTCAGGCGTGTAACATGCCGACAACGCTGCGTTGAAGTTGTTCAGGGAATTGACCTGATTTGTGAATATAAACACTTTCGCTTTCGCCTTGTGTTTTGGAAGCTAACGCTTGTGATTGGCCTACACAAGCACAGTAAACACAGGACAACATGTTTTCAAGCCGCACCGTTAGGAAGTTTGTTTATGTACTGAGCTAGGGAAAGTCCCACCCACACAATCTGCAGTGTTGCCAGCTTGTTTTAGACAAAACTAAAATATTTCCATATGAAATGGCCAGAGACAAAAGCGTAAGATACAAAATGTGCTCCAAATACCGAGGTCTACTCCTGGTTTAAATTAATATAATGACTTCCCTTCCACCCGGTATGTAAGGATATCAGAACACATCTGATTACCCTCCCCTTACAACTTACAACCCCAGTCGCCTATCGGGGAGCACAGCAACCTATGGACCGGACAGAGTGAAGATCTGGAAGCGGGTGGTGAGCCAAGCACCAGGTATGATAGTGAGGAACAGGATGATATGAAATGCATGATTAGAAAGGTGATAATGGAGCAATTGGCGGAATGAATGGTGGGGGAAACCGGAGAAAACCCGCCCAGACGCCGCTTCGTCCACCACGAATACCACATGCGGGTCCCGCCTAGGTAGTAGGCGAGCGGTCTAACCACTCAGCCACGACGCCGCCACCTCCATGTTAATAACCGGATAAAAAATAAGAACGATCCCCTCCCGCTATTTATCATTTTAACGTATATGCCATCGGCGGCTTTGTCTTTTGGAGCAATTGCTCATCGGCACTGACGTCCACTCGTTTACTTTGGATTTATTTATGTTGCTTTTCTTTTTATAAACGTTAAATCCACACACGCAAAAAAAAACTCTCATTTCCAGACCATAGGAGGGAAAATTCCCATCCTCTAGCCTGGAAGCGAACCCGAGATTCCCATTTTTGGACGAATTTTTTTGTACATGCTTAGTTGTTATTTATTACGTAATAATGTTAGTATCATGTAAATTTTAAGAAAAAATTGAGTTATCATATTTAACATTTAGTTCAGGGCAGGGCAACTGGTGTTGAGGGAGTGCAGATTGCTCACGCCCTTGACTGATAACCGTAAGTTTAACAGGTAAAAAAGTGAAGGTCGCTTATGATATCGCGCGAGTCGCCCAGGCCTGATTTAGTTTTTTCAAACTAATGGGGTATTTAACTAGAACTATCCAAAAATATACACGAAATTTTGTTTATATTTGATACACAAACCTTCATTGCTGTTTTAAAATGTCAAATGAATCTATTTGAATTTGTTGATTTTATAAATTTCACAGCTGGGAAACCTTACGTTTGCCCTAGTCAGTAGTGGAAGGAAGTCCTGTGTAAAACGGTGGAATGGTGTGCCTAGAAGCAGTACTTTTCTGTCACACGTCCCTAGGTATCCTGGCAAGATATCCAACCCTTGTGGCGCCTTCCTTTATCGATCTCGCCACATAAACCTCACAAAAAAGCTTCAAGAAGAGCAGTGCTATCTCAGCATTTTCTCGGAATCTCAAACTGAAGTCAGGAACCACTTAAGGCTCCTAAAATACCCTCTCGCACGTAGGACACATAATAATTAAAGCCGTTACAAGATTTATAGCTGTTGGAGAACGCCGGGAGGAAGTTTTGCTGAAAATGAGCCACTTGATACAAAAGTTGCGGACAGTCACGTCCTGCAAGGAAAGTGGGAAGCTGCCTTCATACTCGAGGATAGTAAATTCTGATTTACCGCAGTCGCAGTGGCGAACGTGGTTCTTTGTGTATCCTTACAACAATCTCTGGGCCTTTGACAGTGAAATATTCAATCATGGACTTCTACCTTCTGTACTGCGTACTTAAATAAATAGAGGAAATACTGTACAATTCCATCCAAACATTCAATAATGAAGTTCTAACTGAAATACATGTTTTAAGGTCCCTAGAACTAAAAAGAAGCAATTTTAGAAAAACGTGTGTCTCTGTGAGCACCATATATCAAAAAGGGAGAGTGGGTTAAGTTCGTAAAGTAAGGTCCTATTATTCCTACACATCAAACTGCCATAGACAGCTGCTTAGGCTATTTGAGCTGTCAACATTGAGTCAAAGCTTGTCAAAGACTATCTGCAGATATTAAATCAACTGGCAAAACATAAGGTCATCTTCATGTGGGTGCCAGGAATTGAAGGAAAAACCCTTCTAATATCCGTCACACTTGATATTTTCACCAGAAGTATGTGGCTCTCACATCGAAAGGAAATGAGGCAATCAAAACACTCTTTGGGGGGTAAGGAACGCGCCTACATCTCTTTATTTATTTAATCAAGCCCCTTCTGATGCTCTTGTACTGCGCATGCGTACGTACTCTGTTTACCTGCTGGCGCCGTTTCATTCGCTCTACAAACAAATGTTTGTAATATATCACTATATATAATAACGCAACGTGCTTCACAGCTGCACCCGATTAGCGTTTCTCCTCCACAAACCGCCACTGATCCTGCGGTCCTACCTTTTAATTATAGGCTGGTAGGCAAGTTGTTTATCACACGAATGTGCCAATGTCGTTTTGTGAAAGCCCATGGGTGTTTTACTACTGCCGATAAATTTTATTCAGAAAAAGCAGTCTCTGTAACCAGCATTTAGGTATACAAGGAAATTAACTCCCGCCAGCTATCATTATAAATCGCGCTCTAGACGGGCACCTCGGCTTTGTAGCAACGAAAATAATTCGTTAGCCCCCTGATGAGTGTCTGTAGACCCCTATCTGACGGAATGTTCCCTTGAAACGCTCATTATAAGACACAGTCGCCCCCTGCAGTGCTACCAAGCTTTTCGGAGAATATTATAGGGAAAGAAATTGCTTCTTATAGAAGAAGATAGCTTATTTGTCTAAAAATATGCTTCTAAGATGCAATTCCCAGACTGAATAGCTATCACGTTATCAAAATTGGAATTTTCGGAGGATGAAGTCATCATTTTGTGTGCTAAATTTTATCTGCTGCCATCTACAGCGAGAAAGAAAGCACGTGAGGGAACTGAGAATAAGATATGGGGAGATCTGAAGAACAAAGCAAAACGGATGATTATAATGCTTGGATATGGCTTCTCAGCCCAGACATATGGGATAAATTCCTGGTTGGGATGGGAAATCTTTCTTTAACCAGAATCGTTCCCAATACTCCGTAGAGTCCTATAAATGTGAGAGTGAAGAGGAATGCGTTTAACAGTAAAAAGAAAGTATGTGCTGCACTCACATGACTTTTCCTACAAACACTTATTCCTCTGTTTGCTTCACGTTGAGATCAACATTTCCAGAAATTATCTAATTGCTCATTTTCTTCTAGGTGCAATAAGAATATGGGAATACAGTGGGCTTTAAGTGATAACCAAATATTTTATGAGCTAGTCGCTATGTAATGGCGTAGTATGACCAAGAGATAAAAAGTGAATAACACCTGCCATTTGAGAAAGGTATAACTACTGCAACATTCCAATTACAGTAAAATGGTTTACTCCACAAAAACAATGGATTAGACATAAATTGTTTGTTTCAAATATATATATATATTTTTTTTTTTGTATTTTTTTTTTTGTAGTAAGATTTTGTGTATTTCTTATGGTTTACCAGATGTGCAAAAGCTATCCAGATGATAGAAAGCTTCTGAGGACATTCGGAAAATGCTAGATATACATTTCATTTCTCAAAAAATATCTTAAAGATATCGTATTTTAAATAAAATTGTTAGAGCAATCCCTAAGAAAATAAACATTTTCGAAAAATGTTCCATGTAAAGGGTAGTCTGGGGTGGGGGGAGGGAATTTGTTAAAAAACCTTAGCATCACATCCTTGAAGATACTGAACTTATACTATACCAAGTTTGGTACTTAACCGAATTTTGGTTTTGGGTTATGCTTTCTCAAGAAATCCTTGCAATTTAGATAAAGTTAAGCTGCAACAGCTGGTCATAGATTCCTCATTAAACATTTACTTTTTAGTTCATTTTTTAAAACACCTTTTTTCTTGTTTATCGCGGAAAAGTAGATTTTCGGGAGAAAACGTAAAATTTGTGAAAATTCACGAAAAAATTACATAATTAAATCGATACTAATATCATGAAACACTGAGATTTTTACTTGGAGGTATAAAACAGTTCTCAATGATCGTTAATCACAGCAGACTATACCTTGTAATTATAACTCCATCCAGCCTTAGATCCGCACCTTGTATTCCTCCGCGATAACCTGGTGTTCGTATCAGCTGCGACTAACACAAAAAATGCCACGTGGACACATACCTCGTGTTTATATTGGAACAGAACGATAATTACTCGGAAGTTTTAGCAATAGTGCTGCTATTGCGTTATATTCAAGTGGTCTTTACCAGGGTTATCATATATCTTGAAAACTCACAGATATTTAAGGTACTATATTTTATGGTGTGCTTTGGTTTTGGCATATCGCGGGTAAGTTATTGACGGTTTGTGTTTACATCAAGTGCGGATCTAAGGGTGGAGCAATTGTAAGTATCAGACAAAATAGCAAATAACTCGTTATAGCTGAACTAACCATGTCACTGTCAACTCAATGCTGCACTTCCAGAAGTGACCTGCTTACAGAAGCAATGTGGAATCATGTGCCCATATGTCCAGTGGGAAAACATCGTGTAGACGGTCCTTAGGTTAGGTTTCCGTTATATGCATTATTGTACACGTTACCTTACACACGATATATTCTTTTAGGAATAACTTACGGTAACAGTCATTTCTTTATTCTTATATTTATTTGTTTTACACCAGCACCACAATGAGCTTGTCAGCAGCTCCAAGATTGACAACGTACTAGAAATCTATTTACTGCTCTTTCAGTTCGTCTTCAGTATTATTTGGTCATCTTCAAATAGCCCTCGTCTTAAACACAAATTCTGGAAATTAGAAGTGTGTTTTAGCGTGTAAGGTTTAAGTTGAAACATGACCATTGTGCTGCTAACTGGCGGTTCTAGGAGGTGGGGTGCGCTAATGACGGTCCAAGTGCTGAGAAACATTGTCGCAGACACCCTTCACTGTCTAGTCTCTCGGAATGAGCTACGCTTTTCAAATATGCAAGACTCTGCAGAAACGCTCAGCCATTCCTGCCTCGCTGATTTTCGTATTGATACAAACGGGTGTTGGGAAATAGGGAAGCCTTGCAATTCCGAATAATTTAAATAGCAAAGAGTTTGAAATTAGGCAGTCAGGGATTACCAACTGTCGTGTCGACTATAGTGCTATCTCTTTTATAATTTCCATGTTTCAACTTAAACCTCACACTCTATAGCAAATTATTCATCCCTGTTTTTGCCAACCCACCTTAACATGAAAACCCTAAGGTGAGGAAGGTCGGTCGAGGAGGTGTCGAACCCCTGACCTCCCGAGTGTGAGCCAACCCCTTAATAATGAAATGAGTTGCCTGAAAACCCCTGGTCATCAGTAATTCTTGACGTGCAGGCTACGCAGCAGCAGCTGACGAACTAACGAACGTTACGCCCCATTTATTGCTTCGTTAAGTTGGCAGTCAAGGTCTACTCCATTAATATCCGATGTAGCAGCAGTGACAAGCAGCTATGACAAACGAGACGCTTTATCTTCAACTCGAAATTCTGGGAGTGTTAATCAGTGAGATGGAGATTTAGTGCGCCAATTACCAGGGCAAGATTCTCTCTCCCAAAAGTACTTTCATTTGTCATGGAGTCAGTAGAAGCAATAGGTGTAATTATCGTTTTTACGCTCCGGCACCAATTAGCCCAAGGCTCCTGAAAGAGGCCGAGAAACTTGGAACTGCGTTCGGGCCAAACGTTATCAAGAACTCTCGATCCTTCCTCCACTTTCACACAACAGCAAATACGCATTGAATAGAAACCTTACGTAATTTCAAATTTACCTAATCAACACGCTGTATTAATTTGTTAAATGCTTTCTCCAATGCACTTAGTAAATATATGTGTCTATGAGCAGCATTCAACAGTCGTCCTCTGTATCCTAGAGGTAACCTAGTACCCGAGGTCGCGGGTTCAAACTCGGCGGAGGGCGATAGACTGGCGTACAAATGTTTAGCATGGCTTCCTTCGGGAGGGCAGTTAAGCCGTAGATTTACGGCACATAAAAGAGACCAAAACTAAGAATCTTTCACAACCAATATAGATTCCTAACCAAAATTATGTATTCTACATAGAAAAGTAATCCTTATTGCCTACAACTAAAGTGGTGAAAACGGGACTGACGAGGCATCTGTACTCGCAGGCTGGTTGTCCAAATCAAAGTCAGAAAAGTTAAGTTGACTACGACAGCAGCGAATAAACTCATAAGCAGTGTAATTTACATGTAACACCAACAGTAACCATCAAATGAGATGTAAAATAACAGTTAATAAGATAAATATTGGGCAAATACTGTTATATTTCAGTTATTTAGTTTGTGATGTGTCATTTTATCCCAATGAAGAGTTGAATCACAAAGTTCCTACATCTCAAAAATGATGTGTGGGACAGTAGTAAGAAGATTAAAAAATAAAAAAAAAAAATTAGAAAAATCACAATGATAAAGTTTCATACAAAGTTATGGTGGTATCCATTCTGAGGCGCGATTCAGAATGAAGGTCAATGAATAAGTCTCATAGAAGAAAAATAGAAACGGCAAAAATGAAGTTTCTGGGAACAGTTGCTGAACGTGTCCATAAAGACGACTTTAAAAATGATACCATCAATAACTAAACAAGTATGGAAGAGAGTGTGAATGTGAGTGAACATAGAGACAACCCAAAGATAAACACCAACAGTAAACGAGCGAATATCATTGCCACAACCAACTGTTGCATTTAATGGAAAAACATGATATAAAAGGAAAAAAACAAGATAGAGTGGTATGAACACATTTTGAGGATGAACCCGAAAAGAATAACATACAAGACAGTGCAGTTCACTCAAAAAGGAATTCGAGATGTTGGACGACCTCGATGTAGATGTCAAGATGGTTTCTGAACGGACCTGGACGCCCACCTTGCAGAGGATAGATGATGACTGCAAAAGAGAAGCCATCAAAATTACTTGCTCCAGCCTAATTT
The DNA here is from genome assembly GCA_030765045.1 of Tenodera sinensis. Lineage (NCBI taxonomy): Eukaryota > Metazoa > Arthropoda > Insecta > Mantodea > Mantidae > Tenodera > Tenodera sinensis. The sequence goes on along the minus strand of CM060965.1, from coordinate 36,588,262 downwards.
ACTACCTTGCCTTGCACAAATTTTGCAGAAGATCCAATGACTTCTGGATCCTGACAGACACAGCAGCGCCATACACCGAATAGAAACACAAATTCGAAGCCTTTCCTTCCCTTTCATCTAACCCGTCCGAACTTCCTAAACACCAAGTTCTGCGCGCAATTGTGGTCCTCTGCTTTCATGTTTAAAAGGCCTTTTCTCGCCTTTTTTTACGGTCCATCATTTCACTTCAGATCTATTAATGCTCGCTGCCATGGCAAAAGCGCCGCAGAGAGATGGATAAATTATTCATCACTTCCTTTTATCTTCCGCTCTGCATTTCTGTCCCGCATGCCTTTACATCGTATTTCTACTTCAGTTGAGGACCTTCGGTCTTGTAAACACATGGACGGTAAAGCAAATAATTAATAATAATTAACAACAACAATACATAAAAATGTGAATGGGTCAGAAGCGAATCAGAAGGTGAATTCTGTTTTATATTAATTTGTGTTGAATTTAGATTTTAAGTAAAAAGACTTAATGGGCCACTACGTGTTAAGGGGCCTCGTAGTCGTGGTCACTAGAGCGTACGTCTATGGCTCTCCGTCACGCATAGGGTCGCAGGTTCGAGTCCCATCTGGGGCATGAGTAATTGTCCCTCTTGCATATGTGTAAAAAGAAGGTAAAAACAGAAATGTGTGGGGAAAATAGAAAGCGGGGAAACAAGAATTAAAAAGGGGGGAAAACAAAAAAAGAGAGAGGAACCGAGTAAGATGGCTCGCGGTAGTGTGTCAGGCTCCCATTCGGGAGGTCCCGGGTTCGATTCCCGTCGACCGCCCACTTTCACCTTGCGTTTTTTTTTCGTAGTTTTTCCTGGTTGGTAAGCGATGGTGAGGTGATTTCTTATCTACCCGATTTACTCCCAATAATTTTCCTATCACTCCGTTTCCTTCTCGTCTTTCAGGTGTGCTTCTGGATTTCGTGGCGTATGGCCGTGCCGGACAGATGGTGCGGATGCTTGCGCAAAACAAAAAGTACTCCCCGTGGACACTGGAAGGCTGCTTGGTTGACGGGTCGTTCTTCAGTTGCTGGACCGCCGCAAGGAATACAATTCACGTTTATTTCTTTTCGATTAAGCGAAGTGACATCATTGTGAGAACTACGCATAAAAATATAGAAAAGTGATAGTTAAATGACCTTTATAAATAGGTATCTATTCATTTTTGTCGGGCCTCCAATTCTAAGATAGCAACTAGAAATGGCCTACTAATATAAGTTGAAGATCGGATTTTAAGCACAGGAATTCCGTTCAGCTCGTTGTGGAAAATAAAAAGAACTATCAGCTTTGGGAAATACGTTACATTTTTGTCATGTAACTTCAAATTTCGACATAAACTCTCAGCTCCATTTTACCGTTGACAGCTCTCAAATTGGATTTTCTATCGTTAATACATTTTCGTTTGATAGGTGCTATAAAATACTTCGGCCTTTCTGGCTCAGGCACTTGAAACAGCTGAAAATTTCCACTGGATCATGATTATTATAAGTTCAGACACAAGTAATTTAATGACTTTTTTTTTTTTTTCTTTTTTAAGCTAATATGGGTTATTCGTATTACAGCCCAGAAAATGGTGGATCTGATTCGCATTTTTCGACTTTTTTGTTGAAATGTCCTTTTTTACTCGTAGCTCTTTTGTTTCATTTAATAATTTTTTGTAACTTTGCCTTCCTTTGACCATTCTGCCTGTCCAACAGAGTTTAATCTCAATTCCAATTTCTTTTAACTAATACGCTCTGCTAAGAGTGGGTACAAGAGATAGTTGACAGGAATCTTTCTATTGTATTCATGCCATAAACACCAGCAAAGGGAATACACCTACCTATACTTCCTCTGAAAACTACTGAATTTTCTCTAAATATCTCATTATTTGTTACTAGCATCGTGACAATCGACTTGACCAGAGTGTAGAAAAGGGTAATTTGTATTCACCTTATGTTTGACAGCGACTTCACAGTTTGTGGAAGAAATCCTGATCGCAAATATGCCTAAAAGTAAACCTAGTATTTGAATTTGGAACAGATGTATTTTCTACTGATGGAAGTACTCTTTGGTGCAAATATTGCAATACCAAAAAGTGATTCTGTGTTCAGCAGTATACTGACAATGATAAACACGCCAGAACAGCCTCCCAGGCCTTGGAGAAAAGACAATTTCGAAGTGCTAGTAAATGTAAGTTGTCTCCATTTTAGAAAGATCTTTGTAGTGCCTTGGTGTGAATAGTCCATTAGCAATGATATGCCTATTTCAATTTCTTTCTCCAGAATTATTATTACTGGTTTTTAATCATAAGAAGCATTTCTTATGTGCAGTTTTTGTCACTCATGCTGCATACTATTAGATGTTATATTTTCAAACATGCATTAGAAATGTAATTGAAACCGAAATTCTTAATTAATTTGGACCGTTCATTTATATCTTTTTTCCAAGTTTTAGATCCTTTTTGGGATATGTTTAAGTATTTTAAATGTCTTTTTTAGCAAATTTATGGGCCTTCAACTTCCGACTCCTATTTATTAAGCTCGTGGGCTCGTCATGACGTTAAACTGATAGCATTTTGTATGTTTACTACTGCACCTTTCATTCTGAAGCACAAACACAAAGCTTATCGCAGCTGTTTCGAACAAGTATGCAATTTGTAATATACTAAGGGTGCCCCCCTCCCCCAAAAGTTCATATTTATTTGTATGAATTTACATTAGTGTCTGCGCATGTGTAATGTAGTAAACTTGCATTGATTTGACAAATTTCAACTGTGCCGGGAGCCCCTGTTTACTAAGTTTGGAATTATAACAATGGATCAGTAGTGATAATGCCTGCACATTAGGAATACAATAGGCTTATTGTTACAAATTCCCAGTTCTTGTGTGCAGTTGTTTTAACGGTTAGTCAGTCAACTGCTTGCTATCGAAGGGTGAACTGATTATACAAAGTGCGGTCTTCGTTAATTCGTATTATAACAAGAAGTGTTAGTGAATGTGGTGCTAAATTGCTTACTGGATCTTCGGCTACACTTCCTCAGTGTCCGAACGAAAAGTATACTATTTCTGACCCATTCTTAAATCGTCATCCTGACAACAAACTGTTGAGTGCGAGAATAAGAGCCAGCAAAAAGGCGGTATAGGTAAGCACAATTTTTTGTATTTTGAGCGCGATCGGGAAAAAGCATTAAAATTATATTGAAGCTCTACAAAAATAGGGGGAGTGTTAATTTCCGTACCTTTCACTAAATTTGGCAAAAATGCTGTAAGCACCGGAAAAGTAAGTCAGAAAAACAGGCAAAAACCGTTGCTCTTGAAAATTGTAAATTACAGGGATTAAATGCTCCAGATAATGCGCAGATAGTCTTCTTAATTCGAAGTGCCTATTTCCTTAGTAAGGAATAAAACACAACAAAATATGAAACTCTAATTCATAAGATAGCACAAAAGTAGGTAATCTTGAAAAGTTAAATTTCAGAGCCAAAGGTGCACATACAATATTTAATTGCATTGGTGAAGCTTTCGAGATGGAACAATTGTGCACGATGAATATATTTCCTTAATGGCAAATGAATCTACAAACGTCTTTTGGTTCACTTCAAGGATTAAGCGTTTCCACCTGTTTCGTATTCGCATTTTTTTCTTTATTCCTAACTTTTTCTAGGGCATCCGATGTCTATTTTCCCTATTGGCTTCTATCTCTCGATTAAAAGAGGTAATCTACAAATATTTCTAACCAAATTGAACTGTGTTTACTAGATCGTTATTTTGCGCGGTCTGCCTCAATTGAAGCTCACTCGGTGCCTGCTGTGCAAGGGGTCGCGGGTTCGATTTCCGGCTGGTAGGTTGGGAATTTTTCTTCCACTGGGATTATTCCCCATCCTCCCTAGAGTCTGGAAGTATGAATGGGAGTGTGAATATGTGTGTGAATTTAATGTAATAAGTTAAAAACAAACGAAGTAATAGAAACCCAAAGTTCTAAACCGCTGTTGAGTAAATGTTCTGCCAATATGACCTCCGATGTTAAAGGCGGCATATAAATAAAACACATATTCAATTGAAGATGCAGCTAAATCTATATTTAGAGCAATTGATAGTGAACCAATGACACTAAAATATTCTTACAACAAATTTATAACACGCTCTTTCGATGGTCCAGCTAATTTTAGTGATTCTGTCACTGGGATCCGCGCATGGCAAAGGGTAAAGGGGCACGAGTTGCCACACATACACTACAAAGCAAATGTTTTGTCGATTGCTGCCACCAACTCCAGGAATAAACACCATATAATAACACGCACACTTCATATTTTTAAGGATACTTATAAATCTTTCCACACTTCTCCTAAATGAGAAAATGAGTTACTTCAAATTCAATGAGCTTTAGAACAATCTGTTTTAAAATATCCGAAGCCGTTTACATCCACTGGTTGAGTACTATCTTGTTACACATAATGAGTTAAATTTCACGATTTTGGACGATACATAAAATACCGTCTCAAACTTAAAACTCAAAATTTCACAACACCTTGTACTTGTGTCTAGAACTCCAGAACATTTGAGATGCATTAATTGCTGTTGCCAATGCGATGAACATAGTGTGGAAAATAAAATATTAAATAAAATTTAAAGCCCACGAGCGGACACAACAGAAGTTAAGGTGAGCTATTCACGAAATACAAGAAACGCTATGAAAAATGTAAGAAATTTGTGAAAAGCATGATTATGAAATTGAGCAAACCTGACGAGAAACAAAATTTAAATTTTATAAAGTACTGGTGGTCCCAACACGTCTTTATGTACCCGAATGTTGACAAAGACGAAACAAGAAAGAAAAATTGAGGCAGCAAAGATGCGATTTTTAAGACATGTAGATGGTTAGCTACACTTTAAAAATTAGATATGAAGAAGTATGTAAGGAGTTAAAGATCTTCAATTTAAGAGAACAAATTCAGTAATCTCGGAATAATTGGAGGGACTGTGTAGAAATTATGGATAATTACCGCATTCCCAGATTAATTATGACCAAACCTAAAGGAAAAAATATAGGTAGGCCAAGAAGAAGATGGTTTATACCCTGATGGTGATGGTGGTGATGACGACGACGACAACGATGATGATGATGATGATGATGATGATGATGATGATGTAATTGAACAAAGCTATGAAAGTCATAGTACTAAGTGCACATTTTGAAAAGTTTAAAGCATTTCAAGAATTTAGTGATAATGATTGTAAAGAACTGTGCTTGATGTGACACTGTTATTGCAGACCTATGTATGTTGCTCTTAATAAATCAGAAGATTCATATTTTGATGTCGCTTCTTTTAGTTTAAAGAACCAGCATCACCTTGTTTAACTTTTGAGACTGTGCACTTCATCTTTTGCACCAAATATTAAAGAGCTTCTCAGTAACCACAGATAAATGCGTCATTCTGTCCCAGCGGGTGGAAGGTGATTTCAACTTCCCCTAACATGCCTGCGGTTGAGCACCCTTGCTGTAGCTAAAACCCAGTAATCCAGGAAGTTAGCAGATTCACTTAGGTTAACACTCTCATTGCCGCATGCGCAATGTGTTTCCGCTGTCTTCATCCAATTTTTGCGACAAAAGAAAGGCTCCTGGTGGGCAAGGTGATTTCGCCTTGAGTACTCACAAGCTATTTACTTCACTATTTTTCGCAATTTAAAAAATGTCTCAAATTGGGCCAGAATACTAAAGAATGTCCAAAAACCTTTTTCTTTTCGCTAGCTTGTCAAATGTTACTGCATCAAAGGATGGACAGTTTTAAACACAGTATTAGAGCCCATTATGCGTTGTTTTATTGGAGACATTTTTCTTTCACTTATTTCCTACCAGTAGCTAAATCTGGTAGGAAATAAGTGTACTAAGCCTATGTAAATGTTCAGAAGAATGACCGTAACTTTGTCATCTAAAGCTAAGATGATATTGATTTTACTTCTATAAAAGATGGATATAATTTCAGTTGTTTGGGTGATTTAAGTCGTGTATTAAGAAAAGATTCTACCACAAAAAGTGTTGCCTATTTACTTTTGTTTTACATTTATGATTACGAAGGCACGTTACCTTTCACAAATACTTAAAATTCTATATCTTAGGACGAACTTTTTATGCTAAATTTCAACCAAACTGAAATAAACGTACGTATATGGGAGGTAACTATGTAGTATTTTATTTTGTTGTATTTATGTGCATTAGAATAGAATAACCAAGTATTAAAATTACCTTAGATTACGAACTACATTTGTTTTTACAACAAACAGATGCCAAACTTTGCTTAAGGTTAGTATTTGTGTTCATAAAAATATTTCATAATTAATTTTAATTGCATGGTTTTCGTGAATATTTTATTTTTGGATTTTCTTGAAACAGACGATGAAACGATCAAGAACACACCTAAGACTTTCGCCACTGCCTTGTATAAGCATTTGGCTTTCTGTTTGTTAAATGATTCTTTGAGAAGCACAAAAGCAAGAATTCACTCCAGAATTCTTATAATGCCTGACACTTCAACCAAAACTCGGATTCCTAATTAAATAACCACACTGTGAAATGAAGTCATTGCTCAATAGATCCAAATGTTTTTCTCAGTCAACTGGGTTCGAGAAAAGAATTCTCTGTACAATTTGATATCGTTTACACGTGTGACTATATCAGTGATTCGCTGGGAAATATTCTTAACCAACTGTTTAAACTGCATTTTAAAAAATTAAGTCATGTGAGTATCTATGTTATAAAGTATGATATACATAATATATTATATTACACGTTTTATAAAAAGTGATTCGTTTATCCGTGATAATCGTAGTAGATATCGATAAATGGTTTGAATTAGGCAAAACGTAAACAACACTCAGCTGTAATCACACCGACTGATTTCTGTTAGTAAAGAGACGAGAGAATAAAACAAAGGAAATTACATATTTTCACACAAGTAACAAATAGCGCATCAAATTTCAACCTCAGAAAAACGTAAACACAAAGAGATCAGCATTTCGAGAACGACGAATGCTACGAAAAAGTTGTATGTCATAACTTGTATATTTTATTGGGTTCTACATTTTTTCCGCAGCTTTAGAGTAAATTCAGGTTATAGTTTTTATCTGACAGTAACCCTCTCTATATTCAGAGGACGTCAAAAGCGTATTTACTACGTCTACCATAAGCAACCAAGTGGCAGTAAAATTAAAAATGTGTTTTATGACCGAATCTCCTGCGACAGCGGCACAAAGAGTCAGAAGGGGATATTTTCGATTAATGAGGACAAATAGCAATGTGTGCTATGACAGTTGCATGAGGGGAATGTGTGCTCGGAGTGACATGCGATGTTCACGTGGTGAATGTAAACAAACAGATGAACCAACCTGTTGCGGCGCGAGAGGAACAGCCTGCTGCACCAGTCTAGGCGATGTGGACGAGCTGTTGGACGTTGTCGCCGTCTGGTAGACGAGGAGGGTGGTGTAAGCCGCGGCGGCCACCACCGTGATGGCCTGTAACAGTCTCTTGAGTCTGGAAACGCTCACCATGGTCTTCACATCACATCACGCACCAAGAACACAACATACCTTCATCACTACCGCCACCGCACTACTGACACCACGTTCCGCTCGACAACTGACAATGCTACAGCCGCCATCTTGTAAAAACGTGTCTGCCTTCTCCTTCCCGCTCGCTCCGTCTCGCTCGCACCTGGGCGGGAGGGCTTCACTCCCTCTCCTTCAGCTGGGCGCAACAAGTTGGTCGAGTGCCATCTACTGGACGGAGGGGCGCACTCCGGATGGAATGTTGTTTTTGTTGTGTAGCGCGCGCGATAGTTTAAATCACGGGGCACACGACCACTGTCACCGCGCCAAACAACAACTCCTGGCGCAGTTCCTTACACAATCACCATCAAATTAGGGTCTCTTTGTAAAACAAGAGATCTATTGCGATGATGGGAATAACGACCTCTTCTTCTTTTCCTATTCCCCCATTTCGTACTACTTATTATGATTTCAACTAGAAATTAGCCTATTTTTAAACCGAACGGGATGGCTGTGGCGGTAGCTTCTGTGGTCCCCATTCAGGAGGGTCGTGACCAACCTTCCTGCACCATGGGTGTTTTCGAGGATTTCCATGGGTCACTAGGTGAATGTTGAGAAGGGTAATTACATCCATTTCACCTCACTTCACCTCATTTCATTTCACCTTTCATCCTGGTTGGTTATTTCAGGTTTCTAAGTGTCGGTGGCAGGTGCATTTGCTCTCTTTAAATCCTCGTCCTCCGGATTCGGGAAGATCACCGCGCCGGGTATCCCAGGAGATGTGTGAGCCCACAGGGCGGGGGGGGGCTGTTGTTTTAGCCGCTACCTGGGAGTTTCAGTCTCTAGTTGTTAGAGACCCTGCTCTCCGCTGTCACCTTTAGTATCCTCTCACCTCACCCTCCCTACCAGGGGCACCCGGTCAGCGGCATAGGCACAAAAGATCTTCCATAGGTTGAGACGCTAAGTCTCATCGTCTCTTATACAGTCCTAACCTAGTTTCACTTTTTCTACTGGAGAGCAAGTATTGCATCCCACCCAATACCAATACCAATATTTCACCGGAAAACACGATTTGAGATCGCCATAATCTCCCCCCCCCCCCAAAAAAAAAAAAAAATCTAGAAAAAGTCTGTGTGTGCGTGTATTTTTAAGCCAATATTCTCTATTACACGGTAAAATCATTTCAAGTTCTCTTACAGTGTTTGAAAGAGAGAGAGAGAACAGCTAACTTCGTTTTTCAAGGATGCGACACAAAGATTTCTAACAAACTCATCCCGACCTAAATTACACAGACAAATTTTCATTATTTTTTAATTTCTCAAAAATGGCTGTAACGATCTTGATTAAAACACCAAATTTCAAAGATAAATGCAAATGCAAATAAAATCTATATCTTGAATTTTCTGGGAATAACCAGAGAAGTCCTCGCCATTTTAAAATGAGGTTTGTATGGTTGTAAGAGATAGACACAAAGAGTGTAGATCTCGCTAAATCATTAATTTTTGTAAAGTATATGTTTTATGCAATTTAGCATTAAAAGGGCTTTTATGACCGCATAAGTCATGCGAGATTGCCATCTTTCTGAGAGCAGTGCCAGAAAATGTATGACGTAATTACCAGGGCAACAAGGCAGCAATGACGTCATCACCGCCACAACATAATGTTCTGCAATGTGTCTGTAATGTGGTTTCATTAATCAAACTAACGCATTTTTCGTTTCTCCATCCACAAAACTTTTCATATTATTTTTCGTAAGCATCTTATAATTTTGCTGGAATTAATCAACTCCCAGCACTCTTTGCTTCTTTCAAAATGTCAAACGGAATACAATCCGCATTTTCGGCAGTCTTATCATTACTTGCATCTTCCTCTACGTGTTGAAACAAATGAAACATGTGCTTAGCATCCAATTTACCTCATACATCTCTGATAAGTTATAATTTTACATTTAGAAAAATTATTGATTATTTTTACGTATTTTAATGTTAGAACTGCATAAAACGTTGTATGTAACTCGTGCATAATCTTTTCATGACACAGCCAGATTACAGAGTAGTGACATAAATAACTATTCTGGCGATTAACAATTCTAAGATATTCTTTGCTATCGATTTGAATTTTCAAGTAACATACTTTTCAGTTATCTAGTGCTTGCCTGTAGTAATTAGACATGTCACCCAAAAACGCGATAACGAGATTTCACTGAAAATACACTTTTGTGACGCCCTGAATAAAAAAAATGGAAAATAGGAAAACTGTCCTAGCTCAAACTATCGTTCAAACGGAAAAGTTTTCGAACGTCGGAAGAAATTTTGTATAGTGTTCTGCAACTGGTAAACATTAAGCGACAAAAGAAACCATACTATACAAAAAAATGTAGAGCCCTTTAAAACGCACAATCTGTTCCAAATAACTTTATTTGCCCATGCGCTGTTTCCAAGATATCCGTTATTACGGTAGGCATTAGTCAATTTGTCGTTCATTTTAAGTCTTTTTGATATTCAGTTGTTTTGCGATTGCATAGAAACGCTATGGATTTTGAAGGCCAGTATAGCACTTCGTTCTTAAACATTTGACTATCGCTGTCCGCTTTGTATGTGTATGCAGCTATTTCTACAAAGATTTATCTAATTAAAATCAAGTAGATAGAAAAATAAACCGTGTAAGATAATTTGTATTTATAGAAGACGCCAGTGAAGCACACAAGAGGGGTGAATGTTGAATAGGTTCAGCAGGAGATGTAGAGAAAATTAAAGAGCAATATTGGATGATGGGGGTTAGGTTAGTAGGTGACTTTAACACAAGAGTTAGGTGTGGGAAGAGGAAGATAAAGCCGAGGTGTGCTTAAGATACAGTAAAGATAAGAGGGCAATAATGAAGCCATAACTTTAGCAGTTTGGTGAAAACATTGGACTGATAACTTAGAATGGATCACAATCCCGGAGCTGTGTAAGTTAAAGCGTTAGTGATTATGTTTTGTGCAGTACAGAGTCGGTGCCAAGAATTATTGGTTCTAGTTCACATTTCCTTCTTAAAATGCCATGAGAAAGCTCTGAAGAATGCTGGAGGAGCAGAAGATAAGAGCGAGGTTCATGGAAAAGGCAAGAAAATAGTTAAATATAAATGGGATGAAGAGATACGGGACGAATGGTTGAGGGTATGAAAATTATAGGGTGACAGAGAGAAACTGCCAGAGGGCGTTTGACCTCAAAGTAAAGGTAGAAAGGATGATTCACATACGCTATTTGAATGTGGTCACATAAAGGACTAGAGGAACAGACTGATTAATAGTAACTGTAAATAGGGAAACAGTTACTTGTTTTCAAAAATATTTAAGGATATATTGCAAATTAAAATGTTATATGCTGCATTCATACGACTTTCTCTATTCACTCTTACACAAACTATTCTTATAAACGCTTATTCTTCTCTCTACTTCATATTAATCGAGATAAATACTTGTGGAAATATTTGTTACATATTATTATTACTATTAATTTAATTATTAAACATGAAATTGTTCCTTTTTGAAACTCGCGAGTAGCTTAAAATTTACATTCTTACTTAGCAAGAGGATAAAGAAATGGTGTGTTAAATGAAATAAGTCTAAATATAATAATAATAATAATAATAATAATAATAATAATAATAATAATAATAATAATACTAATAATAATAATAATAATAATAATAATAATAATAATAATAATAATAATAATAATAATAATAATAATAATAATAATAATAATAATAATAATAATAATAATAATAATAATAATAATAATAATAATAATAATAATAATAATAATAATAATAATAATAATAATAATAATAATAATAATAATAATAATAATAATAATAATAATAATAATAATAATAATAATAATAATAATAATAATAATAATAATAATAATAATAATAATAATAATAATAATAATAATAATAATAATAATAATAATAATAATAATAATAATATATAATCAAACAACTCCATGAGCAAAAACAGTAACATACTTAGACATCGGCTTAGGCTCGAGACTAAATTGGAAAAAAACTCATGTTGAAACTAAAATAAAAAAGTGAAACATTAAATATTGTGACAAATAATACAATTGTCACTTAAGATTGAAATACAGTTCACAGCTCGTGAACTTGCAATTCAAAGATGTTATGTCGTAACTTGATACACAATACAGTTCAACTGCCTATAGCTCTCTGTGACAATTCTACTCAGTCACTGACATATTATCTGTGACAATCAAGTAACTAAAACTGACCCAATACTAACTTCTCTGTTAGTGCCGACTAGCTTACTGAGAATTAGGTATCGGTGATTTTTCTGGAAATTAATGTTTCGCGAAGCTTTCCATAATAAGCCCACAATAGAAACTTCTCGAACTCTCTGGAAATATTTGTTCTTAACCGACATTGCCCAACAACGCAGTGGTGTGAGGTGGCTGACCTTGAGCCTCCTGTGATGTGCTGCCTACGCCACAAATATACAAAGCTCATTGGGAGGAATTTACACTTTCATGTCCATAACAAGCTACTGACACAAGCTGAAACCGTTTTGTATTTTGATGCCGAAGAAATTTGCGTGTCGCCTCTTTTTCCGAACAACCTGCTTCCACCTGTTCCTTTGGTGAGTTAGCAGATGCGAAAATGATTTTGTTCTTTAACGACGCTGTCAATTGCCAGGATCACATCAGCGTCACCGGTGTGCCGGAATTTCGTCCCCCAGGAGTTCTTTTACATGCCAGTAAATCTACTGACATGGAGCTGTCGTTTTTAAGCACACTTAAAAACCATCGGTCTGGGCCGGAGTTAGCAGATGCTTTCCTCAGGGTCGGCGTAAGTGAGGTGAGAATGGACAACACCAGTTAAGTTGGCTGATACATTTAATGATGACTAATGAGCTGTTTGAAGCGAACTGACAACTATTTGAGGCTCAATAAATGTAACTGTTTCTGAATCTTATTACTCGAAATTGTAACTGTGGAATTATCCGCTAACATCTGTCGTGTCCACGCATTACTTTAAAAAAACTGTTTCCTTAATAGAAATTATTATTATTATTATTATTATTATTATTATTATTATTATTATTATTATTATTATTATTATTATTATTATTATTATTATTATTATTATTATTATTATTATTATTATTATTATTATTATTATTATTATAATATATATATTATATAACAATTATATATATTATTAAAATATATAATATTATTGTCATTTTGTCACACTAGTGTCAGGAGCGGAATTTGTCCAATTGTCACTTTGTTACAGTATATTAACGTCCTTCAACGTAGTGTCATATCAGACGAAGAATCAATAACAATATTTTTTGTCACCCGCCTGTCGGGGAGCACAGGAACCTATGGATCGGACAGAGTGAAGACCTAGAAGCGCACGTAGGTACTCCCATCTCATCCCTTCCTCCCACAGGTCTGACATACAATTGCCCTCAGTACGCACAATATGGAATCCCCTCCGCTTCTAGTCCAGTCCATAACAGACCTAAGGTAGTCTAATTAAGTTTACAAATAACTTCCACGTTTTAAAATGTTTTACACTAAGATCAAGAGAGTTTAACTTGATAAAATTTACATACAACTTACATAACAGAACACCCACTTTTAAATAAAAGAATCTAATGATACGTGATTTTCTCTGCTCTTAAACAAAACCTTATTGCAAACGTGTATTACTGTATCTATTTCATGTTAATCGATGTACACATTAGTTGTAGAAATTGTCTTCTTAATTATCAGATGTTTCCTTATAGGTACAATGGAAATAGGAAAATACAGCAGGCTTAAGTAGAAGTCAATTTTTTAAGAATTAGTCACTACGTGATGTCTTTGAAATTCCGTTCTCATACCGTATCCAGGATATAAGAACGGTAGCGACTTCCCATTTCAGAAAAGTAGCAATATTGGAAATTTCAAACAAATAAGGAATATCTCGCAAATGACCCAGTCCACAAAAAAAAAGTTGTATTTTACATAAATTGTGGGTCTTAATGAGTTGTATCCCAAAGTTGTGTCTATCTCTTACGGTTTACCAGGTATACAAAAATCACTCAGAATAAAAATTACTCCAGAGATTATTCCAGAAACTTCAAGATAGACATTTCATTTGTCATGAAAATGTCCTAAATAGGAATATGGTATCTTAATCAAAATCGTTAATCATTTTTGACAAAATGAAAATTTTTCCACGTAGAGGGTAGTTTATGGGAGGATTTTTTTGAAAATATTTGTGTCGCAACCTTGGAAGATCTGGAAACTTAAATACAAAGTTTGGTATGTAACTTACTTTTGAGTTATGCTGTTCACAGATATGCTTATTTCTAAAAATGTTTTATTCAGGGCACCTCAAAACTGCATTGATATCGAATTTTTTGGGGTGGAGTGCAATATATTTTTTTACGCACAATGTACTTACGTGGTAGAGAAAGTATTTTGAGGGTGGGGCGAAAAGTGATTATTAAGTTATTTTATTCTCTAAAGGGATATAAATTCTTGCGTTACTGTTTGTTATTTCCTCCGTTGTTTCGAAGGAGACTGGTACTAAGAGAAATTTAACGCGTAAAGCAAAAACAATAAAAGACAAACGCTTACCCCACCGTATTCAGTTGTTAATTCAATAATGCTAAAACTAGACATATGAGAATAACATGCTGTCTATAGATGTAGTCCGCTGTTTGTACCCCTTACGCAACGCGTTCGTTCTGCAAATCTGTCTTGATCCAGTCCTGGCTCAAGGGAGGGGGGGGGGGGGGGTCTACCCGTGCCACCACCCAAGGGGGAAGGTTTTAGGGCGGAAAAAATGTACGCAAGAACAAAACATGTGAAAACATAACAGAATTACAGATTATACTTAAAATGACCAGGAGATTTTCCGTTATAAAACTGGTGACAAATAAAGCGCTAGAGTAATTTAGATCGACCCCATCATTGTCAAAATACTCCTCGTGGGTCAGGTGTTCAACAATAAGCATCGCATTTATAAAGGGAGTGTTTCAAGCCACTAACTTCGGGTTAGCTGCTAGAAGTAACGCAACGAAAGCTTGCCAACGGGAGCTGCGCTAAACTTCGGCACTATTCACATTAAGTCGGGTTACCTCGCTCAATTGAAAGCCACATGCCACTTCCACTCCCCGCACTGTACCTGACACTCCTGCTGTCTACTCCCCCTCTACTCATTCACTGCAATATGCCAGCTCGAGACGTTAGATACTGAAGTCCGTAATAGGGATACTGTCGCCCTGCAACAGGCGTAACTGTACGGTAAGTATACAGAGTTAAAGGGTTTCTACATATATTTTTCATTAATTTATTCTTTACTTCATACAGGGCATTACAGTTTCGCATACATCTAACGTCAATACGTACAACAATTCACATAGGTTTTCATCTGTCAATCGCAATCTGCTTTTAGATTTTACGATCTTCAGTGTAGAACAAAATTGCTCACACTAGCACTAATATGCGCAGCAAATGAAGGGAGACATGGAAGTGTTGTCATATCAAATTATCTAAATAAATCTAAGCCGGTATTATTTTATAATTGTAATTTCAGAATTATTTTGTCTTTAAATTGGCAACCTCATTTTGTATTTGTGGTTTTGCACAATAACCTTTAAGGGTTTGGATTTTATAAAAGAAACGTATTTTGTAAAGCACTTCTACACTAGACTAGGAAGCTTTATTGAATATTTAAACATTATTGTTACAATTACGGACAAATATTTGTTTCATAATATTCTTTTAAAATTTTTTAGATTGCCTACCTGTGATTTGCTTATGATCTTTGTGATAATGTTAATAATGCCGTTTAATGTTTGACTTATAAACACCAATCAAAAAATTTTAACGCAACAGAGATTTTACATTTTCGCATAGCGTACCTACCCAAAATATTGTTCTTTTAATTATTCCTTGTATATCCTTCTTTACCTCTAATGGTCTATGCTTTGGAACATATTGCAATAGTGTTAACTGGTGTACAGTGGGTTTTGAGTCTTTGGGATTTTTGTACGAGTACATTAGAACACACACACACACACACACACACACACACACACACACACACACACACACACGGCGGCGCCGTGGCCGAGTGGTTAGCGCTCTCGCCTACCACCTAGGCGGCCCGGGTTCGATACCAGGGACCCGCATGTGGTATTCGTGGTGGATGAAGCGGCGTCAGGGCGGGTTTTCTCCGGGTGCTCCGGTTTCCCCCGCCATCTCATTCCACCGGTGCTCCATCTTCATTCCATGTATCATCAGTGTCACCACCTGCGGTGCCGTAGTAGTAAAAGAGGGCGTTAAACACTACAACAACAACAACAACAACACACACACACACATTCACGCTCTCGTCTCTACGCTCATACTGGGAAGGTCAGGGAATAACCTTGGATAGAGAAACCAACCGGAAATCAAACCCAGAACCTCTCGCACAGCAGGCAGGTGTTCTACGGACTGAGCAATCGGGCCAGCCAATATTGTTCTTTCCGCTCCTCTTACGGAGCGGATGGCTCAGGCGGTAACGTCTGTAGCCCGCATTCGGGAGGTCGCGGATTCGATCCTCGTGGCCGCGGTGGTTTCCCCATGTCACTTGGGGTGACAAGTGGAGTGCATTATTTCATACCACGGTTTCCTTTCCACCCTCGTACCATTGTTAAACGCGTGTTGACTGAAGAGGAGAGGGTTGAAGGAGGGCTACTTGTCGCTTTGCCCCTGATGGTGGTATTACGACATATTATCAGCCGATACAGATTTGCCGATCCCTGTCCGAGTGGTATCCTGAAAGTCGCAGTTTGTGCGTTCAGTTACCTTTTAGGTTGTAAGTCTACTTGGTTAGTATTACTGCTTTTAAGTCCAGAGAAACTCAATTGAACAACTTTGAATTAAATGCATTAAGAAGACACATACGGTTACTACACCCAAAATGAGCATCCTAGCATACACAAGTTTATTTCTTCATGTAAAGAAGCAGATTTAGTTTAGGAAACTCTTAGCTCTTTAAACAAGGTCTTCCATGATCTTGAATTTGAGTTCAAAACAATAAGTAAAATAAAAATAATACTCGAGAGATCGGCTATTGAAGCTCTAAGACAAATATAAAATAAATTAGGTAAATAGCACGTTTGGGCGAAACGGCCAAGGGTTGGAAGTGATGATAGATTCGAATATGCCATAAAGTAACCTCAGGACTTTCATCAATGGGCATCCTGGATCCTCTCATTTAACTATGGCCACCTGCTGCTGTTCAATTGGAGAAGATCTAGGGATTACCATGAAGACATTAACCATGGTCATTGCTACAGGTGGTTTAAGGCTCAGTTACTGTTTAACATTCCGTGTTATTGTCATGCTCCATACCACAGGTCCAAATAGCACACACACACACACACACACACAAACACACACACACACACAAACAGTAACACTAAAGCACAAATGGCAGAATGGCTCATTTGCCATTATGTGGCATGTAACATTACAATGAAATAAGGGGAACTTACTACTTCTGCTACAAATGAAAACAAGCCCAGACTCAAGTACATGTTGACCACTGCAGGCGATCGTCAAGTGTGTTTTCATTCTGTGTGTGATTTTAGTGCTCCAATCTCCTGATAGAGTAGCAGGTAAACCGAAATGTTGCATATTATTATTGTGTGACTTCGTGTGCCCTGTCTTTCACTCAGCACAAAATGAACGTTTCACCTCATATATATCCTCTAGAGTTTTATGTATCGATTAGTTTTGCAAATATACTTATGTAGTACCTTATGCGAAAGTAAGTAGTCGTGTAGGACTGACATTGGGGTTAGAAATAATTACATCTCAAAGCGTGCGAGGGCAGCACTTGTAATAATTATTGCACGGGGCGGCAAAAGTCCTGGAGCCGACCCTGTCTTCTCAATGCCAAAAAGATGTATCACTGTGAATCCAGTTTAAACTTCATGTATTATCACAACCTTGTTACAATATTTCATATTTGAAACATAACATAATGCATCCATAGCAGTCTTCTTCCTCTTATTTTAAGACGATCTGAATGCACTTAAATACACTTTAATGTCAAGTACTCCTATCTGTGATAAATATTTATTACTAATACCGAACTAAGAACTATCGAATCCTAATTAAATTTTGATTTTACACTTACGAATATGATTGATCGGCGCCGCCGTAGCCTAGCGGTTAGACCGTTTGTCTATCAGCAAAGTGCCCGGGTTCGATTCCTTGCACCCGCATGTGGATCTGTGGTGGACGAAGCAGCATCTGGGTGGGTTTCCTCCGGGTTCTCCGGTTTCTCCCGCCTCTAATTCCAACAACTGCTCCGAGAGGTATCTGGCCCTAGATACAGGCTTGTGAGTTCTAGGGGGTGTTTGGGTAATCAGATCTTAGGGTCAGGTCCTAGGGTAACCAGATGATGATGATAATAATAATAATAATAATAATAATAATAATAATAATAATAATAATAATAATAATAACAACAATAATAACAATAACAATAATAACAATAATAAAGGTAACGGTGACGAGGACGATGGCAATGACGAGGACCAGGACAGTAACGAGAACGGTAATGGTAACGAGAACGATGACGGTAACGACAACGGTGATGGTGACTGTCACAGTGACGGTAACTGTGGTGGTGACGGTAATGGTGACGGTAACGAGGGCGGTGACTAGAACGAGGACGGTGACGATGACGATGACGATGGTGAGCACGATGACGGGAACGGTAAAGGAACAAGAACGGTAACGGTGCCCGCCTCGGTAGCGTGATGGTTAGCGTGTCTGCCTCACGTTCAAGAGGTCGCGAGTTCTAATCTCGCTTAGGATAAGTTATCCGGGTAAGGTTTTTTTCCGAGGTTTTCCCTACCCTGAGAAGACGAATGTTGGGTAACTTAAAGCTCCATGGACCACGGGCTCATTTGAGCATCATTTCACCCATTTCATTTCATTCATTCGTCCGATATGACACAATGTTGGAGGACGTTAATTTAAAAAAACGGTAACGGTAACTAGAACGGTGACAGTAACGAGATCGTAAACGATGACGAGAACGGTGACGGTTACGAGAACGAGAACGGTGACGATGGTGATGGCGAACATGATGACGACGGGAACAGTAACGAGAACGGTAAAGCGAAAGGCAACGAGAACGGTAACGGTAACTGAACGGTAAAGGTAAAGAGAACGGTGACGGTAACGAGAACAGTGATGGTAACGAGAACTGTAAAGGTAACGACAACGGTAACGGTAACTAGAACGGTGACGTTAACGAGATCGGTGACGGTAGCGATACGGTGTCGGTAACGGTGACGAAAACAAGGACGGTGACGTTGAGATGGCAAGCACGATGACGATCACGGGAACAGTTGGGTAACGAGAACGGTAACCGTAACGAGAAAGGTAATCGTAACGAGAACGGTAAAGGTAACGTGAATGGTGACGGTGAAGGTAACGGTGACGGTAACAATAACGGTGATGATGCGGATGGCAATGGCGAGAACGATTACGGGTACGGTAACCGGAACGGTCACAGTAACGAGTACGGTGACGGTAACAATTACGGTAACGGTGACGGTAACAATGACGATAACGGTAACGATGACGGTCACGGTGATGAGGTTGGTGACGACGAGGACGAAGACAATGGCGAGGACGAAGACGAGGACGGGAAAGGTAACGGTAAGGAGAACAGTAACGGTAACAATAGACTTAGCGAGTACGGTAGCGGTAACAATAGGCTTAGCGAGAACGGTAACGGTAACGAGAATGGTGAAGGTAAAGAGCAAGGTAACGAGAACGGTGACGGTAACCAGAACAGTGACGCTAAATAGAAAGGTCACGAAAACAAGGACGCTTACGGTAACGGTGACGATAACGGTAATGGTGACGAGATTGAGGACGGTGACGATGCGGGCGGTGATGGCGAACACGATCACTATGACGGGAACGGTTGCGAGAACGGTAACAGTAATGACAACGGTAAAGATAACGAGAACTGTAACGGTAACTATAACTGTAACGGTAACTAGAATGGTGATGGAAACGATTTCCGTGACGGTAATGAGAACGGTGACTGTGGCGAGAACGATAACGGTGACAAAAACGATAACGGTGACGAGAACGAGGACGGTGACGATGGGGGCGTTGATGGCAAGAACGAGGTTCATGACGGGAACGGGAACGGTTACCAGAACGGTAACAGTTATGAGAACGGTAAAGGTAACGAGAACTGTAACCGTAACTATAATTGTAACGGTAACTAGAACGGTGACGGTAACGAGAACGGTGACTGTGACAAGAACGAGGTCGGTGGGGATGTCGATGACGAGCACGATGACGGGATAACTAACGGAAAAGAGAACGGTAACGGTGACGGTAATGAGAACGGTGACAATGACGATGGCGATCACGATGACGATGGCGGGGACGATACGGTTACGAGAATGGTAACGGTAACAAGAACGGTAAAGGTAAAGAGATCGGAAAGGGTAACGAGAAAGGCGATGGTAACGAGAACTGTGACGGTAAAGAGAACGGCGACGGTAACGAGAGCGGTAACGCCAACGAAAGTGGTTACGGTAACGTTGACGGTAACGACAAAGGTAATGAGAACGAGAACGGTAAAAAAACGGTAACGGTAACTAGAACGGTGACGGTAACAAGATCGGTGACACTAACGAGAACGTTGACGGTAACGAGAACGGTGACGTCAACGATAACTGCTACGGTGGCGTTGACTTTAACGATAACAGTGGCGGCAACGAGAAGGTAATGAGAACGAGAACCTTAACGGTGACTAGCACGATGACGGTAACGAGATCGGTGGCGGTAACGAGAACGGTGACGGTAATAGTGGTGAGTACGATGACAGTAACGAGAACGTGGTCGATTACAATGTCGATGGCGAGCATGATGACGATGACGGGATCAGTAGCGGTAACGAAAATGGTAAGGGTAACGAGAAGGGTGACGGTAACGGTGGCGATGGCGAACACGATGACGGGAGTGATAGTGGTTATGAGAACGGTAATGGTATCTAGAACGGGAACGTAACGAGCACGCTAACGGGTACGTGAACGGTAACGGGTACTAGAACGGTAACGGTAATAAGAACGGTGACGGTAGCGCTGACGGGGACGGTGGCGCTAGCGGTGATGGTAACGGTGATGAGAACGAGGGCGGTGATGGTGACGATGACGAGAGGATAAGGGCGAAGTCGATGGCAATGACGAGTACTGTAAAGGTAACGATAACGAGAACGGTAGTGAGAACGCTAACGGTAACGGGAATGGTTACGGTAGCGAGTACGGTAACGAGAACGGTGACCACGTCGGTTAGCGTAGCGGTTAGCGGTGACGGGCAAGTCGACGGTAAGGTTGATCGTAACGGTAACGAGAACGGTGACAAGGACGATGACGAGTCCGTAACGAGGACGGTAATGGTAACAAGAGCGGTAACGATAACGATAACGTAACCAGAACGGTGTAGCTAACGAGAACGGTTACGGTGCCGTTGACGGTACCTTGAACGGTGACGGTAACGAGAACGAGAACGGTAAAGGTATCGAGAACGGTAACGGGAGAGGAAACGCTAACGGTTACTAGAGCCGCGACGGTAACGATATCGGTGACGGTAACGTTGACGAGAATGAGCACGGTGACGAGAGCGTGGTCGGTGACGATAACGATGTCGATGGCGAACACGATGATGGGAACCATAACGGTTACGAGAACGGTAAAGGTAACTAGAACGGTGACAATAACGCTGACGGTAACGGTGACGGTAACGGTGATGAGAACGAGGACGATGGCGAGAGGACGAGTACTGGAAAGGTAACGGTAACGAGAACAGCAACGGTAACGAGAACGGTAGCGAGAAGGCTAACGGTAACGAGAACTGTAACGAGAATGATCACGGTAACGAGAGCGGTTACGGTGACGAGAAAGGCGACTGTAACGTTGACGGTAACGGCAACGGTGAGTATGACGATGACGAGTACCATAACGAGGATGGTAACGTTAACGAGAACGATAAAGGTAACGACTACGGTGACGGTAACGGGAACGTTGACGGTAACGAGAGCGTTGACGGTAACGAGAACGGTGACGGTGACGAGAACGAAGATGGGTACAGTGGCGATGGTGAGGACGATGACAAGGGCGAATACGGAAAAGATAACGATAACGAGAAC
This sequence comes from Tenodera sinensis, assembly GCA_030765045.1. Taxonomy (NCBI): domain Eukaryota; kingdom Metazoa; phylum Arthropoda; class Insecta; order Mantodea; family Mantidae; genus Tenodera; species Tenodera sinensis. The sequence goes on along the minus strand of CM060965.1, from coordinate 36,566,455 downwards.
GGTAAAGGTAACGGGAACCGTAACGGTAACGAGAACGGTGACGGTATCGAGTACGGTAATGGTAACGAGAACAGTGACAGTGACGGTAATGGTGTCGTTAACGGTGACGGTAACAGTGACGTTAACATTGACGATAACTTTGTCAGTAACGGTGACGGTAACGAGAACGAAGACGAGGGCGGGGGCGTTGGCGTGGGCGGGGGCGGGGGCGGTAACGACGGCGGGAGCGCGGGTGAGGGCGGGAGTGGAAGCGACGGCGGGGCGGTGGCGAGGGCGAGGACGATGGCGACGACGATGACGGAGGAAGCGAGCAACGATGAACGAGGAATCGAGCCACGAAGAACGATAACGAGAACGGAGGAACCGAGCAACGAAGAACGATAACAATAATATGATCGATCGGTTTTTAAGTACTTTGATTGGTTCACACTGAAACAAATTTATTTTCATAGATCCAGAAAAACCTAAGTTTAACAATTCTAGTAACAATTGAACATTTCTTGAATATTGCATGGGCAATTTCCAAATTGGCCACATAAAGATATTACTGTTTGAATGGTTCGAATTTATATTGAAGGTCTAAAGTGAGAATTACTTTTAAGCATATTTTCAAAATAGTGCTCTTTCAGTAACACCACCTCACTTACATTGAGTAACTAAGGTTTCTTATTATATGAGCATCAAAATTACTAAGACTAATATTATTTAACCATATGTTAGGACTATAATCTCTTGCATCCCTGACAGGAAGTGGATGTGACTGTAGGACACTCTTATATTTTGCTGGTTTTTGCCTAGAAATCAGTCTTTTCTTTACCAAAATACTTTTATGTCTTATAGCTAAATAAATGTTTTTGCTATTTGCTTCTGCTGAGCATGATAACTTAAAAATTTAAATTCCTCTTCTAAGCGATTTAGATCCTTTATATTAAGATTCTGTAGATTCCTGAGAGAAGTTTTACAGTGTGTGAACATAACATTTGATTTATTTGTTATAGTTAGTACTGCTTTATTTGTGACTAAAATTTCAGCAGAATAAATGATCGAAGGCCGGCCATCGAAGGAGCGTCCGGGGGTTCTCTGTCTGAAAATAATATGGAAACCGCTGCGCCACGTTTCGTACTCTGTCGTCTCATCCCTTCCTACTGGAGGTTTTCGCTTATTTCTCCTAACATTTCCACCACTCCCAATGAAAGGATCAGAATGCAAATTTTCCTCTCTTATCTGGTTTTAAAATGAAAGGGAATCTCGTTTAATAAAAATCTTCGAACACCCGGAGTATGTATTGCTTCTTGTTGTCACACATGCTGTTTTTTTTTTCGAGTGGAGGAAAAATCCATTTATGGACTTCCACTATGTTGGAGGTCACAGTGGGGAGTGTTGGCTTTGCCGCTATGACACTACTCGACTAAAAGAACCTCCACCGGGAGCAAAGCCTATAGAAGTAGAAAGGAAAGGAGAAGGAAAAGTAATTCAGGATGAAAGTGAGGCAGTACCGCTATTACACCTGTGTATTCAAGGAGCGGATATATTGGCCGGCCACAGGGACTTAAGCCAAGCGAAAGAGGTACCAGGACGCAAACATGACCGAGGCCCTGATTACGCCCTTAGAAAGTCTAATGTGGTAATAAGGAAGTAGTGGGTGTAGGTTATTAGGAGTCGTTAGGGGTTTTACTGATATCTCCGTCGTCCACTAGTGTGAGGTGGCGGAGGTGCTACAGTGTGCCCTAGGTAAGCGGGCGTGGTCTGAATCCCAAGTCGCTCTTCCAGCATCGTCTGAAGAGCTGCCATCTCTACCTTGACAAGCATTTGGATTGATGAGAAGCTCGTCCGCCGTATTCATCCTTCTGTTGAGTTCCTTCATTGTTGCAAGTCCTCCTAAGTCGAGTTTGGAAGGTATGAGAGCCTCCATTCTCGACGTGTGGCAAGTCAGCACATCTCTGGATTCGGACAGTTCCTCTAGGGCGGCGACCTTTGTGGTGATGTTGAGGAGCTCTGGCTATAAATCCTTCAGCTTTTGGAGAATTACAGATGCAGAGGTGTTGTCGGGCCCAGCGGTGGTTGTTGCAGTTGAGGGTGTTGATGATGAGGCAGTGGCTGGTGCTGGTGTGCGCGGCCGTGGCGGCTGACGTCAAGGTTGCGATGGGGGGACAGGTGATGTCTTCCTGCAATAATGTGGGGGGGGGGGGCAGAGTGCCTGACCAGTGAAGTGGCCGGTTCCTCCACAGCTGGCACAGTAGCGTCGGCGGAGGTCATGTTGCTGGCAAGCTGAAGTGAGGTTTGAAGCACCACAATAGTGGCACTTCGGTAGGGCTCCGCAGTTGTCCTCTGAATGCCCGTAGGTACAGCAGCTGCGGCATGGAGCTAGGCGGTCCTGCTTACTAGCCTCGACGCGTAGCGACCACCCTAAAAGGCCACTGCTGCAAGCACATAGCGAGCCTGCAGATCCCAGGAGATATCTGCGATTACCACGCTGCGGTGGTATGTTGGCTTGGCCCCTCCCGAGAGAAAAACGGGGCTAGTAGGCTGCTGCGCTGGACAGTTGCGTTTGAGTGGCGGTGAAGAAGCTGTTGATTATGTTGATCTCTCTTCCACGATCTCCACTGTTAATTCATCGCTTGGTTGTTGCTTAGGAATCTTCCTCCTGAAGCGCCCCATTGATGCTCAGTCTCCAAGAAGATGTGCACTCGCCGAAGGATCTCCGCCGAATGTGTGAGCTGATCCTGGTACCATAACTGGTACCACAGATTAACTTGTAAGCAAATGACACCCTTCCTACCGAGCGGGATGGCTCAGGCGGTAACGTCTGAGGACCGCATTCGGGAGGTCTCGGGTTCAAATCCGTGGTGTACCTCAGTAGCTAAGATATTGGATATCTAATACCACGACCCAAAGTTCCACCTTAGTTTAAAAAATAGTCAACATGAAAATTGATAGTATCAGTGAATGTTGTGCCATCTATCCACAGATAATGAAAGCAGATAGACTGGATCAGGGCGCTCTGCTCGTCACAAGCAGAGGCACAATTGTGCCCTGCACTAATAAAGCAAGATGAAATGGCACAGGGATGAGACCTAGATGGCCACGAACCGGTCTACGAGGTATCTCCTAACAGATCTGTCGAGAAATGAGTTAAGCGTAGGAGTTAAAGCGACGTAATAATGCCATTATGCCATATTATTATTTATTTTAATTATTATTTATTTTAGGCATAAATAAATAATAATTACCATCTAAAGGTTACTTAAACCCTGGACATAAAATACTTACAATTGTAAGTCGCCCTTGGGGTATTTATCTCTGATGTGAGATTCCCTGGTGGTCTAACCGGGAAAAAGTGCGAATCAGCCGGGGAATTTAATTTCATACTAGCAAGTTGGCTATGGTAGCTTAGTGGTTAAAGCGACCGCTCGATAAGCGGAAGATCCGTGGTTCAAATCCCGGCAATGGCATTGAATTTTTCAGTCCTGATTCCACCTCTTAAAACATTGCCCACATACGACTTGTGTGTTTAAAAACACCAGCAGTAAGCTTGTTGGCATACATAAATAATAATTACCAGATAAAAAATTAATAACGATTTCCTATTTGAGAAAAGCATAACTACGGGAAAATTCAGAAAAATAACCAGGAATATTTTCGAAATGGTTAATTCCACGAAAAATATATTTGGTATAAATTGTGTGTTTTAAGAAGATGTACATTTTTTGTGAAGTAATATTTTGTCTGTTACGTTTATCAGTTACGCAAAAGTCATCCAGAATGAAGAGGGCCTCTGAAGACATTCCCAGACAATTTAAGATATAAATAGGTTTCATTTGTCATAAAAATATCTTAACCATATTTTAATCAAAATCGTTAAGAGCGATTTTGGATAAAATCAAAATTTTCGAAAAATATTCCTTGTAGGCTGAGGAAATTTTCTTGAAAATATTCGTGTCGCATTGGAACATGCTACAAGATTGGTATTTAACCGACTTTTCGTTTTTGAGTCACGTTGTTCATATACACACAGACCTTTTTCTAGAAATGCTCTTTTTTAGATTCAGTGATTCCCAAACATGTATTTCCGTTTAAATCTGGATATCTAATTTTTGGATGGAATCCAATACTTCCCGTACTTGTGTACTACGTACATGGTAGAGAAAGACAAATTGCAATATAATAAAATAAAATGTAATGCTTTCTCATATAAGAATTTAAATCTGCCATCAAAGGCATAAAATTACGCTCATTGCCGCGAGGTCACTAAATGGCTCCACTCCCGCACATTTTACGGACGAACAGTAAAACTTGGAGATGTCTTACCTGTGTAGAACTAATGTAATTATGTAATACAGTTTTCATTATTACCTCTTTAATATTTTTAAATATCCGCTTTGCGGATAGATTAAATGGATAGTTTCAAAGCTTTGATTTCCCTGGTAAGTTGCTGCACCTACCTCAATTTCCTGCTCGTCCAACAAAGCTTATTTTAGATGTTGTGCTTGAACTCAAGACATATTAATGACACAGCTGTAAAGGTGTTTGGTTTCCTTAATAAAAGTTTACAGTGGGGTTTCCGTTTTATATGACAGAGAAATCTGTTTATTTTTATTACTCTTTATTGTGTTATTTATACAGCCCCGTTTAGCTTCTATCCGGAGTTTTGACTTGAGAAGCGGCTGATGGTTTTAGTAAGACTGAACTGAGGCCATTTCCTTTCCAAGAAACACGCCCTACTCTCTGTGGAGAGTAGGAATGATTCTAATTACAGAGGAACTCCCCGTCCCAAACAGGAATCAAAACCGGGACCTCTGGATTGAGATGCAAAAATGCCAACTACTCAATCACTGACTTTTTTACTTCATTTCTTTCTTACCGAGCGAGATGGCTCCCCTGTATCGTGCGAGGCTCGCACTCGGGAGGTCGTGGGTTCAATTCCCATGACCGACCTTCCTTACCCCTGAGTTTTTTCGACTTGGCGAATACTGGGAAGGATAATTAAATCCCGTCCCTCCATTTCATTTCACCTTCCGGTCCTCCAGGGTCGGAAATGTTGGCGATGGGCGAGTTTGGCGCTGCTGTGAGGGTGTTTTCGCACTGTAACTGCTGTTCTCGTGGCGCGGCATGGCTTGGCGTGGTACTGCCTGGTCTGCTGGAGCAGGGGATATCAAAACTCATGGAACTGGTGGTTCCATGGTGAATCTGGTGTCGAAGTGAAGAATCTCCAGCACACCTTAGGGTTCCTCATGTCGGCTCGCGCTACTTTCCCGCAGAGCACTCTCATTCCAACCCTTCCTCCCAGGACCATCGGTCTGATATACAGCAGCCTAAAGCAGTTGGCTCAGTGTGGAATCCCCTCCGTCTACACCCCTCTACTCGTACCTCTTCTTTCTTTACCGTATCCTAGTAGGTGGAGAAGGTATTGCATTCCACCCAAAATAATAAACTTCCTTTATAACATCGGGAAAAGTATGGACAAAATTATTTCTGCAGAAACAGTGAAAAGTAGAAAAAGGGTTAATATTTTGAAAAGAACATAAATATTGGGGAGATATTGTCAATAACATTTAGATAGAGAATTCATTACAGTTTTAGGTAGGTATTTCACAGAACCACTTGTCTCGTCATAATGAATGTTCACTTTCAATCCCTTCTTAATAACATACGTATTTTAATCTAACTTCACAGCAGACAGAATATCGAAAATCATGACTAACACAAAATTCAAGAAGAATTCATTATAAGTAAATGAGGGTTTCCTTATGAGATTGAAATCGTTCGCTTAAAGGGCAGAAAATGTCATCTAAATAAGGAATGTACATATACCGGCGGTGGTTCCCTTTTGGTGCAAAAGGCAAATTACAACACGCGTGTCTTGTTATTTGCAACTTCGAGGAACTTCTACCAAATCAATTGTTTCTGCAAATGCTTTCATACTGTCATGTACGAGTATGTCCCCAAATTGTTTTTCTGCCTTCCTCTTGACAGTTAAACGTTTGTTGACATCAGATATCTTCTATAGAGCTATAGATAAATCGACATCCTTACTTTAAAAAAAAAACTCAGTAGCCAACATTTAACATAATACAAGAATCTGATGTGTTGCACTCACGTGACTTTCTCTACTCTTGTACTATTCTTACAAACTCTTATTCCTCTATCTTCATGTTAGGCGAGATAAACATTTGCAGAAATTATATTATTGTTAATTTTCTTGTAGGTGCAAAGGAATACAGTAGGCTTTCAGCGATAGTCAAATATTTTAAAGCTAGTTACTATATGAAGGCTTTAAAACTCCGTTCTCTTTGCACGGCCAAGAGAAAAAACTGAATAACGACCTTCCATTTGAGAAAAGTATAAGTATTACAAAACTCACAGTTAACAAGGAATATCTCCGAAATCCACAAAAAAAAAATAATTTGGATATACTTGTGTATTTTAACGAGATCTACATTTTTGTGTAGTAAGATTTGGTCTATCTCTTACGGTTTACCAATTATGCAAAAGTCATCAAGAGTACAGGACTAAATAGGCTATAGCCAGAAAATTCAAAATATACATTTCGTTTGCCGTAAAAATATCTTAAACATATGCCATTTTGATTAAAATCATTAGGGCCATTTTTTTAGAAAATCAAGATTTTCGAAGAATTTTCCATGTAAAAGGTGGTTTAGGGTGGAGGAATTTTCTTCAAAATATTCGTATCGCATCCTTGAAATATATTAAACTGAAATACGAACTTTGATTTTTAAACGAGTTTTCTTTTTGAGTTGTGCTGTTCACTCGCGCGCGCGCGCGCGCACACACACACACACACACACACACACACACACACACACACACACACACACACACACACAGAGGCACACGCACACGCGCCCGCATGCATACACAAACCTGAGATAGACACACAGATACGGAACTTTTTTTGAAACGACTTTTTTTTATTCAAGGGACCTCAAAACATATTTCAGGTGAAATCTCGACGTCGAATACAATACTTCCCCTACTTACTATGGAAGAGAAAGTAAAAATCGCTGCATTAACTGAAATTTGCATATGGAATTGACGAGACCATGGACCTTAATTAAACTTCCAATGCATTGCTGAGACCAATTTCATGAAGCTTGTAAGTTACAAATCACAAGCTACAGATTTTAAACTTGTGATTTTGTATTTCATATAATCAACGTATCACAAGTGTATCCGCCAAAGGAACTTGCAGTCGCATTTCATTCAGTTTATTCCATAAGCACAAATCCTTGTAAAAGGAATTGTTTCACAAGCATTCTTATTATTGGATACATAAGTGTCACATACAAATACACCGTAACAATTTAAGGAATAGTTACATAAGTTTAGATTATACAACACACCTTGTGTGATTATATTTGTGTGCCATAACTGATTGCAGAAGACGTAATTCTACACGATTTATTAGATGAAAAGGCTAATTATAGAAGAATATTTTTACTTCCGGATGGCTCGAGAAAAAAGTGTGAATTGAAACAGAAACACCTAATTACCGTAAGATGGAGTTGGTGTTTTTTTCTAGAACCTTGAACCCACGCACTCTCCCTCTTTAGGATATTTCCTTTTGCAGCAAAATAACCGCGAAATGACAACAAGCATGGCCATTTTCCCGCTACTGATCATGCGCAGTTTGGATTGCAACCTAAATGAGAAGCGAAATCCGCTGGATTAGCGACCTTATTCGCTTCCCACTTATATAAATAGTAAGACACTATATTGTTGATGGTGCATTTCGCGAAACAAAACGGCGTAATCCAAAACCTAAGTTTATATAAACAGTAAATCATAAGCATTATTAAGGGACGCTCGCTTCGCTCGCATGCGATGTAATCAGTGATTACTGATTAAATTTCGCGTGCTTTGGTATGACGATTGTCTGTCGTTGCGGGGTGGTTTGTTATTCCTATGTTGGCAGCACTTTGTTTGTGCATTTATTTTTAAACAACTGAAGGTAGGAAATAAATGAGAACTAGTATAGGACGCTTAGGGTTAGGTTATTTCGGACATCGGACGATGAATGAATGGGTGAAATGATGCTCAAGTAAGCCCAGGGTCCATAAGGTTTAAAGTTATCGACATTTGTCTTGTCAAGATATGGAAAAAAAAAAAAAAAAAAAAAAAAAAAAAAAAAAAAAAAAAAAAAAAAAAAAAAAAAAAAAAAAACCCTCGGAAAAATCCCTATCCGGATAACTCACCTCAATCAAGATTCGAACTCGGGACCTCTTGAATGTGAGACAGCCACAATAAATAAACCCCTAGCGAAACAGCCCATGAAGGTCCAAGGGTTTCTGCTGTGTCCCCCTCCCCTCTGTCCACTATAGGCATTATGAGTGGGGTGCAGTATTGGATGGTGGGACTTGGTCAGCGCCACGAGACCTTCCGGCCAGTAATGTGGCCTTCGTGACCTGGGATCGCTACTTCTTTATCAAGCAGCTCCTCAATTGGCCCTTCTGGGACCTAATGAGGTTGAGTGCAACCTGTGCCAGACCTCCCAACAGGGTAAAAATCTGGTACCGCGGATCGAACCCGGGTCCTCCGCGCCAGAGGTAGGTGCGCTATCACTGTGGTGCGGAGGCGTCAGCCAAAGTAAATGTTTATTAATTATACATAATAAAACTTAAAAGCTATATTCTTCCGAATATTCGTCCACTGAATAAAAACAACCCTTTATTAAGAATTTCTTTAATTCTTTCTGCCTTCCTCCGTGTCTAGGAGTAACATGTTAGCCTCTGATTCCCGAGGTCGTGGATTCAAACTCAGCAGAGGGTGTTGAGCTTTTTCAGGTGTAAAAAATCCTTAGCATGGCTTCATTCGGAAGGGAAGTAAACCCGTTGGTTCCGTCACGTAGATTTACAGCACTTAAAAGAATGTTTTAAAGCTTTGAGATTGTTGTCATTGCTTATCATATAAAAAAAAATGAACAACGATGATCCATTTCACGAAAGTTCTAAGTTTTCCGAAACTCACACACATAACAAGGAATATCTCCGAAATGGTTCACCCTACAAGAAAATTTATTGAGACATAAATTGTGTATTTTAGCAAGATCTACATTTTTTGTATAGTATAATTTGGTCTATCTTTAACAGTTTACCAGTTATGCAAAAGTCGTCCAGAGTAAATACGACTACAGGGGCTATAGCCAGAAAATTCAAGATATACATTTAATTTTTCATAAAAATAACTCAAACATATGACATTTTAATCAAAATCGTTAGAGCCATTTTCAAGAAAATCAAAATTTTCGAAAAATTTTCGATGTAAAGGGTAGTTTAGGGTGGGGCTATTTTCTTCAAAATCTTTGTGTCACATCCTTGAAAAACATTAAACTTAAATACCAACTTTGGTTTTTAACCGACTTTTCGTTTTTTAGTTATGCTGTCCACAGACTGACACACAGACACAGACTGACACACAGACACAGACTGACACACAGACACAGACTGACACACAGACACAGACTGACACACAGACACAGACTGACACACAGACACACACACTGACCTTTTTCTAAAAATGCTTTTTTTGGATTCAGGGGGCCTCAAAACATATATTTCCGGTGAAATCTCGACATCGAATTTTTGGGTGGAATACAATACATCCCCTACTTACCAGTAGAGAAAGTAAAAATGGAGGCAGTTTATTGTAAAACTTAATGAGATTAAATATTATTTCTTATCTAGTTCTTTGATGACCTGTAATGTGTAGCTAGAATTATTTGAAATTTCACATGAGTAGCAATGAATTAAATTATAAATATGTATTGAATATGTATTGGCTAACATATATTGTGGTACTATATTATCAATGTTACACATGATTACAGCCCCTTGACATCTGTTACAAAATACAGGTGGAACGTCAAAGCATAAATTTATATTATCATGGAATGATCTTAAGAATATAAGAAAATGAAGGATCAAATTCTAATTAATCCTATGGATCTAAAAGAACGGGAAGCATTTTATAAAGAACTGTGGATAACAAAAAAGAAGGAACCTTTCTCTTTAATCAATAATGATCTAAATATTGATCCTATCACAGAAGAAGAATTCAAATAATAGTTAGAAAGTTTTAAGAACAGGAACAGACACATTAAATATAGAACTGATGAAACATGGCCCACCATCTCTGCATAAAAGAGTACTAAACTTACTTAACCAGTGCTGGAAAATAGGAAGTATCCCAGATGAATGGAAAGGATCAATTGTCATCCCATTGTTTAAGAAAGGAAATAAAGGAGACTCTAACAACTATAGGGAAACTACTCTGTTGAACTCATGCTACAAGATATATGCAACAATTTTGAGAAACAGAATTAATAATATAATGGAAACATTTCTCTTGGAACCACAACAAGGTTTCAGAAAAGACAGATCTAGCTGTGATTGTAGCTTTACAATGATACAATTGCTTGAGAAAAGAAGGGAATTTAATTTTCCCATATTTATAGTATTTGTAGATTATGTTAAAGCTTTTGATAAAGTAAAAAGAAATATAATATGGTATACAATGAATCAACAAGGCTTTCCAAGTCACATAATAAGAGCTATGCGGGAACGACAAAAATAAAATTAAAAAAAACAGTCAACTGCCAATATAGAGATAACTTAAGGAGTGAGAGAAGGATATTCCTTAGCATTCGCTCTGCTTAACTTATATATTAACATCATAAGGAAATGGCAATATAGTTTATTAGAACATTTTAGAGTTGATAATAGAAAATTACACATACTCCTTTTTGCAGATGATCATGGCAGTGATAGCAGCTGACAAGAACAGCTTACAAAGAGCTATGTTCAATTAGAAAAGGTTGCTGCTGAATATAACCTGCAAATTTTGACAAGTAAAACTAAAGTAATGGCGTTCCATGGGAAGAATTCAATAAGAGCCAAAATAGTAGTGAATAATTTTGTAATAGAACAAGAACCCTTTTATAGTTAAAGGGTTTTCTTAGAAAATTATAGGACAAAAGGTATTAACAGAAAATTAAATATATTTGAACGTATTTGATAACAATTAAAAGAACACTAGGAAAGAAAACCCATAGAGAAACTCTGTTCAAGTTTTATAAAGTTTTAGATATACCTGTTTTGATGTATGGCTCGGAATGTTCGACTCTTAATAAAAGCATGCTAAGAAGATTGGAAGCAGTAGAAATGAAATTTCTTTGACGTGTATCAGGATATACTCTCTTAGATAAGAAAAGGAATGAAGATATCCGCAAAGAACTATAAATAGACAGTATAGTAACAAAAATAGAAGAATATGGAAATAAATTGTTGAACATCTCAGCAGAATGAATGAAGAGAGACTTTCTTGTATGATCCTATATTATAAGCCACAAGGTCAAAGAAGTCGAGGACAACCAACTAAAAGATGGAGTAAGCAACTATACTCTGGAGCTGGAACAGATCAGTGATGGTCTAAACCCTGAAAGGAGATCATGATGAAGAATATAAAATACAAAAATTATTATTTATTGCACTACATATAAATCAGCTATACTGCTGCAATAGGAGGTATGTATAAGATTATTAGAAATAATTATTGGGAAGCTATAAAAAGGACTAAATATAAAGGGCCATATATTGTATGGCTAATATGAATTTTACTGGGATGGTCAATAATAAAAGTCAGGCTGCATGGAAATTAATCAGTCAGGTTTCTAAGAAACACAATGATTAGATTGAATCCAACATTTCCCTAAGGCTGTAACTGAGCCCTCCCACAAAAATCGCTCAGGCAACTATTTTCTAGTGAAATTCACTAAAGTTGATGTTTAATTTCAGTGGATCAGTATAACTTGTGAGCATATATTAAATGTGGTGCATAAAATGATACTATCTAGGAGTAGGGATGTTTATGATATATCTAATTTTATTATAAAATTATTCACTAATGAAATTGATGTACTATTCCATATTGTATTAACATTATTCACATATAAAGTGTATATGTAATAGATTGTTTAGAGTCTGATGGTAGCATTAATGATGTTTTGTTACAAAAGAAAAGATTCAGATTTTATTTAAAGCAACAGTTCAAACACATGTTAAGTTGAAGATTCTTACTGTGATAAATTAGCATATTTTTCAGTTTTTACTTTATGTTAAAATATATATAATTAACATAGCATAAATGAAATTCCCACTCATAATACCAGAGTCAGCTCACATTTGTCACAGACTAAGTCTTCAAATGATTCTCATGTAACTGGATTAACATTTTTAATAGTTTGTATATAGTGTGAAAACATTGACTGATGCTGCCTTTAAATACAAACTTTTTAATTGGTTAGTTGAACATCCTTTCTATAAGGCAGCTAAACATTTTTTATTTAAAACTTTGACTTTCTAACATGACTTTGTTTATTGTATTTTGGATTGCTTAATGACAATAAATATTGAACATTAAACATCACTAAATGATGTTGGAGGCACACTTATACTTAACCTCATCATTAATACAAACACATAAGTAGATTTCTTTGTAAAAAGAACTGCTTAATTGAACTCTATTGCTTTGATTTGGTGCTGTTTTTGCGATTATCATTACGGAATGTGCTGTGCTATGAGACTCGTTTTCTATCTAGGTTGTGGTAACGGATGGAATGAAATATCACACAATGTTTCTTTACCACAATGTTTTAATTTATTAACACTTCATCGATACTTTAACAATTTCTCTCAGCACAATTCAAAATGCTTAAAAACCTTTACACTTTTTCACTTTGTGGAACTTATGCTTGATGAAAGTTTGGTGAAAGTTCCATGTTCACACTACCTAAATATGATTGTCTTTTCATCTCGAACATACACACGCGAGTGAACAGTTTTTTGGCGTCATTTGACGCGACACCGCCTTTTTCATATCCATCCGCGTATGCGTCCATCAAATAGTTCTTTCTCGTTAGGGGAGCGATCCCTAATCATTCTCCCCTACTTTTATTATGGAACATATATTTTTCTAATATTTATACATATTAATTAAAATCAAATATGGAAAGATTTATGATGTCTTTGGGCAAACTTAGTTGTTCGTAACAATGAACCTTATCAACATGTTTTCATCATTTAACTATCTCGTACCAACATCAAAAAACGAATTACACTTTTAACAAACACTCACATGAACGATTTTCTTTTGGGGTCTTCTAATATTCTGTCTCAGATTGTTTTATGTTAACTCCCACATTTGTAAACAAATTGTGGTACAAATGAAATCAGCTATAGTCATGGACATAAGTACTCATACAGTTGCAAATGCGAACTAAAAGATTTTATTTTGAGCATTTGCCAGTCACATAATTTAGAACAAGGTTAACAATATGAACTTAACACACCTCATTAACATACAGATCATGAGTGTTGGCAGACTTTTTTCCAGGGGGGGGAGGGGGGGCACATGTTGGAATTTACAATCATATAATATTAAATCATTATTTTATTATCAAAATTTATATTTGTTGCCGATAACTGTATTAATTTATGCTAAATAAAAATTGTTGTTTACATCAAAATTAAAATAATAGTTTAATAGTCAGTAACTGGCTGCACATTAAGTTCATCAACTTCCAAGGGGGGGCCGCAGTCCGCCCCCCTTGCCCCCGTTTCACGACGCCCATGGTACAGATATAATGGAATTAAATGCACTTTGTCTTGCATTAATAAGTATAATCTTGTTCTCACAGATTGAATTTTGAGGAAGACATACGTATACCTACAGGAACATAATATTGTGTATATGTATATACAAACAAAATAATTTTTAAAACACCTTCTTAATATTTTGTATGCCAGCCTCTTCTATAAATTACTTCTCTCACCCATTTGGACATTAAGTGGACAAGTTTCCTAGTTGTTTCTGTACAAATATTATGCAATATGTACATATGTCACAAGTAGCTGTTTTAGTTGAGATTTGCTGGATATGTGATGTTTTCTTATTCTATCTCCCAGGTCTCTCCATAGGTGTTCAATGGGATTGAGATCCAGATATTGTACGGGCGATTTCAAGGTGTGTGAAGTATTATTTAGCAACCACAAATAGACAATCTCTGCAGTATGTTTAGGGTGGTCATAGTAATTGTCACCTAAATACAACTTCTCAACACTCTTCTTCAAATTGTCTTTCAACATGTCCATATTTCCCTCAATGAATGCTAGTTCCCCTACACCAGAAGTAGCCATGCATCCCTAGACCATTACACCTTCATGTTTAACTGTTGCTTGCAAATTTTGAATATCCAGGGCTGTATTTGGCTTTCCCCACGTTTCACATTTGGCCATCATTATGAAATATATTATATTTACTTTCATCTACAAATAAAACTCTTTCCCAGAATGCATTGTCCTTTCCTACACATTCCTTTGCAAACACTTACCTGCTCTTTTTTTCTTTTTTTTTTCTGTTGATGCATGGCTTCTTTCGGAGTACCCAGAATGGAATCCAGCACAATTGATGAGTCGTCTTACCTTGGGTGTTACTGCTTCCCATACTGTTCTACATATGCAATAATTTCAGTAGAGGCAATTTTCAGATTTTTCTTCACCATTTTCATCACCTGCCTTTGTTCCCCAGGATTTAGTGTCTGGACGGTTCACTCTTTCTTCATTTATTAGCATATAGGTTTTTTTTAAATGTTTAATGACACTCTGCACTCTCGAATGGCTTCTTCCTACAATGTGAGGTATTTCAGAATACGATTTTCTGTGCTTATGTAATGAAACAATCATCTCCCTTAGGTCTAAAGATGTTTCCTTACCTTTACAACCCAGTTAGACCTTTTGCAGTTCACCGATCACTCCATACAACCGACTAGCATACAGTACAACAGCAATAGGGACAGGCACATTGTGGGTTATCACATAACCATTTGTTCTTTGTTTACCATCACTTTATGAATACTTATGTCTCACGTAAAATATAACTGTTGAGAAAAAAAAGTTTTTTTAATTTTGTAGAACACCGTAAATGTGATGCCAATACATAAGTATGCTAATAGAATGGTTGAAGTTCAAATGTGTAACAAGCGTTTGCATTTATAAATGTATAAATGCTCAAAATAAAACATTTTCCTTTTTATTGGTAGCTGTACAAATACTTACGTCCATGACTGTGTATGTATAATGAGTAGGGAACAGTTTCTTAGGTAAATAAATATTTTTTCTGAAAACACATAAATGCCTTCTAAAAGTGGAAAACTCTGCATAAAGGATCATAAGCATAAATATGAAATTTTATTCCACATAAAAATACATATTTTCAAACAATCTTCCATAAATATATATATGAATTAAATCTACTATTTAGGCTGCATAATTTTTAATTTGTTCTATTGTAAATGTTGTTGTTAGCTAATGCTGGATTTCTGACAATGAAGTCATTAATCCTCTTGCTCTCCAATATTTTTCACTGATGATATTGAAGAGAGCAATAGCAGTAATAGTAATCGCTTTTTAGAGAGCACCATATTTTTATGTTTTGGCGGTCACATCACTCTCTCACAACCCCCAGAATGTCTGGAGGACCACACCTGTCATTGGTTTACGGGTCTCACCGACCTGACCGGGAGAATTATCAAAATAAATTCACCGACCATATCCTCTGATTACCAATCAGAGGACGTATTACATGCCATGACAGGTCAGCATGTTAGGGGTTAAGATTTTATAGAGAAAGTAGAGAAATGGAGAGGTTGGAAAAATAAAGACTCCCTAGCCCTCGGGAACCCTAATGGCATCGGGGTTGGAAGAGAACAAGAGATGAGCAAGGTAAGGTCAGATAGAAAAGTTACAGTGAAGAGCAAAACACCAGTAAGTGGAAGTAATGTTCTGCTCAGCTTGGGTACCTTGTGGTCGCTATTCACATATCCCCTAGACAGAGACCCCTGAGTCTTCTATTGTAAATGTACACAATATGTTTATAAATTACTAGTGTTGTAACACAGGTACCTATTAAAGAATGTTCAACACATCATGACAAACTTGCTGACACCCTGGTTATTTCTCATCTACCTGTATTTCATAACAGCTTTATACTGCTAGACCAACTGCTTGTGATGTAGTGTATGAATGATGCATACAGAACATGTTCCTTCTTCAGTTCTTATGAATAAATGTTTGGTTTAACTCATGCACCTTGAAAACATGCCAAAAGTTAAATCTAGTTTGAATTGTGTCTTCAGCAATAGGTAGACAAACTTAAAATCATGTTCGCCACCATCAGTGAAGTATTATTTTGCCAACCATGTGAAAAAGCAGTAAGTCCAGATCAGTGTGCACAAGTCACTCAACATTTATCTTGAAATAAACATATTGGTGTTGCAATAAATTTACAGTTATTGATAGGTGAACCTTCTTCAAGTGTAGGACAATCAAAGCGTTCTTGGTATTATTAGATTTATGCAGAGCATTTGTTGTATCCAGTATCTCACTCAAAAAAGTAAATAATGTTCAACTTAGAAACTTTTTGACAAGATATATTGACACTGAACTTCCTGATGAATCAACATTAAGAAAGTGCTACCTTCCAAAGTACTATAATGAAACTTTGCAAAAAAATTAGGGCAGCTTGTGAAAATTAGAGACTTTGGTTGAGCATTGATGAAACCCAAGATTCCAGTTTCAGAAAAATAGGAAATTTTCCAATAGAACATAGTTTCTGGGCTTGTAGGCCTGGCTCAGTCAATGAATTAGCTTCTGAAGTATTGCCCAGGGCTCTGTTGGACATCTTCAGAGAAGGTAGCTCCTGGCTGGTTAATAAGTAGATGGCCTACAAACCTGGGAACTACATTCTATTGGATCAACACTGGCTGTGAAAGCCTAAGCATGTATGATAGGAAATTTTGTTGTTGGTGTAATGAAAAAGACAAAATAGCTAATAAGCAGTAATATTTAGTGGTATGTAAAGAACTATCTGTAACAAATAATGATTGTAAAGTTATTCAATTGAACTATGCATACAATATGGCCAAATGGTACAAAATACAACTTATTATTCTTTCTCACAGATGGTCAGAATACATGATAGAAGTAGGTCAAGTCCTTTCCCTGAGTTTTCTAAAAATGATTCATACCAGTTGTATAGTTCATGCCCTTCATAGATTAGGTGAATGTATCAGACATCTATATCCCAATATATGTAGACTTGTACCAAATAGGAAAAGAAAAATCTTTCCTTAGAGAAAAAAGTTCAATCTCCCTCTTTTTCCTGTGTCACATGCTGGAACACTTGGCTAAGTGCAGTTTTGTACTATGGAGCACATTTTAAAGTTTTGTATCTCTTGTAAATGAATTGGACAAAAGTGATGTGCCATCTGTTGGAATAGTTAAGGGTTTATTGAAAGATGGCCAAATAAAAAAATGATTTGACATTCATATCTACAAATCTAAACTTTCTAAGCTACTCTATACAAAATCTAGAAACTTGAGGAAATTTGTTGAGTACAGCACCTAAGGAGGCGTGGACTGTTAAAATGAAAATTAATTTGTTACCAGGCTGAAAGTATTAATAGACAAATTTAATATATTTGAGAAAAACAAAGGTTTTCAAAAAGCAGTGTAGAGTAGTTCAAGTCATGGAAGGTAAACAAGTAGTGATCTAGACTGTGTGAGTGTTAAGACACGCCTTTGTTTAAATGTGCAAGTCTGACATTTTGTCATGTGGAAAGATCATTTTCACAATATAAATGCACTATTTAGAGACAATACCCATGCATTTGTCATTGATCATTTGGAGGAGAGTTGTTGTCCACTGCAATTTTAAAGGAACATGCTAGAATCTGATATCCATTACGAGAGGTGAGTTCCTCTAATAATAATAATAATAAATTAATAATTTACTCTTGTTTTTGTGAGTTTAAATAAACTATTTTAACATTTTACGAAATATTTTCTTCTTTTTTGCACATAAAAATGAGTATTTTAACTTTTTTTACCACATAAATTCTCCCCCCTAATTAATCAGTCTTTAAAGATGAAGCAATGCTGTTACTCACTGATTGCCGCCAAATTGTCAATTGACACTTCCCAAGCTGTTAAATTTTTTCAACACATAAAAATACTTGTTTATGCTGTAGTTATGTGATATAGGACAGTAAAAAACATTACATGTAATATCAAAGGGCTCTAAATTATAGACATACACAGCCCCTCAAAAATAAATTGCTCTTCAAATATAGAGAAAGCATCTCTTAGAAGTTTCAGAAGAAATGAAAAGCCTCATTAAAATCTGTAGAATTAGGAAATGTTCCCATTACACTGATGGCACTGCCTTGTTGAATGGCAATACTGATTCTCTGTCTTTAAAAATCCATAGAACAGGTTTTGCATTGAGGGATTCCAATTTCCTTCCTATTTCCGTTACTAATGATTTGGCTTCAGAGCTCCAGGCTCTCATGGTTTCAACACCAAATGGATGAAATGATAGCTGACCTTCAGAACTTTGTACTTGCTCCTCTTCTTGGTGGCAGCTCTTGCTGCAGTTGATCACACTAGCATTAGCTAGATTAGAAGGTGCTAGGGTATCAACACATCTGCTAATCCATATTAGAGGTTTGCCCTTTGAACGGCAATGCCATCAGGTCTCTTGCAATCAGATCTACTAATTCCAACAGGCTCTAACACTGAAAGCCTGCAGAAACCAAAGTTCTCTTTAATATGTCATTAATAGGGCCCGGATTTTTAGGTTCTTAAAATTAACGTTTTAGTTATTTTTGTATCTTAAAAAAGTTTTTGTTAGTTCTTTAACCTCCTGAAATAGTTTTTATATTATTATTGTTTATTAATTTTATTATTAATTGTCCTATTTTTATAGCAATGTTGCTGATATGTCCTGTAGATCCTTTGTGCTGCTCAAAATGCAATTTTTGGCCAGAGGGCACCTGGAAAAAACTTAAATAAAATTATAGTTTATACGCTATGTACATAACAGGTGTTTAATCCTTACCTGCATTTTGGCATTCGAGAACAGGTCGTACAGGTTCTCCTGTATGGTATGTTTATCTGCACAGCACCTAGCCACCTAATGCGACTTTATCTGTGCAGTATACATAGAAGGTGTTCATGTTTGTTCAAGCTTTTGTGTCTGTGGGCATGGTTTCTTTCACTTTTGGCAGATATGGCAAAATATTACTTTGCCATCTGTGGTGACGTTCGGATCGTTAGCTATCCATTGACGAATCAACCACCTTGGAGATGAGCTGACTTTAGGCATAACACTGACTCCTTAAATTATCTGCCTAATCTAAGGAAAATTAACTTCTAACGATGTAGTAATTTATGCATTAACAATACACAATAGTCGACTGAACACAATGGATACTGTTTTTAAACGGATTGGTTTGAGCTTATGGCGGGTTCTCCTAATGACCCCTTTCCCCTCGACAACAATCCCCGCATTCCTTGCTTGCAACAATGCAGAGCTTGGTCCCACACAGCTAAATACAAGTCAGTTGCCTCTTGCATTGTTTTCATTACTCCTCTAAGCATACATAAGCGAAAAGATGTAGCAAAGATGTAACAGTCAAAGTCCATTCATAATTTCATAAACATTTCATTTCCCCATTTTAAAATAACTTTTTTTTTTTCATTTTAAAATAAATAGGACATTTAGCCTCTTTTAGTTTTTAAAGTCTCATTTAGCCATTTTTAGGTTTTATAAGATTCAAGCATTTGGCTTCAATGATTATGAAACAGATAACTAAATTAAACCGCTGCAGTTAACTATCAAGGAATAAAATAGTTAAAAAACTAAGAATCCGGGCCCTAGTCATTAAGCATAAGATCCCTAGAATATCTCCCAGTGCTTTTCAAGCAACTCATTCCATGACCACAACCACTTTACAAATACTTTATGAGATATACAGAATTTGGAACAAATTTGCAAGGCTACAACAACCCTGGTGTTCATTAAAGATGCAATATTAGGAGAGAGAATGATTTTTAGCCAAGCATCTGATTCTTTTTCTTTTATTGTAAAGTATCTAGCTTTATCTACCTTAGATGAACAAGACTCAGGGAGAGATTGATGAATATCAAGAACTAAAGCATTATTCCAGTGAAGTATGATCTGAAGCTTTCCTGGTGACGAACATATTCAAAATGTTCTCGGGCTTCAAGTCTGGTGTAGTGAAGAGCCATCGACATTTCGGGAGTGTGCATCTCTCCCATCATCAGGATGATGGGACAGTACATGTACTGGTCCTTTTACTCTTATTAGTCATTCATCATCCTGATGATGGGAGAGATGCACACTCCTGAAACGTTGATGGCTCTTCATCACTACACCTGGCTCGAAGCCCGAGAACATCTTGAATATTATCCCAGTGTTTTCGCACTTCAGGGGGAAGTTGGTACTTCATGATTTTCTGTAGTTCAGTCCACCTCTCAAGCACCTCAGACCTGCGACGATCTTGACCTAATATCACTTTGTTTGGAAGGAAGAGACTTGACAAAATTGGGCACTCTATAAGCAAGGATAAGAAAGCAGGTAAACAAACATCTCTTATCTTACCAACACTAAATCCTCTGAATCTTATGGGCAAAGAAGGTATATTCCAATTTTAAATTAAAGATGGCTTCAAAACTGCTTTAATTGGGCATCTACGTTCAGAACCAAGGTTGGAAAAACCACATAGACATAGTGCAAAGGAAATACAATAATTTTGGAATTGCAAAACAACTTTTTAAGAGGAAAAAGCCATGTGAGAATAAATTGATTGTAATCATCAAATAACATTTTTCATTTTTTCTAATTTTCCATGCATGACTTCTTCGATGGTTGGAAGCAAGACAGGAGCACCAAGAAGTGTCAAGTTGGATTGTTAGAAAATTAATTCTGGGGGAAATGCTGTTAAAGTCAGATATTACATCACTATCTTGTTCCAAGCAGAAAGAAACTCACATTTATCAGAATAAATTTCCAAATAAATTATTCTCCAGACGTCAATTAGTGCATGAAGATTGGAGTGAACATCTGGTAGACCACCCAAAGTGCCATTATTTAAATAGAAGAGATTTAATTTGCTCTGCAAATGTGAAATTACTGAATCCAAAGACCATGGAAAATTGGTCCAAATGGATCTCCCTGTTGCACTCCAATCTCCGAAGAGATGATCTCTCCATTATGGAATATAGAAGGATCTCTATAGGCTTGTCACACAAATGGAGAGAAAGAAATTTTTTCCTGACAATATCAAGCATAGAATCTCTTATAATGCAGTTGAAGGCTTTTCTGAAGTCTATTTTTAAAAGAAAATTCGGCTGTTTTTACTGTGGAAAAATTTTCGCACAGCACGTAGAACGGACGCACTTCTTCTAGTAACTCCCAAACCTAGTTGTTGTGGCCGCAGGCAATTATTGACTTCTTCTCTTACTGAAAGACAGGCAGACCAGCTTTGTAAAAGTCTGCGGGAATAATTACCAACAGCAATTTGGTCTTATTCCTCCGTCTTTCTTTCCGATTACGATCAATGCTGCTCCTTTTAAGTTTATGCAAATGCTGATATTATCTTTGCCGGCCGGCATAAAATTAGTAACTACGTAATTTTGGAGTCGTCTACTAGAATGCCCTGGAGATTTCAAAGTAAGATCTTTTAAAGTGCCATCGATGCCGAAAGTGGAATCATTTGGGAAACATTCTATTGCTTGTAATATTTATTATTGTTAGATTGAAAGGTTGACATCGTCGGCTGTAAAAGGAACCAGGAAAATCAAAGGGCTTAAAGTCCTTTTAAGTGCCGTAAATCTAGGATAGGGACTACCGCCTTACTTCCCTTCTGAAGGAAGCCATGCTAAGAATTTTTACGCCCGAAAATGTCTGCCGCCTTGCGCCGGGTTTTGAATCCGCGACTCGGGAACCTAGCATATTACCCTACACCACGGAGGAAAACCGAATCCTTTGTCTCTTGAATTAGTTTGCAAGATGGATATTTTCAAGCAGAAATTAATGGCTGAGTGGAGAAAAAATAACATTACAAAAAATTGAGAAATTAAACTGAAATAGCCATTCTGCAGACATTTTCTTAAGCTATCAAATAAGTAAAAAAGCGGGAACATTGCATTATTATGCAATGTAGTTTTAGTTGAGTGGGTAAAGGATAATATCCCAGGAACAGGCGCGGATCTAGAAATATTCGATAGGAGGACTCGGTTCCGGTTCACCACCATTTCTTAATAATTAAATCCATGCTAAAACATGACTAGCTAAATATTTAACTGAAAGAAACAATGTTTAAAGGTAGTACATACCTATACGAATTTTCATAGAAATCGGTTTGTCCATTTGGCATGATGAGATAACACACATATAGCATTTATAGCAATAAAGTAGGATATGACAGGGGGGGGGGGCGGGCCCCCTGGCACCCCCCCCCCCCCACCCTGGATCCGCGCCTGCCCAGGAATGTTATCTTTTTTTACTCATTCAGGTCGAAGAAACAAAATAATTGTAGACGTACCTTGGAAAACTTGGAATAAATATTAAAAAGTTTGAGTGCATTTCAAAAGTTACCCAATACATACTTGATAGAGCACAAATCATTCTATGAAGACAGCCTTAAGTATCCGACATGAGATTTACAGCAGACAGTGATTAGAGTGAAAAAAATACTGGCTTTATGGTCACTAATTTTAGAATACAAAACCATTTTGAAGTACTCTTTGTAATATTAAACATTACATGTCACAAAAATATACATAATTTGTTATTTTTACCTGTTGCGAAGACATCGTGTGGAAAAAGAGTAATAGTCCATCACGTTTAATGAAGTATAAGAATCCGAGTTGAACACTTTCAGTGAACACTTAGTGAATAGATTTATCATTGTCTAACAGTAAATTTTCGCATACAACATTTAGGTTTTTTTTTTTTTTCCTTCTGTAAACTAATTTTTGTCTTGCCACAAACTATGGAAGTTGAAATATTATTCCTTTTCCACTCAGGCGTTCAAACAGTTCACCCCAAAATTTAATTTGAGCCTCACATATCCCAACGCAATTACGTGAAACCAGCAGACATTGTGCACAAAATATAAGAGTAAATTATGAATCAGATTTGCTATTAATGCGTATTTGGTATCAGATGAGTTCACTTGAATTCATGTAAATTATACACATTTATTATAAAAATAATATTAAACAAAACAAATGGCACTTCCAGAAAATACACAAACTAGAACATAAAACACAATAACAGTTTCTGGAAAGTATCATTTTCTTCTTAAAACACCATTGTCTGCGAATCAATGTAGTTTGTCATAATATGACATAATAATTATATAAACTCTAGAATAACAAGTTCATTTTTTAAACAAGAAACTCTTACAATATATAAACAAGAATGTCTGAATGAATGGAAAACTAGGAATTGAACCCAAATATTTGGTGACAGAGCGTGCGATTTGGTATCCCCGAGGAGACCATCATATTGGTCCTAAGTTGTCCAACAGCATCTATAGCAACGGTGGCAGGGGAAAGATTTGTTGACGTTTGTCCCTGATCCTCCAGCTGAGCTACCATCTCACTTGCCGGAGGTAGTGGAATGGGTATGTGGTAGTATTTACACAGTGGGCGTGTACACTTCCCCTTCACTGCATCTCGGCACACCGTTACCCTCATATTCACAACCTCCACATGTGCTTCCTGAAGATGTATAAACTTGCACGCTGGGCGGTTACAGAATTGCCGCATAAAATCTTGGCACACGGGGAGGGTGTCCAGTAACTGTCCATGTTCATCTGTGTAGACTACATGGTGAGCGTTTGGAGGCGGCACAATGGCTATAGATGGCACTGGGACAAACGGTGGCGGCTGCAGTTGCATCAGTTGTTGGTACGTCGTTGCATTGGGTTGATATACCGGCATTCCAGACTTTTCTGCTGCTGGTCGCTTATATGGAACCATTCCAGGGAAGGCAAAGCTTTCGTAGTAGAATGGTGCAACAGACTTCATATCCATCACTACTACTTCATCACTATTGTCACGGACGCGTTTCTTCCCCACTTCCACGCCGCCAACGGTTGCCATGGAAATTGCCTCAAGCCTATCAGAACGAGTAATTTTCTGCTGCGTAACAACTGACTGTGGCACTACGTTGAGGGGAGAGCTTACAGAGACTGGATCGGGTCCTAAGATTGCGGGCATTACCGGCCCTGGAGTAAAGTAAGGGCTAAAAGGGCTACCCACCTGAGGCACGCCCGCCAAGTAGGGGTTGGTGGGCTGCACAGCAAGAACTTGCCCAGGAAGTATAGGTTGTCCTGGTGGAGTCAGTCCCATCTGTTGCTTCAATGCGTTTTTCAAGGCTAGATGATTCCGGCCATTAATCAGCAACTGATCTTTTAGATGCTGAGGAGGATGGAAATATTTGCATGGTGGTGTTTCTCGATTACACCGATCCTTGATGCTATCGTAGCAGGCAATTACCCTCCCGCTCTGGACCTCGACGTTGACAGGAGGGTGGGCGAACTTACATTCGGTGTCGCTTCGGGTGCACTTGTTCCTCTGGAACTCGCGGCATACCTCGAGCTGAAGCCAGCGGGAGTCCTTACCATTGAGAAGGTTGTTCATGTTGACCATAGCCATATTGATGCCGGGTAAGGTGTGGCAGGAGAGGTTGTGTTGCTCACTAGACTTCCGGAAAACACTGACGTAAGTTGCAGCGTCGATATTGTCGAGTATAACAATGGGGTTATTTTACTGATGGGTAATCGTGGTACCGTCGTTTATTCGTTTCTTATGGAGGAACGGATTTCTTTGGTAAGTGAACTCACACCCACAAGTGTCCTTAGCCAAAGATGTTGTAAGGCCCTCTTTCGATGTATTATGTTCGTCAAAACGTGCACAAAAATATCGTCATATGTGTATATAAACACATACCTTAATTGAACAGTAAAGTTAATTAATATTATACTGAATAAACAGTTTTATCTTCTTTAAAACTCGTTTTAATCGCTTTTAATCACTTTATACTTGATACAGTTAACCTACTTCAACACACACATTGTTTTCCCACTAAGATCACACTTTGTTCACTTTCCACGCTGAATAGCCTAGTATTTATGTATTAAGTTCACCTGGAACGTGTTTATATATACTGTGTTTATATATACTCTATATATATGACAAACGAAGTAGTAACGAGGAAAATAACGTGATTCCTGAACTATTAAGATCACCAGGCCATTTAATATAAGTCGTTTTCTTAAACAAAAGAAAAGAAAAGCATCGCCTTTTGTCTTAAAAACAAATTTTCCCTTACAACAATAAAAATTCCCTTTCGAAAGTAAAACATCTCCTCACAGAATGTAAGCAATACGCTACACAACGACAGCTTCATCACATCACTGGAGACTTATCCACCATCCTGAACACGCCATCCAACTGCAGAGGGGTGTTATAATTTCTCAAAAGTGCAGGCTTGCATACGAGAATATAATATGAAGGATATTTTTGTTGTACTGATTTGTTGATTGTGTCCTCGTGTTTTTGGTTAAATAATTGTATAAAATTTATTGTATACCGCTGTATTACATAGAATAGTCGCGATATGACTTAATTGTTAAAGCGACTCCAAATAAATTTAAAAAAAAAATCCCTTTCGAAAGAATTGCTTCGCTCTGGGACTGATTGTAGCTAAAATGTTTGTGATTGCTGTTTCTTATCAAGTTGCTTTCACTATTGTTGTAACAGGAAAATATAATTGCCATGTGGGTTCTTAAACATGTCCCTGTCTAAATCCATTGTCACCTGTATGAATTTGTTTTCCCACTCTTAGCTAGTAATCTAAACCAAATAAAATTAGAAATACCTAATTTTAAACTTACCGCTATTGTTTATAATTCCACGGCACGTAATAAAGTAAAATAAGAGAGGAATTAGGGAATAATAGTTCGGAACCATCACAATTTATAGGTAGCATTTATCTTGGGAACCATTCCTCTTGCCTTTGAATACACATTTACTTATTATATGACATTGTATGATATTCCTCCAGAATATGTGGATAGTGAGTATATAAGAATGGCTTTTGTAATTTTCTCATCTGATGGTTTCTGTCCTTATGAAGTCCTGATATGACCGGCAAGTTCAATCTACTTAAAGTAAATAAAAATTAAATTATTTTGTTGTTTAATGACGCTGTCAATTTCCAGGATCATATCAGCGTCGCCGGTGTGCCGGAATTTCGTCCCGCAGTGGTTCTTTTATTTACCAGTAAATCTACTGACAGTTTTTAAGCACACTTAACACACCATCGGCCTGCGCCGGATTTGAACCCACGACCTTGGGATCACTAGGACTGCGTCTAACCAACTGAGCCACCCAGACTGACTTAGAGTAAATCAAATGACTTTATGTATTTATTCACCTTATTTTATTCGTTTATTTAGTCAAAAACAACTTTTCAGGATAACGAGCCAAAGCTATGAAGCTGTTACAGAACCACGTGATGGAACTAGCCACGTGATCCAGTACTGCCAAACTAACGGATATGGATCATTTGAATGATGAATGAATGTTGTGCACCCTGCTTATTCAAATCAGCTTGGAGTAGTTGTAGATATGTGGTATAGAGAGCAGCACATAACTAAACGCTTTGTGAATGGAAGGTTTACAACAGAGATAAACAGACATTTTTTTGCATGTGGATCACATGGTATTTATTTCATAAACAAATTAGAATTTTCAAATAAAGTTATAGAAAATCGAGAGCAGCTACAGTAACTTAAAAGCTATGCGTTGTGTTGAGTCAATATTTAAAAAAATTATAAGCAGAACTTTGTTTACCCCTGAAGTGCTGCCATATTTTCTGCCATCTATTGGTATAGGTCAGTATCCAGTTCGCAATCAAAATAACAGATTTGTGTTAGTTTTTGAATATGAGTGGTTTTATAAGACTCTATTTGTTGCAAAATATTATTATTTTCGATATTTCGTCACTGAATGGGTGTAATTAATGTCATTATAGTAGATGGTAGCAGAAGTTTACAAGAGGTACTACATTGGAAATGTTAAAAACTAGATTGATTTTAGGGTTAGAATTACTGTAGTGGAGAGCATGAATGGTGGTGCTATGATTTAATGTTTACCATATCGCTGTTCAGTATAACTGTCGGGTCTCTTATTTCTTTAGTAGTAATATCACTTTTTATCATTAGCAGGCTCTGTAGGTGTTGAGACAGTGTAAATAATGGTAGTGCAGCGAGGATCAAGTTCGTGGTCAACAGTGTCACCAGAAAATCAACAGCAACAGACATTAGAAACTCAACAACAGCAGCCAGTTCTGAAACATAACCAGGAATATGACAGCAGTACCAGAGCAACATCAGTTGTCACAGATTCCAACAATACATCTCCAAATCTTCGTTGTAATGTAGTTG
This sequence comes from Tenodera sinensis, assembly GCA_030765045.1. Lineage (NCBI taxonomy): Eukaryota > Metazoa > Arthropoda > Insecta > Mantodea > Mantidae > Tenodera > Tenodera sinensis. The sequence continues at coordinate 36,539,058 of CM060965.1, read as the reverse complement.
TTCCAGCCACTACAGCATCAGTAGAATCACAGACTCTAGTAGAATGGGTATGTATGACGCCAAATAGTAATCTGTAGAGCAGAAATTAGAATGAAGACTTGTTTTGTTAGACAGTCTTTTCATTATCACTGGTGTTGTGGGTTTGAATAATTCATCAGTTAAAGTATGTTTAAAGCCAAGTTTACACTTGACAAGTAAGATATTAACTCTTCATGCTAAATCCAATGCTCACTGTGAACATTAATCTAATGTAATTATTTTCATTGCTATAGAAAAACAAGGAAAAAATATGAAGTTTGATTATTTGTATTCATAATTTTAATAATTTGTGTTACCTTTGTTCTTTATCAGCATTTTTCATTATCACTTTAACAGGCATAATTATAAGCAAGCGAATTGTCTTAAAAAGCTGCTGTAAGAGGCATAAATATATACCAGGTGGAAGGGAAGTCATTACATTAATTTAAAGCAGTGGTAGATCTCAGTATTTGAACACATTTTGTATCTTATGTTTTTGTCTCCGACCATTTCCAATGGAGATATTTTAGTTTTATCGAAAACAACCTGGCAGCACTGCAGATTGTGTGAATGGTCACTTTTCCTAGCTCCATACATAAACAAACAGTGTAACAGTGCGTTTTGAAAATAAACTCGTACCATGCCTTGTCCTTCTGTGTTTACTGTGACAAAACATTACCGAAAGCGAAAGCTGTTTACATCCACAAACCAGCTCAATTCCTTGACCAACATCAATGCAACATTGTCGAGTTACGTCATCTCTGAAGTAGCAGCTCAGAGTATTCCTTCACGTTTTTTAAGTGATTAATTATTTCAAAACCCTATGTGATGTTCCATAATTATTGTCGAAGCTATGTCAGAAATAAGTTACTCTGTGCATCTTACAAGCAACAAACTGTTATCTTTGCACATTTTTGTGGCATTCAACTTGGATAAAAACTATTTTTTTTAAATCAGCTGATCAAAGAACAAACTGTCATTCGACTTTTTTGTTTGTAATGCTTCTAGGGAGCACATATTAGAAGGAATGTAATGACTTCCTTTGCATCCTGTATAGAATTAATTATGTAGAACTTCATGTAACATCTATTCTTCATTCATATCATTTTTCTATAAAGATGATGGGTATGAGAGACACATTTGTTAGTGTATTTTTTTCTTGAGTTGTGTACGCTGTCCTCCATTAATGCTGTCATGATGGAAGGAATGTCACTTCCAGCATTGTGTGGCCATACATCTATTTATCTACATGATTCTGTACATAGAGCTGCCTGTGCAGGGGCATCGTATAATGTTTGTTGTACAGGTTGGCATATATGCCATCACAGAGGTCGGAGTATACAGTTGTGGTGTCAAAAAAGGGATATAGATGTTGTCCTAAGAGAACAGCTGAAACAGAATGTTTACACAAGATGAAAAGTACTCTCTTATGCCATACAAAGAGTTATAGACTAACCAATGCTTAATTCTGGTTAAATTACGGGCTTCATGTGGTAATTTGTTAGGCAAAGAAATAGCATAAGATCTGCTGGGAGTCATCACTTCACTGCTGCTGCTGATTGGCGGCCTGCTAATAGTTAACCCTTGTGTTCCAAGCAATCTTAATGTATTATACTGTCGATTGCAAAGGTGAACAACTGCACAAATAAATTTATAGCATAATTTGTAACAACATGTATTTTAAGGTTTGCAGTTACAGAACACCAGAGAGTAAGTTATATGTGGTTTCCATTTGAAACACAAATATAAAACCTTAATCATTGTTTTAAAGACAATGAAAATAAAAAGGAAAGAAATTATAAATAAACTTAGTTAAAAGTTTTGTTGCCATTAAAAAAAAAAACATTTTGCTCCAACTTGTTACTTGAAACAGTACTAGATTCGGAGAGGGTCCTCTCCATCTTCAGCTGGTCGGTCGACTGATTCAACGTCAGGTAACTGCCTCCCCCTTCCCTCGTTGCCTGGCCTGCTGCTCTTCCTATTGGTCAGTCGTAAGACATTGTCTATCGTTGGCATATCAAAATTCATTAACCAATCCCTATCCTTAATAATATAAATGTTTTTCCAGACTGCCATAATCTGTAAAACAAGCAGAAATTTGGAAACCAGAATGAAGGAACATGTCAGAGATATTAAATACAAAGAGGCAGATAAATCAGCCATACCTCACCACTTTTGGTCATGCAACCTTAATATTAGCCAAGGTATCAAGCTTTTAAAACCAGCAAAAATTATTTGGAGTTAACAGCGTGGGAAAACATCTATGTAATTAAGGATAGAGATCAGTTAGTGAATTTTGATATTCCAATTATAGACTACGTCTTACAACTGATCAATAGGAAGAGCAGCAGGCCAGGTAACAAGGGAAGGTGAGGCAATTACCTGACGTTGAATTACTCGATCGACCAGCTGAAGATGGAGAGGTTCGTCTCCGAAACTAGTACTGTTGTAATAAAATGTTTTTAAATGTCTACATAACTGTGTTCACTAAGTTGAAGGAGTATTATGTACCCAAAAAGATATTTCGAAAGTCAACATTAACTTAACCTCATTCTTTTGATGTTCTTTTGTTAATTGTTACATTGTAAATTTGTAAAATGTGTTTGGTTGCTGTGAATTTCAATATTTAGGCTAAGTTTGTGTAATTGATAGTTCTTTTTATATTAAAAGTCACTAATGTAAATCTATATAAGTTTCTTGGTATGTTCGAGGTAATTGTAAGATTAAATATTGAATGCACTAACATGACATAATCAACAATGTCATGAAAAAGTGTTGTCGACTGAGACAATATCATAGCAACGTTGCCTTGAAAGCGAAGAAACAACTTTTCAATTCTTTCTTGCGATAAAGTTTTAAAATGGTTGGACATCATTTTTTAGAAGTATTGCGAGAAGTTAAATATTAAACCATTTAAAGTTTAGTGAAACAAAGTTTCCAAACGATATAGTTGCCAGTTATCTACGAGTGTCATGAGAAGATACAGCTTAAATATTTTAAATATTTCTTTGACAAGTTTTAGTGGATAAATGTGCTTATAAGCAACATCTAAAGGGAATTATTATTTATTTATGCCAACAAACTTACTGTTGGTGTTTTTAAACACACAAGCCGTGTGTGGGCAAAGTTTAAGAGGTAGAACTGGAACTTAAAAATTCAATGCCACAACTGGGATTTGAACCACAGACCTTCCGCTTACCGGGCGGACGCTCTAACCACTGAGCTATTGTGACAAACTGCCAGAATGACATTAAATTCTCAAACCAGTTCGTATTTCTCCTGGTAAACCACAAAGGCAGTCTCACATCAGAGACAAATTACCCCAATGGTGACTTACTATTGTAAGTACTTTATATCCCAAACCTGGCAGTTTGTCACAATAGCTCAGTGGTTAGAGCGTCCGCCCGGTAAGCGGAAGGGCTGTGGTTCAAATCCCAGTTGTGGCATTGAATTTTTAAGTTCCAGTTCTACCTCTTAATCTAAAGGGAATATGGAGCAAATTACCTCGGATGTGTCGATCTTATTGTAAAACAAAAAAAAAAAATGTACGTGAAGAGTTTACTGGAGTACATTATCCGTAATGATACAAGTAAAAGATGCAAAGAAGTATATGTGTATTTCTAAGGAGTGCAGAAATTTGCCTTTATTCTTTACCATGCCCAGATAGTGTAAGAGTGCTAATAGCTACAATGATAATCAGTCGACATCTATTTGTGAACCGGTACAAAGTTTGTTAATATGCTCCATTGTTTCAAACACTTCATTACGAGGGTAATCCCAAAACTAAGGACTCCAAAGAGCTGGGGTCGTAGGGAAACTGTTTCTGTGGATGTTGGCCATACTACTTCTTTCCCTCCACTCTCTACAGACACCACTACACATCTGCTGGGACTCTCAGTCTTGACTTGGCAGTCAGTTATAATGGAGCTCTCATTAGCGACTACCACCAGGTGCAAAGTTCGCGCAGTTATTTGTTTTTTTAGTGGAAAAAGGGGTTAAACCAATTGAAATACATTGACAGTTGGTGAAAGTGTATGGAGAGTCTTGTATGAATGTCATAAATGTCTGCAAGTGGTGTAGAGAGTTTGCAGATGGTCACATGGAAATTCACGACAAGGAAAGAAGCGGGAGACCGAATTCCCGACAAAACAATCGCAAAGGTTGAACAAATCGTGCTTCAAGATCGGCGCATCACTCTCGATGAGCTCTGCGTTGTTGTTCCTGAGATTTCTCAAAGCATCATTTACAGGACTTTGACTGAAGAGTTGAAATTTCAGAAGGTGTGTGCAAGATGGGTCCCAAGAATTCTGACAGATCACAAAAGGCAATGTGCTGAAAGTTCCCTCCAATTTCTTCAACGCTATGCTGATGAAAAGGACAACCTTTTGAATTCAATAGTCACAGGTGATGAAACTTGGGCTTTCCAGTTCACATCCAAGACAAAACAACAATCTCGTGAGTGGCGGCATTCCGGCTCACCCTAGCCGCGAAAGTTCAGAAGAACACAGTCTGCCGGTAAAGTCATGGCAACTGTGTTTTGGGATCGAAAGGGGATATTGTTGATAGACTTTATGGATGCTGGGACAACAATCAGTGCCAACAGGTATTGTCAGACATTAAGAAAACTCAGACAGGCAATTCAAAACTTAAGAAGAGGAATGTTGAGCAAGGACATCAGCCTTCTCCATGATAACACTGCCTGCCAAATTGTAGATCTCCTGCATCAGTTTGGATGGGATATCATCACCCACCCTATAGTCCAGACTTAGCACCCAGTGACTACCACATGTTTTCCAAATTGAAAGAACACTTGGCTGGAGGGCACTTTAGTGACGATGACAAGGTGAAAGATGAGGCCCAATGCTTCTTCAAGAGCTGGAGTGGTGGAACATTGGCATACAAAAACTGTCACAGCATTTACAAAAATGCATTGATCGAAATGGTGATTATGTGGAAAAATAGTAAAATGTTTAAATCTATGTACCATTTGTTGTCAATAAACGTTTATTTAAATTTTTTAAAAAATTGGAGGCCTTAGTTTTGGGATTACATCATTAATTTTATATAAAGAAATTGAAATTACTTAAACATGTTCCACATGAGATTAGTACTGTGCATTTTCCTTTTAAACATTCCTACCTAATGAAGGATACCAAAAATATTATCTCTTTTATTAATACGTATATATTATGTATATATTAATCGTATTTCTCATAATTGAGGTGCTTAGAATAGCAAGGGCGTAAGCACGAAAGTACCAATTTTTTGTTTTTCTTGCAGCATATAGTATGAAGCCTGCTCTTTAATGCCTGTTAAATTGAGTGGTTGATACACCCTGGATATGAACGAATTCCCCATTTGAATATAGCATGGTGTTAGACCTTACGTCAGGAGAAGACAACTTCGGGCCGTGTGACGTATTTAAACGAAGAGCCAGCTTGTACGTTCGTGTGATGTCAGGCGAGAGCAGTGTATTGCTATGCTGCCTAGATCAGCGGCGCATGTGTTCGGTTCTCCGTGTTTCACACTAGTTTGAGACCAGGCTTCAAGATGTAGAAACATTGTCAACTACGTTTCAGGTCTTTGCGACCCTGTATTCATTGGATGTTAACAATCTTTCTAGTAGGTAGCAAATTGAATTGATAAATTTACAGTGCGACGATTTGCTGAAGGACAAATATAAACACAAGGAAGACTTGGCTAATTGCTATAAGAATGTTCCTCAAACCAGATTTCTGAGGTTGTATGTCCTTGTTGCACGGGTGCAATATTGTGTATGTTTGGTTCCACATATGTGTGTGAACAATTCTTTTCGGTTATGAACCTTTCTAAGTAAAAATCCCGAAGCATATTGTCAGATCACAATCTAACATGCAGTCTTCAGTTACAAATGTGCCGTACATTATGCCCTAACATTGACAAACTAGTTAAAGAAAAGCGAAACGACAAATGTCGGAAAATGTCCACCTAATTGTTTTGTATAGCTCTCCTCTTGCTCAGGCAAAATAGTTATAATTTCTGTTCTATTTGCATTATAACATAACTGTTCACATAAAGTAGAATTTATATATATATATGGCATAAAGCCGAAATGTAATTATTTATAATCTGTGACTATTCCGTAATTGAAACAGTCAGCAGCATTAAGATTATGATGTCCCGTATCCCATTTCCTCTTGCCCGCTGTGACGTCACACGTTCAACTGGCTTTCTCTGGGAGCATGTATGCTGAGTGGGCTGACGTCACAGCAGCGTTACCTGTCTTCCCCTGCCTTACGTGCTATAGTCGAATCTCAAGAATAGCAAAGGCGTATAAGCCAACCTGCCAGTTGGAGCTAGCCGCTATGCTGCAACAGTCGCTCTTTAACAGAATGTACCAATAAATCACTTAAGAGAGGGTACTGTTTATTTTCAGGCCTTTACCCCTCACAAATAGTTATTTCTTAACCTTTCAAACATTTTTGGAGTTTTGTAAATAGCTTTTTACCTAGGTATACTCCTGCCTGTACGTGGTATTTCTTTAGTTCAGTCTGTTGCTTTTAAAGGGAGCTGCAACATGTTTTAATGGCTTGCAGCTCTCAGTTTAAGTTTTGTTTAGCATTATGTTTCTAGAGTTGTGTTGTTTACTAACAATATAATTGAACAAACCTTTAGTGCATTTAGCGTAGTGATTTACTTTTATTAAGCACTGAGTGACACAGACAGTGATTCTATTTCTCATCATGTAAGATCGTCCCAGAAAATGCCACATGCAGAAAAACCAATGGAAAATGCATATAGCCAAGAAGAAGAGAAATACGGGTGAAGAACACATAAGTTAAAAAAACAAACATGTAGTAAAGGCACACACCAGAGGTAGAAGAAGAGGCAGCAGTGGATGACGATACTTTACATTACTAACAAACTTTGGTTCCTCTCAGTACAGCACAACTTGGACCAGCGCTTAAACATCTTCGGTGATCTAAACATACTTTTTGTTAACTTCTTTATATTCACTTTAGAAGTATTGTTTGCTAGTACTAGAACAAATATTTACCAATATTAGTTATAGTATTGCTTGCAAAATGCTAACTTTACAAGTAAATATTTCAGTTTTAACTCACATGAAAGCATACGTTATCTAAATTATATTGTTGATGAAGTTAACCTTCTGAAATCTTAAATATCTGCCAAATAACATTTTACATTCCTAATTAACAGTATTAATCCATTAGATTCACATCTGAGCAATTTTTAATCTCTATAAATTATTTTAATATGTACTGCATAGTATAACTTTAATCACATTTTTCTCAAAACTAGCTTTTGGCACATACGCCCTTGCTATTATTTCAGTTCCACGAGACCCATTTGACAAACAAGCAGTCAATATTACTTATTTATGCCAACAAACTTATTGCTAGTGTTTTTAAACACACAAACCCTGTGTGGGCAATGTTTGAGAGGTAGAACTGGAACTTAAAAATTCAATGCCACAGCTGGGATTCGAACCACAGACCCTCCGCTTACCAGGTGGGCGCTCTAACCATTAAGCAACTGTGACAACCTGCCAGAATGACATTGAATTCTCAAACCAGTTTGTATTTCTCCCGGTAAACCACAAAGGCAGTCTCACATCAGAGACAATTACTCCAATGGTGATTTACTATTGCAAGTACTTTATGTCCCAGGATTAAATAACCTCAAATGGTAATTAGTTATTTATGCCAACCAACTTACTGTTGGTGTTTTTAAACACACAAGCCGTGTGTGAGCAATGAATTTTTAAGTTCCAGTTCTACCTCTCAAGCAGTCAATAATCTGTACAGTTAGCTTGCATACCCAACATTTGATTGAGTTGGGAAGGTACAACTCAAACAGATGTCAAAAGTAGTTAGGCTCGTGTCTGAGATATTCCCATTGGTTTCTCCAGCACTCCAACAATCCATTTCTAGTATGCCCTTGATTCTGGGCTGCCACAGCGGTGTTATCCATGTGCAGACATTCTCTATAATGGTGAGATCTGCAGGTTTTGGGGGCAGCTCAACCTGTATATCAGGGTGTTCCCCAAAGAATTACTGGCATACAGAGAGGTATGTATGCCATTATGATCCTTCATCAGGTAAATTGTATTTTATCTACGGAATATAACAGCCTCACACTTGGTAGAGCAGCATTTCTCTGTATTGCTGCGTACATATCTGAATTCATTCTTGGAATGTCTCAACTAGTTCTCCAGATCCAGCCCCACTGATCCAACCCAATATTGAACAACTGAAGCACCCTGATTGCCATGTCATTTACTGGTATCTAGGATCCATCCGAGAACTAGCTGGCCTCCAACAGGTTAATTACTGGTGATGGTCAATATAGAAAACCACTATGTCAAGCCATATAGTACTGTTCCACACACCTAGTGAAGCTGAAAGCTCTTCCAAAGCAAACCCCATTCACACCTCTTTATGGTGAGGAGAGAGATATTCCTTTATAGCCACACTAAGATTGCATATGTCCACTAGTCTTAGCTTAAGAGAAGCTGTTGTGTTACTAAAGGGCAACTGCACCTGCGCAATGTATCCTTTAGTGACTAAATAGGATGGGCTTCCACCTCTGCTAAAATAGCAGCATTCTCCTCTAGTTGCGGAAGCTTTCATGGTCAGTGTCATTAAGTAGAAAATGATTATCTGGCCTTGTAGGCCATGGTTTATTGGAAAATCTTCCCGACATTTTGTTCAAAGTGCAACTATATGCTGGTTTCACTAGGTGGATGACATGTGTGCCATCTGGAGCGATGGACAAGAGATCTTGACAATTTCCTATATCATATCAACTCTATTCAACCAGGCATATAGTTCACAATGGAAATGGAGAACAACAGGCAACTATTATTTTTGGACGTACTTATAGCCAGGAAGTCCGATGGTACGCTCTCTCACACAGTCTCCCACAAACCCACACACACACACCGGTATCTACTCAAACTCTCCAACCAACATTCCTGCCAAAAGAGAGCTTTCATTAGAACACTAGTTACATTGAGGAAGTTCTCAGAAAACATGACATCCACACCATGTACAAACCCACACAACAAATAAAGAATATGCCACATCCAGCAAAAGATCCAAAAGAACCACTCTCTTCTGTGAACAGAATTCTGTGATTATGTGGCTCTGTGTATAACTATCCTGCCTTCCATGGTTCATTATTTTGCTCATTTAAGTTGCGAAGCCATAAAGATTTTCAAACATAAAGACAACTTCAATAGGAAGGAAGAAACAAAGCACTTAAATAAAGCTTGGCATCCAGCATTATACAAAGCATGCAAGAAACCTGAGCGAGACAAGTTCAAAATCATACACCATCGACAGCCTCGGCCACAGTAAATGCCAGCCCATCGACAATCATGGACAATGGAAGCAGCACCCACTTTAGCCCAGCCCATGCAGCAGTCGAACTAATAAACAAAGACCAGACCAACCGTCAATTGTCCACACATGCTAAGCGTATGAAACCTGTGAAACAAAACGGCTCTGGACCATTCTATAAACTGGACATATATCTATACAGATGGATCCCTCTTAGATGAATATGGAGGTGCAAATTGTTCTCTTTCTATCAACATGGTGGAAGAAATAACACAAATTTTGATGGTGAAGCTTTAGCTATTTATCTTTCACTCCAAAACATTCTTATTTGGCTACAACGATGCAAGAGTATTGTCATTTCGTCAGATTCCAAAGCAGCAATTCAAGCTGTAGCATCAACATCGTATCCAAAGGTGGTAAAAGTTCTAGAAATACAAAATGTAATCCAAACCATTAAAAGTTTTGGAAAACGCGTAGTTTTACAATGGATTCTAGCCCATTGTGGAATTCAGGTGATTGAAAAGGCTGATAGATTAACAAGGAAAGGGTGTAAAATTAAACAGAAATAAATAAAGTCCTTTTCATATGAATCAATTAAAAGAATTATAAAGAAAAAAATTAATGGTAATTATAAATCCGCACAAACTAAAAAATTTGTAATCAAAATGTGAAAATATTTGTAGAAAATCCCTCTGTAATTCCAGAATTGCCATGTAAATCTGCTGTTGCCATGATGAGGCTTACTACAGGACATGATTGCCTGGGAAAACATCTCCATAGAATTGGTATACTAACTTCTCCAAATTGTGTATTGTGCTCTCAAGATATAGAAATGGATAGAGGACATGTACAAAACTGTGCAGCTTTACAGATATAATATGTAAGTACTGGGAAGCAAGAAGCAGAATGACTTTATTGTTGACTCCAGAGCATTACTACATACATACAAACTCTGTATCTGTCATCACTGAGACTAGCAGAGTACTACGGCCACACCACTGAGAATGTTCGACACAGCTTCAAACAAAACATCTGGGAGGAGGTTTTCCACTAGACCACAGCCCACAAGCCTGTATAGTAATTTTCTATTTTCCTCTAGGTTGGATTTGTTTAGCTGCCAGTATGTTTTTCTTTGATCACAAAAACCATTTTCTCCTTCATTCTACCACACATTATCCATCGTTGCACAAGTGTGTACCCTCTACATACCCACACTTCAGATATATTTGAATACATCTATGTCGTATGCTTAAGTTATAAAAATGCAAAGGTCAAGCTTTTCAGGATGCCACTGCACAAACAGCTCCCACATGCAAAATGCACAGGTAGCAGAGACATGTTCACACAGTGCCAGGATTGTAGGGACACTGCTGTTGTGACAGCATTAAGAGATGGGAGTGAACATGGTGGGCATATTTTAATTATGTGTGTGGCTGCATGTCTTTACTTTAATGTTAATCATGTACAATGTGTGTTATCCCTGAGTGCAGGTACAAGCACAACTGGCAACCACAAATGCACAAGGGTGACAAACAATGGAAGAATAAAAAACTTATGACCGGCTGCACTATGTTTTGCCTGTCTGCATTCTCAGCACTCGTTGCCATCTGCCATTATTATAGAAAGGTGCAGATGAAACCATACATCATTTTTAAAACTAATTTTAAAGACTTTACTTATCAACTTTCTGAAAGGAAATGCTGAAACTGGCTACCGCCATTCATACACTTTTGGCACCTCTTTATGAAAGTATCTATCACTCGCCATAGTTCACATTGAGAAATGCTGTCAATTTCCTGGCGCATATACGGCCAATTTTTTTTCGAGTCAACAGTTGACTTTCGCACATATGTGAATAAAATTTTATCCCTTTTTTTAGAGGGTTCACAAGGTAGTATGATTTTGCCCTTTTTCAACAAGAGTGCAACAGCTCATACGGACAATCTTTCAATGAGAATAATTGAAAGTGTGTTTCAGGGTAGAATTATTAGTAGAGACTTGTAGTCCTCTTGGTCCCCCAACCTAACCTCCTGCTATGTCTATCTCTGAGGTAACTTAAAACCCAAAGTGTACAAGACAAACCCACACCTCCTGGAAGACCTAAAACAAAATATCTGCCAGGAAATTGTCAGCATTTCTCAACGTGAACTTGGCGAGTGATGTATAATTTCCTAAAGAGGTACCAAAAATGTATGGACAATAACAGTAGCCAGTTTCAGCATCTTCTTTCATAAAGCTGGTAAGTAAAGCCTTTAGAAGTAGTTTAAAAAATGTTGTATGGTTTCATCTGTGTCTGTCTGCGATAGCAGCAGACAGCAACAAGTGCCAAGAACACGGACAGGCAAAACATAGTGCAGTCAGTTCATAAGCTTTTGCTCTCCTGGTACTATAGTGGTTGGCAATTTCCTTCTACAGACTTGATCATCTAATGCCTATGTGACAATGAGTAGTTAACTTCAAATCTAATTCTTGTGCTTGACTGGCAATTGCATAAGACAGTTTGTACTTATGCTTTAAATTAAATTATTTTGTTGGGACAGGTTTGAACCTGCGGCGTTATGCTTGAAGATCACTCACAGCTGGGGGATCTGGAGAGTAAAATAAAAACAAAACAGGACTTCATTTGGCAGCACGAAGTATGTGGTTTGCGGCAGTCGAGTATTCATACCCCCTTAAATTGAAGCACGCAGATATCTCATGCAAATTGTAACTGCAGTAACCACATATCTTTGTCTTATAAGATGTTTGAAAGTTATTTCCTTGTGCCACCACACAACTCTCACTTCTTTTAATCATCTCATCATGGATTAGGAATTTCTCCTCTTCTGGCCTCACACTTCTCTCCATCTCCTCATGGGTCTTCCGAGTCTTCTTCCAATCTGCTAGTACTCATAACACAGCTTAGGGAAGCATTTTTCATCCATTCTTTGTACATGTTGTTTCCATCGTATTCTATATTCCTCTATTTATTCGTTTATAGGAAGAATATTTAAATTATTTCTTATTTTGTCCATAATTGTACATCCCTTAATTGCTCTTAGGTATCTCATTTCGGCTGCATTAATTCTGTTCCAGTCACCCATGCTTCACATCCGTACATCAGTGCATCACAACCATCACTTTGTAAAGTTTTAAATTGTTTCCTTCCTTATCTTTCTTTTTAACATTCTTGATAATGTCCCACAAATATACTGAACTTGTTCACTTTATTGTTTAGATCTTCATTATTATTATAAGTTATGTTGCATCCTAAGTAGCTAAATTTATTTGTTTGTTCTAATGTATTATTGTTTAAAACTATTTTTTATTGGACTGGATATTTACCACAGAATGCCATTATCTTTGTTCTATTTATTGAGATCCTAAGTCCATATTTTTTTAATGTTGTTGTTGTTGTTAGCTGATGCTGGATTTCTGACAATGAAGTCATTAATCCTCTTGCTCTCCAATATTTTTCACAATGATATTGAAGAGAGCAATAGCAGTAATAGTAACCGCTTTTTAGAGAGCACCATATTTTTATGTTTTGGTGGTCACATCGCTCTCTCACAACCCCCAGAATGTCTGGAGGACCACACCTGTCGTTGGTTTATACGGGTCTCACCGACCTGACTAAACAATGTAGCATCCTCAAACATCTACTTAAGCATTAGAAGGTTGGTACTTTCTACCACAGTCATTTTTCTCTTCTTCTTCAACTTTCCTTTCTACCTCTATCATGACGTCAGGGATTTACCTTGGTCCAAGGCTCACATTTTCCTTTTGAATCTGACTTTACTTAAGGTGGGGGATTAGCCCAACGCTTAAGGTCAATTTTTTATCCCCAAGGTAATCGGGTAGATCCTCAGTTCTTGAGCTGAAAGGTTTTGGTTTTCCCACCAATACTCAGGATACCAGTCATTTGTTTGAAACAACAACCGCTATCTATACATCAGGTTGGGTACGTCTAAAACAACCCTCATATAGAACTGGCTACTAAGTATAGAGGAATTATAAAAAAAAAAAAGCCCGATGGACTTTAAATCAAAGAAAGATGCACTCTGGGAAAAGGTCTTCAAGAAACTTAACTGCAATTCATTGAATGATAGGGAAACCAGAGAACCCAGAGAAAACCCATCCAGACGTGCTTCATTCACTACAAATACCACATGCAGAACCCTGGGATCAAACCCGGGCCACCTAGGTGGTAGGCAAACGGTCTAACCCTCGACCATGGTGCCACCTAGCAGACTCTACATTAAAACTAAAGTGGACAAAGGTGTGTTATTAGAGATAGAGAATCAAGCAGTTGTTTCATAAACCTCAAGGACACCGTAAATGGTAACTTCATAAATTTCAACACAATCATGTTCCATTAAACAAGAAAGACTGGAGCCATAAAATCTCAGCATAATTAACATTATTTTAATGTTAACACAAGGTTTAACACATTACAATAAACAGGATAGAATAGAATTTACATTAACTTCAGTGTTAAAAATTTTAAATTTAACATCAATTGATGAAGTGGACCCTTTATACTCATTCCAGATTGGTGCCAAAATGCTGAAAGTAGAAGAAATCATTCTTCAAATAATGCACTCATCCAAAATGAAACCAAAATGGGTGTTGCCAGTACCATATCTTCCTCTTCCTAGAACGTGGTTGTAAGTTCCTGACATTTTCTTGGATTTCTTTCGTGAGAGAATCAGATTTCCATATCCCTGAGACATCTTCATTCACTGGACATTCATTTTCTACTGTATCGTTTGATTCAAACTTATTGGCACCAGCTTGAAACCATCCTTGACGGATTCTTTCTAGAAGACCATTCTGGGTGTCATTAACAACAAATTCATCACGTGTGTAGCTTTTTAATGTTTCTCCTAGTTAATACACACTTTTTTCTAAATCATCTTAATTTTTTGTGTAATTATTACATAATCTGCAAAGAGCAGCATATTCATATTGTAGTTGTTCTTTAGGAAAAATACTAAAAGGCACTTCTTTTAAGAAAATGTATATTGACACTCATTAATATCTCTCCTGAAATTGTAGCAATTTCTCTTATGTTGTCGTTCAGTTATCCTAGTGTGTATGGCCTATTCCAATACACTTCATTCTTTAAGGTCCCCTATAAATAAAAATGGCATATGGTAAGATCTAGATACTTTGTTGCAAAAGCCTAATAAAATATGTGAACTGAGCCAAAGGTTCCTCAGTTGTATCTGAGGCTTTGTTCCAGGTGTTTTTTCCATTGGACTGCTACCATGACTTTTTAAATATACCGAGTGTTAATGAACTACACCGAAATAACTCGAGAGATTGTAGGTGTGACTGATATAAATAATTTGAGATAGGCAAAGTATGGTCCGCAACTAAACATAACGCAGTTTTGTTGTGTTAAACATATTAATGTTGTTGTTAGCTAATGCTGGATTTCTGACAATGAAGTCATTAATCCTCTTGCTCTCCAATATTTTTCACTGATGATATTGAAGAGAGCAATAGCAGTAATGGTAACCATTTTTTAGAGAGCACCATATGTTTACGTTTTGGCGGTCACATCGCTCTCTCACAACCCCCAGAATGTCTGGAGGACCACACCTGTCGTTGGTTTACAGGTCTCACCGACCTGATCGGGAGAATTATCAAAATAAATTCACCGACCATATCCTCTGATCACCAATCAGAGGACGTATTGCATGCCATGACAGGTCAGCATGTTAGGGGTTAAGGTTTTATAGAGAAATGGAGAGGTTGGAAAAATAAAGACTCCCTAGCCCTCGGGAACCCTAATAGCATCGGGGTCGGAAGAGAACAAGAGATGACCAAGGTAAGGTCAGATAGAAAAGTTACAGTAAGGAGCAAAACACCAGTAAGTGGAAGTAATGTTCTGCTCAGCTTGGGTACCTTGTGGTCGCTATTCACATATCCCCTAGACGGAGACCCCTGAGTCAAACATATTAATGTAAGATGCTCATAAGGCGGTGTTATAGCAAAGCCTGGTGAAAAATTGCTTTAGAATGTCTTTAAAACTGCCACCTGAGTATAGAGATATCAATGTTCAGAGGCCCTTTATCAACTTTCTCAAGATTTAATGCCACAATGGTCTCTCCAATCTCGGACTAATTATCTGACTGTGCGACACTGAACAAGGTTAGCTGCCTTCTTGCGTTGTGAAGCCTGCTCTAGAGACGTTTCGTTGATTGCTCTTGCAGCTCAATTTGTAACGTCAAAGGCTGTAGTCACGAAGGTTGTGGGTTCATTTCCTGTCATGTAGATACTAATTTTGCTTTATTTTTTATTCCATATGAAGATACTATCATTTCCTTATTCGACTCACAGCAGAAATCTTGAATAGAGTACGACAATCCTTCCTTCAGCGCTGTGAATTTTGCCATGAAAATTCAGGTCACAATTTCGAGCATTTCCTATAAAACTGACGCAAATTCTGAGATTTTTTATGCTTTTACTCTTTCTGTGACCCTTTAAAGTGCTTTCCATTCTGAAGTGCAGCATATTAACATATTAAGCAGGTTTCAACTTTTTGTTAGCTAGAATTGTATTAATTATACTGGCATTTTGGAACAAATTGCATACATTGAAACATAATGTAAAATCTGGATGAAAATAGCATTAACATGCTCTATTCAGAATAAAGAAAATAAATAGAAACAAAGAAAGAAGCGAACGAGGTGCAAACACAATGAGGACCTTATGCTTGAACGCTAATGTCATAATCATTGTGCCAGAGAGGCACGCTCTAACACATCCCTTCCTATTTGTGTGTTGCGCTCTTGAATGGTTGAAATTAGTCAGTGGAATACTGGCACTTTAGACACTTATAGCCGTAACTTCGAAATTTGAACGATCAGGTCATAAGTCTCCTATCTCAAATTACTTGTTCAATACATCTCCATATCCTCTAAAAATATTTCGGTGTAGTTCATTAACATCCTGTATATATATTATTCTTTCATTGAACTGATTGTTCAGATGGATTATGAACTAACAGAAAGTTTTCTTGTCATCTCTGTGGGTTTCAGCATCAGACTCTGGTCTCTTGGTGTGCAGTGGATGCTCTATGAGAAGATAGTTGTTTCTTTTCTGGCCTAGAACTTTCTGCCTGTCTCTGTTCTTAATCTCTTCACCTTTGTGGCCAAGATGTGACTCCTGTGCAGCAATTTTAAATAACCTAACCAACTGCTAACTATAGATAGACCGCGAACAAAATAAAGTTGGAGGCGTGGCTTACCAAAACTGAAGCTCTTTTGCTTTCCCCGTCCACTGTCCTTTGGGTTGCCTCTCCTCCACTGTGCCGTCTGCTCTGGTTATTTATTCACTCACTCTCGCATTCATACAAGGGAATGCGAGAAGGGAGGGAAGCGTATCACGTGATGCACGGGTGGTGTGGAAGGAACATGGCTCTGCTGACGTATGTGCACACCAATTCCTTTTTGCTCGTAATCTATCTATAACTGGATAACAATGCCAATGGTTGGCTTCAGAATTGGGATTTATGGCCATGCAATGTGGTGTAAGGCATGAATAGGAGTAGCTAACCTATCAAACCAAGGACTACAGGATCAAATCCTAGTAAAAATGTATATTCTGCATTCAAGAGAAGCTGTGGAATGGGGGAGTACCCAACTAAAGCAATCAGTGAGATGGCACATTTGGATGCTGGCAGGTTTCAATTGAATGCAGGTATATGCATTTCACCCCTTTTTTATGTAAAAAAGAAGTCACTCATAGCATTGCGCAGTATATGAAACCAGATAATGCTGCAATCAGCATGTGTTCAAATGTCCAAGTAGCTTAAGGCATAGTATTTATGGTCACACGCTCACATTTTAAAGGTTAGAACATTTTTTTAGTTTTATTTTTCATTTCTATTCCAAGAGGTTACCCTCATCTCACTTCATTGGTTATCCTTGAAGGTGTTAAGGATGGGGGGAGCATCAAAGGGCCATCCAGAGATATTCAGTTCACTCGGTGCACTACACCTACCACTTTTTTGTTTGTTTAGTTTTTTATGAACATTCTCTTTAACTGCACTGTCCATTTGTTTATTGGGCATGAAAGATCATTTAATTTTGCTCAGAGGCCTCTTTATCAGGCTTGAGGTTCTTTTATGTGCCATAAATGTACTTGCTACCACCATCATATCTATTGATCTTTGTATCCTTTTGCATCATTCCTTCATCCAGGGGGTTTAGTAGGGACAACAGGTATAGCCTAGGCTCAATGCTGAAATCCTTGCTTCCCAACCCATACCATTTATAAATGTGAACATTTTAAAATTCATTATTATTTGTACAAAATTTAAAAAAAAGTGTACAATATTCTGCAATTACTTTATTAGATGGAGTAGTATGCCAAGTAAAATTTGTTTCTTAAATGTTTTAAATATTCATTTTCAGAAAAACACGTTTAATATGAGGCAAGTAACCCTCTCAAATCTAGCAGCCAGTCAGTTGGGCCTACGTCCTTCATACAGATCACAGATTCCAGTAAATAGGTTACGTGGAAGATGCATCACAAGCACAGCCAAGTCTCTCGACATATTAAGACAAAATATCCAGTCTGCCATCAATAAAGAAATTGACACAATAATCAAGAAATACTTAGAGGTATGATTTTTTACTTTCTCCTCACTGAATTTCTTTTCTGTAAAACTTTCGAAAACCATAAGATCTACCTTGTGAATATATGCCATAGTTTTGCCATTCTTGTACTGAAGGAACTAAATAGACATTGGCCTTAAAATCCTAGACATTCTCAAAATTTAGCCTTTGAAGTAGTACACAAATATGCACATATTTTGTTCTTATAGCATATGAATGATACATTTAAATTTGTGTTGTTTAAGATTAGTGAAACTACTTATTTAAGACGGGATTATGTTGAACTTAGTGTAATGTGACTTAACGTGACAGGATGTAATGGGGAAGTCTAACACATATTGAATGGAACTATTTAAGTTTGACTTACGTGACTTAACTTGTTCTAACATATGAGTTTGGCAGTGCCAAACTTTTTCCTTAGCATTACGTCAAGTTTGGATGTCACATGACTTTGAACCAATCGGCGAGTAGTACCATGCAGGAAAAAATTGTGCTTTCCTATGTAACTATTTGCAACAACACTCTTTCTCTGTTTCTTTAGTTTTGCTCCTAAAGTAGGTTATGGCCATCTCCGTATTTCATTCACCATTTAAGAATGTTTCTCACTCCACATTTTGTATTCTCTTTCTTTTCATTTTTGGTAAACATAACCTCTGATTAAAAAAAGGGGGAGCTGCTTCAAATATCTGCCAAGTGAAAGAATAACCAATCAGAATCATTCCCATTACATTAAGTTAATGCATCCTAGTATGCCTTCTAGTTTAGCGACATTTTGTACTTCATGTTACATCCTGTCACATTAAGTAAAGTTCATCATAATCCTGGCATTAGTGTTATCTTCTAAGAAATGAACAAATTTGAATGTGAAACGTTTTTACAGAAATTCTTCCAGCCAGCAGTGGACAACATTAGAAATAACCTTGGTGCAGGAAGTGTGACAGAGGAGCATGTGAGAGATGTGTGTAGGCAGATTCTTGAGGAAGCAAAACAGATGTACTGCAGCAGCTCACAGTCAAGGGGGAGCTCACCATTCAATGAGCTTAGTGATTCAGAAACTGGCAGCATTGGAGAGTATCGCTTTGGTCGTCCCAACACAAGGGTATTTTCTTAGTATTTTATGTTCTCTATATATTTGCATTTGCTAAATTTGAATAGTCTCTGTTCATTATAAGTAGGGCTCGGAAGTTCATGCCCTAAAAAACACTGAAATATGCATGCCAATATGCTCTTAAAAACCTGAAAATATGCCAAGAAATATGCACTATTTAATTAAAACAATGTCCCTTTGCAGTAGACAAGACAAGTTAGTATAAATAATAAATAAAGTTACCTTATTCCTTAGAGGTTGAAGCAGAAGTGGTCCCGCTGCTAGTATTAACTGCTAAATTGCAGTTCACAACCAACATTTTGCACAAATTTTCAACTGTAAAACATCGTCTGCTGTCTCGCAAAACACTTTTGTAACGTGAAAAACTTCTCTCCACGTCACAAGATGTTATCGGGGCATATTTAAATGATGTTAACTTCTTCACAGAGAGAGTGAAGTCTCTTGGGATGACAGATGGTTTCCTTTTAAAGATGTCTCGAATATCGCAAATCTGTTTATAACCAGAATTTTTTGAAATTACATAATTATATAATTCACTTTTTTTCCTATGCTACCAGGAACCGAACTTAGATCACGTATTGTTTTTTCAAAGACAGTAAATGATTCATGCAAAAGAGATCCTATAGCTTCCAATGCCGTTATGGCTGTTGGTAAGAAAGAAAAATGGGCAGATATGAAACTAAGATCCTCTTTTAACCCAGTGCTTGACAGAATATTTTGTAGTTTCTGTTGATAAAGCATCTTTCGAGTCCAATGAATTAACAAGCTCTTCAACTATTTCTAAGTGCTCAGCATAATATAAAACTGCATCGACCCATGTTCCCCATCGAGTTTATACTGGTGCGGGAGGAAGTCGGATTTTAGGTGTTGTTGATCTAAACAACTTTTTTAGGAGATTTAACAAAAATTCTCTTTGTACTGGACACAAATCTACCAATGGGAAATAATCACGTATTGTCTCAGAGATGCGATGAAGAGCGTGTGCCAAGCAAGTTATATGAATTAAGTTAAGAAAAATACCTTTCAGAGTTTGTCCTTATTTTACCATATAAGGACCTGTATCAGTAACAAATAAAAGTAACCGGGTGTATTTGATTCCACATGGGCATAGTAATTTCAAAGAGTCCATCACAAACTGGGTCACAGTTACATTGTCAGTGGCCGACAATTCGCACCCATTAAGAATATAAGATGTAGTCTTTTTTTCATTATTTAAAGCACCCACGATTATATTCGCAATAGAATGGCGCTCAAAATCAGGGGTTTCATCAACAGAAAACCATACAAACTGAACCACTAAGTCATTTTGTATATTCGACAATACGTTATTGTAACAATGTCCTACAGAAGTCTTAGGCAGTGTACTTTCTTCAGGCATATGTCAAGTGTACTTGACAAGAAGGTTGATATAGGTTTTTAAATGTTGGTTTATTAATTTTGAACAAGGGAATATCAGCAGCTAAAAATGCATGGCACAAGTCATAGGAAAATTCAGCAACCCTACTTCCTAAACACTCTACTAGCTGTTTTTGAACAGGTTCTTTGTTTGCAAATTTTCTGATTAAATTCTCCTTATGCTTTGCTGGTCAATGTGCTAAACTATTTGAAATCTTTTCTCACTTCTACATTTTACTCACACGCTCCAGTTCACAACACTTACGTTTGAAGACCACGGCGCAGCAACTGGTGGGCAGGCAAGCATTGACCTGCTCTTTATCTTTGTTAATATAAACTTCTCAGATAACGCACTGATCATTCTCTACGCACCTGCATAAATAATGAAAGGATGAAAACAGGGGATTCACTTCATGACAACAGGACTCAACATTAGTTCTTGCCACCTCGCGAGCTGTATCATCGTGTGCACTACTACCAATATGAAAAATATTATACAGATGGAAAAAAAAATAAAAATCATTAAATATGCAAGATAGGGATTATAATATTGAAATCTTTGTGATTTGTATCATCATGTGCAATACTACCAATATGATAAATATTATCCAGATGGCAAAAAAATAATAAAAATCCATAAAAACCATTAAAATATGCAATATAGGGGCTATAATATTGAAATAATATGCATTTATCAAAAATCAAGAAAATATGCAGTTATATGCACCATAAAATCACGTCCAAATAACTGAAAATTCCATAATTCGTGCACATAATGTAAAAGCATACATTTTTAACGCCTATGAAAAAACATGCAAATGCATGAACTTCCTAGCCCTAATTATAAGTGTATACTACAGGTAAATGTAGGATAAAATGTGCACATATGGTATAGTAGCTCTGGTAGAGGTGCGATACCAGCAGTGCTGCCAATATTAGTGGAATTCCTCTAAGCATAGCATGCAAAGAGTAGGAGACAAAAACTAAAAAATGTTGAAAATTTAGCAACTTTCGGTCTTTTCCTACATCACTGGACCAATATGTTTCAGTAATGTTGACCACCTATGCTTCAAGTAACAGAATATGTAATTCCAGCTGTCTTAAAAGGGAACCTGATGTAAATAAAAGCACATGGGAAGCTGTGTGCATCAGTCGCAGATTACAACATAGTTCTATGTTGGACTATGGAAATTACTTTTTTTTATATTATTTAAGAGTTTTAGTTAAAAACTTAATGAAAGGAGATATGCATGTGCACCATTTTCTACTGCTAAAATACAGCGGTTTAGTCTTGTTATATTTAGCAGCACTCATTTATTTTCAAAGTGTTTATTACAGTGTGATTAACGTTGATAATTACTATGAAAGATCTCAAAGGAAATATTTCAAAATGTGGTGAGAAAACTATTGAACTGAATGTGTTCATAAAGTTTTGTGAGAAGTACAGTGGAACTTGGCTAATTCAAAGCTGAAGGGACAAGGAAAAAATTGAAAATATCTAAAAATTTGAATTACAAAAGTTACTTCTAAAATTGACATTTTAGCAATACAGATACATATATCCATCAGGATTTTCCGGTTGCCTCACTCTTTGTCGACTCTTTCCATTTTCACTCAAGGCATTGCTTAAAATGTTCTCCTTATTCTTCAGATAAGTTGACAAAATGTCCAGTGTATCCCATATTCTTTTGCAATTTCAGATTTTTTCTTCAAACCCTTTCCAATTTCTCAAATAATGGCAGTTTTTTCCACAAAAGTTAAAATCTTGTACTGGACATGCGGTTTACTAAGAGACACAGTGGCATTGATTTACAACACACTGAACAGTAGGAAGCTGAAATGACAACTAAAGGCGCACATGTTTTAAACAAGGGGATGTATAGAAGCCCAAGGCTGGCAGTGAGGAAAGCTATTCCACCCCCCAAACAGATTCCAACTGTGTTCCAGTTTTCCAATGCACCAACACCAAATTATTTCAAAGTGTGTTTTGGTCATAGGTTACAGCACAGCAAATGTAAAATGATCATCTGTTGATAAATAAAGCAGCAGTGCTAACAAAAAGAACTTAACGTGACCATTCAGATATAAACACAGCTGATGTATATTTATGCCAGTTAAGCGATTCAGTCAGAAGCATGTGTTTCTTCAGATAGTGCACATGCCCCCCCAGGTTGCAATAATACAATTGGCAGACCAGTATTTTGTGCAGTTTGTTTGTTTACATCAGATTCCCTTCTAAGGCCAGCAGAATAGTTTCAGCCATATAAAGAAATAATAAAATGAAATTAGGAAACCTCTCCTAGAAATTGCAAAACAAAATATTGTAATCAAATAAAAATAGAAAATGGTCTCCTAAAAATTACAAAACAAAACATTATTCCTAACTGTTTTATAAAAGTGGGGGTTCTGTAGCTCCGCAGTTATTATGTATAAGCCACCGCTACTTGCTGTAAAGATTTACAATGTGTCTAATTGTGGGTAAAACCCTTTCATGTTGTTTTCACAGCTAGATAAAAATTTTAAGTACAACATTACTGTTTTTATCTATTGGAAGAAAACAAAATTTAGGTACAGGCCCTATTATTCCCCCTAGATAACAAGCAGAAAAAGTAGCTTAATAACTAAAAGGAAAAAGGAACATAAAACCTCATTGTCTTCTTCCTTGAATGTCAAAAACTTTCATACTGTCAAAAGCACATCAATAATTGTAGCTTAATCTTAGGTCAGCAAGCATACCTCTACTTTATTAAAAATTAATTTATGTTCTCTTCATATCTGTTTAGAGCCCGTTGTTTCGCAAGAGGAAGGAATCTGATACAGATTCTGAGGCAAGCCAGTCAGTGAGAAGAAAACGTAGCAAGCCGCGACCACCAAGTAATGTGCAGTCAGGGTGTTCTACACCAATGAAATTGGCTAAGGGTGACACAATGCGCAAAGAGGGTCCAAAATGGGATCCTGCAAGAATTGTTAAAGACACACTATTTGTAATGGGAGCAAGGTATTTAAAATATATATAGAGCAAATTGCCCAAATTAAAATAATGCTTGGTTGTAATGATGAGGCAGTAGCACTATTTCTTGATACTCAATACTGATTTTTAAGCACCACTATTGGATACTCATTTTATAAAGAGCTGTAAAGGCAATAGCTTGTCCACTGAGTTACGTTGTTAGTAGTTTTCTGTGCATAATTGCATCTAAACCAATTTTGTTTTTGCTCATGATTCTCAGATGTCATGTATCCAGGGTAGCCTTAATTCCCTCGCTAGTGCTGGTGGTAGTGTGTCTTTCTTGTAGGTGCCTGGACACGTAGGTTTACTAGGAAATGGGGCTGCCGATGTTGCAGCAAAGGCAGCAGTTCTAGCTCCCAGGTGCTTTAACTCTTACGTTCCTTCTGATGATTTTAGCATGGTTTTACATGCTTCTATCGTTTCTCATTGGAGGGTGGTATGGTTGGATAATCAGGGAATCAAGCTTAAAGAGGTGAACTCCCTCCCTGTCACCTGGAGGATTTCCTCGCACACTTGTCATCACAAGGAAGTAGTTTTAGCAAGATTGCATATCAGGCACTGCCATTGTAGTCATGGTTACCTTTATCTTCAGATGCTACACGGCTCTGTGCTCATTGTCATGAGCCTTTGATGTTATGGCATGTTTTACTTCAGTGCCATTTTTTAACTCAGCATCGTTCTCCGCGGGTCTTCCAGCTACCCTTGCTGAGGTGCTGGCAGATACTTATGTGCAGTAGAGGGCTTGTTACATTTATTTATTTTATTTATTTATTTCATCCATAGAAGCATGATACATATGTTATAGGACACGTCAACTTAACAGTATAAAGAAAATATTTAAGGATACATAGACGATTGCAAATGCAGATATACATATAAGGTTCAATACAAATTGAAAGTACATTTTATCTGCCTTAGCATTCTAGGTGACCATGTTTGACTCACTGATTTTATCTTGTTTATTTTTAGTTGGCCGTGTAATTTGTTTATATATATCTCATAGTGGGTCTTTGTCTCTGTTTCGCTCTACTTTTATGGTTGCTGGTACTGTTCTTGGTGACATTTTAATGTTTTAACATTTTAGACCTACAGGCTTTGTTCCTACATTTTTAGCCCTATTGTTTTGTTTGGGTGTTAATGACCTCAGCAGTTGTGTACCCTAAAGCCCTGGTACTACTAGTACCACCACCACCTCCACCACCACCGCCACCACCACATTTACTACTACTACCACGTCATGTTTTGACAATGACGGAAAACACATACATTGCTTTATCGATAGAGTTTCTGCAAACTTCACTTGGTGTATGAATGTATGCTTCTTTAAATTTGTTTATAATGTACTTACAACGTGTGAAAATTATATTTGTCTGCATGTTTTATACAGAACTCTGCTCTGTTATTATTAGTACTGTCTTCTTCAAAATAGTTTCACACTTCACTCATGGTTTGTTTATTATGACTGTTGTACATTAGTTAAACAAAATATTTATGGAAATTTGTTCATGTGGTATACCTATAAGATACAATTGTAACTCCAATTTGTGAAACACTAATTGATGGAAGGAAAGAACAAATATTGCCATGCACTATATTATTTCAATTTCAAAAATTTGTTTCTGGTGGATTCACAGGTTTTGGTCACCAAGATTAGCTAAATATAAAGGCCGGCAGTGAATTACCAAGCCTGATATAGCAGAAACGTAATTTAGTGAGTCAGCTAAATCAGCTTCATTCACAACTCAGTCAACGCTGCATATTTTCCCATTGTTTTACATATTTTCACAGGACACAAGATTCTGGAATGTTGCATTCATTCACTCAAAAGAAATGCAATAAAGGCCTATCAAGAACTATATAGTTCAGCAAGACTTTGGATACATGTGCAAGACAACAACAAAAGGTCTCAACTTCTTTCAGTCCTTATCTAGCATAAAGTTGTTGTTGGCTAATGCTGGATTTCTGACAATGAAGTCATTGATCCTCTTACTCTCCAATATTTTTCACTGATGGATGGGGCATATTTGAAGGTGGTCTTGTCCATTTCCTCTTGCAGATCACATAGAGAACAGATTAAAGGAAACTTTGCAGATTCTTTACAGAAAATTAAAAATATACATTTAATTTATCACACATATATCTCAATTGCATTTTAATCATAATCAGTAAAGTTTTGTTTGAGAAAAGAAAAAATGAGTATCCTCTTGGAAGGAGTGGTTTGATGTAGTGAAATTTTCTGGCAGGTTTGAACAGTCTGATTCTAGTATGAAATTTAGTTATTGGACCACCCTTTACTTTGCATTGCTCTTGCTCTTTACCTCTTGGGCATGAAAACACATATTTTGATGAAATCTCAATATCAGACTTTTGGATGAAATTCAACACAGTCTCTACTTCAATGTGAGAGAATTGCAATGATTCTGGCTAGTTTCTTCCACAACTTTTCACTCTCTCTCTCTACTGTGCATTTACATTAAATAGAGAATAATAATAATAATAATTAATACCTAGATTTCACCAGAAAGATTTTTTGAGATTCCCTGAATCCAAAAAGAGCATTTTTAGAAAAAGGTCTGTGTGTTTATGTGTGTGCAGCTGTCTTGTCTGTCTGTAAACAGCATAACTTAAAAAGTTGGTTCTAAGGATGCAACATGAAGGCTTTCAAGAAAATTGTCCCACACCAGACTCCCCATTCACATGGAAAAATTTTTGAAAACTTTTATTTTCTCAAAAACACCTTTAATGATTTTGATTAAAATATCATATTTTAACACATTTTCATGTCAAATGAAATATATACCTTGAATTTTCTGAGAATAGCCTATAAAGTCCTCTTTATTGTGGATGACTTTGCACAACTGATAGATAAAATCTTACTAAACCAAAAATGTACATCTTGTTAAAGCACACAATTTATATGAAATACATTTTTTTGTGGAGCTAACCATTTCCAAGATAGTTATTATTTGTTTGAATTTTTTAATACTTACACCTTTCTCAAATAGGAAGCCATTTACTTTTTTTAACCTTTGGCCATGCAAATAGAACAGAATTTCAAAGCCAATACATAGCAACCAGCTCTTAACAGATTTGACTCACTTAAACTACTGTATTCCCCTATTCCCATTGTATTTACAATGAAATATGCATTAAAACCATTTCTAAAAATGTCTATCTAGATTAACATGAAGTAGATAGAATAAATGTTTGTATGAATAGTTGTACAAGAGGAGAGAAAGCGATGTGAATGCAACTCAGACTTAGAAGCGTAGGTGTTTAACTAAGAAAATACCTCTTGTGTAACATTGTCTAGTTTTTTCTGAAGTTCATTGTTCTGTTATTCATACCATTGTAATTCTTACAGGGCAAACAAGGTACTGGGTTTTGGTCAGACAAGGGGTCGCTTGTACATCAAACATCCTGGTCTGTTTAAGTACTCAGGTGATCAGGAAGATAAAGAGTGGCTTTCTAGGCATAATTTAATGCCTCCTACTGGTGGTAAGGCATACCTCATGGTGCTGGAGGACATCCGGGAGCTTGCAGAAACAGACGAATACAGGTACATCAGCCATTTGTTTCTGCTTATTTTGCAAATAGAAATGCAGCTATAGAGCAGTATGGCAACATTGCATAAGCATTTATTCTATATTTGGTAGAAATTGCATGTGTATACATTTAGAGATACGCAGAAACAGTTGTTAGTCACATTTTCACAGGTGATATGGCCAGTGTTTATTAGCGTATATAAATGCATATTTTAATGTTTAATGGTAAAGTCCATATTTTGTTCATAACTGTCATCTTATGTTACTTTATTACTATTTTCCTTCCTTCTGACATCAGTGAATCACCAGCAATTAGTAAAGTCTGCGCAGCCAACTGCTGCGTAGAAAAAAAATCACAAAGCTGTAACTGTACTGAAATAAAATTGGAATAAGTGAAGAATTATAGTTTTTTTCACATGTACTTGCACAATAAATCATAAGCATAGTCTCAGAAATTTACTCAGGTGTGCATCAGGAAAACAGAAAGGAGGCCATGAAGCAGACTAACAGAATACTTTAGAAAGAGCACTAAAGCAGATGGACAAATTAGCAGTATTTGATAGGTAGAATAGGAGCTGAAAAATCCAATGCCACAGCCGAGATTTGAACCACAGACCCTCTGCTTACCAGGCAACCAGGCAGATGCTCTAACCATTAAGCTACTGTGACAACCTGCAAGAGTCACATTGAATTCTCCAACTGATTCGTATTTCTCCTGGTAAACCACAAAGGCAGTCTCACATAAGAGACAATTATCCCAGTGGTGACTTACTATCACAAGTACTTTATGTCCCAGGATTAAATAACCTATCAATGGTAATTATTATTTATTTATATCAACAAACTTACTATTGTTGTTTTTAAACACATATTACATGGCTGGTAACCCAAGAAATTCTAATCAATAAACTTAGTTCACAAAGTAGCAAACACTTTCAACATGAACAGATAATCACTCCTGGTCTTTCACCCCTAACCTGTTTGGATTTGTGAACTGCACTGTAGCAAACTCCTTTAAAAAGAGCCAATAAAAGGTTATCTATGACACAGCCATTATTCAATTGACAACGGAAATGTGGAAAAGCATTAAGGTGTATAGTATTGAATAAAAAGCACATTAATAATATCTGGTAATTCTTATTGCAAAATAAATTACACTTAAAGGTGTTCCTCTTGTAGTTTATCAGAAAAGTTACAAATTTTATTGAACTAATAGCTGCTGCTCCTCAATCATCCTTCTGTTTCTCATACTAAATTAATTCTAATATTCACAATCTAATATTTTTCTAGGAATAATCCAAATCTCCTGCTTCATGAGCTTAAGGGTTTTGAAGCTCCAGATTTCATGCTGAGAAAAATCAGGGATTATGCTAGTCAAACGAGAACAGATGTTCTTCCAGAAACAAAGAAATCCAGGCATCCTGGAGACTTATGTGAAGGAACAGAGGTACGACATAAATGGAACTATCTAATTGTTTTCTCTGCAATGTTGTTTCTGAAAGTATTTAAAGGGCAAAATTTTGTGTGAGACTTTCAAGAAATAATTTGTGTTATAAGATAATTGCTGTGGCAGAAAACAACCGGACATAGAACGTGAATAACTTCAGGAATTTTTTATTTGATAATACATAAAATATGAAAAAAATATATTGTTTACATAGGCCATGTGGTCTATACATTGTTTATGAGCACATTTGTTAGTTTATACTTAATCTGTATAAATGCAAAAGAAGTGTTTTGAAAAATGTTGAAATAGTAAGTTTAATTTTGTATGATATAAAGGAATTTTCCTGTATATTTTTGCTAATTTACTTCTAATGTGTTACAGCAGATTCAGGGAAGACTGGGATTGGGGGTAGATTGTGTTTCATCAGCCATGACTCCACCAGCAACAGTGCTGGATTCAGGTGAGCTTATCAGAAACAATTTTGTTAGATCTAACTATACAAATATACTTGTTTACTGTGAATGAGTTTTTCTTATACAGCTTTTGCACCTTGCAGTTAACAGCAATTTTGTTCGTGGAATCCCAATGGTTTTTTAACCTTTAGTACTATATTTTACGTAAAAAACAGAATTTTGGAATGTGACTGTGTCAGGAAATGCATCCTCAAGTATAAAATATAATAGTATATGAAGGTAAGTTTTATTTACATGTCTTAATTTCCTAAGATAAGAGAAGTACAGTGTAAATAAAACTTACCTTCATATATTAATGTGTTTAACCCCTTTGTCCAAAAAAGTTGCTATAGTTTGGTGCTGTTTTAAATATGGTGGGTGCGTCGTTGAGTCTTCGAATCTTTGTTATCTCAGGTCGTGGTACAGGGTGAAATGAATTGTGCATCTTTTTGAGTTATGTGTATATATGCGGATGGATACGTGCGCAAGATCACTCTTGCTCTCTGCCTTTAGCGTTGATATAGTATGGATGCACTTTTATATGTGTGTATCATAAAATAGTGAAAGTAAAGTGACTAAGTGATTAAAGATTGTTAATTACAGGAAAATAAGTGAAATAGTGATTAACTTTTAATGTTAGTCTACATGAAGTGTACAATTAGATGAAAGAAGATACGATTGACGAAGTGCAAAGTGATGGAAAACGCGAAAATATTGCTAAATTTTCAGACATTAGTTCTCGGAAATGCTAAGAAATCGATCCACTGAAGTAAATAACTTACTATTGTGATATGATTTAAATACTATGAATAAAAAGGTGCGAATAAAATAATTCACAAAAAATTTAACCCCAAGTCAACAATTCATTTCACCCTGTACCATGACCCGAGATAACAAAGATTCGTAAGCTCAAAGACTGAAGGACGCACCCACCATATTTAAAACTGCACCAAGTTATTGAAGAAAACATAATATTTAACCTCTTTCTCAATGTGGTCATGTATAGATGTACAATATAAACTGTGCCCAAGCAATGTAGGCATCCAGCAAGAAACTATAATATGAATGAAAACCTGTTGTTTGACAGGCCTTTTCAAGGAAATGGAGTTGATACCTTGTCATCTATAGACCAATACATGTGTAATGTAGGTTTTTAAATAGTGCACATGAGAGTAATCATACTAAGTAGCCTGTAAATGTCGTTCTGTTACATCTGACCACTTTTAAATCCAGATTTGCTTTTGAAGTCAGGTCTATGGACATTTTACACCATTTTGTTTCAGTAACTAGGAAAGCTACTAATGCTGCAATAAGAAACATTAAGAAAATGAAAAATTCAATTGGCTGGTTAAGGTTTACAAGGCTGTACACCACAGCTGGGAAAACATGTGTCACAATAGTTTTTAGAACTCCTTAACACTGGTTTTGCACTAATACCTGCATCTTCATTACTATCTACATTCCTCATCCGGAAAACTCCCCGTCAATATCCAAATCACTATTACACATAAAAGGTTCTTCAATGTTCTGTACTTCTAAGCGGTGACTGTATGTATTAGCACTCTTGAAAGCACTGGAACAGAGTGACCAGCCTTATATTATAAATTTAAACCTGATTAGGAAATGTAAGTCAGTCAGTGCCAGAAAAAGACTGTCGGAAGCTTTAAAACCATGCTATGCATCCATTGGAGACAAGGGCACAAATACCTCTTGGTCATTTCCATAGTGCTAATGGAACATAGAGTCCACAGAAGGTTCCAAATCTGACTGTCCTTTGCAAGCCCCTTGATCTCATTCCTATTTTGCCTCTATCTGTAATGCAAGTGAAAAGTGTATGCCTCCATATAGTCAGTCTTAGGTCTGACAATTTCTTGAGTACTTTTGAGTATTCCACTCAAGTGCTGTTTGGCTGTTGTGAAACCAGGTTAATAGAATGTAAGTCTCTGCCATCCTAACTTCCTCTGCCAATCAGCTCTGTTGATGTTAGTTGAGTTCTTAATGACACATTTTAACTTAAAACATTAAGAATATTCAACATTTCTTAGCAAAGACTAGCATGTTCCACAGCCATGAAATGGTACTGATGTAATGTTAGTATACAAAAGATCATTAAATTTGTGTTAATGGTATTTTTGTTACAAATCAGTTTAAGTGGTCCAAAAGCACCACCAATTGAGCTGTATTGTTAGTTTATGACTCTTTCAGATGTGTTGTTGTTGTTGTTGTTGTTGTTCTAATGTGCAGGATTTTGATCCATCAATTTTTCTCTAGCCAGCCAATGTAAATTATGTATCTTTCCATTTGGTACAGCTTTCCTCAATTCTGGGCATTCAAGTAGGTGTTTTCCATTTAAAATCTTCTCAGCATTACAGACCTTACATGCATTGTCACTTATAAAACCAAGCCCATGCAGATGTTCTGCCAAACAGTCATGTCCAGTGGCTAATCTGAAGTGAGCAATTGCTTCTTTGTGTTCGATAACATGTTTTCTTAGCAGCGTTACACTGTCACTGTTCTTGACCTGCCTGCTGCACATATTTTTAGGACTATATGCAAAAGTTCTGACACATGTAGTCATCTGTCATCACCAGTGCTCTTTCCCCTCCTTTTGGATCTGGCTGTATCATCTATGAATGTTGTTATCAGAAGAAGTGTTAAGACAAAATATTTGTTTATATGCCTGCTGAACTGAAACCACTGAATTAAGTTTTGCAAATTCCAAGACACAAAAAGATTTTTGCACATGAGTTGCCATATTTTGTTTATTTCATTATCATGGATACAAAACAAAATCTAGCTGCCCTTTTTAGCTCAGTCAGTAGGGTGCTTGCCTGCTGTGCAAGGAGTCTCAGGTTAGAATCCTGACTGGGCTATGGAGAGTTTTCTCTAGTCATAGCCAAAATTATTCCCTGTCCTCCTCAGAATCTGGAAGTAAGAGAAAGAGAGATGTAATGCATAAAACCCACTCATAAGTGTATATGAGTTAACACCATTGCCGATAGGCAATAAATTTTATAGGTAAAAGGCTGCCTATATGCCCATTTCAGTTAAACACAAGGTATAAATAGAAAGAAAAAAAAAAAAGTCTGCACATAGAGAATTCAAGGTTTCACAGTTACTCTTTACTTTAAGTGATTCAAAGCTATATTTGCATACAGCTTGTGTATATTGACTAAGTAAAATAATAATGTACAGTTTTGCAATACTTTATTTATTGGTGTACGAAAGCCTTAAAAGGTATATACAGGAGAATGGCAGGTACATAAAAGCCATAGCAGATGAAAATGTGCAATATAAATGGTAGTTGCTCATCTGTATTATGCACATTCAATGTTGAAATTAGATAGCCTTGTTCATTTATGATTATAAGAGAAAATAAATTTAACTGATTTTTAGAAGTATTTGAGTCGACCTAAAG
The DNA here is from genome assembly GCA_030765045.1 of Tenodera sinensis. NCBI lineage: Eukaryota > Metazoa > Arthropoda > Insecta > Mantodea > Mantidae > Tenodera > Tenodera sinensis. The sequence continues at coordinate 36,506,712 of CM060965.1, read as the reverse complement.
ACACTTGTAGTTTCACTTACTTTTTATCCAGACGTGTTTCAAACACGTCTTCATTATCAACCGTTTTTCGACTGATGCTTGAAGAGGATCTGTTGTGGTTGTACCTTTTCTGCCCTCTGGGTTGCTGGATATAAACTTCAGGATGTCATCTGCCTGTGGTATTTCATAGCTTAATACACAGGTTAATAAACACACCATTGACAGACAAAGAATTTAAAAAGAACAGCAACACATCAAGACAGTAGTGACAAAAAATGGGTTCAAAACAGATTTAATAGAGAAACTCATAACATAATATCAAAGACAAAAACAGATCAAAGACATCACAACAATGAACAACGGATCCAACCCACATACAGCAAATTCATGTTCCACCCAAAGATGCACAACAAATTCCAGGAGCATGACATTAAGCTGGCCCCTTACAACAAATTCAACCTGAGAAATCTGCTAAACTATCCATTAAAAGCAATACCATCTACTTCAAAATCTGGAGTGTATCAAATAAAATGTGAAGATTGTGCAAAAATATACATTGTTCAAACAAAAAGGAACCTAAAAACAAGACTTAAAGTACACCTCAAAGAGAAACTTAAACAACCCATCACTTCTGGTCAACTCAACCCACCATAGAACAGGATATCAAGTCACTGAAACATATAAAAACAAAGCTGAACTGATAATTTGGGAAAAAATATACATAAAGAGGAATTATAATTTAAATACATATAACTGCTACTAGCTTATAAAAAGATATATAAAGAGGAATGTTTAGAACCAGCAATAGATAGTACCATAGGTACAACAACAGCAGATTCTTCCTCTTCAACCATCAGTCGAGAAACCGTTAATAATGAAGACAACGGTCTTCGAAAGGCATCCGGATAAAAAGAAAGTAAGTGAAACTGAAAGTGTCTATGGATCAACTCAAATACTTCTCAAAATAATTTAAAAAGTTTTACTGTTTAATATCACTTCATATATGTTGCGTGGAATAAATTTAACTACTCAGAATTATACTTTTTTATGCTTTTCTTAGAATTTATCTACCTCTTTTCATGCTCCCTATTATAGCTTTGTGAAATAACTTAATGGCAATGTTCTATAGGTCCTCCCACACCTTCAGAGGCAGCTCTGGAACTTCTGGAATATCCAGTCACAATGCTAGCATCACAGAACTCGGATAGCTCATCATATATGCACCTGCAGGAGGTCAGTCCTGATGCACCACATCACAATCTAGTGACGACCTACACTCAGGTTCCACTTCCAGGTACAACAGCCACCATCACTGCCACCCATGCCACACTTTCCGCCCTTCTGGCTGGCCAGATCACCAGTGATAACTCTCAAGAGGGTATGGAATAGCCTTACAGCATCTGGATTATCCCTGGGTGATGATCTACAGCACAGAACTTAACATATCTTGTTATTCAAGTGTTTCATAGAACTTTTGTCAAGATTCTTACATCATGGAGACTTTGCCTTTTGGCACTGATGTATTCTTTGGCATCAGAGGTTCATCAAGACTCTAAGCATGATGGAATCTTGATGTTTGTTGTTGAAAATAGAATATTTTTAGACACAATACTTTAGATCTATACCCTCTGTCATATTTCATGGTTCACGAATTCGAATTCAGAGATAATTATGTAAAACTGGGAAGGAAACCGATAGAGTTTTACATGCCCTTCTAGATAGCTTTATTACAATCAGGAATTAATTTCATCTTCATTCAGCTGCAAAATTTAATATAGTAGTACTCAACATGTCAAACACCCAAGAATGTTTGTATAGAATACTATTTGAGTCTAATTTACACTTAACTACCTTCACTAACCTTTGTTACTAGTCTTTTGCATTGTGACCTGGCCCCTGTTTGTCTGGCACATGTCGTACAATTCTCTGTGTGACATATGCTACTCAATTGTCCAAGATATGCTCGTGAGTCCCAGTTTCTTGGCCGGGGTTCTACAGGTTGCTCAATTTTAGGCAACGACCCCTTAGCTGTAAACAAGGTGTTGCAGTTTGTCAACACTATTAAATTCCCTAAACAAGACTAATTTGTGTTTTAGTTTTCAGAGCATTTTAGACTTATAAGGCGTGATTTTATACTATTTTAACTATCTATTCTTTTACCTTTTTGATTGTTTTAACTTTCTCTTCTTATATTTTAAATTCATAAATTTGTAAGTTTTTCAGGTGCTAAGCTTCGACTTGGGACTCAAATGATTTAGTTGTAGAAGGGCCCTTAAACCCTACTTACTGGCTCACTCAATCACTGTTTTTCTATGAAACATGTCACTATAGCATGCGTAGCGATTTTTACGAATTATCCTTTTGTAGCGTTTTTTTTTATGAATGGACCTTTTAACGATATAGTAATATAGCAATGAGTTTCATCTCCAGGAGTTCTGGGTACAGGCAGACAAACAAGGGTGAGGTATTATTATTATTTCCAATAATAAATCAAATTTTCCGCTACCTCAATTTTACTTGTAACACTTGAACATATTATCTTTACTCTTTTATAAGATATAATACTTTTAGATATCGAAGCTACTGTGTTCAGGAACTTCGTGATTTTGTAAGTGTTAAATCCTCACTTCTTTCTTTCATAAATATTTTAGGATATTTACGATATTTGCACATATTGAATATTTACATGCGGTATTCAACCAGATGTCCTTTGGTGATAATTCAGTGTCATTGGATTGCTGACAAAATCTATTACTCTGCACTACAAATATGTGACCATCTTTAGCGACACATATACCACTGTAATGGTTCATTACCTATCTATAGGGGTAATTGTTTATTTCCCTGGTTACGGGCATAGCAGCAGTGCTTGATTGGCTATTTATCAATTCGATTGTGAAGCATTGATCATATGATCATAATTGACCTCAAACATAATTCCTTTCGTTTCACAATAAGTTCGATACATGGATTAAGAAATACAATTTTGATAATTATTGGCATGAATCTTTTCTCCGGTGCATTTCAACATGCAATTTGTGCCACACATCAAAGCTCAGTGAAGCCAGTTAAGTATAGATTCAATCCAAATACTGTTGTATAAACTGATCATTTTGCATTTTTGTGTACCACTTCCAATTTTAATTCATATTCTGACATATGGATTTCTTACATATGCAGCAGAAAAGCATATACCAAGCAAAGCTCAATGGCAGTGTGAAGGCTTGCAGTTCTTTCCAATGCAGTTTGGGTCCTGGGTTGTTTCTAGTCACACATGTGAGTGCTACAATGGTATGCACTTCCTACAATAATTGGTGTTCATGTGGGAGTGAAAAAGCAATAAATTACACAGAAATAAACACATTTTGGTCACTTAACAGAAGCTACATAGGTGAACAAATACTTAGACATTGCAATATGGCCAAAGAAATTAAAGTGACAATAATTAAAAGCAAAAAGAAACAAACAAAAAATGTGATGATTTCTTCCCTCACAATTAGGAATTTATTTTTAAAGTTTCATTGTTTGACATGCCTCTTTAAATAGTACAGTAAAAAATGTTGAGACTTTACATAAAAGTTGATACTAGATCTATGGCATTCTCATTCATTTTGAGCACTAACAACACTTCAGTGTTTACCAAGAAACCTGTAGAGGTATAATACCATATGGGAATGACCTCTGTGACACATAACTGCTAATTAACAGTCGAGTAAGGTGTAATATTAGATGTCCTACTCAGGTGATTGCATAAGCGTGTTCATTTGAAAACTAGAATGTTTAAATAAACCTAAGGGTCTCCCAGGCCCTTATCAACCACTGGTGGAGCGTTAATGTCAAAATGCTGGTAAAAGTTTGCATTGTTATGCAATAAAATGCTGCCAGTTTCGGTTCAAGACACTAGCTGTATTATTGCAAATGAGCATAGATTTTAACAGCAAAGGTTTGTAAATAACCTAGATAGCAAATACAGGTCAGCAACCCAACCTTTGCCATGAAATTTCTACCAAAAGTGAGGCTTATTTTTGAGCAAATACAGTATATCTTTGCTACAATTTTCCCAGAACCCTGTATGAGAATCGTGAGAAATGGGTAGTCTACCACCATGACTTATGAGGTATCCAGATTTTATAGGGTCTTCTAACATGAAACAAAGTAATGAAGTTTCAACTTTGATATAGCATTTAATATTTCCCTTGTAATGCACGGCAGTATACAAAATTAAATCTAATCTGAATCATCCAGTATATCATCACAAAGGGGAGCATAGACTGCTAATTCACAAACTGATTTGTTTTTTCTATACAGTGTTTAATAGACAAAGAACTATAATTTGATCAATTTCATGTGTTTAATAATCAGTAAGATAAGCTTTTGTAATCCTAAAATAAGAACAAATTAGAAACTAAAAGCTTCACTTATCTTAATTATTGCAAGTTCTTCAAGTGCTGACTGGTTCAAGTTGCGTCCAACACATTTTCAAAGCTATTTTAACTTGTTTGATTAGTTTTGAAAAAGAAATGTATTGGATGCAGCTTGAAACTTGTCAGCATTTGGAGAATTTGCAACAATTACTAAGATAAGGAAGCTTTTAGTTTCTAATTAGTTCTTATTTTAGATTCTGTTGATCCACTGTTAATAACTTCAATTTTCCTTGAATTTTGTAATCCTTCCACCTTCTTTTTCCTTTTTTCTTTTCTCTCTCCAAAAAAGCAAGTACAAAGCTCAAAGCATGAAGAGTTAGGCATATAATAAGAAAGTGAACAATAAATACATGTATTTTTGTGAAATATGACAGTGGGTACATCATAATAACGATCTTGGTTTGTGATCTGTGTGGGATCTTTCATGGTCCGGTTTTGAATGATCTCATCACAGCCACCAAATGAACTGCTTTGTATTGACGTTCACACACCACAAGGATCTGAAATTCAAAGGCCAAGATGAATTTATTATTTTTAATAATATGTGTATGGTGATACTTAACCAAACTAGTGATTAGTGCACAAGATGACAACCAGCAACTTATTGAAGGGTAAAAGATTTTACAGAGATCCTGATAGAAGAGTTTGTGATTTTATAAGGGTAAGCATTTCCACATCCAAATAACAGCTTTGTTTTTTTCACCTTTGCTACATCCACAAATAATCAGCATAATGTGAAACTGTGTTTGTATTTATGTAATAAAACAAAGAAATGTGAAAATGTTCTCTAATAAAAGTTTGAGCATGAGTTAGTAATGTACTTCAGAGCATTTGCTTCCATCTGTAGTTGGAGTTTGTTGGCAAGAGATGAGGTTGTTAGTATTTGGGTGCAGACAACCTTTCCTTAGAAAGTATTCAAAGCCACAAGGTGGGATGTCAAAACTCAAGTGCTCCATATTATTTAGGTGACAAAGAGCTGTTGATAAAAAACAAGGATCCATACCAAAAGCCATTAATTTCTCATGCACTAAACAAAAGTCTTGGTTGCCACTAAGTTATATCAGAAAAAGTTAGAAAGAACTCTTAAGTATAAAATACAGCAGAAGCTTGAAATAACATGGTCCAAAATACTGTGGATTCAAACTTAATGCGAGGAAAAGTATGTCCCCTGAAAATATTTTGTACTTTTTATTTATTTTTGAAAGTTGTGTTTAAAATTTTCTTCAAAGAGCAGTATTGGAATATACTTTTTGCTACTCCTAGCGTGGACCTTGGCCACTGCATTGCTAAGAATTTCCCAAAGTAACGAGACATGCACACAGAAGAAGTTATTCTCCATGTTAGTGAAGTGATAGATGATTCTGTGTATGGAGAAGCAAAATGAATCAAACAGTATTTATCTCCATCTTGCTACAATCAAACAGTCTACGGAGGTACAAAAAATGTGAATTATGCTGCCAAACAACACTTTTCCTTAAGACGATGCAAAATTAGATTTGTGTAAAATGGGTACAGTGTAATTGTATGTACTGTATAAATTAAGATCGGTTGCAGGACTTGAATACACTTCTAGCATAACTGATATGTAATTGCATTTAAAAGTGGCATACTTGACACAACTCTCCATACATGGATTTCACCACAAGATATGTGTAAACAAGAAGTTCCATGAGCCAAACGAAGACTGCAAGTATATATTGTGCGGGCAGAAGTGTAATAGATATCACATCATAACATGCAGGAAAAGAACCAGGACAATTACAGACTATAGCAAAGACTGAAATGTGAAATTAAACTAATGCTCAAACTTGAATGTACATTTCTCTGTAATAAAGTGGTATACATTACCACATATTACATACTTCACAATATACATTTCCCACCACCTCCGTGGGATCGATTTTTGTCACTTCTAAGCTCACATTTCAATATACCATGGAATCATAACATAGGGCTAAAGCATGTTCCAACAACTGCATTATTTCAGGAGTCATTTTTTGGAGTCAAGGCAATGAACTGAAGAAGCAGAGCTTCTAAAGCATATCAGTAAACCATTGGCTCTTAGGGAAAAGGTCTTCATCTTAAAAACTAAGGAGCATTAATAATTTTTGACACTTCACCTGACGAGTTCAAACACTTCATAAAAAGAATACCCAGGGTATGCTACATCCATGGAACCGTAAGCATACCAGCTGATGACCAGACAGGGAACTAAATGCTCTCAAAACATGTTTTGATTAGAAACGTAATGAAATCTGTATTCTTTACTCAAACTTTTATTAGATTAAAGCCTTTTCACTTTTCTCAATATGAGAATGTAATTTTACATAATGATCCCAGGGTGAATCCAAGCTGTAATTCGAACTGTGATGCATGTTGTTTTCATTAGGACTGCACATTCCTTATTTAGCTACAATGAGAGATTACTAGCCTTCATTTGCTGTCAAAGCAACACAAAGAAAAGTCTGTTTCATTATAGTCATACATGAAATTATGCTATATCTTTTTATTTCTATTTATTTAAACTTATAAGAACTGTTAATATTTTATATGTGCTTCTCAGTTTCTGAAGAGCATTTTGATGCTTCACATTTTAATGGAATGTTAGGAGTTGTGTGCTTATTTTCTGATCTCAGGATTAAATAGACTTGACCTTAGTTAATACTTTTGAACACATTTTGATATATATATATATTATATATGTATGTATTGGAAAATGAGTAAGAGAATTTGAACTTAGAATCCATCTCTTTTGCATAATATTCATGAGAGAAAGTTTAGATCCTGGTCAACGGGATGATTTTGCACTGTGGTTAAGAATATAGGCAGTCAGCACTCAGTAATGCCTTTCACCCACAATTGAACATAATGGAAATAAATATAGGGTTCATAATGATACATTTACAAAGAAGGTGTGAACAAATACAGGAGAAACAGCTTATCGGCAGGTCCCAAGAATTCATTATGGCCGACGTTACACTAAACTACAGACAAAATTATGCCAAAAAGCAGTACTGCCAACATACATAATAAAAGCACTATTTCTAACCTCAAGTATCACAGGGATAAAGTAGCATGCTTTCAAATGATACTAATGCTTGAACATCATTACCACACAACACATGATGAACCTGTTCATCTTCAGCAAATCTTGTTCTGTAATAACACTTTTGGATAAAATCACTTCCAAACACTAAATATAGTAATATATATTTAATGCACTACTGTGTTGCGAACACAAAAATAACAGTAACTATAACTGCATGTACTGCTCTAAAACAATTCAAGGCAAAATCACGCAAACACAAGTAATACAATGGCATCCAAAGATTAAGTGATTCATTAATACAGAATCTTGTGTTAAAATCTATCGGTTGGCCTTTCTGCAGCAAGTTCAAACACAAGGACTTCACAGTGGCATTGTAACAGATGCAGTAACACCATCTATGGCCATAACTTTACCATGGCTATATTTTATGAACAGTTGGCAGTACTAATGCAACCTAACAGATGGAATATATAACCAGACGGTGCCATAATGGGGGAAAATGTCACAGTTGTTTTTTGAGGTATCCCAATAAGTTTGTGTTCTTTATATCATGAAAAATAGGGAATAAAAATGTTAAATCAAGTATAAAAATTGAATTTAGTATTATTTCATTTAAAAATAATACATTTGACATTTTTTGCACAGATATAAAATAGGTCTACAGCTTTCATGGGGCGATGCAGATTGTGAAATAAAATTGCAAAGTAAAACTACAAAACATTGGGGTTAAGGGAAAATGTTACTACTGTTTCAGGAATGAGAGGAACAACTAAAAGCCCATGCACTGGACTTAAATGCAAGGAATCTTTAATTCTAAACAGAAAATCAGAATGATATCCAGATACAAGCCAGCTAGACAAGTAATATCTTATAGCGATAAAAGTAAAGCCTTATACTGTAGCTGATTGTGGTGTCAGTCCTGTCAAGTTTTGTCTTTTGTCTTGCTCATTTATCTCTTCACATATAATTTTGCAGGGCTCAAAATCATGGTAATGTCACATGGCTTCTGAAGTTCTTTCAATTGGTGTTTGACTTACTTAACAGGTCTTGGATTTTTAGCTGGGTTCATCATCCATGAAGTGCTTGTAATATAATCACAGAAGTGACTCAGGTGAATTAACTTGCCTAGAAAACCTTAGCATTTATACTCGTATAAGCTTTTATATTGTTTCAAACCCCTCTTCTCTTATTTATCTATCCCAACAAACTTACTGCTTCTATCCATCTTCTTTTTCATTCTTTTCTTATATTCCTTACTTTTTAAGGCCATTTTTCTTTTGCTTTCCTTGAAGATCTCCCTGTTATTTTATTCTCTTTTCCTGTTAATATTTTTACAACTGCAATTTTATCATCCAATTATTCCACTTTTTCTCCAACATTGCTTGCCTACATAGTGGCCATGCTTTACATTCTATCAGATAATGTATTATGTTTTCCCTTCCAGTGTATAATTCACAAATTCCTTTTTCACTTTCTCTTATCCCTCTTCCCATTCTATTCTTGCGAATTCTTCTTTTTCCTGTCTGTTACAATGGCCAACGTACTTTTCTGTTCCCCAGTTTATTTTTTTTCTATGGAAAGTTAATGATTTGTTATTTTCTAAGTTTCTTTATATGTCTTTCTGTGATCTCTATTCTTCTTACTAATTTCCTGACCTTTTTTTCTAGTTTCTGCATTTCTCATTCCTGTTTTCTCTATCCATGCCCACCAGCTGTTTGTGCTCCCCAAACTTTACTGATTTGTGCATATCTTTAAAATCTCCCTCTTCTTTTATCAAACTTATGAACCTAAATTTTATGGCTGTTTCCATAATTAGTCCTTTCTTTTATGTCCTTATATATGGTCTTTTTTTGCTTATATCTGAGCCTGACCCCAAATTTCCAATGCATATATCATCCTTGCTTCTACAAATGCCTAACACATTCTCTCTAGTTACTTAGTTGACATTTCTGGTTTATTTTTACATATTCTTATTCCTGCTATTGCAGCCCTATCATTTACTTTCATTTTCCTGCTAATTGGGTTTAGTAAAGGATCATGTTTACATGCAATCAGTTCCAACAATGCTGAACAACCTGCACATCTGCATCAAAACAGCCATTGCTGAAATTGACCTCTGCATGTTACAGAGGATTTGCTAGGGGACTGACAGCAGGTTTGATGTGTCATATTATACAGGAGGTTTGTTCCAACACAGTTCAGAATCAGTTCTGAATTATCTGAGCATGCGCAGCAGCAAAATAGGATTGCAACATGACAAAAATTCTGAACTAGTTCATTTTCTTAAGCATATGCTTGATTGTGCATGTGCTTAAGAAAATATTGGTATTAGTTCGGGAGGCGTTCAGAACCACTTGTTGTAACAAACCTAGGATGTTCCCAAAGACCACTTATGATGTGTCTGAAGAAAATTTGAGAGTTTACTTTTTGAAGCACATATATCACAATAAAATATGCTACTGTGCCTTGATTTTGCACAGTAAATTTTTGAAAATGGGTCCATCATTTTGACTTTCCTGTATGGAAACACCCAAGGACCTTATGTAAAAACATAATGAATAATCTAGTGAGAACATATTAAAGTGGTTTTGGGTCTGTTTAAGAAGTGAACATGCAGCAAAATAAATACAGCTAGTACCCTCCATAACCTACCACCTGTGCAAACCTCATCAAGTTGTCCAGGATCTGGCTACTATCCCATGTAAGGAACAAGGAAGTGCTTGGGAATTAGCTTCACCGGTTTTCATTATAGCAGAATTCAGAAAACTTACATAATGTTTATTTCTTTTTCGTCTGGAAAATTTAAAGTGACCAACAATATAAGCTTTCAGGTTATCTAATAGGAGATTTAGAATATTAGAGAAATAATTGCCTTGTGAAGGATTCTCAAGTAGTTAAGTTAGTTCTTCCGATTCCTTTTTCTTGTTAAAATTTAGTATGTTGCTTATATATATGTAATCATAAAAATTCATTTTAAAAAAGTACAAATGAGTTTAGTTTAAGAGTTAACTAATGATACTACTGTTGAGAGAAAAAAAATGAGCTTTATAATTCAAGGAGAGAATGTTGATTTAAGTATTTCCAAAGTTGGAAAGTGTTAAAATAGTCACATGACAAGAGTCCAGGTGTGTTTGGGCATCTATGGACATAGCTGTAGACTAGACGTAGTTGCTGGTTGCCAAACCAGAGTGGGCTGTACAAAATGCAAATAATGGTGTTATATTTATTTGTTAGATATAGATTTTGAAAAAAGAAAAGAAAGAAAAAAAGATAACAAAATGGACTTGTCTAGAAAGTTAATTGTTACAGTATTACAATATTTGGGCTTGTAAATTGTGATATCCTGACATTGAACACATTTATTTTTTTAAAAATAGAAAATAGTTGATAGAATATATGTGAAAAAAAAATGACTGTAAATATTTCTTGTTCTATTTTGCTATTTATTTGTAAATGCATGTTCGCTTATTTTGTTTTGAAAAATGTAAAAGCACTTGTTTTCTGTTTTTATTGGTAGTTATTTCATTATTGTAGACTGTATTTATTATACCATTCCCATTGCTAAATATATTTGTTGAAGATTTTTGTAATTTGGGTTATTTTTTTCTACTTTGTCACTAATAGCACACAAAAGGATTCTAAAGTAAGAACAAATTAGAAACTAAAAACTTCACTTATCTTAGTAATGCCTTTATTTTTTGCTGACCCTGGGTTTCAAGCTGTGTCCAACTCATTCTCAAAGCCATATATGGCAGCAAAAAATAACAGCATTACTAAGATAAGTGAAGTTTTTAGTTTCTAATTTGTTCTTACTTTAGAATCTTGTTGCTTCACTGTTAATAGCTTCAATTTTTCCTTATTTAACACAAAAGGATTCTTGTGTGTGCAATTAACTTGCATAAAGAAGCAAGGTATAATTTTTCATGAAGGATACGAAGGTTTTAGCATCAGCCACTTGTTTTTTAATTCATGCATTCTGATAAGTGCACATGTTCTTGGGTAATTATTATTTATTACCATCTGAAGGTTATGAAATCCTGGGACACAGAGTACTTGAAGATAGTGAGTCGTCTTTGAGGTAATTGTCACTGTTGTGAGGCGCTCTCTGTGGTTTTCTGGGAGAAATACAGATCAGTTGGAGAATTCAGTGTCATTCTGCCAGGTTGTCCTGGTTGCTTAGCGGTTAGAACACATGCCTAGTAAGTGGAGGGTCTGCAGTTCAAAACCCAGCTGTGGCATTGGGTTTTTCAGTTCTGATTCTACCTCTCAAATGTTCTTGGGTGTTTGCCGTGAATTAGGCTTATTTATATAGTTAGACAAAGACCCAACACTCAGCGAAAAACAATTCAAGGGACGCTATGGACTCTAAAATTGAAATCCATCTTAAAAACCTTATACGGAGAGTTGTAACACTTTTCCACTCAATTTTACAAACTTTACTTTATGGGATACTTTGCTATATTATGTCTCCAAAACTCTGCATTATTACCAACCAGGGTTGCCAACTTTTAAACGTAAAATTATTGTACCGGCCACTCAAAATTATAGATTTGGAATCAAAATTATCGTACATCATAAACCAAATGCTACTACAATGAAAATATCTAAACAACACTTATGAAAATGTAATAGTACTGAAGTTCATGGTATCCACTTACAAGATTGATGACCTCAACCGGTATTACCTTTAGCACTTACGTTTCTTACAATCCGAAAGTTCATCATCTTCCTCAACTGTTGCAGCATTATACAAATGTGTTGCTGAGATAAACTTTAACATCTTCTCGGTAGCTTGCAGATTTTCGGACCCACCACATTCTTTCATATGCTGAGACGACAGAATAAGTTCATTTACCACATCTAGTGCCAATCTGTTTTATTAAGCCCAGTTTAGAAAAAAGGTCTTCCACAGGAAGTGTTTCTGTGGGGTAACGAAATCACTGACAATGCAAATTGCACCAGTTCTTCGAAATCAGTATTTTCACCAAGGTGACACATATGTTTCACAGTACTCCAGAAACTGCCAGGTTCAGGCATGTTCTTTATTTCACATGGACTATCACTTATTCCTAATTCTCTCCATTGATCATCAATTTTCTGAACAGTGCCTTCTTCATTGAGATTACCAGATCTGGGCACACTGGCGATAATAGGATAAAGGGTAGGAGGATTAGTAGGATATGAAATCGTTGTCTTAGAGGGGTGGATACAGGCCATAAGGGCAAACATGGTGTTGCTATTTGTGATTAATTTTATTTCGCTGGTGTGACAAACCAGTGAAAATTATATTTCGTCGGTATCGAACTATCAGCATTCGAATTATCGTACACCCCCATAATTATCATACAGGTTGGCAACCCTGTTACCAACTGCATAGATACATAGAAGTAATAGACTTTAACCTATTCGAGACATGCAAAAGTGAAAATAAAATCTGTCAACACTATCAAGCCCGTATATTTTATGGGTAGCCCTTCTTCCAAAAATTACCATTATATGTTAACAAAAATAAAGAATTCTGAGTTGAGGTTATGTGCAGCTTGTGTGGAGCAGAGGAGCAACTGTTTTCAAGAGTATCAGTGGATGAAAAAGGTGTGTAGAATATCTACAGTATGTTTACTACAAAACTTGACTGGCAGGTGCACAGCCCATGTGAACTTCACTATATTTTCCTGCATGAGCGTGCTGATCGTCAGACATGTGTCAGTCTTACTTCTATTAGGTAAGTGTTTTATGCTGTTGAGTCCAGTTCACAAGTGAATAACGTTAGGAATGTTTAGAAGTGTTTAGTTTTCCTTGAAGTGTTTTCAAAATGAATCGATTGCAGTGTACAGTGCAACAAAGTGTGTTTATGTACGATACGTAAGTGCCTAAGTCATCTTGTAGGGAAGTTAAGGCAATTTGAAACTAAATTTCCTGGTGTGTGTATTCTGAGTAGACACTTCATTTGTATATAAATAAATTCAGGGAGACAGGATCAATTCATGATAGGAAAAGAAAGGTAAAATGGCATGTGTTTATGGAGCAGAAATTAGGCAAAATTGGAGAACGGTTATAACGGTCACCTTGAAAACCTCTTAGGCGCCTTTCACAAAGACAAAATTAAAACAAAATATCAGGAGAAAAATTAACGTTATTTCGAAGGATGCCATAGATGTATTGATGCAGATGGAAAGCATTTCTAACATCTCCACTATACAATATAGCAAGGCATGGCAAACCTATGATTGAATTAAGTATTGAGCCATCTGCTATCAAATTTTGCGGCAGCTATAGTTATTGATATTTTATATAGATGTAAAGGATATCAGTATAATGGTGCCATTACATAAGTACAAATTATCTACTTTGAATATATCAGTTGACAGCAAGTTCTCAATACTATAAAATTAAGAAAATCACGGATTGAAATTAGAAAGTGTATGAACATTATTGGTGGAGTATCAGTGAATCTCGGTTTCTGTTTCATTTGCTAAATCATTACATACATTTCCGTTATTTAAAATCAGTATCTCTATTAGGTTTATTAAACAGCATACATTTAACATGAATAAGTGCAAGAATATGTAATTTCAGCAAATATTTAAATTTCTCGCAGACAGAAAAATAGTCATGTTTAATAAGGAAATAATGAAACAGTGAAGAACAAATTAGAAACTAAAAGCTTCACTTATCTTAGTAATATTGCAAGATCTTTTCCAGCTAACACGTTTCAAGTTGACTTCAACTCATTCTGAAAGCTTTATCAATGAGTATAAAATGAGTTGGAGTCAACTTGAAATGTGTTAGATGCAAAAGATCTTGCAATATTACTAAGATAAGTGAAGCTTTTAGTTTCTAATTTGTTCTTACTTTAGATATAGTCATGTTTGTTTACATGGCAGGTGAAGGTCACCGAACTAAAGCTCAATAGCAAGAGCTGTAGAAGAGGGGAAGTTTTTATTTATACCAAATCATGACCTTTTGCTTGATTCTCAACTTGCTTACCAGCTTCAGCTCACAAGCACTGGCTAGGTACTTTCTCTACTACGTATAGTAAAATAGAGGAAATATTATATTCCACCCAAAAATTCCATGTCGAGATTTCACCAGAAATATGTTTTGCGACCCCGTGAACCTAGAAAAAGGTGTGTGCGTGCGTGTGTGACTGTCTTGTCAGTCTATGGACAGCATAACTCAAAAACAAAAAGTTGGTTAAAAACCAAAGTTGGTATTTAAGTTTAATGTCTTTCAAGGATGTGACATGACGATTTTTAAGAAAATTCCTCCACCCTAAACTACCCTTTACATGGACAATTTTTCGAAAATTTTAATTTTCTTGAAAATGGCTCTATGATTTTGATTAAAATGCCATATGTTTGAGATATTTTTATGACAAATGCATTGTATATCTTGAATTTTCTGGCTATAGCCCTTGAAGTCCTACTTACTCTGGATGACTTTTGCATAACTGGTAAACCGTAAGAGATAGACCAAATCTTACTATACAAAAAATGTGTTGTTGTTAGCTAATGCTGGATTTCTGACAATGAAGTCATTAATCCTCTTGCTCTCCAATATTTTTCACTGATGGATGGAGCACTAGAAGTGGCCGGGCATATTTGAAGGTGGTCTCGGTCCATTTCCTCTTGCAGATCACATAGAGGATAGAGTGGTGAAGAATATATCCCAATTCTGTTTAAATGTTTTGCCAGACAATCATGTCCTGTAATCAACCTGAAGGTTGCAACTGCTGTTTTTCGAGGATACTCAGGAATTACTGTTTGAGTTTACAAAAAATGTAGATCTTGCTAAATTTATGTCTAAATAACTTTTTTTTTTTGTAGAGTGAATCATTTCAGAGATATTCCTTGTTATTTGTGTGAGTTTTGGAGAACTTATACTTCTGTCAAATGGAATATTGTTATTAATTTTTACTTTCTCTACTGTCATAAAAATATCTCAAACATATGACATTTTAATCAAAATCGTTAGAGCCATTTTCAAGAAAATAAAAATTTTTGAAAAATTTTCCATGTAAGGAGTAGTTTTGGGTGGGGCTATTTTCTTCAAAAACTTTGTGTCACATCCTTGAAAAACATTAAACTTAAATACCAACTTTGGTTTTTAACCGACTTTTCGTTTTTGAGTTATGCTGTCCACAGACACACACACACAGACCTTTTTCTAAAAATGCTTTTTCTGGATTCAGGGGGTCTCAAAACATATATTTGTGGTGAAATCTCGACATTGAATTTTTGGGTGGAATACAATACTTCCCCTACTTACCAGTAGAGAAAGTAAAAAGCATTACAGTAAAGATGAATTTATAAATGGATATTTGTGTGCTCAGATGGCATAAATGTGTTCTGAGCTATTTTATATGATTTTGAATTGTTTGTTTGTTTGTACTTTGACACTACTGAACAGAAATCAACAAAATGTACTTTTTTTATCATCTTCAGATATTTACTCACTAATTATAACAATTTTACAAGGCTTTGTAATATGAATATGTAAATTTACAGTTAAGGCTCTTAATTTTAGCACTATTATATGTACAATTTTGCAGCGGTATCTCCTTGATGTATATAGGAGCCTTTTTACTCACCCCACATTGCTGCGTCTTTCGAGTGTAGAAATCTAAATTACACTGTTCATTTTGCCAGTCAGCTGGATATCATCCCAGGGTCGTATAGGGGCAGAGAAATGAATATTCGAATAGGTATTGAGTTTAAGAGGTAGAACTGGAACTTAAAAATTCAATGCCACAACTGGGATTTGAACCACAGACCTTCCGCTTGCCGGGCGGACGCTCTAACGACTGAGCTATTGTGACAAACTGCCAGAATGGCATTAAATTCTCAAGCCAGTTCGTATTTCTTCCTGGTAAACCACAAAGGCAGTCTCACATCAGAGACAATTACCCCAATGGTGACTTACTATTGCAAGTACTTTATATCCCAGGATTAAATAACCTTCACATGGTAATTATTATTTATTTATGCCAACAAACTTACTGTTGGTGTTTTTTAAACACACAAGCCATGTGTGGGCAAAGTTTAAGAGGTAGAACTGGAACTTAAAAATTCAATGCCACAACTGGGATTTGAACCACAGACCTTCCGCTTGCCGGGCGGACGCTCTAACCACTGAGCTATTGTGACAAACTGCCAGAATGGCATTAAATTCTCAAGCCAGTTCGTATTTCTTCCTGGTAAACCACATAACCATATAATATAAAGTAATATAATATAAAGTAATATATAATATAAAGTACTTGCAATAGTAAGTCACCATTGGGGTAATTGTTTCTGATGTGAGACTGCCTTTGTGGTTTACCAGGAAGAAATACGAACTGGCTTGAGAATTTAATGCCATTCTGGCAGTTTGTCACAATAGCTCAGTGGTTAGAGCGTCCGCTCGGCAAGCGGAAGGTCTGTGGTTCAAATCCCAGTTGTGGCATTGAATTTTTAAGTTCCAGTTCTACCTCTTAAACTTTGCCCACACACGGCTTGTGTGTTTAAAAAACACCAACAGTAAGTTTGTTGGCATAAATAAATAATAATTACCATGTGAAGGTATTGAGTATTTTTTTATATCGTCTACTAGTGATACACTTTTGGTATATTGAAAAGATTTTAAATCAATATCATTCTTGTCACCATGGCAAACAAGTGAAGCACTGTGACAAGAGACAGCTTCCATCTTAATTTCGGCACTACTTCTGTTCCGGAGAGATACTAATTTACAGTTTTAGCTAAAACTTGTACGTTAATCACTGTTTATATTCTTTAATTCCATAAAGTGCATTTTTAACCAGATATTTGTATTCCATGCCATCCCACGTTCTGCCAAATGTGTATTGACTGTCTTTAGTAATGTATTTGCCTTCTTTGCACATCTTGTGCTGTATTACCAGTTACCATTATGTAGTGGTAACTGGTAATACAGGTTATCTGTATATCCAATGGCTGTCTTCCGAATTCTTTTGAACAGACTGTTTATACATAATATAAATAAAAATGGCCCCAATTTTGAACATTATGGTACAATGAATTACATGTTTGAAGAAGGATTAAATTTTGTTAAGATTTTCCTCTATATTATGCAATATTTCTACTCCCTGTTCTCTGTTTAATAAATACAGCCTAATCCAATCTAGTGGTATGCACCAAACCATAATTTATTAACTTTCCCATGGTAATTATTATTTATTTATGCCAACAAACTTACTGTTGGTGTTTTTAAACACACGCAAAGTTTGAAAGGTAGAACCGGAACTTAAAAATTCAAAATTTTTAAGTTCTGGTTCTACCTTTCAAACTTTGCAATAGCTCAGTGGTAGAGCATCCGCCCGGTAAGCGGAAGGTCTGTGGTTCAAATCCTAGTTGTGGCATTGAATTTTTAAGTTCCGGTTCTACCTTTCAAACTTTCCCATTTGTTTTGCAATATCAAGTCAAATGTTTTCAATAAATTCAGAAAAATTGCTACCATAGCCTCTTTTCTATCTAGAGCTGTTATGACTAGGTCATTTCCTTTACTTATTGTGTGTATTGTAGTTCTTTTTTTGAAAACCAAACTGATACTTCAACACTATGAGGCATTTATTAGAGAGACACTCTTTTTTCCATTATTTTATTTTTTGAAGTCATTGAATAGCTTGAATGGTGCTTTTAGCTCTCTGAAAACCAATTTGTGCTTCACAAAAATGAAAATCCACTATCTGTGTGAGTCTTCTTGTTAAAAAAATGTTAGCTTAAATCTGAACATTCAAGGGCTGTTTTTCTGTAGTTGCTGGTGTCCTCTGAATCATCTTTTCCTTCCTATTACAGTTATACCGTAGATTTTCTCCACAGTAATGCTGACATCTTCCTTGCTATAAATGGCACAAAAAAGAAAAAAAATAATATGGTATAACCTAGTTAGTGTGAGTGCAAAAAGAATATTGGCTCTGGCAGAAATACATTAGTTTCTTATCTAGGGATCCCAAACTTTTAGCGGGACAATACCAATTTTGAAACCTATGTCCCATGTTCAGACAATATGTCTCACAGGACCAACATTTGTACTGCTTTCTAAAGTTACTTTCTGTTAAATTCTTGTTTTGCTTTATGCCTTACTTAGCTGAGTGTAGTTTCCTCCATGGGAATTTGAGAAATTGGTGCCTCAAATTGTAACATGGGCAGTAAAAACCCAGATGATCTGTGGTAAAACCATAGCACATAGAAGTAGTCACCACCACAGTAATATTATGGCTGTCGTGTTCTCATTTTATACAGCCACCATATGAGAGCATTCTTTATTGCTTGCCCGACTGTGCAGAATATGTTTGAAATTAAACCTTTGAGCAATTGTTAGCGTGACTGGACTGACTCCTTGCAAAGGAGAGGCAAGAGGGGGGGGGGCTGTGCCCTCCAATTGGAAATTAATTAATTTAGTGTGCAGTTAATTAATGACTCTTAGACTATTGTTTTAATTTTCATGTAAAGAACAAATTTTTATTTAGTACAAATTAATACAAAAGTATTGGAAAGCTGAATGCTAATGGCTTCATTGCCAGATGCAAGGCACTAGAAAACAACAACAACAAATTAATACATACACCACAAATAGGTACTATAACTTTTGACAATAGACTAAAGAAGTAATACTGTTTGATTGTTAACTACCAACATGTGGTCCCCTCCTGTAAAAATGTCTGCCGACGCCCATGACATGGGCGTCGCGAAGAGGGGGCAAGGGGAGGCCGCGGTCCCCTTTAAAATTAGTGAATTTAATGTGCAATCAATTACTCACTATTAGACTATTATTTTAATTTTAATGCAAAGCAAATATATATATTTAGCACAAATACGGTGATCCGTAACTAACTATAACTTTTGAGAACAAAATAATGAATTAACATTGCTTGGTTGCAAACTTCCAACATGTGTCCCCCCCCCCCTCTCCCTAGAAAAAATGTCTGCCGACGCCCATGTGTTGCAGGATATGAATGCAAGAAATACAACTATAACGCTAACTTCCCATTGTTGACTCCTTTCTAACGTATTCTACGTCGATTATCACCTCAACGATCAGCGTGTGCGGTACATTTAAATAAACTCTGTGTGCCTTAACATTTAGAAACGTATTCGATGACAGGTGTTCTTTAATGGTAGCTAAATCGAGTTAGAATATACTGAGTGAAAATCAACAAACGGTAGAACGGGAAACATGGCAAAGAGGAAACAGGCACTGCTCTGAATGCACAAGCAAAGCTTCAGATTCTCGATGAAGTGGGCCGTGGTACAAAGAAAACAATTACATAGCAAAAATTACAGGATACTTTCATTCCCGTGATCGTCAGTGAACCGTACTTAAATTTTGTCCAAGAAAATAGTGTAATTTATGAGTTCTTGTACTTTTAGTCAATTTATGGTGCTATGAAACTACAGTAATGTTAAGTGGTTGATATGCACATAGTAGGTAAGCATTAAAATCTATGTTTTTCACTTGACATGAACTCTTAATTTTTCGGGCCCTTCGGATTTATGTTAACACGTTATACTGCAATAATAATTCGAAACTCAAACTCTACCTTCATTAGCCGAAAGTAAATAGGACTAGGATTGCACTTTCAACTGTACTTGAAACCACAATTGCAGACTTGCGTTTGCTTGCAATTATGGATACATTTAGTGAAATCTAAAATGTAATGGGCTTTAATATCAGGTGCCATTTCATTTCATATCTGGCACCAAAGATGCTTTTCATGTCTAGCTAGCACCTTCTTGTGGTTTCGATTGTCTGTCGCGAATGTTCTCGAAGAATCGGAAGAAATTATCCTCTGTGCTTCCAGCTAATGGTGACGCATGCAGCGGTTGGCCAACCTACATATTTACGTGTAAATATTATATTATTTTGAACGAGGTATATAACAGTTAGTTGACTCATAGTTTTAACTCATACATCGATAGCACCGTTCTATGGATAGTACTGAAAGAAAAGCAAAATCTCTCAGTAAAACATTGAATTATTTTTGTGTTCATATGTTACTCATCCTGGGGAAATAATTGCAGATTCTGTGACTGTCAATTTGCAGGTTGCTCACTTGGTGAACATTTCGGAAACGCCAACGTTAGAAATAAGTGACTTAAAAGTGGCAATTGTTTTTAAAGTTTGTCTCGGAATTAATATTGTGTACGAAGCCTGTATATTATATCATTAAAGGTAAGTATGCTTTGAAATTTTAAGGAGACTTTAGATTTGAATAAGGCTGTACGCTTTGCATATTCTGTCTGCAGGTTCGTTGATTATTAAGGTTATGCATCCTTGCAGCTTAGACAGAACTTGCCGTTCATTCTGTAGTTGTGGTGTTTCATCGCAGGCTGACTACGAAAACACAATGACGTGCAAATGTGGAGAAGAATTAGACGGTGAGTGTTTTCCTCATAATCATATTTTCTATTATTCTTGCGTAATTCTTGCTATGTATATCAACAAGCTCCTGTCGCAAAGAGCTGCTCGCCATTGTGATTTCGAAACCCCTCTGAATATGTGCTATGATTTAAATAAAGATTCTATGACTTGGGCAGTCAGAGGATTTCATTTTCAGGTTTTGGCATTTCTGAGATAGCTAGGTATACTCCCGTAGTATATGTCGATCACTGACGCTCGTAATGTTTATGCCCATACATCATTTCACAGTGCGGCCAACATCTTTAAGTACAGCTTTCTTAACAATGCTATGATTCATTATATAAGCTTAGATTTCTGATTCATGGAAAGTAAGGGTTATTGGTAAAAATTTCAGCTGTAGGAATGCTTTCAGTTACTTATGCCCTTTTTCCACGAAGGTTAGGTTATGTTACGTTACGTTAACTCAACTCTACATAAGCAATTTTAAGAAAACTCATCGTGGTGCTATTGTCAATCACTATGTTGCCATGGGGAATTGAAATAGATTTGAGTACAATACCATTCTCAATACAATCCGCTGTAATAGAGGAATAGTAGGGTCCCTGTACCTCACTTCACATTTTCACTGCTTGCAACCTCCCACCTCACCTTAGTATAGTAACCTGTGACTGCCTCCCTCCTTGCAACCTTCTACCATAACTGCCCTCTGGAGTGATGCAGTTGTCCCCAACATCTTTGTTCTTCAACTTACAATTGATATAACTTTTTATATCAGTAAATGTGATTTTATGTAATTGCATATTTTGTTTCTGTGTATGCAGTTACAAGAAAAGCTATAGTGTTGATGAATTACACTGAAAGGACCCAAATTTCAAAGTTTTAAATTACATATTTCACACCATACCACGTACTTTTGCATGTTTTAATATTATTGTGGAGTTATACATTTTCATTGCAAAGCAAGAAAGGAAAAACAGTTGTAAGTTTCATGATTGTGCTTTTCATATATTGTCGTCATGTCACACATTACCATTACATTCAAAGCAAAATTGAGCACATTCAATGGCTCGTCATAAACTTTCCCTTCCTAGGCTTGTTCTCAAGCGCTTTAGAATTTGTAACAATTGGTTGCATTAAGTTTATTACTGCATATGCAGAAACAGAAAATGTAATTACGTAAAATTATATTTAATCATATAAAAATTATATCAATTGTATGTTGAAGAATGAAGATAGTAGGGGCAATTACATTATTCCAGAGAACGGGTGGGAGGTTACAAGGAAGGGGCCGATCACGTGTTAGTGTACTCAGATGTGGTGGGAGGTTGCAAGGTGAGGTGAGGTGTGAAATGAGGTGTAGAGATCATACAATTCCTTTATTACCCAATACGCATTTCCATCTTGAATTCAATGTGGAATGAGATCGATTTGGATAGGCAAGGATCAAACTTTTATGGTGGTGAACTTTAAAAAATGTTTTCTGTATATTTTAAGTAGGTAGTGAATGCTTTTTAGAAGAATACATTGCAAGATTATAGAAACAATAAAATTGTCTTTATTGTTGTATTTTATTACACCAGTTTCGCTAAGAACCAAATGACAAGTGTGCAGCATGTTACAAGTACAGTAGAAGTCAGCATCTTTGACGGACTCAAAATTATTTGGAACCGTTAGGTGTTTTCATGCAACAAAATTTCAATCCGGTCCCACTTCTAGGAGGACCGGATCCAAGTTCAACCTGAATCCGTGTTTCCATGAGGATTCAAATCAATTTAAATTTGCAATGGAAATGTAGTGAATGTGTATGTGCATAAAATAGTTGATCCAGTTAGAAGAGGTAGCTGCTATGCAGCATTGAAGAGGACTGTGTCGTTTCTATCGCTCTAAATCATGTTTAGAAAATGTGATCAGTAGTAGTAAATTAAAATCAAGGTTTCCCTGCCATAAATGCATCTGAATGTTATCAAGGATTACTGAAGCCTGTGGCAAAAATGCATTACAGAGTAGGACTGTTGCATGATGGGTTAAAGCATTCCACTCAGGTCAGGATGAGAGTGTAGCTTTTCACCACACAGGTCAGCCATTTATTCCTCAAATTGATATTGTGAGTGGTCTCCTTTCCACAGACAGTCAATGGACTGTCCAGGAATTATCCGTGGAAGTTGGCTTCAGTCATCAAATGGTGTGGCACGTGCTGAAAAAATGTCTTAGCCTAAGGAAAATTGCGTTCTGTTGGGTTCCACATTGACTTGCCAGTGTACTGGAGTGGGCCAAAAGTCACGATCAGGTAATGTTTATATTGAAATAACTCACTTTCTGAAACCGAAAACTAATTAAAAACTATTCATAGGTTTAGAGGGATTTTTTTCACCTTCATATGCTTTTTGTTGCATTAGTTTGTCAATTTTTCGATGGAGCAAGGGTATTGTTATGTTATAGCAGCAAGCCAGATTTTTCGTGGGTTGTTAGTTATGGATGTGAAATACTGTTTGTGTTGTAAGCAATGGCTGATACAAGCAAATATATGATTGAGGAGCGTCTCATTGTTAGTGTGTGGGTTCATGAGAAAGAACAAACTGGCAAAACGTACAAAGAAATCAGTGAAAACTCCTTTCTTCGTTTCAATAAAGCAGCTCCCAGTGAAGCCGATAAATGAAAAGTGGAAAAAAAACTTTCTCAACAGGCTCTATTGCAGTGATGATGTTAGTAATCAATGTCCTAATCATTGGAACGTTCGCCCAAGAAATCAACAAGGAAACAATTGGCGGATATGCAGATCCCAAGAACGTCCTTGCGCCGTTGGATGAAAAATGTGGGTTGTCGAACATACAGGCCCACCACCGTAAATGAATTTAGTGACAGGGATATGGGAATACGACGTGATGTTACTTTCTGCTTTTCCCACCTTAGCAGTTCTTCGTAACGTCTTGGTGACTCACAAGTGCGCCGTATATCTTAGCTCTCGTTCGCATAATGTTTACGTGTAGGCCAAACATAACCCTCACATCTTTGAAGAAATTCAACAATATCCTCTTCATGTCATGTTGTGGGCCAGTGTTACCAGTGAAATTATTGTCGGGCCATATTTCTTTGAAACCTCCATGACTGGAGAGGCGTACCTCGAAATGTTTTCTCAATGGCTAGTTCCGGAATTTGATAAGAGTTGGTATTCTTAACACCAACTTCTTCAATAAGATGCAGCTCGAGGGCATTTCTGGGCTCCAGTTCGAGAATGGTTAAGTACCAGCTTTCCTATATGGAGTGGACGAGGTGAACCTCTATTTGGCCTCCAAGAAGGGGCCATACCGGGCCACACCAACTGGACAACATGCAACAACTGGATGTAGTCCTACTTAAAAGAAAATCTTGGAAAGTTTTGGATGGCTTCTGGTGAACAACTGAAGAGAGAGATCATCTGCACAACGATCACTCCCGGAATGCTCAGACGGGCAAGCAGAGGGACATGGTGGTGCATTCAACTGTGCGCTGAAAATGATGTTGAACACACCAAAATATTAGATGTTTAAGAACAATGCTGACTGATCCACTCATTATTTTCCTTTCATAGAAGTTTGAAAACAGTGTTGCTGTAATTAATTTAATTTAAAAGGTGAGTTAATTAATAACACTGAACAACACTTACAACATATTTTTCCGGGACGCGTTTTGAAGGTTAACTTTCCTCCATTATCAACCGGACAATAACTGGGTTTCCATGGTGTTTCATGGTGTAGATGGTGATGCTTCTTCTGGTGGCAGTTCAATGAACTTACTGAAAATGTCTCTCTGAGGAATGTCGAAATTAAATACTCGGTTTCTATAAAGATTTGTTCCCATGTGGACAGTTCTTGTTTTCCGGAACACGTTAGAAACATTAAGAGTAAACAATTAGAAAAATCAGCAGTTGCATTTCACTTTTGGACAAAAAATCATGACATAAAGCTAGAACTGAAACTTCTCAAACACATAACTGGAAAACAAGAACTGTCCACATGGGAACAAATCTTTATTTTAAAAAATAGAAACCGAGTATTTAATTTCGACATTCCTCAGAGAGACATTTTCAGTAAGTTCATTGAACTGCCACCAGAAGAAGCATCACCATCTGCACCATGAAACACCATGGAAACCCAGTTATTGTCCGGTTGATAATGGAGGAAAGTTAACCTTCGAAACGCGTCCCGGAAAAATATGTTGTAAGTGTTGTTCAGTGTTATTAATTAACTCACCTTTTAAAGTAAATTGACCCACTCATGTTTATCTTTTCATATTTCCATTCCTTATTAGTACAGCAATCAATAAATAACGTTTTTGTGTCACTTGTGAAAGTTTGTTATTGCTACACGAACTTAGAAAATATCTGATCGTGACTTTTGGCCCACCCCGTACAGAAATCACACTAGTGTGCACTTGCTGGTACCCACCTCGATAGATATTGCACTGAGGTGATGCACTTCTGCAGGATATTGTTGCCATTGATGAGATGTGGGCAATCTTTGTGTAAATTAAAGCATCAATCAAATGAATAGCATCCCCAAGATTTGCCATGTCCTCAGAAAGTTTAACAAGAATGCAGTCAGGTGAAGGTTATGCTATTATGGCATACAACTGTGAGGGTGTCATTCTTATGCATGCTGTGCCTCAAGGAGAAACTGTCAATGCTAATTACTATTGCAAATTTCTATGCACCATTTGTGTTGCAAACATCCATGTTTATTGCAAGACAGCCTCCCTATTGCATTGCATGATGATGCTCGTTGGGCCATTCTTTGCACTTCCATCCAGTTTGGCTTCTTTGATTCTGGCTTTGCAGTAGCTTGACACATAAATAAAGCAGTCACTTTGTAATCAACTTGAAGGCCGACATCAGGCGAACTATAACCATTACATTGCAACAGTAACATTGGGAGTCATGGAACATACTTTGTTCTTACCTGACATGTGACTTAAACCTCATTCCTAAGTTGCAAGAACTTCTTTGAGGTATCCAATTTTCTGATTTGGCATCTGTGCTGCAAGCAGCAGCGCACTCCATCACTGTCATCAACAACCAACACCTCGTCATTGGCGTCCTGACATTTGGCAGAAGGTACTAAATTTTGCGGGTGATTATATTGAAGGGAAGTAATGCAGTTGTATGATGGTGTGGTGGCCAAGTGGTTAGGTCATTCACCTATCACCAAGGCAGCAGGTTTGATCCCAGAGACCTGCTTGTGGTGTTCGCGGTGAGTGAAGCAGCGTCTCTGGTTTCCCCCACCACTCATTTCACCAATTGCTCCATCATCTCCTTTCTATTCTTCCATTTTGTTTGCATTTCATATCATCTTCTACTTCTAGCGTGTCTGCCTGACGTTAAAGAGGTCGCGAGTTCGAATCTCGCTTAGGGTAAGTCATCCGGGTAAGTTTTTTTTTCCGAGGTTTTCCCTACCCTGAGAAGATGAATGTCGGCTAACTTAAAGCTCCATGGACCTCGGGCTCATTTGAGCATCATTTCACCCATTTCATTTCATTCATTCGTCCGATATGACACAATGTTGGAGGACGTTAATTCAAAAAAAAAAAAAATCTTCTACTTCATTCTCAAACCTGGTGCTGGGCAGACCATCCACTTCCAGGTCTTCACTCTGTCCGATCCAATTCTCCTCAATGGTCATCTGTCCCTAGGCACATGCTTGTAGTTCCTAGGGGCTGTGAGTCCTCCATACAGGGCGAATACTCATAAAGAGAGAGTAATGCAGTTGTACTCGTAAGTTCATTAAAAAGCAGTTTCTATATGTATGTTGTCATTACTATATTTACAACCCTTGTATATTTGTTGTTTAATATACTCATTAAATTTCAATTTCATTACTTTTAGCCAACTTACCTTAGTTCACTCAGAACACACTTCAAAGATATTCGTCTCCATTGTGGTGAGGCGTTAATGTTGCCTTTGTTGCCGTCGGCAACAGCTAATAAATTGAAGAAAGTGTACCTAATTTTACATTATTTTTTGTTCAAAGAATAGTGGAAAGTCCAAGTGGTTTCACTTTCAGATTTCAATTGTGTTAATTTGTGACCAATCCACTGAGACCGGTCATCTAGCATCCTCCAGTTCTAAATAACTCGTTATTTTGCCAGTGGCGCTCACCGGTAAACTCGGAGCTCACAGACTTGCATGGCATGTCTTTGACACAGCGAGGCTATAATTGCTTGATTATAGCACAATTGTTGCCAGTGCAGTGAAAAGGCAAACCTTAAGTGTTAGTGTTAATTCTTCACATATAACAGTAATATGGTGAATGATTCAATGTTAAAAGTACAATAAGAAGAACAGCATCACAATTTGTGAGTAAAAGTGACTCTGATACTGTGATCGAAAACCTTTTAAATCGGTCCTTGAGTTCGCATTCTTTTGGTAAAAAATGTCAAATAATTTCAACAGGAAGGCTAATTTCGGATCTTAAACCTTTAAAAATTAAATCACACAGGGGTTTCGAAAGGCATTTTAGTAGCTCTTGGTATAACGAGTTTCCTTGGCTGTGTGGTTGTGACAAATTATTGAAACTATTTTGCTGGCCATGTCTGCTTTTTTCTAATGAAAAGAATGTGTAGACAAAAGATGGCATCAGTAACATGGATAGTTTTCGCATCTTGAGGGTTTGCCATGAAAATTCAGAAATTCATACTGCTTCCATTGTAATGTTAGTAAAGTTTGGAAAAACAAGAATTGACAGTTTGAGTGACAGGCTTAAGAATTCAGTTGAAAAGTATAATGAAGGTGTGAAAAGAAATAGGTATATAATGGGGCGATTAATAAATGCTGTTTGCTATTTAGCTCAGCAAAAACCCCTATTCAGAGGTAGTGACAAGTCTGAAAATTCAGATAACAGAGGTAACTATGTAGAGCTCTTACACCTAATTGCTCAAACAGATGATAAGCTAGAGGAACATCTTTGAACTGCGACTGTTTTTTCAGTAACATTAAATGACATTCAGAATGACAATATTGAGTGCGTTTCTTGTGTTTTGTTTAATGAAATAAAGAATAGAGTGAGACAAGTTTTGTATTGGTAATCATGGATGAAACCACTGATTTATCAAATAAATCTCAACTATCAGCTGTTCTTCGTTACATCATACCTGAGGAATGGGTTGAAGAAAGATTTGTAGGGTTTTGTGACATCAGTACTGACTACACATCAGGTAGGTTGTCCAAGCATTTGTTCGAACTTATGGAGGAATTAAAATCTGGCACGAAACTCAGCACAAACATACGATGGTGCTACCGTAATGGCTGGAGAGCATAACGGTTTACAGTTTATTGTCAGAGGGAAATATGAACAAGCTTATTTGTGCATTTCTATGCCCACAAACTTAATTTAGCTTTGCAGCAATCAACCAGTCAGATAAAGAAGTGTATATTTTTTCAAACAGTGTCAGGACTAAATAAGAAAAATTGAAGCTATTAACAGTGAAGCAACAAGATTCTAAAGTAAGAACAAATTAGAAACTAAAAACTTCACTTATCTTAGTAATGTTGCAGTTTCTGTCTACATTTTTTTTCAAAATCGCCCAAAAGAACAGAAGCTTTAGACACTGAAGTGAAAAAATGCATTCCAGCAGTGTCTGCCACAAGATGGAACTACAGAAGCAGAATGATTTATGTGATTTTGAGCTTGAAGACCTTATTTAAATTAATGGCAGAAGATGAGGATGAATGGGATGCTGAAACAAGAGCTTGTGCATCGGGCTACTACCAAACTCCTAAGCTTTGATTTCAGATTATTACTTCTGGTGTTTTTACTTCTACTTTCCAAGTCTGATTAATTAAGATCCTTCAGAAAAAGATGTTTGATATTGCTTTCTGCAAACAAAAAGTCAGTGACTTCAAAAACAGTATGAAAGACTTGCGTGAAAATTTTCACGAATTAATTTGATCAAGGATAGAATCTGGTCAAGATTGCTATGAAACACCAAAGAGATCAAGACTGAATAAAGGAGAAAATTACACAAAATCGTGTATCGACGGATATTTTATGAGATCATAGTTGCCCAAATAACCAACAAATTCTTGGATATAAACCAACTACAGTTCCTATCATTATTGGACGGTGCTTCATACGTGGAATACAAGACTTTCCCAGAGAGTGTGTTCAAGACTTTTCTTACTTATTATGGACAGTACGTCAACATAGTGCGATTAAGAAACGAACTCTGTTATTTGTACTCTTCCCTGAATTTTGAAACAAAGCAGTCTACCAAGTTCACCAATAGTTGTACGTCGTGGGTTTAAGGTGTATAAACTTCATGAATTAATTTTGACAATTCCTGCCACCAGTGCATAAGCAGAATGATCTTTTTTAGCACTCTGCAGAATACACACCTATCTAAGAAACACTCAAACTCAAAATGAACTTTCATCTCTGTCCTTGTTGTCAGTGGAAAAGGGGTTGCTCAATAAACTTAAAAAGCAACAGCAAGTAGCAATTGAAAACTCTGTCATTGATGTTTTTTTTTTTGGAGAAGAATCGGCGCATTGAACTGGAATACAAATAGACACTAAATTGGAGAGATTGTAAATACATTTTAAATAAGGTATGCCACTATAATTTTTATTTATATATTTGTTTGTGGTTGTTTTATGTTATACAATTGCATACAACCTATATAATATTAACCTGAAAACCCTCAGGATTCACAGCTGCCATTCCCGAGATTAAGTCTGAAGCAACCAGCAACACTTATGAATCACCCACGCCACTCCACTGCTTTCCATTGTCAGTTGTACATCCACTGTTGTCTGGAAAGGGACCCATAATTGTCAATTGTTCTGTTATCTAGCTGTTTAGTGGAAAATGTCACTGCTAGTGGAATTTCAAAATTACTCAAGTGCATTTTTGGTGGTGTGGATTTGTTTCCATACTCTGAGTTCTTTTGGTGTTAAGACATGCTTTAAAAGATTTATTTCCAGTTGAAAGTTATGTTCTGCTGACTAAAAATGAAGAGCTATTGCAGATATATCTGTTTGTTAAAGTTTTAAGTGTTCCTTTAGTTTGATTTGTAGGTTCTTTGTTTTTCTTATGTATATTTCATCAGTTTGTTTTACAATTGACTGTTGTCTCAGCTTTCTGGCTACAACAGAGTGCAAATTATCCAGTTAGTAATTTTTAAGCAGATGTCTTGATTAACATGTCAATAGGAAATTAACTTTTATAAGAATTTAAAGATAACACAAGTGAGTTGGTTTACTGACACTATATCATTTACTTCGTAAAAGGGACATCTTTCAAGATTTCAGTAGCCAGCTCATCCAATCTATACAAGTATTTGGCAATGTTAGAAATGAAATATTTACATAAGATACAGGGAATTATGTAACATAATGGTTACAATGTAAGAACAAGAGTTGCACATATTTATAAGGCATCAATCTGATGCCAGCCACTGGAGCATGGTGTTCTTAGAAACTGTTGTGCTAATGTGTCCTCTGGTGTCTTTTCAAGGAATTTGTTGTTGAGGTTGTAGCTTGAAACCATTGTTTACATAGTACTCTAACTTCCAACAAAGTAGTGGAATTTTATAAGAATACTTTATAGAATCACTATGCACTGTGAATAGGGAAAGTTATAAACTGTGAGAGTACCGAGTTAGCAAAGAGAGACTGCAGACGTATACTAAGATGCTCCTGTGAGTAAGAGGAGAAAGGATGCAAAGTACGTGGCCGCCAAAGATACTACAGATGAAGCGACAGCAGAGCTGGGTGAAATAGGAAAAAATATTAGCAATGAAAGGCAGGGCAGAGGAAAATAAATGAAGAGAACTAGTCAAGAAAGAAGAAGAAATACTTAAAAATATAGAAACGATAAAAGAAGAACTGCAAAACATCAAAGAGAAAATGGAAAAATGGGAGGACAGAAGTAGGAAATATAACTTGGTATTTGTCAGAATAGAAGCAAGGACGGGCCTCGATCCAAGGCAAGAGATAAAGAAGTGTTGGAGAAGTTACAGATGACCACGAGTAGCTATGGAATACATGAAGCATTTAGATTCAGAAGAAGAAATGGAAGAAAGAACATTCTAGGAAAATTTACAAGTACATATACAACCTACAACATACTGAAACAGACAAAAATTTGAAAGGAAGAAGCATCTTTATCAACAAAGACTTACCATATGACCAAAGGCAGCAAATGAAGAAATTAATAGAAAAGAGAGAAGGCAAGCAAAAAGTGAGGGGAAACATACATTAGATGTTTAAAACTATGGGCAGATGGACAAATTGCAGAGAAAAAGAATGAATTAACAGATATAGTAGCGGAAATTCAAGAAGTGATGAGTCAGGAAACACAAAATTAATAAGTCAGCCGCATCACATTTCCAAAAATTGCTGAGAGAGGAAAGTCTCATCACCTCAAGGACATAGAAAAGAGGGGAGATTAGCAAGCGACAAGGTAACAGAGAAGAAGAAGAAAGAAGCTATGATTGGTGACAAAAAATTTGATGGAGAAAAAAGATGGTGGCAGGGAATTGAAAATATTATGAGCAATCCTAGATAGAGGGAGTGGAGGAGAACAAGCTAGTGCACATTACTGAAACAACAAAGGGGCAATTCCAACGTTGAGTAGAAATAAACTGGGTAAACAAGAAGTGGGGTGTGACCAAATAGAATGGGAGGACAGTGAGACAGGCATTATGTATGTGGGTAGTTTGAAATGACAGAAGGGAGGCAGAAAAGTCCAGCTTGAATTTGGAAAGAATTAAATAAAAACAGTGGATATCAGAAAATGAACCTGTGTTAATATATAAGAAGCAGAAGAAAAATAGGGAGGAAAATGGTGCCTTACACCGTGTGACAAGTAAGAATAAGTGATCAAGTGAACTGTCTTCAAGGGTAGTGGAAGGGATGGAAATAAAAGTTTAGGATTAATGTCAAGTAAGCACTTTAAAAAAAAAGTGAAAGTTAAGTGAGAAAAGAAAGTGGAAATGATATAGAGCTAAGAAGAAAGTGAATAAGTGAAGTGTAGGAAATTATTAACCAGAAAACAAGAAAAATGAGGAGGAAAATAAGTTCAGAATGGAGTGGGTAATCTAAAATATTAATGATCTTAGGGAAAAGAAAGTATAAGAGAATTTGGTGTAAATAAGAGAATCGAAAAGACGAAAGTTAAAAAGACAGGTTTGAACAAGGTTAATTGTTGTCAAAGAATAAATAGCACACATCAATAATTATATGTAGAGAATCGCAGAGGGCTGTCACATGACAGAGGGGCTAGGGCCCAAGTTCATGGCAGCCCAATGGCACTCAATAAATTCATATTCATAAACTGTGAGAAATCACATTTTTTTATCTTGTTTTATGCTGTATTTATATTGATTGCTTGTTTAATGTCTGTAGTTCATGAATGGGCCTGGGATGCAAACAGTATCACATCTGCAACAAGGCTAACTACAGAAAACCGTGAAGTTAGGTTTCACCCTGGTTTCAGTTCTGGTACAGCAGCAGTTCGTGGGAACATGCCATGCATAGCAGGACATGACTACTACTGGGAAATAAAAATGTTGACACATTTATATGGCACAGATGTGGTACGTATATTTAACATATTAAGATTTGCTGTAATTTTTCTAGCAGTATGTTTGTTACTTGTGCATGTGTATATTTTAATTGAGCAAGAAGGTTTCTAGTGATGCTGTGTTTCTTAAGTGTTAAAAATGTAGGGAACTGATGTTCCAGTATACTTGGTCAATGTCTATTGTAGTAGGATAATATGCTAGCCAATCCCAAGGCCAGGGTTTGATACTCAGAAGGGATAAATTACTATACTATACTCTGCAGATAGATGTTGCAGTAGGTGGAAAATGGAGACATTGTAATGATGGAAGAACTTAAGTCAAAATTGGAAAATAGTCACCTTCAAAGAAAATGAAGTATGAAAAATCTATGCTTGGCTCAAAATGTAATGACTAGGGCTCGGAAGTTCATGCCCTAAAAAACACTGAAATATGCATGCAAATATGCTCTTAAAAACTTGAAAATATGCCAAGAAATATGCACTATTGAATTAAAACAATACCCCTTTGCAGTAGACAAGGCGAGTTAGTATAAATAATAAATAAAGTTACCTTATTCCTTAGAGGTTGAAGCAGAAGTGGTCCCACCACTAGTATTAACTGCTATATTGCAGTTCACAACCAACACTGCACAAATTTTCAACTGTAGAACATCATCTGTTGTCTCGCAAAACACTTTTGTAACATGAAAAACTTCTCTCCACGTTACAAGATGTTATCTGGGCATATTTAAATGTTAACTGCTTCACAGAGAGAGTCAAGTCTCTTGGTGTGGCAGATGGTTTTCTTTCAAGGATGTCTCGAATATCGCACATCTGTTTATAACCAGAATTTTCTGAAATTACATAATTCACTTCCTCTTTCGCTTTCTGTCCTATACTACCAGGAACCGAACTTAGATCACATATTGTTTTTTTCAAACTCAGTGAGTGATTCATGCAAAGGAGATCCTACAGCTTCCAATGCCATTATGGCTGTTGGTAAGATAGAAAAATGGGCAGATATGATACTAAGATCCTCTTTTAGCCCAGCACCAGACAGAATATTTTGCACAGTTTCTATTGATGAAGCATCGTTCGAGTCCAATGAATTAACAACCTCTTCAACTATTTCTATGTGCTCAGCATAATATAAAACTTCATCGTCCATGTTCCCCATCGAGTTAACACTGGTGCAGGAGGAAGTCGGATATTAGGTGCTGTTGATCTAAACAACTCTTTTAGGTGATTTAACAGAAATTCTCTTTGTACAGGATACAAATCTATCTACCAATGGGAAAGAATCGCTTATTGTCTCAGAAATGCAATGAAGAGCGTGTACCAAACAAGTTATATGAATTATGTTAGGAAAAATGCCTTTCAGAGTTTGTCCTGGTTTTACCATATAAGGACCTGCATCAGTAACAAATAAAAGTACCCGGTCGTATGTGATTCCACATGGCCATAGTAATTTCAAAGAGTCCATCACAAACTGGGTTACAGGTACATTGTCAGTGCCCGACAATTCGCACACATTAAGAAGATAAGGTGTAGTCTTTTGTTCATTATTTAAAGCACCCACAATTATATTAGCAATAGAACGGCGCTCAGAATCAGGGGTTTCATCAACAGACAACCATGCAAACTGATCCGCTAATTCATTTTGTATATTTGACAATACGTTATTGTAACAATGTCCTACATAAGTCTTGCGCAGTGTACTTTCTTCAGGCACATGTTGTCGAGTGTACTTGGCAATAAAGTTTTTAAATGTCGGATTATTAATTTTGAACAAGGGAGTAGCAGCAGCTAAAAATGCTTGGCACAAGTCATAGGAAAATTCAGTAACCCTACTTCCTAAACACTCTATTAGCTTATTTATGCCAACAAACTTACTGTTGGTGTTTTTAAACAGATTCTCTGTTTGCGAGTTTTCTGATTAAATTCTCCTTATGTTTTTCTGTGTTTATGTGCTGAACTATTTGAAATCTTTTCTCACTCCCTACATTTTTCTCACACGCTCCACAATACAGTACCCTATTATCTGTAGATATTAAATCACCGAAAAACTCTTTCTGTAAACTAATTAATCTAGCACTCGCAGTTGGTTTTATTTTCGGCGTTTGAAGAGCTCTTTAACATTTTATACGCCTAATTTAATTTGGTGGGAACCAGTTCAGAACACTGTTACGTTTGAAGACCATGGCACAACTATTGGATGGGCAGGTAAGCGTTGCGATAATCGTGCTGCTCAAAACATTGACCTGCACTTTATCTTTGTTAATATAAACCTCTCAGATAACGCACTGATTATTCTCTACACACATACATATAATGAAGGGATGGAAACAGGGGGTTCACTGCATGACAACATGACTCACCTAGCGAGTTGCATTAACATGTGCAATACTACCAATATGAAAAGTATTATACACATGGAAAAAATAATAAATACCATTAAAATATGCAATATAGGGGCTATAATATTGAAAGCTTTGTGAGTTGCATCATCATCCGCAATACTACCAATATGAAAAATATTATCCAGATGGGAAAAAATAATAAAAAACCATAAAAATCATTAAAATATGCTATATAGGGGCTATAATATTGAAATATTATGCATTTATCAAAATCAAGAAAATATGCAGTTATATGCACCATAAAATTATGTCCAAATGGCTGAAAATTCCATAATTCGTGCACATAATGTTGTTAGCTAATGCTGGATTTCTGACAATGAAGTCATAATGTAAAAGCATACATTTTTAACCCCTATGAAAAAACATGCAAATGCATGAACTTCCTAGCCCTAGTAATGACTTTGTAAGAAATGTTTGCATCAGTTTTACTAGCACAATAAACTGCCAACTATTAGGCAAGTGAGCGTTGTTAATAGTGATGCAACCTAATCTGACTTCAAAAGAAAAGTTTTAGTATTCTATTGAAGAAAATTGGGTCTAAGCACATGAATAATTCCTCAGATGTTTGTTTATGGCAGTCAAGTTATTCAGGTCAAAATAACATGTCTGCAAATAGTGCCCAGGGCACAGTAATACAATATGCAGACCAGTATTTTTCACACTTGGTTGTTTACATCAAGTTGCTTCTAAGTCCAGCAAGATTATGGATAGATAGGGGACTGCATTCCACCAAAAATTCAATACCAGGTTTTCACCAGAAGGCTTTGAGGTCCCCTGAATCTGGAAAAAAAAAAGAAACTTTTTAGAAAAAATTGTAGGTGTGAGTGTGTTTGTGTGTGCGTAAAGCAGAGGATATTGCAATGTCCATAATTGATCCCATTACCAGTTTATTATTAACCAGGTGTTACTTGGACCAAACCAGATTATCTAGTGAAAGCAATGCAGTCTGCTCCTAGAGACAAGGCAGTTTGTAGATTGTATATTGAGTAACACATTAAAAATGTATTCTTCATAAGTAGAATAGCATTATTTCACATACATTCAAGGAACATGTAAATGAAGCAGCTAAATTCCTTTTATATATTTCTTTTGTTTCCAGATGGTTGGTGTTGGCACTGCTAAAGTCGATTTGCACAGAAATGCATTAGAATTTTGTAGCATGTTGGGTTCTGATGAAGAATCTTGGGGTTATTCATATACAGGTAGGTATTGCAACAAAGGTAATATTTTACTGAAATAAAGGTTTTGCACGTAGTTTTGTTATATTAGTGATGCTCCCTATATGTGTATATATCCTCTGCAAATCTTCCAAGTTGAATCTAAAGTAAGAACAAAATTAGAAACTAAAAACTTCACTTATCTTAGTAATATTGCAAGTTCTTTGGTGCTGTGCTGACAATGTTTCGAGTTTGTTTGGAGTCAACTTGAAACATTGTCAGCATATCACCAAAGAACTTACAATACTACTAAGATAAGTAAAGTTTTTAGTTTCTAATTTTGTTCTTACTTTAGATTCTTGTTGCTTCACTGTTAATAGCTTCAATTTTCATTAATTTACTTCCAAGCTGAATTGAACTCTCTGATGCTCAATTGCAAGAAAACTGCCTATAAGTAGCTACTCCCTTCTTTAGTTAATGACTGAGTAAAGTTAAGTCTCTAAACTTCAGGCAGTTGCAAGAACAACATTATATGATCAGTTAACTACTTTGATCTTCAAAAAGAGAAGTAGCAAAGTGACAGCCAGTGTAGTCGGTATGCAGTTATCTTAATCATATGTATAATGTCACTGCAAGGCAACAGCCCATGTAGTCTGCATTTCATAATCACCTGTATGATGTTGCTGCAACAAACAACTGCCACATGCTCAGGATTGCTCTTCTAATTTTGTTGATAAAGTCATTTCGTGTTTTCTGCAAACTGAAGTGTAAAACAAAAGGAATAGAAGTAAACTTTCTTGTTAAAGGAACATCATATTATCAGCATTAACTTTAGAAAATAAGAATAATATAAAATAAAGTCATGGACACAGTTACAAATTGAAGTAAGGAAGTTGGCAACGTGGAATGTTCCTCAGAATGCAGACTGCCTGGAACTCAATAGAAAAGTAATCAATTAGTAGAAGAGTAACCTGCCCTGTTTCTGAACATTTCACCATGCCTATGAATTTTCATGTAATTGTAGTTTATAGCACTGGTAACATTGGAGAAATTACTAATCATAGAAACCTTGCCTCAAAGTTCCTAAATAATTGCCTTGACCTTGAGGCATATTTATGTACGCAATCTCATTTTTTTTCAGGTTTGCTACATCATAATGGTAAAAAGGTAGCATATGGTCCAGCCTTTGGCTTTGGGAGTATCATAGGAGTTCATTTGGACATGTGGAATGGCACACTACAATTTTATCTCAACAGGCGACCTTTAGGTGAGTGTTCTAAAAAGTCTGCATAGTCTGCCAAAAAATTTTATATGTGTTATGTGTATTAAGGAATGAAAACTACTTATTATGTTTGACACATTTGTTCCCATGAAAGAATGTCATTTAAAATATATACGCTGTCACAGAAGCACCCGATCTAAGAAAGTAAACACAAAGATTTTGGGAGAAAAAACATCTTTATTTCTCTACATTTCAGCTCGATACACTTTTCCTAGTGATGTTCAAAAGCTTTGATACCCCTGTTTATAGTGAGAATCATCAAACTTTGCAAAATAGCTATCAACCACAGACTCCACCTCTTTATTGTTAGCAAATCTTTTACCACCAAGCCATTTCTTCAAGTTTGGAAACAGAAAATCAGAAAGGGTAAATCTGGCAAATAGGAGGAAGCAATTCGAACTTTAATTCATTGATTTTGGCCATGGTGATAATGGATGTGTGAACTGGTGCATTGTCTTGATTAAACAACTTTCTTTTTTGATAAATGCGGCTGCTTTTGCTTGATTTCATCACTCAGATGCTTAAACAAGTTTGCATAAGTACTCACCATTGATTGTTTCTCCTTTTTGGAGAAAATGAAAACTATTGTGCATACATACAAAAAAACTTGAGACCATGATCTTGCCTGCAGATGGAACTGTATTCACCTTCTGTGGAGCCATTTCAAACCAAGAATAAATAAGCAATAATAAGGAATAAATTGATTCCTATTATTTTTCTTATTTTATTTGACTACACTAGAGAAACGTAAAAGATAGCTTTGGCAGTGTATTTATTGACATATTTGTTTTGTTGACCTGCAGCTTATTGGCATCAACTTGCACAGCATTGAACTGCCGTTAAACTAGAGTCTCTGAAACTGTTGTTTTTGTTGATTAATACCTTGCATCTGGCAATAAAGCCATTATACCATGTCTCAGCCTAGTTCAGTCCTGCTGTAAACAACAAGGCAGAGCTGACTCAACTCGCCACGTGTTAGACGTACAGGCACGCACAAAAGTTTTGCAACACTAGCAGTATATATAGCAGCGCTAACTTCTAGACAAATAGAGTTGGGTTACACATTAATTTATTAAATCTATGAGTTGGGATATTAAAAGAATCATGCAGTAACATAATGGTTACCTTTAATCGGATTCCTTCCTCTCTGTCCACTATAACTGATTTCTGCCTCGCTTTTGAAACTTCAATCCAATATCTATCAGCAAACGGTGGAGAGTACTTCGTGAAAAATTTGACAAGTCTGTGTCAGAATTTACCGCATGCAAAATTTTGTTAAGAGTCGGCGGTTCATTTCTGAAAAAATAACCATGAACTTGGTGCGGTTTTTGCTATTATTAATGACGCTGTGTCTTTACGCTAATGAGATCTTTGTGATCTCGGGGCTTGGTAACGGATGGAATGAAATATCACACAATGCTTCTTCACCACAATGCACTAATTTATTAACACCTCATCAATACTCCACATTAAACAATTTCTCTCAGCACCAGTCCAAATGCTCAAAAACCTTTACACTCCCTCACTTAGTGGAACTTATGCTTGATGAAAGTTTGGTGAAAGTTCCATGTTCACACTACGTAAATATGATTGTCTTTTCATCTCGAAGATACACACGCAAGTGAACAGTTTTTTGGCGTCGTTTGACGCGACACCGCCTTTTTTCATATTCATCCGTGCATGTGTCCATCAAATAGTTCTTTCTCGTTAGGGAAGCAATCTCTAATCATCCTCCCCTACTTTTATTATGGAACACAAACAATTCTAATATTTATACACATATATTAAAATCAAATATGGAAAGATTTATGATGTCTTTGTGCAAACTTAGTTGTTCATAACAATGAACCTTATCAACATGTTTTCGTCATTTAATTATCTCATACCAACATCAAAAAATGAATTACACTTTCAACAAACATTCACACAAACAACCCTCTCCTGGGGTCCTCCAATATTCTGTCTCAAACTTTACTGCATATAGCACTTTTCGTAAAATCGTCGTATTTCGCCACGCGCTGTTTGCATTTACATGATTTTTCTGGTGTTCTTAGAGTTCCGGATGCTTGCTGTTCTATTCTAACACTGTGTACACTACTTACGGAAACACCAAGGAGATCACTAGTTTCTTTCTCAATGTATTTTATAGACGATTCCGGGTTTCTTTCTTTAAGAAATGCGAAACAATGCGCGATCATTCGCCACTCATCACTTTTTAAAGGTTTGCCTCGATTGTGTTTCATTTCGGCTGAAGCACCAGCCTGCTCCATGATAAAAAGCTTACTGATTTTAAATTGCAAATACATTAGTGTCCTTGGACTTGTGAGGTACGCGAGATGTACAGGAAATACAGTGTTAAATATCAGAAGCAACTCCACACTATAAACAAAAACATCTTAATCAGCATTCAACTCGATACAGACCTCGTTACGAGAGAGTTGCCTGGTATAGGAATGCAAAAATATTATATAATAGCAGTGTCCTTTAGTAATTGTTAAGTAAAATGCAGCTTAATTTAACATAATACGCTAATAGTGTGTATAATTTCACCTGTCTTCTGTCTAATCTGTATATAGTATACTATTATGTACATATTCCCTTCAGAAGTCACGAGCCGAGAACACATCTATGTGATACGTGAAGCAGAAAGATAAAATGTGGGGTTGTTTACGTTTATAAGAATCGAAACATTTGCATACTTCTGTGTCCAAAATGAGCTCACGCAGAGTAGTGACCGTAAAACTACTTACGTACGATACTGTACTTAAAGGAGGGGTTTATCGTATGTACGCAAATAAAAGATAACGCCCATTATCTTCGCCAAACCAATCAACAGCTTAATCATTTTCTGTCCCAATATCTGTCTCTGTCTCTCTTCCCGCCCAGATGTTTACAACAGGATGGAACTAGGTTGAGACATATTATAGCATTTGTGCTCTCCAATACTTTTGCACTATAGTTCTTTTCTGCACATAAGGCTTCATAGGTCTTCAAGTGATCTTCATTCATTTCTGCTTGATCACTGTGCAGGACACATGTTGGTGAAGCTAAGATGCCTATTCTATAGAGATGACTTACTATATAGTGTTCCACTCATAGAAGACAGTATGGAGTTAAATGGGACATCTCTGTCTCTATCTAGCGCATACAAGTTGCCATTAGCCGCATCCTTTTCTACCTTCGCTCTGTTGCCAGATTCCTAATAGCATGGTATAAATATTCATTTGTTATAAATTTCAGGTTTGAACACATTATCCTATGCAGACTTTTTTCTCTATCAGGTTATACCCTTTTTAGAGTTATTATACATTTCTATAGGCCTATATTTCTTCAAAAAATGTTTTTTTCAATAGAAATCCAATATGTGCTGTTTCTATACTCATCACGCACTAACAAACTAACTGCTAGAATGCGTCTATATTTTGTTCTAAGATAGAGTAAACCATAGTGCTACTACCTGCCTACTTTGAATTCTCTATGTTTACCCAGTTAAGTATTATAATTTTTTAAATTAAATGTTTTCGGAAAATTTTATATCTGTGCACTGCAAAAGTTACGTAGTGTGAAACTTTTTTGTTATTGAGTTTACATCAGGGAACCAGCGAGAACAAATGTTGAGGAAGGTTGGAGAAAGTTTCTAAAATAAACCAAAAGGCAGTAACCTCTTTCTTTTATCCAGTAAGGCAAACAAAAGGTATTCATCTATTCAGCGTATTCTCGCGCCAGGCCTGACACAGAAGATAGTATAAGGAGCAGCACTAATATTCGAAATAAGCCATGTAACTGTGAGCTATTATTGCGTTATTTGTTTAATATTTTTGTAAATATTTGTACTTATTAAGGGGGAAGCTAGGAAGAGACCATATGTTGGTAAATTAAGAAGTAAGGAACGCCAAATAATTATGAATGTGTTAGATTATTTTTGAAGCAAAATGCGCGTAAGTAAGGCAGTAAAAGAAACAGCTAAGGCTATTGGGTGTTCAGAAGCAGTAGTGTGTAGGATTAAAAAGGAACTAATGAAAGGACCTCTAAGAACGCCATCGAAAAAGAAAGCAAAAAGGGCGGGACTACACAAAATGCTAGGTTAACGAAATATGATTGAATAGTGCAAAGTGGAGTGCGGCAAATTGTTCATTATTTACAGTTTGCAAATATTCCACCCATGCTGAATATACTTTTGTCATGGGTCAACAGTGATGAGACCCTACCAGATTTCTCAAGGGCCACTCTTAGTCGGTTCTTACATGATTTGGGGTTCGAATATGAAAGAAGGGGTAACAAGTGCATATTAATAGAAAGAGACGATACCATCAGATGGCGACATAAATATCTAAAAGACGTAAAAAGGTTTAGGGACCAGGGGAAATCAATTGTTTATACAGACGAGTCATTTGTAAATTTAGGTCATACAGTGACAAAGGCGTGCAGGGATACCAAAGTTAAAAGTGCCCATCTCGTCAAGCAGCAATTGAAGGACTAAGTACAGGACAGCGGCCACCTCAGAGTCACGTGCGGAGAAAGATTCTCAACTAGTACATGTTGCAACACTGCGCTCCATTTAACGTGTACTGTCTTCTAAGGGTGGAACGCGCTTTAGATAGTCATGATCTGTCAGCAGCTGTCTTCTGAGGTCTCTGGGGTTTATATCTGAGTTTGAAAGTAATGCTATCCACTTTTTATCCTTGGCAGTTTTTTCTGTTTCCTGTTGGATGTATGTGAAAATATTGCAGTGGTTAATTTTGTTTTATTGAAGAATATGAGTAATGAAGCTTAACCTTGTGATTTATTGCAGTGCCTGCATGTCTGCAGTTTCATTATCCATTACGCTACAGTGTGCTGGGATCCATTGAAGATGGATAATTTTGTTTATTTTTGCTCTAATTTTTGTTAACTTCTTTGTGGTATTTGAACATATTGCATGAATTGTAGCTTTAGAATTGCAAAGAATTACTAGCTTATTAAATTTAGGTAGTAGGAGGTTTAATAATTCTTGAAGAGCTATGTGTATAGCCTCTATTTTTCCATCATAATTTGTTGTATCAGTGCCAACGGAATGATAAAAAGAAAAATGTGCAAATGTTACTCCAGCTCCAGTAAATCAGTGTAAATATATAACCATTCTTCTGTAGGATATTTAGAATTAATTGTTTCAAGTGTTAGGATTTTTAATATTTCTTTTGGTGTTTCTGCTTTATTTTCTCTTCAGCTAACTCCAAGCTGAAGGAAGGTTGTAATAGATCTAGTGGGTTTTATCTTATTAGTAGTATTTCTCTAATGTTAGGAATGTTCAGATTAGACTTAATTTGTATTACTTTTTCTAGGAAACCTTTTTGAATTTTAAGGGGGTCTCTGAAACTCAGGTTACGTCATTTACATTTGAGCTTTTATGCAAGAATTTTGTAATTCTCTCTGGACATTTTTAATTAGTGCATCTATCTCTAATATGTATATTGTGATTATCTTATCTTATATGCTTAAATGAGCAATTCTTGTATATATATTCCGCGCAACTTGGAAACGGCTCTAACGATTTCGATCAAATTTTGTATTCAGATAGGGTTTTGCTTTTTAAGTTCAGCTATATAGGTGTAATTCCCGAAAAACTTTGATTTTGCATAAAAAAATAACATTTTTTATTCCCGCTTCTACTGCGCAATTCTTGTATATATATTCCCGGTATTTCAGAAATGACTCTAAAGATTTGATTAAATTTTTGTATACATGCATATTACCTTCAGTGTTTTCTCTACTCACTTTTAGGTAACACATTCACATCTCTTTCTCTAGTCACTCTTCTATAAACAATTTGCCATGAAAAACGTGATTTTGCACCAAGAAACATTTTTATTTGCACTTTTTAAAATAAGTCATACCATGTTCTATATGTTTGAAATATAAATGCTATTACATTCACACTGTTTTCTCCTCTCACTTTTAGGTAACACATTCATATCTCTTTCTCTACTCACTCTTCTACAAATAAATACACAATTTTCTGTATGTTTAAAATAGAGATGCTGCATATTACATTCACAGTGTTATCTCTACTTAATTTTAGGTAACACATTCACATTTCTTTCTCTACTCACTCTTCTATAAACAATTTTCCATAAAAAAACCTGATTTTGCACCAAAAAACACTTTTATCCCCACTTTTAAAATAAGTCATACCATGTTCTGTATGTTTGAAATAGAAATGCTATTACATTTACACTGTTTTTTCCTCTCACTTTTAGGTAACAC
Organism: Tenodera sinensis; assembly: GCA_030765045.1. NCBI lineage: Eukaryota > Metazoa > Arthropoda > Insecta > Mantodea > Mantidae > Tenodera > Tenodera sinensis. Next base: position 36,463,244 of record CM060965.1, on the reverse strand, counting down.
ATTCACATCTCTTTCTCTACTCACTCTTCTACAAATAAGTCATACAATTTCATGCATGTTTGAAATAGAAATGCTACGTATTACATGCACACTGTTTTCTCTACTTGCTTTTGGGAAACATATTCATAATTGTTTCTCTACTCACTCTTCTAGAAATGTCATACAATTTTGTGCATGTTTGAAATAGAAATGCTGCATATTACATTCACACTGTTTACTATACTCACTTTTAGGTAACACATTCACATCTCTTTCTCCACTCACTCTTCTACAAACAATTCATATCATCTATACAACTTGGTTGTTTATATATATCCAACTGTTAAGCTCGAAAACCGCTTAACCGATCAGCGTGAAATTCGGCACGTATATGTATTTTTTATGGGGAAACTTTTTATGGCAACAATTTTACTACACAATATATTACTTTCAAAAGGCTTTCTATTCGCGTTTCTTTTACATAGCACATTCATTTATCCTCTGTTTGCCCTTCAACATACAATTAATATAATATTCTATGATTGAAATATAAATGTAACGTATTACATTCACACGACTTCCTCTACTAACTCTTCCTTTACGAGGCACCATCAGTCTTCTTTCACTATTCACCCTTCAGCATATAATTCATACAATTTGATATGTTTGAAAAAGAAATACAATGTATTACATTCATACTATTTTCTCTACTCACTTTTGGTTTATGTAACAATTCACATGTTATTCCCTATCTTTTACAACTTCATACATACCAACGCCTATATATATCGTATGTTGAAGAGTGGATAAATTCCAAAACAGATTGACCGATCGCCATGAAAAGTAACATCTCTAATTGTTTTCATGGCGAAGGTTTTTATGCAATCCATTTTACCATTCAACGTATTACGTTCACATGTTTTTCTCTATTCCCGCTTCGGCGAACAATTATGAACAATTCATACAATTTTCTGTATGATTGAAACAGAAATGCGTAGTACATTCACATGGCTTTATCAACCAGCTTTTCTTCCTGTAGTATTTGTTATTGTTCAACAGTGCTTTTGCTTAGTGTTGCTCCGGTGTTTTAATAAAAAATAAAGAAATAGTTAAAAAAAAAAGTAAAGTACAGAGGTATTTTTTAGAGGTGGCGTGTGTCGTAATGTTGTGCAGTAGTTCATGGTCGAGTCCACTTGTCTATTGCAAGATACAAGGGGTGTCTGGTTAGTATCTCTTGGACTTCTAGCCCACTAGCCAGCAGGCTAATGGTGGAAACTTACCCCACCATCGCTTTGCGTGATGCTCGGATATGTGCGAGTGACAAGGTCACGCGCCACCTCTAAAAAATACCTCTGTAATCACAATTGATGTCAGGAGTGCGCCGAAAAGCACGATATGGAACAGTTGATGAAACAAATGTTAGCCAAGATGGACATAATGGGAAATGAAATGAATTCCGGAATGCGACAGAGGAAACAAATATGAAAACCGAATTGGAAAATGCAAACTACGGAATAGAAAATATAGGAACAAAAATGGACAAAATGGAAGGCAAATTGAAAATGTAAACTCCAAAACAGAAAAGATGAAGACGGGAATGTCTAATATGAAGATAGATCTATCGGAGAATACTAACGAGCGAAAGGAAAGGATAAAGGAAGCCATGGAAGAACTTGACGGAAAGATGAAGGACCTTGGCAAATGTGTTAATGCCCTGCAGTCAATCGTAGCAGCAAGGAACTGAACTCCATAATGCAACAAATGCTCAACGAAAACGTCAAACTGGGTGGATATCTATGGGGGAGGTCTGCGCTCAGCATTAGATGTTTTACAGCTGAAATTATGGTGTTTATGAAATATTTGTATCTCGGAAATGACTCTTCACAATTGCGACTAAAATTGTTATTTAGTTAACGTTTTGACTTTCAGTTTATCTAAATAAGTATCTTCTCCCACAAAAAACAAGATTTCACAAAAACAGAGGCGAAAAACGCTGAGCGAAGCTCAGTCGCCCAGGTACTTATTTATTTATGCCAACAAAGTTACTGTTGGTGTTTTTAAACACACAAGCCGTGTGTGGGAAATACGAACTGGTTTTAGAATTTAATGCCATTCTGGCAGTTTGTCACAATAGCTCAATGGTTAGAGCAGCCGCCTGGTAAGCGAAAGGTCTGTGGTTCAAATCCCAGTTGTGGTGTTGAATTTGTAAGTTCCAGTTCTACCTCTCATGTATATTGTGATTTTATTCCTACTTTTAGTATACATAAAAATAAAAATATGTCTTATCCATTGCTTAATTAGTTTTTTAAGTAAAAAATAATTAAATTTAAGGCTTGAATCTACATATCACGTGGATTCTACATGTATCTTCCAGTTTGTTAACAGTTGAAAAAGTTATCTTCCCATTGCAGATGTTATAATAATTTGCACTTTTATTGCAGGTGTGGCATTCACTTCATTAAAAGGACGTGTTCTCTATCCCATGGTGTGTTCCACAGCAGCAAAGTCGGCTATGCGAGTCACATACTCGTTCTCATGTCCTTCATCACTACAGCTGCTCTGCTTAGGTGCACTGAGCACTGAAATGACACTTCTACAGAAAATGAGTGCAATACCTGGACTCAGAAAGCAGACAAAGAATGCTTATTGGTGGCTCATACCTCCCTCAGAAGATAGAGGTAAACTCTTTCAGCAGTGCTTCTCAAGAGTAGTAAAGACAGGCTTTGTAGCAGGGCTTATAAATCTTTGTGAACTGAATACTTATAACCTCATTAGTGCGAACTAGTGGATAACACAAAGTAAATATTGGCCCTGGCAGGAATACATTAGTTCTTATATGAAATTTTATCAGTTAACACGAATTTCGGTTAAGGCAAATTACAAACTCCTTTTTGGTCCCTAGTGTAATTAAATTTCACTGTAACATAAACATCCAATCTTACAATATTTTTAAGTGTTAATTTTTTTCCGAAATGAATGCAAGAACTGTAACTAACAAGGTAACTACTCATTGACTTGTTTCTAACGCATTGTAGGTCAGCAGCCACGATTATTGCCTCAACAATCAGCATGTATGGTACATTTAAATAACTTCAATAATGCATGCATTAACCAGACATCAACTGGTTAATAATGGAGGAAAGTCAGCTTCCGAAACATGTTCTGGTAAATTATAAGTAAATGTTGTGTAGTGTTATTAATCAACTCACCTTTTTGGTTTAAATTGATTAGTACAAGACTGTTTTCAAACTTCCAAGAAAGAAGATATTTAGAAACGTATACAATGTTAGGTGTTCTTTTAGTAGTAGTAGCCAAATTGAATTACAATACTGAATAAAAATCTACAAAAGGTAGCACACAAAACATGACAAAGAGGATACACAGAGAGCTCTAAAGGTACAAGTGAAGCTTAAGATTCTAGATGAAGTGGACTGTGGTACAAAGAAAACTGCAATGGCGGAGCAGTTTGGAATTCCCAAATCTACTTTATTTACGATAATTGAGAATCCAGAAAAAATCAGATGTTTACAGCGTTGGACAGTTTAGAACGATTTGTTTCAACATCTGGCGTCACTGCTGGGTTTATGGACACTATAGATAAAATTGGTTGTGAAATTGCAAGATAGTTTCATTTGTGCGAATGTCAGCGAACCATGCTTGAATCTTTCCAAGAAAATAGTGTAATTTGGGAATATTTGTACTTTCATAGTCACTTCATATTGTTATAAGTCTACAGTAATATAAAGTGATTGATACTGTAGCGTGTTAGACATTACTGTACTACTGATATGTTGTTAGCTAATGCTGGATTTCTGACAATGAAGTCATTAATCCTCTTGCTCTCCAATATTTTTCACTGATGAATGGGGCACTAGAAGTGGCCGGGTATATTTGAAGGTAGTCTCGATCCATTTCCTCTTGCAGATCACATAGAGGACAGAGTGGTGAAGAATATATCCCAATTCTGTTTAAATGTTTTGCCAATCATGTCCTGTAATCAACCTGAAGGTTGCAACTACTGTTTTTCGAGGATACTCAGGAATTACTGTTTGAATTTTTGGTAGTTTCCATCTTTTATTCTTTGATTTTTCATAGTAATATTTTGCAATAATTTTTTTGAATTCAGAGTTGACTAATCTTTTAGCTGCATAAAATGGTAGATTCACTATAGATTTTTGTACACCGCTGGTACCCTTTCTTGCAAGAAAATCAGCTTTCTCTTTACCACTCAGTTCACAGTGAGCTGGTATCCATTGGAAGACTAGGTGTTTTTGAAGTGCTGTTAGATGGGTAACGATTTTCCAACATTCTATAATAGTTTGGTTTTTTGGTGACAACTTGGAAGTAATTGCTATAATTGCTGCCCTGGAATCTGAGAGAATAATTGCTTGCTGAGAATGTGAAATTCTGTACAAAAGATTTTGTAGGGCCATTCGAATTGCTTCAATTTCTCCATCAAAGTTTGTAGTTCCATAACTTAAAGATTTGTAATAGGAAAAGAGGTGACGTGTGACTCCAGCACCTGCTCCATCTTCGTTTGATATCAATGGTCCATCAGTATAAGTATGGAGCCATTCATGTGCTGGAAATCTAGTAGGAAAAGAGGTGACGTGTGACTCCAGCACCTGCTCCATCTTCGTTTGATATCAATGGTCCATCAGTATAAGTATGGAGCCATTCATGTGCTGGAAATCTAGTATGGATTGTCTCTAATGCCTATAATTTTAGAACACTAGTTGGAATATCACTTTTCTTAACTTCTTCTGTCAGGTGTAAATAATATGTGATGTCTAATGTATGATTGACTTTAGATATGAAGTTTTCCTTTGAATTAGGAAGGTGTACATTCTTCTTGATGTCTTGAATTTTGGAAAGAAAGCTCTCCTGAGTCTTTAGTGTATGTGTAAAATTTCTCTTGTGCCATGTATTGAACGGGAGTCTGATCAACTTTTCGTGTTGAATAAGAGCCGCTTTTTCTATTTCATATTCAATGGGGTATTGGTTGGTTAGTATTTCCGTAGCTGCTATTGGTGTGGTTTTGATAGCACCTGTAATTAATCTCAGACTTTGGTTTTGAAAGATTTGAATTTATTTTGTGTTTGCTGTTACAAGAACTTCGCTGCAGTAAGTAAATAATGGCTTTATATATACATTGTATGTTGTGTTAAGAGTTGCTCTGGAACATCCCCACTTCATTCCTGTTAGACGTTTTAACAGTGAAAGGCGCCTCTCTGCTCTTTGTATTACATTTTCTATTTGTTTGGTCCATGTAAGTTTGGTATCAAATGTAACTCCTAAATACTTTGCTTCCTTTGTTTCTGGTAATTGTTGACCCTCAAAATTTAGTTTTATTTTTAGTGCTTTTTTTTTCTTAGTGAAAAGATTTGGTAGTTTGATTTTGTTGTATTAACAGTCATTAAATTTTCTTTGGTCCACCTCTGTAAGTTGGTTAAGGATTGTTGCATGGTTTTTTCTAGTTCTGTACTTTTGCTTTTTGGTTTTGAAGTCCACATTACTAAATCATCAGCAAATAGTGCACACTTCACGCCTGATTCTTGTATTTGTTGTGGTAGATCATTAATAAATATATTAAAAAGTGTAGTGCTGAGCACTGCACCTTGTGGTAAGCCACGGTGTACTTGTTTATATTTAGATATATTTCTTCCATATCTGGTTGCAATAAAGCGTTGTGTTAGCAAATGACATAGCCATGAAAACATTGGACCTTGTATGCCTATTTTTTTTACTTTCTTTAGTAGTTTTGTTCTGCATATAGAATCATATGCACTTTGAAAATCAATAAAAACTGATAAATTATCTTCTTTTCTATTGAAGGAGTCTTTGATTTCTTGACTGAGAAGTAAGACTTGTTCATTTGTAGAGTGGAACTCTCTGAATCCAGCTTGACATGGGGATATTAAATCTTGTGATTCTAGAAACCAATTTAACCTTTTGACACCATTCTTTCCATCACTTTTGCTATTATGCTAGTAAGAGCTATTGGTCTATAATTTTTTATTTCTGATGCTGTTTTGTCTTTCTTCAAGAGTGGGACAATTATTGCTTTCACCATTCAGCAGGTACAGTGGTTTTCCAGGATAGATTGTAGAGCTTCAGTAGTTGTTGTTTTGCTGTTTTTCCAAGGTTTTTTATGAACTCTGGATGTATGTGATCTGGTCCAGGAGACTTTTTGTTTGTTAGATTATTTATTGCAGTGTTTAGTTCTTGCATATTAATATTTTGAAAAAAGAAATTGCACTGAGTGTTAGGATCACATTCTCTTTCTTGTTTCAAATCTTTCTTAAATTCTTTACGTTCCTTTTTATTATTTCTTGTTACTTTATGTGAATTAGCATAATATTTATTGAATGTTTCGGCTATGACTGCATCATTTACTAATATTTTATTGTTGTGTATGATAGGTGTGCTGTTGTTTTCTTTCCTGTCCTTGACATTTTTTATGAACTTATGAGCTTTGTTACCATCTGTCCTATAATCCATTTTTTCTAAGAAATTATTAAAGTGATTCCTTTTAGCAGTATTAATTTCTTTTTTTAGTGAGGCACATTTCTTCCACCATATTTGTGTATCTGATATGTTTTTTGTTTATTCAGCTGTATTTCTAGCTATATCCCTTTGCTTTTTCAGTTCTTCTAACTGGGGGTTCCAAAAGGGTTTGAAATTTTTAATTCTTCCACGAGGAATATGTTTTTTTGCGGTTTCTAAGATGACTTTACAGAATTCTTTGTTCATATGATCTGGTTGGTCATGCAGCTGTGAGTTTGTTTGTTCTTTAAATTTATGTTCTAATTCAGTTTTATATTTGTTCCAATCTGCTTTTTTGAAGTTCCAATACAGATTCGTAAGACCTTGACTGTTATTTGTATTCTCTAGTTTTATATCAGCAATTACTGCTCTGTGACCAGAACTTGGATCTTCTATAACTTGTTTTTTAAAGAGACTTAGCAGTAAATGTAACTGCTTTTTAGAGAGCACCATATTTTTATGTTTTGGCGGTCACATCGCTCTCTCGCAAACCCCAGAATGTCTGGAGGACTACACCTGTGGTTGGTTTACGGGTCTCACCGACCTGACCGGGAGAGTTATCAAAATAAATTCACCGACCATATCCTCTGATTACCAATCAGTGGATGAATTACATGCCATGACAGGTCAGCATGTTAGGGGTTAAGGTTTTATAGAGAAATTAAAGAATTGGAGAGGTTGGAAAAGTAAAGACTCCCTAGCCCTCAGGAACCCTAATAGCATTGGGGTTGGAAGAGAACAAGAGATGACCAAGGTAAGGTCAGATAGAAAAGTTACAGTGAGGAGCAAAACACCAGCAAGTGGAAGTAATGTTCTGCCCAGCTTGGGTACCTTGTGGTTGCCATTCACATATCCCCTAGACGGAGACCCCTGAGCATAATTCAAATATATCATTGGCCCTACAAAGAGTCTAATTGCAGTGATGTGGGTGGTGGGGTAGTGTGTAGTGGGGTGTGACAGCATAGTGTGTGGTGGGGTGTGCAGTGGGGTGGTGTGTGAGGTGGGGTGTGCATTGGCATGGTATGTGTGGAGTGTGGTTGGATGTGGTAGGATGGTGTGTGAGGTGTGTGGTGTCGTGCGTAAGGTGAGATTTGTACAGTGGGGGTGTGTGTGAGATGGGATGTGCAGTGGCATGGTGTGTGGAATGTGGTGGCATGGATTTAATGGTGGGGTGTGGTGGCATGGTGTGAGGTGATGAGTATGGTGGCATGTTGTGATGTGGGTGTATGGTGGTGTGCTCTGCAAGGAGGGGTGTGTGGTGGATGTAATGTGAGGTAGGCTGTGTGGTGGCATGATTGTGGCTTGGTGAGTGGAGTGATGCATGGAGTGTGGTGGCATGTGTGTTGGGGTGTGGTGCTGTGTGATGAGGTGGGGTATGTGGTGGTATGTGTGATGGGGTGTTTGGTGGCTTGTGTGATGTGAGGGCATAATGTGAGGTAGGGTGGGTGGAGGCGTAATAAGTGAGGTGCAGTGTGATGACGTGTGAGGTGGGGTGTCTGATGGTACGTGTGAAATGGGGTGTGGTGGCATGTGAGGTGCAGCGGCATGATGTGAGGTGGGGTGTGGCAGCATTATGTGAGGTGGGGGTGTAATGTGTGAGGTGGAGTGTGGTGGTGTAATGTGTGAGGTGTGGTGGCATAATGTGTGAGGTGAGGTGGGATGTGTGGTGGTGTAATGTGAGGAGGGATGTGTGGTGGCAATGTGTGAGATGGGGTGTGTTGGCATGTGTGAGGTGGAGTGTGGTGGCATGTGAGGTGGGTGTGGTGGCGTAATGTGTGAGGTGGAGACTGGTGGCATAATGTGTGAGGTGGAGACTGGTGGTGTAATGTGTGAGGTGGAGACTGGTGGCATAATGTGAGGTGGGGAGTGATGGCATAATGTGAGATGGAGTATGGTGGCATAATGTGAGGTGGGTGTGGTGGCGTAATGTGAGGTAGAGACTGGTGGCGTAATGTGTGAGGTGTGGTGTGGTGGCAAAATGTGAGGTGGAGACTGGCGGCATAATGTGTGAGGTGGAGACTGGTGGCGTAATGTGTAAGGTGTGAAATGGGGTGTGGTGGCATGTGAGGTGCAGCGGCATGATGTGAGGTGGGGTGTGGCGGCATTATGTGAGGTGGTGGCGTAATGTGTGAGGTGTGGTGTGGTGGCAAAATGTGAAGTGGAGACTGGCGGCATAATGTGTAAAGTGGAGACTGGTGGCATAATGTGTGAGGTGGAGACTGGTGGCGTAATGTGTGAGGTGTGGTGGCATGTGTGAGATGGAGACTGGTGTTGTAATGTGTGAGGTGGAGACTGGTGGCGTAATGTGTGAGGTGGAGACTGGTGGCATAATGTGTGAGGTGGAGACTGGTGGCATAATGTGTGAGGTGGGGTGTGGTGGCATAATGTGAGGTGGATACTGGTGGCGTAATGTAAGGTGGAGACTGGTGGCATAATTTGTGAGGTTGGGTTTGGTGGCTTAATGTAAGGTGGAGACTGGTGGCATAATGTGTGCGGTGGAGACTGGTGGCATAATGTGAGGTGGAGACTGGTGGCTTAATGTGTGAGGTGGAGACTGGTGGCATAATGTGTGCGGTGGAGACTGGTGGCATAATGTGTGAGGTGGGGTGTGGTGGCACAATGTGAGGTGGAGACTGGTGGCTTAATGTGTGAGGTGGAGACTGGTGGCGTAATGTGTGAGGTGGGGTGTGGTGGCATGTGTGAGGTGGAGACTGGTGGCATAATGTGTGAGGTGGAGACTGGTGTTGTAATGTGAGGTGGGGTGTGGTGGCGTAATGTGAGGTGGAGACTGGTAGCGTAATGTGTGAGGTGGAGACTGGTGGCATAATGTGTTAGGTGGAGACTGGTGGTGTAATGTGTGAGGTGGGGTGTGGTGGCATGTGTGAGGTGCAGACTGGTGTTGTAATGTGTGAGTTGGGGTGTGGTGGCGTAATGTGAGGTGGAGACTGGTAGCGTAATGTGTGAGGTGGAGACTGGTGGGGTAATTTGTGAGGTGGAGACTGGTGGGGTAATGTGTTAGGTGGAGACTGGTGGTGTAATGTGTGAGGTGGGGTGTGGTGGCATGTGTGAGGTGGAGACTGGTGGCATAGTGTGTGAGGTGGGGTGTGGTGGCATAATGTGAGGTGGAGACTGGTGGTGTAATGTAAGGTGGAGACTGGTGGCGTAGTGTGTGAGGTTGGGTTTGGTGGCATAATGTGAGGTGGGGTGTGGTGGCGTAATGTGAGGTGGAGACTGGTGGCGTAATGTGTGAGGTGGAGACTGATGGCGTAATGTGAGGTGGGGTATGGTAGCGTAATGTGAGGTGGAGACTGGTGGCGTAATGTGTGAGGTGGAGACTGATGGCATAATGTGTGAGGTGGAGACAGGTGGCATAATGTGAGGTGTAGACTGGTGGCGTAATGTGAGGTAGGGTGTGGTGGCATAATGTGTGAGGTGGGGTGTGGTGGCGTAATGTGAGGTGGAGACTGGTGGCTTAATGTGTGAGGTGGAGACTGGTGGCATAATGTGTGAGGTGGAGACTGGTGACGTAATGTTTGAGGTGGAGACTGGTGGTGTAATGTGTGAGGTGGAGACTGGTGACAATGTGTGAGGTGGAGACTGGTGACGTAATGTGAGGTGGAGACTGGTGGCTTAATGTGTGAGGTGGAGACTGGTGGCGTAATGTGTGAGGTGGAGACTGGTGGCTTAATGTTTGAGGTGGAGACTGGTGGTGTAATGTGTGAGGTGGAGACTGGTGACAATGTGTGAGGTGGGATGTGGTGGCATAATGTTGAGGTGGGGTGTGCTGACGTGTGGTGTCATAATGTGAGGGCAAGTTGTCTGGTGGCTTAATGTGTGAGGACAGGGTGTGGTGACATCTCTGAGCATGAGAAATGTGTATGTAAAAGGTGATTATACTGAAGGGCTACCCTAATAAAAGTCCTGAGCCCAGGGCCCACCTCAACCCAAGGTGTGCAAGATTTTGTACTCAAATCATTAAATCCAAAATTGATGAAACTAAGCTTCTGTTAAGCAGTGTAAGGATGAATAAATAATTAAAAAAAGGTGAGAATGTTTGAAGTTATCAAAGAAAGAAAAGGGGATAAAACTAAAAAGTAAAACGAAAAGAGAATTCCAAAAAAGAAAAAATGAATTTCACAGCTGAGTTAATAGCACTGAGGAATTACAAAATCTCTTTTTGTGGACTAAACTTCATTTTTCTCATCCATTTCAGCTTACTTCATCATTATTATATATATGCAACATGTTAAATATTACTTGTGACAAGTGCGCAAAAACAAAAATTTATGAAAGCGTTTTATCGATTACTGAAGACCAGGCAGACCTGCAAGAGAACCCTTATGATATGTATACATATTAAAATCAGTGTTTTTCACTTAACACAAACTCTTGTATAGATAGGTTTGTATAGCTTTGAGAATGAGTTAGAGTCAACTCGAAACGTGTCAGCACCAAAGAACTTGCAATATTACTAAGATAAGTGAAGCTTTTAGTTTCTAATTTGTTCTTAATTTAGATTACAAACTCTTGATTTTTCGGTTCGGTCAAATTTTAATTAATGAGGTTATACTGTAACAATAAAAATAAATTATGAGCCCATGTTCCTTCAGCATCATTGTGATACTCTTATTTATGTGCATGAGTTAAATATAAATCTATGTGGTATTACTTAATGTGCAGCTGCACAGCAAAATAGCATTTGAAGCATAACTACTGTCAGTTTTCAGTATGCTGATATAAATATTTATGTACAAGCAAGTAGAAGGAATTAACATTCAGATTGTTTTTAATATAGTAGGACTCTCGTCTGTCTAAAATAACAAATTAGAAACTAAAAGCTTCACTTATCTTATTAATATTACAAGTTGTTCCGGTGCTGACTAGTTTCAAGTTGTATCCAACTTATTTTCAAAGCTCTCCAAAATAGTCAACTTGCAATATTAATAAGATAAGTGAAGCTTTTAGTTTCTAATTTGTTATTTTAGATTCTGTTGCTTCACTATTAATAGCTTCAATTTTCCTTAACTCTCGTCTGTTTTACGTGAAATGATTATGTTCTTGGATTTAACATTCTGCTTATGCCGTCTCAAAAGTTATATTGGTGAAACATGCATTAATTTTATCTGAAAGAATTATTCTCTGTACCATTCTGAAGAAAACGATTGTTTTCAAACTAAAGTAATTGAAGGAGTAGTTGTCATTGCTGGTATTTCCTAAGCAGCTGACATCACTATACAGAAATTCAAACTGCAAGTGGTACAAAGCAGAAGTAGCAGGTAGGGTAAGGGGATGGTGCGGTTGAGAGGGGAACAGGTCTGATTATGAGGTTCAGCCATGAAAGTTAATGTTTCAGCTCTATTTTAAATGTTCAACAAATCTGTTATCAAATGAAATGATTAAATGTACAGGCAGTTCTACATATAACACTGGAAACAAATGCATTGCTTGCTTATTTGTACTGTTTTCACTAAACTTTCAGTTGGTTTTCGTCTGCTAAAGCACAATATATCAACTGCATAGTGGACGTGTCTGGCAAATGTATTAGTGTAGGGTGTTGCGTGTGGCTTTGGGAGGGTCATTACTGAGAGGTACCATGGGAGCACATGGTTGCCACCTCTCTATTATGTTCTGAATCGTGTTCGTTTTGTTCAGAACCAAATAGTTGGAGGTTAAAATGTGTTAACTTATGATTATTCTTTCACATTAGTGTGCTGTATTATTAGTGAAGATGAAAGCAACCTCTCTAGGGTGTTATAATGTGAGAAGAGTTAGCCCACTACAATGTTGCAACCCTGTATGCCGAAACATGTGATGCAAGGTTACATAGAGTTACACATGTCTGTATAACTGTGAATGTCTCTAGAAGTGCTCAGTTGTGACCGAGGTCATGCTTGGCCACTGCATTCCCCACCTCTGCATATTACAGGTGTCATGAGCATAAGGAGACAGCTTATCTGCAGTTCCCAAGAATTCAATATGACCAACATTACACTAAACTGCAGACGAAATTATGCCAAAAAGCAGTACTGCCACTGTACGTAATAAAAGCATTATTTCTAACCTCAAATATCACAGGATTAAAGTAACATGCTTTCAAGCGATAATAATGCTTGAACCACACAACACATGATGAACCTTTGGCAAATCTTGTTCTGCAGTAACACTTTTGGATAAAATCACTTCCGAACACTAAATATCATAATATATTATTTATTTATGCCAACTAACTTACTGCTGGTGTTTTTAAACACACAAGCTGTGTTTGGGCAATGCTAAAGAGGTGGAATCAGGACTAAAAAATTCAATGCCATAGCCGGGATTTGAGCTACAGATCTTCCATTTATCGAGTGGCTGCTCTAACCACTAAGCTACTATGGCCAACTTGCCAGTATTATATTAAATTCCCCAATCGATTCGTACTTTCCTGGTAGACCACAAGGGGACCTCACATCAGTGGTAAATATCTCAAGGGCGACTAACAATTCTAAGTACTTTACGTCCTGGGTTTAAGTAACCTGTAGATGGTAATTATTTATTTATGCCAACAAACTTAATGCTGGTGTTTTTAAACACACAAGTCGTGTGTGGGCAGTGTTTAAGAGGTGGAATTAGGACTGAAAAATTCAGTACCATAGCCGGGATTTGAACCATGGCTGTTCTGCTTATCAAGCTGCTGCTCTAACCACTAAGCTACTATGGCCAACTTGCCAGTATGACATTAAATTCCCCAACCGATTTTGGCTATGGCATTGAATTTTTCAATCCTGATTCCAGCTCTTATTGTAATGCACTACTGTATTTTAACACAAAAATAGCAAGTCACTATAACTGCATGTACTGCACTAAAACAATTCCAGACAAAATCACCCAAACACAAGCAAAACAATAGTGTCTACAGATTAATTAAAATAATACGGTGTCTAAATAGAATCTTGTTTTAAAATCTATCGGTAGACTTCTCTACTGTGGGTTCAAAAACAAGGGTTTCTGTGGCAACACAACGGATACAATAACACCAGCTATGGCCGTAGCTTTACTGTGGTAATATTTCGAACAATTGACGGTACTAATGCAACCTTACAGATGGAATATCACCAAATATAACCAGACCGTGCCATAATGGCAGGAAAATGTCACAGTTGTTTTTTTGGGGTATCCCAATGAGCTGTGCCCTCTATAGAGTACACCACTGAGGGGGGGGGGGGGGGTGCATGGTCAATGCCCCAATCCCTTGAAAATATCTTTTTTATTTAGATAATGTATAAATATGTGATTAATTGCTAAAACAGTGAGTAGTTGACATATGCAGTGAAACTTGGATAATTCAAAGTTTTTAATTCAAATTATTCCTTAATTCTTATGTTTGTCCCATTGAATTTGCTATGTAAACAGTGCATAAGTATCTGAGCATAGTTTTAATCCCAAAAAATCTCAGAGTAATGCCAAGTATCGAATGTGGCAGGGTGGGAGGGGAAGCTATTATGGCAGTGGGCAAACTTGTAATTCTAAAATTGAAATGTACAGTTAGTGTTTTTTTCTGCTTTTGAGAATTATACTTCTCAGTAGCGGCATAGCCTGACAATGAGACTTGTGTATGTAACTCAACAAATATTGTAAAATTCGTTAGAATATGACCCAACCTAAACAGAATTGTCCTTCAGAGTTTTCATATGTTACTGTTGTCTGAAAGAAATGTTTGATAATACTGAGTGCATGATTCAAAAGAGAATCTGCTTATCTGTCAGAACTTACCACACAGTAAACCTCTCTCCAATAATTCTGTCAACATTTATGTAACAAATGGTACAGAGTTGTTCTTCATTATTCCTGTCAGGATTATTTATTTATGCCAACAAACTTACTGTTGGTGTTTTTAAACACACAAGCCGTGTGTGGGCAATGTTTGAAAGGTAGAACTGGAACTTAAAAATTCAATGTCCCAGCTGTGACATTGAATTTTTAAGTTCCAGTTTCCGGCGGCGCCATGGCCGAGCGGTTAGCACGCTCGCCTACCACCTAGGCGGCCTGGGTTCGACCCCAGAGATCCGCATGTGGTATTCGTGGTGGACGAAGCGGCATCAGGGTGGGTTTTCTCCAGGTGCTCCGGTTTCCCCCACCATCTCATTCCACCGGTGCTCCATCTTCATTCCATGTATCATCAGTGTTACCGCCTGCGGTGCCATAGTAGTAAAAGCGGGCATTAAACACTACAACAACAAGTTCCAGTTCTACCTTTCAAATCATTCCTGTCAGGAGTTTCATGTAATATTAATTAAACAAAGGCATCAGAAATTTCTTTCTTAATTTCACATGTCATGACGGCACTCTCACTTGAAATTGCTCTAAATATTAGGTGAAGTTGCACGAACAACAGTCGAATTTTCCAAACAGTCTTTCAGATCTTCGTGACACTCCCCCACTCCTGAAGCATAGATGTGCAATAGCAGACACCTACCCACTTGTATAAGAGGAGGTAGGGAGCAGTGTATCGCTCACTTCACTGTGATAACTGCAATAATTGTTTATAATGCGTAAACATACACCGCTTGTGTATGTGACTGACTGAGTTCTGACATCACTTGCTTGTTCCCCACCACTCCAGTCACTTCTCCTTAATTTCTCCTCTCTTGTGCATGTGGAATGTCACCACAATCTGGATAAAGTGCAGAAGCATGTCATATATTGTTAAGTCATTTAAATATTTAATATAACTGCCTCTGTTTGAAGAGTCTTCATTCTCCTCGCAACCATTTAAAGTAACCGTTTGTTTTCCTAGAAAACTTACAGCTCCTACAAAATGAGAAAGTAAAGCTCTGTTCTTTTCCATTTCATTGTTATGCTGCTGAACTGAAAGCTTATACTGATTATTCAATGAAAAGTGAATTCTTGGATTTATCCCGAACATTTTAATTGTTTTTCGCATGTTATGTGATTACAAGAGTAGTTGTGTTTTTGACTGGCTTATAAATGTTATTTAGGTATTCACAACTGTTGGAACTCCAGATGCACTTTTCTTTTGAAAAAAAGAAAACAAGATCTACAAAGCATTTGTTTTAAGTATTATGACACAGCCAGGATTAACTTTCATAAACTTTAATGCTGAAATGCCTTACACATTTTTTTAATTTAATTTAAAAGATGAATCAATAACACTAAACAACACATGCATTTATAGTTTTCCGGATCACATTTTGGAGGCTAACTTTCCTCCATTATCAACTGGACAATGACTGGGTTTCCATTGTGCGGATGGCAGTGCTTCATTTTTTAATGTTTGTAATAACACTGAGTCAAAGATCTGCTTTAATTAGATAGTACCTTTTAGGGAAATTTTAATGTTTGGAAGCTTCTTACGTTGAGTATGTTGATCACACAACAGTTCATTTCTATTTTCATTGCTACAATGGTACTGAAACAAAAGTTTTGTTTGCTAGTGCAGTTCTGATTCATCATGATGTCATGGATGTGCACTGCCTGTGTGCATACCTTCATCCCAAAATCTGCGCAAATCTTAACCTACATTTGCTTTAACACTTTCTAAGGTCGCGGGAAGTATGCTTCCCACTTGTGTTATGTTAGAAGGGCTGCAGGAAGCCTTCTGACACACTTCTAGTATGTGCTGACTTCTAGTGGAAACTTCAACAAAGTCAAGAAAAAATTTAAAGTATCCTAATATTGCTTCTATTTGACAATTGGTTTGAGGATGATTGCAGGGTATGTAATACATCTCTCACATCCATTGATGCTATGCCCTTGCTTCTCTACATGACTGCGTACTGTTCTCTACTCACAAGAACATCTCTGAGAGGAATTAGTACAATTCAGCAACTACAGCAATAGCAGAGCATGAATACTACTCAGATTCCGATATATCAAGGTTTATGCATCTCTTAGGAAACTTGTACCTCTAGACATGATGTACTCACAGCGAACCTATGTTAGAATGATTCATGATAATATTAAAACTGTCTTTGTGTACTGTATCATATTTTTTCATATTACCATATGGCACAGTCTGCTGGCTTCAGCATGCATGTTATTTAAAATGCCTTTACTTCTTTTTAATTTGAATTCTTGTATAATTAGAATATTTTCTTAAACCATTCATATTTGAATACAAGTTTCACTGAATAGTACAAAATGTAAATTATGTATATGATAATTAATTTGGAAATGAATAGCCCTTTCTTTAGTTTTATACATACATTCATAATAATTTTAGTTTCAGATTCTGCTAGCAGTAGTGATGACGACAGTTCAGTTTTGGTTGATATGTTCATATGTGATGATGATGACAAGGATGTTGAAACATCAGAGCCTGAAGCTTCAAGTAATTCATCAGGTAGGTCCACAGCAAGGAAAAGAAGAAATGAAAATTGAAGAAGTTGTGATTTAGTTTCTAAGAAGACAATTGCTGCAAGTGGCTGCAGAACAGCATGAAATGCACTTAAAATAAAATTGAAGCATTTTAAGAATTATAATGCTACTCTCTACGAGATAACGCAGAGTATGTACATAAGCTAGGTTGAAGGGCTCTGGTTATCTGCAAAGCTTTTGATGAAAAGATGAATTCTAGGCAAATGTAATGACTAACGAGTCATGTGAGTTCATGATTATTCTCATTTTGCTTATTCTGTTCATTGTTCTAAAACACCATGGCTTTTTTGGGAGGAAGTCTTAAGAAGGCTGAAAACCATTCATAAATTATTTTTGACGAAAACATTGCTTAAAGCTCTCAGTATTCAAATATAGTACAAACATAACTTTTAGGCTGTTGAAAAGCAGCAATGGTGAATGCAGGAAAACAAGAGATGTTATAGATTGTTAAATGTGTGTAAAGAATGTTAATAAATAAGTACAAGCAAGGAATAGAGAGAGATAAGAAAAAGGAAATCTAAATTGTTGCAGCTTTGCTTCAATCAGATACACACAAAAAAAAATGGGAGATTTATGGTATTGTTTTCTAATGCCAGGCATTTGACATTAAAGTCATTAGTCTTCTTGCACTCTAATATTTTTCATAGATATTTTCATGGTCAGCCAAAGAAGTACAAATTTTGAGATGGTCCAAATCCATTTTTTGATTTAGTTTGCATAGTGGGCAAATCGGAGACTGGTATATTCCAATTCTGTGTAGATGTTTGGCCAAACAGTCATGATCTGTTAACAATCTAAATGCAACTATAGACAATTTGCTAGAAGGTCACTGTGGATTTTGAAGCAAACTGTTGAACATGAAATCTTATATCTTTAGAGAAAACAGAGTGAAGTTAAATAAGAAAATAATTAAGCTACTAACAGTGAAGTAGCAAAAATCTAAAGTAAAAAGATTAGAAACTAAAAGCTTCACTTATCTTAGTAATATTGCAAGTTCTTTGGTGCTAACAAGTTTCGAGTTGACTCCAACTTATTCTCAAATGAGAATGTTTTGAGAATGAGTTGGAGTCAACTCGAAAATTGTTAGCACCAAAGAATTTGCAATATTACTAAGATAAGTGAAGCTTTTAGTTTCCAATTTGTTTTAACTTTAGAGTGAAGTTATTTTCAGCTATGTGTAATATTTGGAGTTTCTAGTATTGTAACTTAACTTTTTTATCAGAACCTACAGAAATAAGTTTTGGAAAATGTTATCTCCATCCTTAGCGTTGATTCACTGCCATGCTTCTTCCTGTGACTTATTGATGGTGTTTTGGCCTGATGTACTGTGCATATGGAACATCAAGGTTTAACAAATTATTTTTATTTTTGTGTATCAATAATGTTTCCCAGGCAGAGAATTCTGGTGGTTTTCTATGGACCGTTATAATTTAGGTTTTTCTTTCATCTGCAGACCAGAACTGCTCTACAACTGCAGATTTTTCCCTTTGTGTATATTTTACATTTCTCATGTGTTCTTTAAATCTTGCATTAATGTTCCTCTTTATCTTCCTTACATATACTTTTTTGCAATCTGACACAGGTATTATACATTAAAATGTCTCATGGAAAAGATTAATACTGTTATTCTATGAATTGGATTGTTTAGCAAAGATATATGTAAATATCTTTTATAATCTTCCTTTCATAGAAGTTTGAAGATATTATTGTTATAATCAATTTAATTTAAATGGTGAGTCAATTAATAACACTAAACAACACATTTATAATTTTCCAGAACGCGTTTCAGAGGTTAACTTTCCTCCATTATCAACCGGACAATAACGGATTTTCCATGGTGCGCATGGTGATGCTTCTTCTGATGTTTCTTCTGGTAACGGTTCAAGGAAATTGCTGAAAATATCTTTCTGGGGAATGTTGAAATTAAATACTTGGTTTCTATTTTTTAAAATGACTTGTTCCCATGTGGACAGCCAATGATACACCCTATGCACGAGTTTCTGGGTTCCCGTACCTCCAGCAATCCATTGTGACATAATAAACAAAAAAATTGAATGAAGTTACTGGTATCTTCTTTTTTGGAAGTTTGAAAACAGTGTTGTAATAATCAATTAAACCAAAACGGTGAGTTGATTAATAACACTTTAGATGTTTCGTAGGCTGACTTTCCTCCATTATCAACCAGACATTGACTGGTTCTTCCTGGTGTGTATGGTGGTGTCTCCTCTGGTGGTGGTTCAAGGAACTTGCTGAAGATATCCTCAGGGGTGTTGAAATTGAATACTCTGTTTCTATTTTTCAATATGAAGATTTGTTCCCACATGGACAGCTCTTGTTTTTCCATTATGAGTTTGAGGAGTTTTGGTTTTGGCTTTCTGAGTTTTTGCTTCCATCCCTCACTTGTTCACATGTTCTTCCTTGTTAAACAGTACTGGGCAACACTTTCCTCTCTTTTCTTTGGTTTCCTATATATTAATACATTTTTACTGATGCCCACTTTTGCAAAATATCATCTTTCCAAATACATACATGTCTTTTCTGTTGACCCTTCTTCCATCTAACTCTATCCACATACATAATGCCTGTATCCCTATCCAGCCATTCCACATTCGTCATACACCATATCTTGTTTACTTGGTTTATTTCCACTTATCTTTGAAATTGCCCCTTTGCTGTTCACCTTCAAGGCCACTCACTGTTTCTTCATCGTTTGCTATCTTCTGCTTTTTCCCCACCATCTTCAGTCTTTGATGAATTACCATGTCTTCCCCTCCTTTTCTCCTCTCTGTACACCAATTATGACTTCTTGCTTCTGTCTCTTCTCTGTTATTCTGTCAATGCTACTTTCCCCTCTTTTTCTCTCTCATGACAGTCCTTGAGGTAAAGTCATGTCTTTTCCATCTCAGCATTTCTTTAAAGTCTGATATGACTGACTTATTAATTTTCTGTGTTGCCTGACTTGTCCCTCCTTGAATTGAAATTATGGTGTCTGTTTATTCATTTCCTCTGCAATTTGTCCATAATTTTAAATATTGGATGTATGTCTGTTACCCTCAATTTTTGCTCGTCTTCTCTGATCTATTAATTCCTTCATTTGCTGCCTTGGTCATTTGATAGGTCTTATTAATAAAGATATTTGTTCCTTTCAGTTTGTCTTTTGTATGTTATAAGTATATACAGGATGTCCCAAAATTAAACCGACAAACTTTGGGAGCTGATAGATAACATTATTTTAAACACTTTTTGTTGTTGGCTAATGCTGGATTTTGACAATGAAGGCATTAATCCTCTTGCTCTCCAATATTTTTCACTGATGGATGGTGCGCTAAAAGTGACCGGGCATATTTGAAGGTGGTGTTGGTCCATTTCCTCTTGCAGATCACATAGAGGACAGAGTGGTGAAGAATATATCCCAATTCTGTTAAAATGTTTTGCCAATCATGTCCGGCAATCAACCTGAAGGTTGCAACTGCTGTTTTTCGAGGATACTCAGAAATTACTATTTGAATGAAACACTTTTTATAAAGGAAAGTTTTTTGCTGTGGTGCTTCCTTTAAGCGCTAGATGAGTTAATGTCTTAGATTACTGCCTCCCACCCAGTTTAAGTATTTATGGTAAAATCAACAATACAAATTAGTATTATATTTATCTTAGTAAGGCAAACAATCTTAATCCAAGAAACAAACACAGAACACAGAAACTAAACACAAACATCTTATTGTTTACAGTTAATCGCAGCTTTACTATTCAAAATTAGACAGACAAGCTTTTAAACCAGACAAATGGCTGGTGTCTTTGCGAGAGTACAGCAGAATATGGCATGCTGATGCATTCTTTGTGCTAATCGCAATGGGCATACATTCCAGCATTTACTTTGAATAGAAAATAGGTATCTCAGCCTCACCAATATGTGTCCTGTGTAACGATCCAGCAGAAATGAATGAAGACCACTTGAAGACCTGTGAAGCATTAAGATCAGAAGAAACTACAGTTCAAAAGCATTGGAAAGCACGAATGCTAATGGCTTCATTGCCAGTGCAAGGCACTAGAAAACAACAACTTTGAATAGAAAAGCTGTGATTAGCTGTAAACAATGAGATGTTTGAGTTTTGTGTGTTCTGTGTTTGTTTCTTGGATTAATATTGTGCCTTCTTCTTCTTCTTCTTCTTCTTCTTCTTCTTCTTCTTCTTCTTCTTCTTCTTCTTCTTCTTCTTCTTCTTCTTCTTCTTCCTCTTCCTCTTCCTCTTCCTCTTCCTCCAATGGCACTACAGCCCAAAGCGGGCCTGGGCCTTCTTCATCCAAGACCTCCAATCATCTCTATACAGAGCTATCTATTGCCAATAATTGTGTGCCTGCTAAGATAAATGCAATATTAATTTGAAATTGTTGATTTCGCCATAAATACTTAAACTGGAAGGGAGGCAGTCATTTATGACATTAACTCGCCTAGCGCTTTAACGGAGCACTGCAGCAAGAAACAAAAGGTGTTTAAAATAATGTTATCTATCAGCTCCCAAAGTTGTCAGTCTAATTTTGGGACACACTATATACTTGTAAATTTTGCTAGAATGTTTCTTCTTACATTTCTTCCAAATCTAAATGCTTCACTTGTTTTGTTTTTTCTTATTTGTAGCCTCTTCTCCAGAACTTCCTTTACCACTTGTCTTGGATCTATTCCTGTCCTTTCTTCTATTTCCACCTTACGAAATTATATTTTGTAATTCTGTCTGCTATTTTTCTATTTTTAGTTTAATATTTTCTAATTCTTCCTTTATCATCTCTATATTTTTAAGTGTTTCCTCTTCTTCATCGATAGTTCTTTTATTTCCCCCTGTCCTCTCTTCCATTGTAGTATTTTTCCTATTTCCCCCAGCTCAGCTATTGCTTCATCTATACTATCTTTGCCTGCCATGTCGTTTGCTTACTTTTCTATATATTTATTTAGCATGGAATTTAAATGTCAAATTTTCATCTAAGATTACACCTAGAACTGTTGTACTTTCCAATTGTACTTTGTTCTTCATTTTCACTTTTAAAAGTTCATTTTTTGACCTATTATTTTGGTGTTTAGACATGGCTCCTTTTATTTTTTGTGGATTTACTTTTAAATTGTCGAATTTTAAGTAATTATGAATATCTTGTATTTCCATAATTATTAAATTATTCAGGCTATGTCTTTATTAGTGCATATGATTGAGGTATTGTCTGTATTTTACATTATTTTGTAATATGAGGATTTTGGCAGATCCTGTGTGAGAGACAGAAGAGGCCCAAGTAGAGAACACTATGGTACTTCAAAATTTTGTTAATTCATATCTTAATTTTGTGGATTTTATTGTATTCCTACAATGATAATGGATTTCCATGCTTTATTCCCTATTAACTAGGAATTGTTCTAGAATTTTAGAAACAAAACAATAAGAAGTATATTATGTAAACAACGCTAAACAAAGAATTTGCATCACACCAAGTGCCATACAATCTTAGTTTTTGAAATATGTCGTAAACAGAATTTTATTATTACCAAATATTGAATCCAGTGCTGTGCAGGTGAACATAGAGATATAATTGTGAAAGTAAATGCATCACACTTTGAATTACTTGAATAACTTGGAAGCTTTGGATGATCTTTGTTAGAAAGATACTTAAGCATATTCTGTTTAAAATAAGTATGTCCATAGTTTGTTAAGATGACATGTATGTGATGCATAAACTGACACTTGATGTTACTTATCTAATGCATAAACTGAACACTGTATGCACCTGCGCATCCATATAGGATGAAAAAGTCTTACAGTCAAACACAAAATTCAGTATTCATCTGAGTAAATTTTTTTTTTTTAAATTCCCAATTTATGTGTGCCCTTCCTGAAATTTTGCTCATGTGTAACTAAAAAAGAGTACTATGAGCTCGTTTAAAATTTAAAAAATAAGCATGAAATGGATAACAAATTCCACTTTAAAGATGCTTTATATAAAAATGTGCATTTAATATTATCTTAAAACAAACTTTGTAGTAAGTACAAGGGGATGTCAAAAAATAACCAGAATTATTTTTTTTTCTAGAAAATACTGCACTTTTTTTTTTTCCTCTTCCAATTTCATTACGGACCTTCAAAGTGATCTCCCTCGCACACAATCCAATGTTCAAAACACTCCTTGAAGCCCATTTTTGATAGCCTATACATTTTGATACACCCAAAATGTTATTGTTTAGCTCTCAATCACTCTGAAAATAACAATCCCGAAGCTCTTTTTCACTGCAGGAAATAGGTGAAAGTCACATGGTGCTAGTTCTGATGAATAAGGTGGTGTGGCATCACCTCAATGCCTAATTCCATAATTGTTTCTTGGGTATTGATGGTGCAATCACACACCATCACATGGTGAGCCTTCTATTTGTCACTGATAGCACAAGGTAACGTTTCTGTACTCTAGAACATTTTGTACAATGTCTTCAGCTGATCCCCAGAATATATTCATAATCTCTGCAATCTTTGTTAACGATAAAGGGCAGTCTTCTTGTACCATGACATCAATTGTGTTTACATTGGTTTCAGTCTTTGAAGTTAAGGACCTTCCGGGGCATGGAGCATCCGCAGGATCATTTTTATCCTCCCAAAATTGTTTGTGCCTCTCAAAAACTTGTGATTTCCCCAAGGTGGCTCTTTGTAGGCTTGGTGCAAGATTTCCAATGTCTGTGATGGAGTTTTGTCAAAAAAAAAAAAATGCAAAATTTAATTGATGTGTGCTGCTGCAACTTGAGATCCATGTTGGGTACAATAAACATGACTTTCCCTGCTTCCCTCCAACTGTGTACCGCCAGGATAATTATGCGTATGATATTATGTCTCTTAAAGTCACACCTCTCCAGTACTCCAACACCAATCTTAAGTGCAGGTGCATTAAAATGCAAAAAATAATTCCAGTTATTTTTTGACACCCCTTCGGCAGATATATATCCATTTGTATAAATCAGTGCACTTGCAAATATGTACATTTTAATTTTGAACAACTGCAAACGTAATTACATTTTAAAAATATAAAAGCATACTTATATAATATTTTCAAACATTTGGAAGAGTAAAAGGCTTAATAAAAATTGCACACTTGAATGGCTAAACTTTCTTTGAAGTTATGAGTGGGTTGGGGACACTTAGTTTTACTTCGGTTTTTGCTCAGAACATGTTTCGATGATGTTTATCTCCATTGTAAGTTGTATACCCATTGGCATCTGTAAAGGGTTCCCCTAATTCACTGTTGGTTGTACTGCCACCTAGCTGTCTAATACACAAGTTCATCCATCATTTAATGGCAATATTTCAAAATTACTTACTCTGTGTACAGTGTTGGTGGTGTGGATTAATTTTTTTTTTCCCATGTTATGAGTTCTGCTGTGTCTTGGCTGTTTTTAGAGCTTTATTTCTTGTTAAATGTTGTGCTATTTGACTAGATATGGTGAGCTACTCCAGACCTGTCTAATGTCTAAGAAATTTAAAACTTAATTATTTGTTTTTTATTGACTTTTAATGCTTTTGTCATTTGAGCCATGAGATTAACCTAATGATTAATAAAATTATTATATAATTATTAATGAATTGTACTGCATCTGGTGATGTAGAATCATTTTTATTTATTTAATGTGAATCCTTTCCTAAACACAAAATAGAAACCATAACTATGTACAGTAAAACTTTGTTTATACATTTTCCATGGGACCAAAGGAAAAATAACAAGTGTGAAAAACACATTAATGAAAGTCAGTAAATAAAAGTTGGAAAAATTATACAGCATATGCGTTATAGTTCAGAAGTGAACAACAAGAAGTAATAATAGGATTGTTCAACTATAATCGGCAATAAGAAACAATACTAACACGAGAAATGCATCCAAATAAAATCAATATGTACGAAGAAAGTTGAGTCACTTTACGAAATAGTCTGTTATCTTGGCTGTTTTTTTGGGTTGCTGCTGCGGTGTGAACAGTATCTTCAAACTGGTACTATTCTGCCATTATTTCCTCTGAAATGTTATGGTGCATCACATAATGTTTGATAGTCCATAAAGCGCTAACAGCATCATTAAAATCCACCGGTTTATGGTACGGCTCTTCAGTAGACAGAGCAGTCCCTAATTTCTTAGCGATTTCTGTGCATAGCATGTTATCACTTTCCTTCACTACATTCAAAATGCATAATTTTTCAGCAGTTGTAATGCACTTCCTTTTGCTTTCACTCAGGTTCACTAATGAGGTTAATGACAGCTGGAACACAGAGCACAAATGACTGAAGCAAGTACGATTTGGTATTTCACAACTTTGCTCAAAAATAGCTGCAAGGTTGCTCTCACTTCCATACTGAGGGATATTTTCCAAGAAATGTAGAGTGCAAGTCAGAAGTTTTGGTTTGGAATCTTTCTTGAGATTTTAAAGAATGAAATGTCATAAAATATAAATGGTGCACTTTGCTCTTGGGGATGTAAGCTATGATCATATAAACAAAAATCATATAAAAAAAAGTCGTATAAATGAAATATTTGTTTTAATGTATTATAGGATTATGTCGTGACTGCAGAAAAAAGCATATAAGTGTAAAAAACTTATAAGTGTGAAACGCATAAAAGAAGGTAATTATTATTTATTTATGCCAACAAACTTACTGTTGGTGTTTTTAAACACACAAGCCGTGTGTGGGCAAAGTTTGAGAGGTAGAACTGGAACTTAAAAATTCAGTGCCACAACTGGGATTTGAACCACTTACCGGGCGGGTGCTCTACCACTGAGCTATTGTGACAAACTGCCAGAATGGCATTAAATTCTCAAACCAGTTCATATTTCTCCTGGTAAACTACAAAGGCAGTCTCACATCAGAGACAAATTACCCAAATGGTGACTTACTATTATAAGTACTTTATGTCCCAGAATTAAATAACCTTCAGATGGTAATTATTTATTTATGCCAACAAACTTACTGTTGGTGTTTTTAAACACACAAGCCGTGTGTGGGCAAAGTTTGAGAGGTAGAACTGGAACTTAAAAATTCAATGCCACAACTGGGATTTGAACCACAGACCTTCCGCTTACCAAGCGGGTGCTCTACCACTGAGCTATTGTGACAAACTGCCAGAATGGCATTAAATTCTCAAACCAGTTCGTATTCCTCCTGGTAAACCACAAAGGCAGTCTCACATCAGAGACAAATTACCCCAATGGTGACTTACTATTGTAAGTACTTTATGTCCCAGGATTAAATAACCTTCAGATGGTAATTATTATTTATTTATGCCAACAAACTTACTGTTGGTGTTTTTAAACACACAAGCCGTGTGTGGGCAAAGTTTGAGAGGTAGAACTGGAACTTAAAAATTCAATGCCACAACTGGGATTTGAACCACAGACCTTCCGCTTACCGGGCGGGTGCTCTACCACTGAGCTATTGTGACAAACTGCCAGAATGGCATTAAATTCTCAAACCAGTTCGTATTTCTCCTGGTAAACCACAACGGCAGTCTCACATCAGAGACAAATTACCCCAATGGTAATTACCATCTGGGTTTATAGTAAACCATCTTGATCATTGCTTAGAAACTTTCCTTGTATGCTAAAGCCTAACAGCATAGCTTTAGATATTTATGAGGCACTTTAAGTATTAATCAAATTGTATGAGGGTCGTTCTGAAAGTAATGCCTCCTATTTTTATTCATGGAAACTACAGGAGATATGTAAACCACAACAGTGCAGTTAAATAGAGCAATATTTCAGCTACAGATTGTCATTTTTCCAGGTAGTCACCACCATTTGTTATGCACTTTTGCCAACGATGAACCAGAACCTGCATGCCACGCTTGTAAAAATCTGAACCAGCTGAGGCTAACCACTTTCTTACAGCTTTGACAACAGCATCCGAGTCTTGAAAATGTTCACCACTTAGTCCATCTTTCAGAGGCCCAAAGAGATGGAAGTCTGAAGGTGCTAAATCTGGACTGTATGGTTGATGTGGCAAGACAATCCAGCCAAACTTTGCAATCAGTTGCATGGTTGCAAAACTGCTGTGGTGCCTGGCATTATGTTGCAGGTGAAAGTTAGTCTTCTTCTCTGACCTTACCCGGGAAATTCGATCTTTCAGCTTAATGTCATCTTGTAGTGTGCTGAATTGATAGTTGCTCCAGGCTTTAGGACATCCAAAAGAACCACACCCTGGCTATCCCAGAAGATTGTACACATCACTTTGTCTGCAGAAGGCTGTGTTTTGAATCTCTTCTTTGTCGGAGAATTTTCATGTCGCCATTCCATGGACTGTCTTTTGGATTCTGGCTCGTAGTGGTGACACCACGTCTCATTTCGGGTGACGATGCTATTCAGAAAATTGTCACCTTCAGCTTCATATTGGTCCAGAAGATCCTGACAAATTTCCATTCAATGATTTTTATTGTTCTTCAGTAAGCATCCGCAGGACCCATCTTGCACAGACTTTGTGATAACCAAGATGTTACAACATTGTTTCCAAGGCATTACAGCCGACATTCAGGTTTGTACACAATTCTTTAGTCATCTGCCGATCAGCACGGATGAGTTGATCAAGACCTCTTCATTGTGAGGGGTGACAGCTGTGCAGGGCCGACCAGGTCGTGGGTTGTCATGCACACCCTTTTCACCACCTCTAAAATTCTGTACCCATTGCCTCACATTGCTCACATCTATTGTTTCGCAACCATACACCTTTAGCAAGTGTCGATGGATTTCAATTGGTGCAATTTCTTCTGCAGTGAGAAATTCAATCACACATCTCTGTTTTATACGCATGTCTATATCAGACTCCAATTATAGAATGTTGGAAAATCCTTACCCTCTAACAGCACTTCAAAATCATCTAGTCTTCCAATGGATATCAGCTCACTGTGGACTGAGTGGTAATGAGAAAGCTGATTTTCTTGCAAGAAAGGGTACCAGTGGTGTACAAAAATATATAGTTAATCTACCATTTTATGCAGCTAAAAGATTAGTCAACTCTGAATTCAAAAAAATTATTGCAAAATATTACTATGAAAAATCAAAGAATAAAAGATGGGAGCTACCAAACATTCAAACAGTAATTCCTGAGTATCCTCGAAAAACAGCAGTTGCAACCTTCAGGTTGATTACAGGACATGATTGTCTGGTAAAATATTTAAACAGAATTGGGATATATTCTTCACCACTCTATCCTCTATGTGATCTGCAAGAGGAAATGGATCGAGACCACCCTTAGTGCCCCATCCATCAGTGAAAAATATTGGAGAGCAAGAGGATTTATGACTTCATTGTCAGAAATCCAGCATTAGCTAACAACAACGTATCAGACTCCATTTTGGAACACTCCTCTGCTGGCACCAACTACCACAGAACAACGGAACCACCTGCAAATGAAATAGTAAGGTTCAAGCATTACCACTACACTAACGACATCTGGCTAAGACAGCCGAAGTTAACACAAAAAAATAGGAGGCATTTGTCTCAGAACGACGCTCATACTAGATGATGTGCGTTTGATCAAATATACCTGCCATATTTGAGATGTAGAACTGGAACTTACAAATAAATAATAAATACCTGCCATAGTTCATGTCAAAATAGCAATATGAATTTAATGTCAGATATTTTTCACCACATAAGCACTTTGGAATTTTCCAGAAATTTGTCACTAACCACGGTGTAATTACATGTGCACATGATAACTGTATTACATTAATATCATAAGGGTGGCACAACAGCATCCATTTTAGGAATACATCAGTCTCAGATTGCTTAAGCACTCACATCTCTAACATTACTTATCTAATTATACTGTTCCACCATTTTGTTTTTCACTGATTTTCACATTGGAGTTATTTAATAATAAGTAGAAAATGAAGCTGTAACACTGAACGAAATACACCAGAATACATGAGTTGCTCACATTGTAATTGAGACTTTCACTAATCTTTTACTTTCTTTACTACGTATGACAAGTAGAGGAAGTATCAATTCCACTCAAAATTTTGATACAGAGTTCTTCTTCTATTCAAGAAGTAAGCATATTCTTAAAAATAATTACCAGTAAGATCTTCCCTAATTAAGTGATAATAAATACACAAAGAAGATAAAGAAAAGGAAGTCTGATAAACATTTATTATGCTTCTGATACCCAACAACTGAGAAAATATATGTCAGCACTCTTATCACATAGCTAAAATTAAAAAAAAAAATTACATGTGGCTTAATCAAAATGGTATTACAAGATACTGGAAGTGAAGCTTTGTTCAAAAAATCAAAAATGTTTTTTTACATTAAAATATACCTGGAACTCCTGTGCATCCTATATGAAAGCCTGTCTTTCTCAAAACTATATTTCTGCATATTCCAAATGTAGCTCGGGCATGAAGTTTGCTTCAAATTCAATGAAAATTTCCAAAAGTATTCAGAAATAGCAGCTAAACAATTCTATGGTTCAATATTGATGTTATCATTAACATGAATTCCAAAAACATTTTTTTTGTGTAAAAAGTCAATAATTTTTAAGATTATGTTTTCTTCGTTATTAAAAAAATATGTACAGCATAATCAGCAAACATGTTTGAAATATCTCTTCATACAATTGTTACCCATGTTTTAGAGTACCAGTTCTGCCAATATAAACTAATTTTGAGCAGTCAGTATCCATGTATCACATTTTGATAATGTGCCTTAATAGCATAATTAAATTCATAAAATAATTTATACATCATAAATGAATTATCCAATTTTTATGAAATTTGGTGTGCATCATAATTCTCGTATAACTATAAACACTGCATAAAATTTCAAAAAAATCTATAAAGAAATGGGGAACTTTCAGAATTCACTCCCATTGTCCCTTAAAACCATTTTTAGAAAGTAAAAAAACAATGAAAATTTTCCATGTAAAGAGTAGTATGAGGTGGAGAGATTTTTGTGAAAATCTTTATTGCATTCTTGCAACATACTGAACTTTGAACTTCAATACCAAGTTTGGTAACTGTTATTTTATGCCAACCAACTTATTGATGGTTTTAAACACACAAGCTGTGTGTGCGCAATGTTGAGAGCTAGAATCAGGACTGAAAAATTCAGTGCCATAGTAGGAATTTGTACCATGGATCTTCTGCTTCATGCATGGCTGCTCTGAGCTACCATGGCAACTTGCCAGTATAACATTAAATTTCCCAACAGATTCGTATTTTTCCCAGTAGACCACAAGGGAATCTCACATCTGAGATAAGTGCCACAAGGGCAACTTGCAATCATATGTACTTTATGTCCTAGGTTTTATTAAATAACCATGTTTGGTATTAAACAGGCTTTTCATGTTTGTTTAACGCTGTTCTCTCCCCCATATACATACACACGTGCACATATCTTTTTCTAAAAATTCTTTTTTTTAATTCAGGGGATCTCAAATCATGTATTTTTTGTTAAGTCTATTTATCAAATTTATGAGTGGATTACAATACTTCCTCTTGTCTATACTTAAGCCTTATAGGTAGGTAGTAGAGAATCAAACATTTATCATCCTTGGGCAAATAATTTTAAACAACATGGTATAACAGTTCCTCAAAATAACACAAATAACATTTTTTAGGAATTCCTAAAAAAAAATATTAAATTTCAGAAAATAAAAGCCCTAACATGCATTTATCAGTTGTAATTAGAATAGAAACCAGAATGAAAGTACGTTTTAGAAATATTAAGTATAAGCAGATTTATTAATCAGTGGTGATATATTGTGTTTGATCATTTTATCATGAAATAAACCTTGGAAATCAATTATTAAAGCAACTAAGTGGCACTATAAGAATCAACAAGAATGGTTTGAGAGAATTGTGTAGAAGCATAGAAATTTTGTAATGAATTTTGAAATACCTTCAGTTTTTTTTAATAAAAAGTTGACCCTAACTCCAGTAGATAGCAATAGTTGTTGTTGTTGTTGTTGTTAGCTAATGCTGGATTTCTGACAATGAAGTCATTAATCCTCTTGCTCTCCAATATTTTTCACAATGATATTGAAGAGAGCAATAGCAGTAATAGTAACCGTTTTTTAGAGAGCACCATATTTTTATGTTTTGGCGGTCACATCGCTCTCTCACAACCCCCAGAATGTCTGAAGGACCACATCTGTCGTTGGTTTACGGGTCTCACCGACCTGACCGGGAGAATTATCAAAATAAATTCACCGACCATATCCTGTGATTACCAATCAGAGGACGTATTACATGCCATGACAGGTCAGCATGTTGGGGTTAAGATTTTATAGAGAAATTAGAGAAATGGAGAGGTTGGAAAAATAAAGACTCCCTAGCCCTCGGGAACCCTAATAGCATCAGGGTCAGAAGAGAACAAGAGATGACCAAGGTAAGGTCAGATAGAAAAGTTACAGTAAAGTTAAAGAACAATTTGTCACCTAGCCACTGTAACCTTAACAGCATAACTTCAACCAAGTATAAATAGATGGAAGATATAATTAATGGATTACTTATGAATTTTATTGATAAAACATAATTAAAGCTTCAGTTACAAATGTATGTAAAAAAGTTTTATATTCTCGTGGTAGCAGTTTGTGTTACTATGAACTTTTATGGGTAAATTAGGTTATACTATGCATTAAAAGTTGATCAGATCAGCTAGAAAACTGGTGCAGCTCTCAGTAGAGGAATACTGTGATTTTGAGATGAACTTTGATGTGTGCCCTAACAGTAGTGTATGGAGCTTTCATATGAACTGTTAGTGGGCAACAAACACAGATCTAAGAAATGTTCATAGTGGTAAAACCTAGGGAGGCCTGATTGACTTGGAGTAATGACAGTTGAAATCTTGCAATCTCATTCTTTTGTTATTATGTTGTGCAATAAAATGTTTGTATGGAGCAACTGACATGAAAGGAGGAGCAGAAGAACATGAAAATGAAGTGTTCAATTTAAGAACAACATCGTAAGTAGCCATTGGGGTATGTTGTCTCAAAATAAATTTGAGATCTCTTTGCAGTTTATTGGCAGGAGGAAAGTGCAGATGGTTGGGATATTTAATGTCATGCTGGAATGCTGCCATGCTAGCTCAGTTGGTTGGAGCAGCTGGACGGAAACCAGAAGATCTGTGGTTCGAATTTCAGTTATGGGATTAAATTTTTCAGTCTTTCTGTTTTTCTAAGCATGTCCTATGCACAGAATAATTATTATCATTGATTGATCTAAGAGTTGGTTAAGTTATGAAGCTCAGGACTTAAAGTACTTATGAATGACATTGTAAGTTGCCATTGGAATATGTTATTTCAAAACTGTGATAAAATATTGTTACCCAACACTTAAGAATGTTTCTGGGAAGCAAGGTAATTACTGCCACATTTACACATAAATGCTGGTCTAAGCAGGAGGTTTAGCACAATAATTCATGTTCTAAATGCTACATATGACAGTTTAACATTTTTAAACATGGCAACACTATTATTAATTGGAACATTATTGTATTATGTTACCAGAAAGATTGTCCTTGGAGGGTATATAATCTAAACATGCTTACATACAAATGTGCGTAATTGTGCTGACACTATATATTCTGGTGCTCTGTTCTACAAAATAATTGTAATGTAAATCTTCGGACATCCAACATCATACACTATCTCTGCCGTTCTGTGAATTGTGGCAATGCAAGTCGCTCTGGGTGGCTCAGTTGGTTAGATGCTGGCCTACTGATCCCAAGGTCGTGGGTTCAAATCCAGCGGAGACCAATGGTTTTTAAGTGTGCTTAAAAACAACAGCTCCATGTCAGTAGATTTAGTGGCATGTAAAAGAACTCCTGTGGGACAAAATTCCGGTACACCGACGATGTTTATGTCCTATTGTACGGCCAGTGGATCTTCGGCTCTGACATTTCTCAAGGCCTTGTGACGTGGTGTTGCCAGTTCTTAGCGGGAATTTCAAACAGGGTATTTGAAACATTTCATACATCTGCAGATTGCATCGCTACTTTGTAAATTTACATGGAGAGTATACATATAAATAGTCACAGAATAGTAGAATATGGAGACAATTGTTATACCGTTTACCTACCGGAAAAAACCTGCACAAACACCAAAGCAATTGAAACCACATGGTCATTATAAAATGGAGTTGGCAACACAGTGCTACATTTGGGAGCCACGCTTAGTAGTGAGACCGCTAATTGGTGCTAGCAGAAAGTTTTAGCACCCAGTGCGTTACTCCCCTCCAGTATTGCCAATAGTAACAGCAACTGCCCATAACAGATGTAAAGGTAATATTTGAACAGAATAGTGGTGTAACGAAGATATTGTATGAAAATAAAACCGAAACCTGTATTTCAATGTTTTAAACTTAATAAATATCATATACTTTCATTGTTAAGATAATTTTGTGAATCCATTTTCCGAAACTCATTACTATACTTTGGCAACGTTAATCTTCCCCTCCAACTCATCACAGCTGTGAAACGTCAGAGCCGGAGATCCACTGACCGTACAATAGCAATTGACAGCATTGTTAAACAACAAAATATTATTGTGGCAATGCAAATTTGAATTTTAATGCTTCCAATAAGTTTGCTTCAGTCATATTAATAATCTGCTGAACATAGTACAAAATTACTGCTTCTCTCCATTAATTAAGACTGTCCCATGAGGCAGTTTCAATGGATGCTATCACTGTTTAAGAACAAGTTTATTAGTATAATTGGTCACCAATTAGCTCTGAAGAATTGGTGTGGAGAGTGATAGTCTCTGTAAGCATGAATAAAAAAATCAAAAATACTTCAATATTTTTAGTTGCCTTTTAGGGTGTAAATCTCTTATTGTTTAGGTAGCTTTAGGAGACTTGGATGCACTCAGTCAAGTGAGAGGGATTCATAGCAAGCAACCATGGTGGCTCATTTGGAAAGAGTGTCAACATAGAAGGTTTAGATCCATAATGCAAATGCATAGTGTGTGCAGCAGTCCTTTATTAGCTCATTCTTTATTAGCAATGAGTTCTTGAAATCTGCAGGGGATGGTGACGAGGAGGCAAATTTTTAAATCAGCAATTCCAGTTTCAGTAAAACATAAATTACTGATACTAAAACTGCTATATCTATAACATTTTCTTTTACACAGCTACATCCTCATGGTGATAGGTAACAAAATGTAATTAGTTATATTTCTCTACAGTATGGAATGCCCAAAATTGAGGAAAGCTGTACCAAATGGAAGATACATAATTTATATTGGCTGGCTAGGGCAAAATTGATGAATCAAAATCCTGCACATTAGGGTCAACAAGAACATATTTCTTAACGGTATTAAATATAGAAAGCTTAATGATGGCCGTGTAAGTTATACTCTTTTAATATTCTATTGAAGTTCAAATATTGTACCACACATTTGTGGATATACCTAAATATATCAATAAACATATAACATAACATTCCATATGAATTATAACACAAATAAATACAGGACATACTCAAACTATTGTCCAACCAGTCTTCTTAGCATTGATGCAGTCCTATGTGGAAAACAATATTAAACCTGAAACTAATTAAGGGTATCCATTCATTGCTGTACAACAAAAGCATTATTAAAGAGTAGTTGAAAAAAGATAAGATATATGATGATTAGGGCTAGGAAGTTCATGCATTTGCATGTTTTTTCATAGGGGTTAAAAATGTATGCTTTTACATTATGTGCACGAATTACGGAATTTTCAGTTATTTGGACATGATTTTATGGTGCATATAACTGCATATTTTCTTGATTTCTGATAAATGCGTATTATTTCAATACTACAGCCCCTATATTGCATATTGCATATTGTGCTCAGCACTACACTTTTTAATATATTTATTAATGATCTACCACAACAAATACAAGAATCAGGCGTGAAGTGTGCACTATTTGCTGATGATTTAGTAATGTGGACTTCAAAACCAAAAAGCAAAAGTACAGAACTAGAAAAAACCATGCAACAATCCTTAAACAACCTACAAAAGTGGACCAAAGAAAATTTAATGACTGTTAATACAACAAAATCAAACTACCAAATCTTTTCACTAAGAAAAAAACCACTAAAAATAAAACTAAATTTTGAGGGTCAACAATTACCAGAAACAAAGGAAGCAAAGTGTTTAGGAGTTCCATTTGATACCAAACTTACATGGACCAAATAAATAGAAAATGTAATACAAAGAGCAGAGAGGCACCTTTTACTGTTAAAACGTCTAACAGGAATGAAGTGGGGATGCTCCAGAGCAACTCTTAACACAACATACAACGTATATATAAAGCCATTATTTACTTACTGCAGCGAAGTTCTTGTAACAGCAAACACAAAAAAAATTCAAATCTTTCAAAACCAAAGTCTGAGATTAATTACAGGTGCTATCAAAACCACACCAATAGCAGCTATGGAAATACTAACCAACCAATACCCCATTGAATATGAAATAGAAAAAGCGGCTCTTATTCAACACGAAAAGTTGATCAGACTCCCATTCAATACATGGCACAAGAGAAATTTTACACATACACTAAAGACTCAGGAGAGCTTTCTTTCCAAAATTCAAGACATCAAGAAGGATGTACACCTTCCTAATTCAAAGGAAAACTTCATATCTAAAGTCAATCCAACACATACATTAGACATCACATATTATTTACACCTGACAGAAGAAGTTAAAAAAAGTGATACTCCAACTAGTGTTCTAAAATTATTGGCATTAGAGACAATCCATACTAGATTTCCAGAACATGAGTGGCTCCATATTTATACTGATGGATCATTGATATCAAACCAAGATGGAGCAGGTGCTGGAGTCACATGTCACCTCTTTTCCTATTACAAATCTTTAAGTTATGGAACTACAAACTTTGATGGAGAAATTGAAGCAATTCGAATGGCCCTACAAAATCTTTTGTACAGAATTTCACATTTTCAGCAAGCAGTTATTCTCTCAGATTCCAGGGCAGCAATTATAGCAATTACTTCCAAGTTGTCACCAAAAAACCAAACTATTATAGAATGTTGGAAGATGCTTAGCCATCTAACAGCACTTCAAAAACACCTAGTCTTCCAATGGATACCGGCTCACTGTGGACTGAGTGGTAATGAGAAAGCTGATTTTCTTGCAAAAAAGGGTTCCAGCGGTGTACAAAAATATATAGTTAATCTACCATTTTATGCAGCTAAAAGATTAGTCAACTCTGAATTCAAAAAAATTGTTGCAAAATATTACTATGAAAAATCAAAGAATAAAAGATGGGAACTACCAAACATTCAAACAGTGATTCCTGAGTATCCTCGAAAAACAGCAGTTGCAACCTTCAGGTTGATTACAGGACATGATTGTCTGGCAAAACATTTAAACAGAATTGGGATATATTCTTCACCACTCTGTCCTCTATGTGATCTGCAAGAGGAAATGGATCGAGACCACCTTCAAATATGCCCGGCCACTTCTAGTGCCCCATCCATCAGTGAAAAATATTGGAGAGCAAGAGGATTAATGACTTCATTATCAGAAATCTAGCATTAGCTAACAACAACATATTGCATATTTTAATGATTTATATGGTTTTTTATTACTTTTTTCTATCTGGATAATATTTTTCATATTGGCAGTACTGCACATGATGATGCAACTCACGAAGATTTCAATATTATTGCCCCTATATTGCATAATTTAATGATTTTTATGCTTTTTTTTTATTTTTTCATCTGTATAATATTTTTCATATTGGTAGCATTTCTGAGACAATGGTTCTTTCGCATTGGTAGATAGATTTGTGTCCAGTACGAAGATAATTTTTGTTAAATCTCCTAAAAGAGTTAAGTTGTTTAGATCAACAGCACCTAATATCTGACTTCTTCCTGCACCAGTGTTAATCGATGGGGAACATGGATAGATGCAGTTTTATATTATGCTGAGCACATAGAAATAGCCGAAGAGGTTGTTAATTCATTGGACTTGAAAGATGCTTCATCAATACAAACTGTGCAAAATATTCTGTCAGGCACTGGGTTAAAAGAGGATCTTGGTTTCATATCTGCCCATTTTTCTTTCTTACCAACAGCCATAACGCCATTGGAAGCTGTAGGATCTCCTTTGCATGAATCACTGTCTTTGAAAAAACAATATGTGGTCTAAGTTCGGTTCCTGGTAGCATAGGACAAAAAGTGAAAGAGAAAGTGAATTATGTAATTTCAAAAAATTCTGGTTATAAACAGATGTGCGGTATTCGAGACATCATCAAAAGAAAACCATGTCTCACCAAGAGACTTGACTCTCTCTGTGAAGCATTTAGCATCATATAAATATGCCCCGATAACATCTTGTGACGTGGAGAGAAGTTTTTCACGTTACAAAAATGTTTTGTGAGACAACAGATGATGCTTTACAGTTGAAAATTTGTGCAAAGTGTTGGTTATGAACTGCAATTTAGCAGTTAATACTAGCAGCGGGACCATTTCTGCTTCAACCTCTAAAGAATAAGGTAACTTTATTTATTATTTATACTAACTTGTCTTGTCTACTGCAAAGGGACTTTAATTATTTTAATTAAATAGCGCATATTTCTTGGCATATTTTCAAGTTTTTAAGAGCATATTTGCATGCATATTTCAGTGTTTTTTAAGGCATGAACTTCCGAGCCCTAATGATGATCATATAACTTAAATAAATTTCTGGACCAGTGCAAAACCTGGCATAGTAAAAAAGGTTTCTGTACTTTCATTCTTCATGAGTAATAATGAATAAAATTTGAAACTCATAATAAAGAGTTCCTTTATTTTTCATGGGTGTAGAAAAATATTGGTTCCCATTTCCTCATTAACTTTACTAAATTGGGATAAAACAGTAATGGAGTTAATTTAACTCCTACCTTATAGCAATGCAATTTAAATAGCAGCACACATCTGGTTATTAATATGCGGAATAAATATTGATCATGTCAGATACCATACAGGTCCACTAACATCTGTGCTTACACTTTCATAGTGGATTGAAATAAGCCATTTTTGAGAAATCAAGACTGAAAAATTCAACACACAGACCATTTTTTAAAAATGCTTATTTTGGATTCAGGAAGTCTCAAAAGATGTATTTCCTGTGAAACCTCAAAAACATACTTTTGGGTGGAATATTTCCTCTATTTACCATAAGTATGTTGTACAGAAGACTGCCCACATATGCCTGCCCCTGTTATGGGGAACCTGGTTCGATCCCCGGTACTGGCATGGGATTTTTCCCCGCTGGGAGCTCTGGTTCAGTGCATTCAGCCACATTAGGTCCCTGAGGGGTCAATTGAGGAGCTACTTGATTGAAAAGTAATAGCCCCTGGTTGAAAAGACTGTATAACCAACCAGGAGGGACCAGGGCACTGACCACATCCGAGCTCCAGTACTGCACGACACTCATGACGCCTATGGTGGGCAGAGGTGGGGACGCAGTGACTGTGCAATAGACCTTGGCCCGGATGGGCTGTTGTGCCACTTTTTTATGTGGTAGAGAAAGTAAAAGGTTGCTAATTAATATATTCACACTGTAACAAAATTCAGAGGAAATTGGAGTCCCAAAATGCTTTACAAAATATGCAACATGTTACATTTACATGACTCCCTAACCTTTATCGTTTATTTTTATATCTGTTTTACAAACTATTCTTACAAAAGTAATTTATTTTTTTATGTACTTCATGTTAATTGTGATACATATTAGCACATTTGATTATAAGTAAAAGGGGAATAGAGTAGGCTGAAGTGATCGATAAATCTTTAAAAAGCATGTCACCATAGGCAGCGTTTCTAATTCCATATTTGCATAATATACAGGTAATAAAATTATGGTGACTTAGCACTTCAGAAAATGCATGAAGAAATACTGACAGCTTGAAACAAATACCACCGAAAATTTTGGTTTTGGTTAATACCACAAAAAATGTTATGTAATATAAATGATGTGCTTTAACAGATCTGAATTTTACTTTGTACTAAATTCAGTTTGATTTCCATTTATAAGACAATCAAGGCAATTGTTCTGATGCACACAAACCATGTGTAGGCAAACTTTGAAAGGTAGAATCAAAACTGAAAAATTCAATGCTGTAGCCAATATTTGAACCATGTTGCCATGGTTGAAGCAACTGCGTGTAGAGTGGAGAATCCATGATTCACATTTCAGCTATGACATTGAATGCTTTTGTTCTGATTCTACCTTACAAAATTTTATACTTATCAGACTTTGTTTTTTGAGTTATAATGCTCTTTCTCCATGTCTCTTAAAAGCACACACTTTTGAACCCTTCCGGGTTCAGGGTAGCTCAAAGCATATTCTTTTCAATGTACAACTCTTTGGTATTTTTCGTATCTCTGATTTCCTAATATTTAAAAGATATTTGTATATGTCTAGCAAAAGCATTAATTTATAAAAATGTATTGAGTACCAAATTAAGCACAGCTGAAAAGTTTTAGCATGAGTAAACCATGCGCTACGTAGCATGGTAGTGCTCTCCCTACCACTGCAACAATGAAAGGGATGAGGATTGTTGGCATTTCCTGCCAACAATGTGTAAAAGGCTGTTGGAATCTTTTTCAAGTAAAACTTAGTTTCCTTCACTTTGAGGTAAATAATGTATGTTGAATGCAGGTAACCACAAATAAGAATGACATTTGTAGCAAAAACTGCTGATATTTCTATATATTTACATTAAAGCTAATTTAATCACTTTATAAAGCCATATTTGTCCTACCTTACAAACTGATAGGACACAATATTCTCCCTACAGATTGTCTTCTGTCAAAAAGCTTGCAGTAATGTAATGCAATGCAATCTATGTTTTCTGAAAAAGTGTATGCTATTTTCCTCCAGCTGAGGATGCTGTCTCTTTTTAATAGTGTTTAACATCTGCTCATACTTGATGTGGTATAAGACCTAAGTGTAATGTACCTTACTAGCAGTTAAGAAAACTGGGAAAACCTGAAAAAACTTACATCGAGGAGGTTCTAGCAGGATTTGAACCAAGACTTTAAAAGAAGATCCCTTAATGACCATGGCTACATGTTTTGGTGTTACTTTGACAATGAAATGCTTTTCTACTCCCAATTTTGGCAACACAAGCAACATGTTCAATTTGAGATTCCATTGCTAAACTGTAATGTAAAGCAGTTAACTCAGGGGTAAGGCTAAGCTTGATTTGATCATGTTTGTTTGGTTGATGAAAAAGGCAAATAAACAAGCAAATTTTATTGTTACTCTTCTGTATTAAATTTAAATACAAATATATGGTATAACCAAAATTATGCGATTTCACTTTCATTAAGAAGCATTCTTAAGCTTTCTTCTTAACTTTTGAAACAGCATATTTATATCTTATTGAAAAGGGATATACTTCATAACCATGCTATTTTTAAAATACTGTTGACTGCATGGTCAAAATGTTAACATAAAAATACATTTATGAATATCAGTTTACAATTGTGCCATTACGAAAAGGGGTGCCTAGTATAAAAAGCTGCCAAATCTATTTTTTAATCGAAGTGAGATAAGCATCGCTTCTGATACATT
This sequence comes from Tenodera sinensis, assembly GCA_030765045.1. Lineage (NCBI taxonomy): Eukaryota > Metazoa > Arthropoda > Insecta > Mantodea > Mantidae > Tenodera > Tenodera sinensis. Next base: position 36,422,773 of record CM060965.1, on the reverse strand, counting down.
TTACCTCAAGGAATTCAATGCAACCATGATATGAGAGCAAAACTGACACATCTTATTAAAATACATAGCTAAAAATGAGGCTGAGTATCAATATCTGCCAAATCCAGCACCTATATTGACATAATTTCAAAGTCCTCTAAATCCCTTTCAACCAATCTGGGCTCTCTGTGGCTTCCTAACTCGACAAAGGAAAATGTTGCCTGTTACACATAGCGTGAAAGTGACTTTCCAAAAAAATGCAAGCATAATTTCTTTTTGCATTTATCATCACAATAATGAACACTGAGTTTGAAGAGAAAACTGGTTACGTGATTTGCAGTGGGTGGGCACACCCCCCCTGAAAAGAAAAAAAAACATACTCATTACTATGCTGGGAAAAGTGGCTTATTGTTGATTCTCCTGAATAAGTTGATTGTGTAGAAATAGCATTTCCGATAGTTGAACGTTCTTTAGTGTTCCACTAGATCAGGTGTTGGGCTTAGCTGAAAGAGACTTGAAAAAGATACTGTTTTTTAACTGGAAGAGGATAAGGAAATCATCCAAAAATGTGGAAGAGTTTCAAAGTAAGTAATATCCCTGTACACAATTGGAAATCTCCAATTGAAAAAGTGCTTAAGAAACCCAGGCAATGGCATTTTAAGCTTAATGCAGCAAAAGAAAGAAAAAGACCTAAACAATGTTGTGATTGAAGATGTAGTATTTTATATTGAAATGCAGTATGTAGGGCTAAGCTTGTCGCTAAGACTGAACTAAACCTGACTCACATTAGAAGACAAACTTCTGCCAAGGTGCATGATGAATCAAAATAAGTATCAAAACATTTTGGAGAAGAATGGAGGAACAATGAGCTGCTTCAATTTTATTCTGCTTTAGAAAACTAAGATGATCTAGGACTTCAGATTGAAGAAAATGAAGACAAAATAGTTAATGAGGAAGAAATAGACCTGATGAAGAAAAGTTTAAAAACATATGAGTCATATTTTCCATAATGCTTCTTGATTTGCATTGTAATCAAGCGACACCTGCTCTTATTGGATATTAAAACTAACTTTTTAGATAATTCATGAAAAAAATTATTTTTACATTACACAGGTAATAGAATCTCTTTTAGTGTTGCCCACAATTTAAAATCTTTCCTTCTTCAGTTTCAAAAATAGTAAACCCCAATTTTGGTATCAAAGCCCCCATATCCAATTTTCGTCAAATTTATTTCTGAAATATTTAAAAGCTGTATTCCAGAAGTACTTTACATTTTAAAATTTTATGTTAACTCATTTAAGATTTTAACGAGCTTTTTTTTATTTTTTGCAACTATTCAAAACATTATGTGAATGGATTTGGCGGCATTTGATGTTAGGCACCTCAAATTATGTTAACATTTACATTAAATCAGAGAGTTTTTGTCCAATAAAAACTGTAGCATCTTCTTAATCATGTTGGGTCTGTTAACTGCATTAGGAAGAACAGAAATGCCGGCTTCTTGTCTACATATGGAGTATTGTGGAGAGTCTGGATGTGCTGAATGGTTAGAGGAATACCAAAGCTGGTTCAATTTGGAGGTTGGTCCTTAGAAGATACCAGTGTATTAGTTTGAAGTGTCTAATTCTAAGCTGGGTGATTGAAGTGTCTAATTCTAAGCTGGGTGATATCTTGACCTCTTCTTTTGTAAGTTTGAGAATGCAGAAAAGGCTTTGTGCAGTCTGAACGAACTGAGTTTTTAATTATTGTACCATAATCAACTAAGAGTGTAATTTTATTTTGTTGATTTATTATTTATTTGTTTATTTAGTGTGTATTTTATTTATTTTTTGCTTTGTTATTTTAATGGCCTCTTGAAAAATTAACTTTTTGTCTTTCCTCGCCAAGCAAACAATTGGGTCATTCAGTTGATCAGGATAGCAGCTTTGGAGCATCCTCTGTGGTGTAGGGGTAATATGCTAACCTCCAGTTCCTGAGGTCATGGGTTCAAACTTGGCAAAGGACAACAGATTTTTTGGGGTATAAGAATTCTTAGTGTCACTTTCTACAGAAGAGAAGTGAAGCTATTGTTCCTGTCTCATAGATTTACAGCACATAAAAAGCCTCAAGCCTGATAAAGAGGCCTCTGAGAAAAATTAAGCAGTATTTCAGGCCCAATTTGGAATAGGACACTAAGAACTATTGCAGTTTAAGGGTGTCCATATAAAACTCGGTTTCATTTAGCAACGTTGATAAGCAAAAGACCCATGGTTCAAATCCTGGCTATCACATTGAACTTTTCAGTCTGTACCTTTTTAATCAATTGTTATTTTGCACACCACATCAAGCATTAAAACCAAACTTAAAACCCTTTTTGCTTTTGTATAAGCATGCCAGTTCTTCCACCAGCAACTCGTCTGGTCTGCTGTAACTCATGCTAAATCTTAACAGCAATACCAACAGTAACTATTTCATCACCAGGTTTGTTACTCATGTTATGAATTTGCTATGCTTAATGAAAATAGAACAAAAAGTATCAGGTGTTTTCTGTTACAGTATTAGAAGCCAAAGTTATTGTTAATATACTAATGTAATTATTGAAATATTGATCTTCCTTTAACACTAAATACTTGGACCTAGCACATCTCATAGAAAACAACACATTTTAAGTCAAAACTTGCATTTTCAATTGTAGATTACTTGGCGCTTACAGGATTATTATAATTGATAACTGAAATGGTTAAAGATATTACTAATAGAAGTACAAAGTTTCAGTACACATGAGTCAGCAAATGAGATCTTTAAGAGATAACTGCATATATATCATTAAGAGCTGCTACTGTTTAAATTGTGAGAACAGATTGTATGCCTTCCTTCTTTAGTACAAGAAGTAGTCGAGGTTTGCTCTTTGTTTACAAAATTGAATATTTCCAATAAATGGAGTTAATCAAACCAAATATGTATCAGAGCCATGTATGTGTGATGCATCTGCATGAGCTTCATTTCATTGAGAGAGCATGGCATGGCATAAGTGAAACACACATTGCTATCCTACATTCATCTAACATTCTGAAAAGCTGTAGCAGGATTGTTCAATTTCTAAGGAACATCAGTTGAAAGTACCACAATCTAACAGCAGCAAAGGTTGTGTGGGTGTGCTCAAACAGTTGTCATTGGCAGCTTGTAACTATGTTGAAGTGACTCAATTTTGTACCAGGTTTTACCGAAATCTCTCTACATTTTGTTCACCAGCTCATGGTCCCTGGCAGGAATGCAGCCAACCAATACGTTAGTAAACAATTCCAGGTGCACAGAAATATCTGAAGCCATGCTTATGATAGTAGTGCCAACCTTGACATGTATTCTTGCTAGATTAAAGCAAAGAACTTGCTCAAAATAGTGCAACGTATACCTATCACAAAAATTTGATGGCACATGGCTCGATACAAAATTCAATCATAGGCTTGCCATGCCTTGCAGTGTTGTGCAGTTATACACACTGTGAAATCACACTGTAAGGTCAGTGATATAAATATCATTTGCACAGCAGGAAAAACAAGTCAACTATCAGCCACCATTAAATTTTGCAACAACCATAAATACTATTTTCAGTTCATGGAGCATATTTAGCTTATAAAATGTAAATTATGTTTTCAACTACTTCGTTTTTCTCCCATTTATCATTTTCTACCTTTTCTGTGTTTTTCAAGAACCCTCGGTCTATTTCAGCCTCAAGTAATGTATCCTCGAGCATTATATTGTGTAATTCCTGTAAGGATAAGTCATCTGTTACATTTATTTAATGATTCATTTTAACTTGGCCCAAGCTAGTTCTTTGGATTGAGATCATACATGTATAGGGGCAAGCAAAGGACATTGTAGCCCAATAAAACAAAAAATGTGTCCACTTTAAAAACCTCTTTGTGTTTGTTTGTTTCAATCATTCTATAAAAATCTGTTTTACACATAGAACTGTCATTCTGAAGCCCTTTGTTCTGCAACCACAATATTATAGATTTCACAGCACTTCTAGGCGGAGGTCTATCTATTTCTACACTACTTTTCTCATTACTTCCGACATAAACCTAGTCGTACGATTTTACAACTGAAATTAAGAGAAATTAGCAGCGAGTAAACAGCGCAAATAACATTGAGGTAAGTTGGCAATGTAACCAACAGAACACCTTTTACACAGAAGTTTACAAAACTTGGGTTACATTAGTGGAAGATCTCTCCCCTTCATTCTCCTAAGACCATGGGCTGATGTACAGATAGTAATTACTTATTGATGCACAGTAATACAAACCAACCAGGTATATAAGAAAATATGCCTAACACTGAATTTACTATCTTTTATTGATGCAAAGTCATAATTTTTGACCATGCTGGCTGAGTTTATTTGCATTATGTTGACCATACACTATACTACTACTATTTCATGGCTTTTAATAAATAGAAGAAAAGTGATTATATACTACTGTGTGTCCAAAATATCAATATACTTGATCCCTTTGCATGCTTTCACTACTTCACTTTGTTCTGATACATTCTGTATTAAGAAGTTTTGACAGTCTGTTGAAACTGTCTTGCAATAAGGCAAACTTTAACCATTTATTTTTTATCAGTCCAATTTTCATAAACTGAATTGTTTATTTTCTGGCATTTAAATTTAATATAAATGTTTGCTCTCTCAATACTTGCTACCATACATAATTAGCAGTCATTGGGCATACTGGAAAAGCAGATAGAATAGATTATAATGGCCCTTTACGTATGCCCTTGGATGTTCACATAGAGATAAAAAGAGAAACATAAACATTGTTCTGAAGCCATCTTGTGTGTATTGAGAAAAGACATGCAAGAAACATTCTGTCATAGCATTGTTGTTCTTTTTGTTTACATGGTACATGTAAATGGTATTTTGCATATAATTTTACTTTTCATAAACATAATAAATTTCATCATCTCTTATCTCAGTGTTTGTTCTTTCTCCCTTATATAGGATGGCTAATTGCAGTATAGAATTAGGATCGTAAGCAGATTTGTACTATGGCATTAGAAGAATGCCCAGCCATTGAAATATTTCAAGGAAGGCATGACATCACCTACAAATGCAACTTGGAGTCAAATATTGAAGACTGCATTAGACTCACAAGACCAATGTATCATCATTGTATAGCCCATTGATAACAGTGGAACCTTGATGTGTAATTTCTGAACGTGATAAATCAAAACAAAATATTTGTTTTGGAAAGCTTGAGTGATGCAGAGGGAGAGTTCTAGTGAAATATTGCAATACATTTGAGAATTTATAATGCTTTTATTCCACAACTAGCAGTTCAATCAGTATCAATAAAATGCTGAATGAATACTTAAGAATGGTATATATACTTTTAACACATTTAGCATAATCCTGTCTTTTGTGGCACCAGTCTCTACAGATTTCAAGTATATTTTTCTTGGGTAGTTACCACAGTTTCATCTTATTTTAGTATTACCCCTATACCTCTATAAATCATTTAATAAGTTAAATTTGTTTCATGGACATCTTAAGGGCTACCTAAATGCATCATTCATTAAGGACAAGTCTTTGTGATATTAAATTGCTTAGGAATGCATTTACCAAGAAAACAACATTACTGGTTGCTGTTTAGAAGTGTTATTTTTAATAATATTACACAAGAACAACACTTAATATTAACCATACTTTTCTAACTGGCAAAGTGACAAGGTGCACAGAGCTTGGTTGTTGAGCACTGTGATAGCTTGTTTCTTAGAACAGCAAAATACTACTAACTTGGCGTACAGTCATTGACGCAATGAAAATGAATTATCTCTCACGCCTGTTGATATATGAGACATTGTTATCCTGAAGATATGATTACATCTGAACAGAGTGTACATACAGTCTCGCTGTGTTTGTGCAATAAGCTGGCATAAACAACTCAGCAGTTTTACATTCTTTCTGATATGCCTCATGCCTTTGCCAGGTAGTAAATATAAATTATTTTAAGAACTAGATGACCATAGACCTCATTCCAATCAGAACTTTTGCATAGAGTAGTACCACAAGCATTCAGCAGATAGTTGCAAGCTACTCATTTTTGTGAAAATTGTACTTAATACAAAAGGTACACTGTGGTGAAACTAGGTACTAAAAAAATGTCAGAATGACAAAAACAAAAGACAGTTGACGAGCTGCTGCTCTTGTATACTTCAGTTAACTGTTCTGTGTTCAAATTTAATGTGCCAACAAAGATGTGCAGTGTTTTATTGTGTTGAAGTAAAAGCTCAAAATACTAAAGTGGTGTTTTAACCATTCATCCCTGCAAGTAGAATCACCTGTTGTCTTAGTTGTCTTTTTGTGTGTGGGAAAATTATTGAAATACCTCACGATTACTGGTGGGGAGATACCTGAACATCTTTTCCATTGTAATTTTGTATACTTCATAACATATCAGCTCTGAATGTGCTTCATTAAAATGTACTATTCTCCACTGTGTAAACTCTAGTGGAGTCATATGAAAGTAACATCATATGTATGGATTTATTTTGTATTGCAGAAGCATTTTTAAAGCATCTGGTAAACATTTGTATATGACTATATACTACTAAGTATGCAATTCTTTTATGTGGTATATCAAAATGTGCTAGTTGTATAATGCTAATAGTTTTGAAAATTTAACTTAATAAAGGGTTTCAACTTGACATGAGTGATCCTACTGGTGCATCTCCAGGTAAATAATATTTGAGATATTCTTGCATCTTTATCTTCACAGTATATGAAGTTACCAATAGGGAGTGAAGTATCTGTAATTCAAAATTACTGTGAAATTTCTGAACTTTCTGCTGTTATTGGCACAATATATTGCATACAAATGTTTCTGGGTCTTGTATTTGGAATTTCATTAAGAAACAGGCTTTTGTGTTTCCATGTACTTGCACTGGGAATTCTGTTTCTGCTGCCTAGTGCTACAACCAAGAAGTGTCCAGTTAGATTTCAATGTTCCATTTGTGTTACAAAAAGTGTCGGCTACATCTCAGTGAAAACCTAGTTTACATATGTTAAGATAGCCAACAAAACAAAGACATGTTGGATAGTGAAAAATTAGCACATATGTAAAGAAGGCAGGCAAAAATGCCTATTGGTACTGTTTGTTTGGCTATATTAACTTTCAAGGCAATGCATCTGTGAAAATTAAAAAATCTGTGATTTTCTTCTGATAGGTTTTCTTACATTGTACTCAGAACATAAAACTTATAATGTACACCAAATTTAAACAAGTTATATCAAACTGTTGTTAAGATATTATTTTTTTTATTCAGAGACTCTACAGTTAATTAAATTACTCCAACATTTTTAATTTGAGCTTAATATACAAGAAACAGTTTTAGAGGCATTCCTAATATTAGTTTAAGAGAAAAAAAAAGATGTATGTAAGTTTTTGAATTTGTCAATTCCTTTACTTTGAGATGGAAAATACATAATTTCAACTGAACTGTTCAATGTGCTTTAACAAGCGAACAACAATTTTCTTGTCATATTCCAAGAAAGTATATTCAAGATAAACTTGATGCCTTTTTCCACACGTGGTGAGCTTTAAGGAATATTTATAAACTAAACTCTGCAACAGCCCAATGCTGGGGCAAGGCCTCCTATGTTCCCCTCCTCTGCCCACAACGGTGTCGTTAGTGGGATGCAGTACTGGGTGGGGTGTGGTCAACACCCCGAAATCCCTATCAGCCGGTTAATGTAGTCTTTGCAACCTGGAGCCATTACTACTTTCTCAAGTAGCTCCTTAATTGGCCTCCTTTGGGGACCTCACCAGGTCTCCCAGTGGGAGAAAATCCTACACCAGTACCAAGACTCAAACTTGGACATTCCACTTGTAAGCAGCTGCACTAAGGAGATGACCAAAGAATATTTATTCTGTGTGTTTAAATGTACCACATTATGCATAAGATGCAGCAATAGCTTGTTGACAGGTACATTCATCTCATCACAAATTTATAGTGTTTATCTTGAATATCTTAGCTCTTACACACTCAAACATTTTTAAAGTATATAAGATTCTGTGAATGTGAAGACCATCTCTGTTCCTCTTGAACACTGCAAGCACAATAGTTGAGAAAGACACCAATGTTATTAAGTGGTGTAGGTTTTGCATATGTTTGACCAAACAGATATAAATTAAGCAGAACTAGGTTTTGAAGTTTTTCCGGATGTTCAATGTGACCCAGTCTAAAACTAATCTGTCAATTTAGGTGTATATGATCTATATTCTAGAACTATACCAAGAATAATAAATTAAGAATGCAAAAGGATCCATGCATCAAGGTTTCACCAAGAAAGATTTCTGTTGTAACACTAAAGTTTTTGCTAATTTTATATATGTATATCTGAAAAGCACTTTATTCTTTCAGTACAAGACAACTGAAAAGACTGTTTTGGCATTGGCAATAAATGCAAGCATATCCATTTAAAATATGATAGGTTTAAATTTGTAACTACCTAGTTAATATTTGTTGTGAAAGAAATTTCTCTTTAATGGAACTAAAGAGGGTGTTTCAAGTGCCAAATGTTAAATGCCAAATTTTAAATCCATGACAACTAAATAACCCTAAAATTCTGTTAAAATTTCCAGTTTTAAATGAGAAGAACAGGTTAAGATTCTTTTTGTTGAAATTCATACATTTTTGAGCTTCTAAAGTAGCCAGAAAATATTGTGGACATTGCTGTTATATGTACATATCATGTAAAATCATTTAAGTGTAACGTTAGTGTGTATAGTGTATTGAACTTTGCAACGAAGTGGTTATGCGTTCACGATTGGTTTTGTTTCTTTAAACTTGCAGTTGAAGTAAGGTTCCACCTTTTTACACATAATAGAATGTATAATTCTAATCAAATTAGCTTCATAAAACTTCCTTCTATTTAAGTGGTTTTAAACAAAATATATAAAACATTTTTTGATGGGTTGTAACAATTTATAGCGCTGTACTGTTTAGATTGTAAGAGGTTTAAATAGCCCCCAAGTTCTGTCAGGTTGTGAGAGGCATTTGGCATGATAAGCATGTTTCCACTGTGTGGGAGGAGGTGAAAATGAAGAGAAGCCAGAGCATTTGCTCGAGAAACTGATATCCTACTCTCATTTAGAAGACAGGGTTCTTATTCATTTGCAGTAAAAGCTCAATTACCTGACCCCAGCAGGTTTGCCAATCTTTACAAGTAAAATTATCGTACCAGCCACTCAAAATTATAGATTGGGTTCAAAATTATCGTACATCATAAGCCAAATGCTATAACAATAAACATTTCAGCATAACACTTACAAAAATATAATATGTTTATGGTATCTACTTACAAGATTGATGACTCAATCACTATTGAGTCATTGAGCCTTATGTTTCTCGCACTATTCATTTGAAAGTTCATCTTCCTCAACTGTTGCAGCATTATAAAAATTTGTTGCTGAGATAAACTTTAACATCTTCTCTGTGACTTGTAGATTTTTGACCCACCACATCATAAGCTGAGATGACAGAATAAGTCCATTTACCACATCTGTTTCTAATTTTGGTTTGTATTAAACCCAGTTTAGAAAAAAACTCTCACAAGAAGTGTTTTTTGTGGGGCAGCGAAATCACTGATAATGCAAACTCTGCCAGTTCAATGAAATCAGTATTTACCACCAAGGTGACTTGTGTTTAGCAGCACTCCAAAAGCTGGCATGTTCTTTATTTCACTCGGAATATCACTTATTCTGAGCAATAAGAGGATAAAAGTAAGGGGGTTTAGTGGGATATGAAATGGTTGCCTTAGAGGGATGGAGACAGGCCATGAGGGCAAAAATATTGTCGTTATTTTTAATTAATTTTATTTTGCTGGTGTGACAAACCAGTGAAAATGAAATTTTGCCAGTGTTGAACTATCATACATTCAAATTATTGTACACCCCCATAATTATTGTAAGGGTTGACAACCCTGGTCCCTATTCTTACAATATTTTAGTGTTTTAGACAAGATTTCATCCCACCCACAAGCTGCTTTATTTTTTAATTTATAATCTTTTTCACCTCCTCTTTTGTTATTTCTTCCAAGAAAATGGTTGGTACCATCCCAAAAATAACAGGTGCATCATCAACCGGAGGTTCATCTTTTATTACATTTAAAAAATATTTATTAAAGAGTTGATATATTTTCAGCAGATTATCAATCACTTGGCCATTCCCTTTTATTATTACTATTGTTATTATACAGTTTTACTCATACCACTTTTATTTACAATCTCCCATACGGAGTTAACTTTATTGAGTTCACTATTTTCTCTCCATATTGTTGCTTGTTTAGATTGGTCAATGCAATTGAATACTGGTTTTTAAGTTTATAAATTTATTTTTATAGGCTAAAAGATTTGTAGCCTTGTAACAGATATATGAATCTTTCACTTTTTCTCTATTTGTTTAATTCCAAAGGAAGTTTAAACTTCTCTTCACCCCATTTAGTTATGAATTGGACATGCCTGATTTAGATATTTAATATTTTAAAAAAATTGTCCCATTTTCTATTATTATTTAGCTTACTATGTACTAACTCCCAGCCTTCTGTTTTAAGCTTTCCTGAAGCCAGATTAGATTATTTTCATTAGTTTGTAGTTTTGTTATATTTTTTTTTTTTCAGGGATTATATTTCTTTATCGAGCAACGCCTAATGCCTTCAGCTGTGTATAACTTAAGTTTTAGTTTCAAATCACAGAGTGGTGATGCAATCAGACAACAGCAGTATCATAATGTAACATTGCCACCTAGCAATGTGCCTACAAGACTGACAAAACAGATGAAGTGGACAAGTACACACACTTGTTTATGGAACAAAAGTCTTGTTACCTCTTACAGCACATCTCCACCATACAAGAAATGTAACAGGACTTGTGTGTTTAATAAGTTTTTTGCGTAATTGCTTATTAAACCTACTCTTTATATTGAGCAGGGTGGATTGTCATTTTTGGTTAACTCCCAACCTTACCAGTGCATTATAATGGTTAATCAGGGTTCTATTGTACTACATTTAACAGCAGACAAAAATGTTATTAACAATCAGGTTCAGAATGTTATTTTGCCAGTTAAAACGTGAAACCTTGCTTCAATCACATCCTATATGTTGCAGTTCTTTTAACTACTTTGCTTTGGTTTTTTCCATTGAGATTTTTACACTTAAAGCTGTTATGGGTGCTGTATTCATTATTCATGTTTGGGTTAACAGTTCGTTTATATCAGTTGTAAGCTGTAGAACCTGTAAATCAAGTTGTACTCTCAGCCTATTTTTGAGGTATTTTTGGCAGCTTTGAGATCTTCAATAAAATGTGTTCATATTTTATAATAATTTCTTAATGTTATTGGAAAAAGAACTAATGTGATAAGTTCTTTCAAGGAGTAAGTACATTGACTTAGTCAAGATAAGGGAATGCTTTTCATTATGCTTTAAGTATTTAAAAGTATTTAACAATGTCCTTTCTGTACAAAGATATTTAAAAATTGTATTATAATGGGAATAGATATGAGTAACTTTAAGACTGTACAATGCCATAAGTGATGAATAAAGTGCAATGTTAAATGTATGTGTTTTATTCAAGGCTTGTATACAATTATTATTTCAAAGCTCCCAAACAAAAATTTCTTTATGTGATTACCCTCCCCTTATGTAGAACTTACACCCTCTAGGACTTACAAGCCTGTGTCTAGGGTCGGAAGCCTGTCGAGGAGCAGAGGAACCTATGGACCAGACAAAGTGAAGACCTGGAAGTGGATGGTCAGCCCAGCACTAGGTACGATAGTGAGGAAGAGTATGATAGAAATGCGGGCAAAATCAATGAATGGAAAGGTGATGTTGGAACATTTGGTGAAATGAGTGGCGGGGGAACCCAGAGAAAACCTGCCCAGATACCACCACGAATATCACATGCTGGTCCCTGGGATCTAATCTTAACATAGCTTAAGCCCGCCTCGATAGCGTGATGGTTAGTGTGTCTGCCTCATGTTCAAGAGGTCGCGAGTTCGAATCTCGCTTAGGGTAAGTTATCCGGGTAAGGTTTTTTTCCGAGGTTTTCCCTACCCTGAGAAGATGAATGTCAGGTAACTTAAAGCTCCACGGACCTTGGACTCATTTGAGCATTTCATTTCATTCATTCGTCCGATATGACATCATGTTGGAGGACGTTAATTCAACAACAAAAAAAAAAAAAAAAAATTAACATAGCTTAAGGATGGGCTCCCCAGGAGATGCTAGGACTAAAACGAAAAATATGAGAAATAACTAAATCCTATTAACAGGATTAGTGAAATGAGTTTTCCAGTTCAGTATGTAATCCATAGTAATTACCAGGAATTTAATAAATCATTTTGGTTGAAGAATTTCCTTTTTTATTTTCAAGGACAGATCAGGTAAAAATCTTACACTTTTTAAAATAATCTATGTGCTCTTTTGAGAATTGATGTTCAAGTCTCATTTAATTTAATTGGGAAACACAAGTATTAATAAGATCAACAACTCCATTATTTTTTGTTTTTGTTTGGATCTATATGCTAATAAATGAAAACATCTGCATAGAACAGAAAATGTATAGGTACATACAAGATAATTGAGAAATGTATAAATTATATAAGATTGGACTTAGAGGGGACTCTTAACAGAAGTCCCGAAGTTAAATGTCAAAAGAATTATAAAACCTTGGATGAAACTAAAAGCTCCTATGCTTTAACCATGTGTATAAGCATTATAATCTTGTTTGATAGTTAAGCTCCAGGAGAGATATAATAAAAAGATTGAAGTTGACTGATCATAAGCATAGGAAACACCCAGACTTTCTGTGTTTTTCAAATGGGAAGGAATTTGTCCTTAAGGGGAGGCATTTGTGAAAATGACAAAAATCCACAATTTTTGTCACAATGATGTGAAAATTTGTATGTATGTGTGCCAAAGCATAACTAGAAGGTTTACCAAATTTCACTTTTCTTTGTAATATAGTTTTTGCAAAAAAAAATTTTTATTCGTTTTTTTGCTGCAATTTTAGGTTAGTATAGCAAACGCTTCTTATAAAATATTATTTGTTCTAAGTAAACTAAACTCTGGCCATATGTTTCCCTAGATTATGTCTACAAAACCTGGTATTTTTATTTGGCTATGTCAAACAGTTTTGAAGAAAAAAAATATTGAATACCTCAATGTCCATTTTTTTTTTCAAAATAAAAATTCGATAACAATTAAACTACTCCATCTAGAGCATTTAAAATACCAAGTTTTATGAAGCAACTATCTAAAAACATGTGTGCAAAATTTAAAAGAAATCTATTAAGAACTGTATGAGAAGATGCATTTTGAAGATTGAAAAATGTGAAAAAATAGAAAACAGAGAAAAATGACTTTAAAGTTTTAAGTATATGACAACATACATACGCCATGGGCATTTAAATCATGGCGTAACGGCCTTTTAAATGATGATGAGGAGTAAACGACGGTAGATTCTGAAAATACAAGGTACAGACATAATTTTAAGGCAAAAAACGAAAAATCACATTTTTCGTCATTTTTGTTCAAATTTCACCGATGCCTTCCCTTAAGCGTCTCCAGACCGGTAACCGATCGGAGTCCTGCTGTGTTGTCATATTGCTTTCCCCTTGACCCATGCCAAGAAATATGAAGAGTAGGGGTAAAGAGCTTGCAATGCTGTGCATGTTAACGTATCTCATTGGCTGCAGATCAGAACCCTTCCCATTTGAAAAGCACTATAATTCCATTGAGGTATGTTTTTTTTCTTAGACAAGATTCGCAGAATCCATCTGTCCTTTGATAATATCCTGAAGTTCATTGAAACTAAAATTATTGCTCATTCTCTATTTAAACTTTTGCAAAGCTATATTAGTCTCATCATAGTCTGTAATAATCTGAGGAGTATTAGTAGATACTGAGACAGTGAAAGTAAGTTAGGATATTTGTCTTGCAAGCTAAGTATCTGAAATGGGAGAGAACTATTGCAAAACTTTGAATGTTTTCCAAATTTGAGACTTTTTTCTACAGTATTCAACTAATCAAGTTTCCATATTATTTCCATTTCTTAGACTTTTATAGTTTAATAATCCTTTTCATTTTTAACATATTGTTCTCATTAAAAAAATGGTGCAGTGTTTTGTTTTTCACAAAATTGTAACCCAGTACTATTGAAATCATAAAATGGTCACTTCCAAAATGTTTCAGGAATGACTTCTCATTGCATAGTATTTCAAAATGAAGCTGATAAAAGTTAATTCAGCATATGAATAAACAAGATTCGATCTTGTACCATTGTGTCTTCCAGGTGAACCATCGTACCGCTGCACAAAACATCAACCTAAATGCCCGCTAAATGTATCCAAATCCAAAATGCGTGTGAGTACTACCATGTTAGCACTTAATAAAAATTCCCTTCTCTTTCAGTAATTATATTCGAAGATAGAAATTCTTTAACCAGCATAATGATATATCAAACGCAAATGGTAGTGCATTAATACGAAAATCTTATTTGTAACAAAAGTAAGATTACAGAGCCTGCAAAAAGTTGCCTAAATGCATCAATGGAAGTTGTGCAATGTTGGTACCAGTTGGTACACTGAAACTGATTGCATTTGTTCAAAAAATGATCTCTGCTGGGAAATCGGGCTAATGGTAAGGGCATTTGGGTATTCGACTGATCGGCTCGTCCTAGAAAAATGGCTGCTTTGGTACACGGAGTAAGGAATACATTGGTGCGAAATTCATGTATATTTAGAAATACATTGACCAAAGCTGCAGCAGTGGGCATTCAACATCAACATGTGCATACGCAATTATGGCATCAGCCCCACTTATTAACCTCCTCTAAAAATCAGGTAATGCATGTGCTTTAGTTGCAATACATTTTATTTGGCAACTAATTAAAATTTAAAATGTAGTAGTTATACACAGGCTAAAGTATATAGTAGAAGTGAAACTCTATTAACCTGAAATTCAACTGTCGATAGGGTTGCAGTAGAATGATAACCACTGTTGGTCGGCTAACTAGTATGTCCTTAGGTAGATGTTATTTTTGAATTAGGTTTTATTGTAGTACAAATTTGAAATGAAAGCATATCAACTTAACCTGTTAGATATGTGCACATAAGGTTTCATCTTATCGATGGACAATTTTGACGTCGATTTGTAATTGACATTCGAAAAATGATTTGCATTTATGCAGCGGAGTTGAATGTGCCTTTGCAGGAAGTACCGTAGTCCCTCGTTACAAACTAGGGAAGTGCATTTTAATTTTATTCTTTCTTCATGACATAATTATTCTCAATTTGGAAGAATATGATGTATTTCCTTTGGTGATTAAAAAACTGCGCAAAAACTGAAGAACCTGGTCACTTAGCCTTTTTACATGAATAAGACAATGGAGGTTATGTGCATCATATTATTGACTTATTAGTACAAGTTGTAATGGTGAACAATCTGGACCTGAAATACTTGACCTCACTTAACACCTCCTCTCCGAACAATCTGAGGAAGTAGGATCTCCCACCACAACTGCCTATAGTGTGACATAACTGCTCCCACTACCTTTGTATCAATAATTGCATGCAGGGAATACGAAGTAAGGAAGGAGCATCAGTAATACTGATCTGGACCTGAAATACTTGACCTCACTTAACACCTCCTCTCCGAACAATCTGAGGAAGTAGGATCTCCCACCACAACTGCCTATAGTGTGACATAACTGCTCCCACTACCTTTGTATCAATAATTGCATGCAGGGAATACGAAGTAAGGAAGGAGCGTCAGTAATACTGATCTTTCTGGGCCAGCAAAGTTAATCTTGCTTATGACCTCCCTTCCAACCAATTTCATTCGTTCACCACTGCTTCCTGTTATACCACATGACTACCCTAAACTTGGTTCCTCACCACTGCCGTATCACGTAACTATCCACAATTAACATGAAACAAATTTAAGTTTATTTTAAAGGAACAAATTCACAATGCACATCAGAAGGTGATAGTTGTCATTATCTGACTGTTCTCACAATGAGAATCCATAGATTTATTAGTTATTTACTTTTAAGGATTGGGACCACAGAAAGGATCATTTGCACATGAAACGAATGCATGTTAATTTTTTTAATGTTCCATTTATATGTCACCTTTAACTTTTAAGATCATATTAGCACTTTTTTTCTTTGGAACAATTACTCAGCACTCATTTATGTGATTTTTTCTGGTATAAAAATCCTTAGCATGGCTTCCTTCAGAAGACAAGTACAGTGATGGTCTCATGTCATAGATTTATGGAATGTAAAATGTAAAAGAATCTCAAGCCTAATAAAAAGGCCTCTGAGCGATCCTTCATGAATGGGACGCTGAGAACCATACCAATTAAAGAGCATCCATAAATATTCAGTTTGTTTTGCGTTATGTGAGAGATGGTCTGCTTTCAAGCTTGTGTGGGGTAGTCATGTGATGTGCGAAAAGGTAGTGATGAGGGAAGCAATTTCAACGGTGGGCAGACCGTGTTCACCTTTACCCAAGTTGTACAATATAGGAATGCAATATAAACTATATGTGCGTGTAACTGTTGGTGAAAATTTTCACAGGATAGGCATACAATTATAACCAATGTGCGTTGTGTTACTGTTGGGAGTGTTTGATAACACATTTTTAGCTTTGAAGGCTTTTTGTCACTTAGTGCATAGCATTTGTAATGTTTTAAAAAATGAGTCTCTCATTACAATTTAGAATTTCTTTAAAAACATCCTTGCTTTCTGCATTATAAGCAAAACTAAATTGTAATACTGGGAGAAAAGTGCACAGTGTGCATAATTTTCCTTGGTTTCAATTTTCTGCAGTGCAAAACTGTCAGTGATTCACACCTGTGTTTGCAGAACATCACAGATCCGTCTCACAATTCACCACAATGCTTACACACATATTCTGGTCCTGGCAAGTGGTATCCTCCCGGTGATTAAGTCGATGTACTCCAAACTTGGTCATTACATGCCTGTGTTCATAGTTTAATCTTTTCTTGCAATACATAGCATTACCTAATGTGGTGAGATGTAATTTGAAGTTAAATGCTGCTAAACTAAGGATCTAATTAGGATACACTTAATATGAATGATTCTTGATTGGTAGTTTTATATTCCTTTGTGCTAATGCTCCACGTCAGTTGGTTCAAACTACCATATGCCATCAACAGGAAAGAAAATTTTAACATTGCCAAATTGTTAAATTTACACCATATGGTCATGTTAAACTGTATTCATTGTAATACTAATTTTATTCAGTTGCTTTCAAAGCATGTGCAATTGAGTAAGGAGTTGCAATTCATAATTGGAGCAGACACTTCTATTTGGTAAACATGTTTTGAGACGGAACATGTGTGCACTTGCTCAATATGGCTCTGAAATAAACTCCCAACCCTATATGTGGTTTTTCAATCTGTATGCAAGCTATGCGTGTGTAGATGTCTTAAGAGGATAGCAGAAAATTTAAATTGTATGAAACTAGTTCTGTTCGTTGCTTTGAAACCTAATGTTTATTAGTTTTCTCTTCCTACAACCATAAAATGGTCAGAAAGCTTTGACTTTAAGGTGCAGTTCTGTATCATTTTGCATAATTCCTTCACAGCATTAACTTGAATACCTAATGGTATCCTGTCTTCCAATCCATTTGTTTATTTACAGCTTTTATTTGACTCACAAAATTAGTTCGTTTTCTATCAGTGCTACATTTTACTAGGAAGATAAGAATTTTTAAAAATGTACTTAATATGGATCAAAACATAATCCAAATATAACCTAAATAAGACTTTGTAAAGGTACACACACTCTCTAGCAAATCACACTAACCAATGGATAAAGTTTTAACACCCACAACAATATAGTATGGGACCTTTACTTTATATTTACTCTTCTGTTCGGTTGTTGATCTTTATTAACTTTTATCGCTCTTCACAAAATATGGTACACAAAAATTGACCTCTTTCAATATAGAAAATATATATTATGTAAATTTACTAACAGTGTCTAACTTAATTCCATACTTACCGATGTTGATTAGGTTTGGGCAGTAGTGCTATGTGGTTATCATAATTCATGGAATTCATTATAAAAACTGTCAAGTTTGAACAGAAGATAACCAGATGGAAATTGCATACAGTACGTTTACTACAAAACTTGGCCAACAGGCACCTGGCCCGCCTGCCAGTCCCATATTATATGACTTGGCTGGTAGTTGCACAGCCCATCTTCTGGTCACACGTGGACATCAAATCTCAAATCACATTAACAATTTTCAGAATAAACTCAAAACATGCCTTATCACAGGAGATGATTGAAATGCTGTCCATCTACATCAATACATGTACAGCATCTTCTGAGGAAATTTTCATTCACATATGCATTATTTCAGCTTCTGAAATAGCAATTTCTCCTGATATTTTGTTTTAATTTTGTCTTGTGCAAGGCACCTAAGAGATTTTCGAGGTGACCTTTCTAAACTTTCACTGATTTCGTGTAATTTCTGTTCCATAAGCACACACCATTTTACCTTTCTTTTTCTATCATGAATTGATTCAGTCTCTCTAAATTTTCTTTACACACAAATGAATGGTGTCTACTTGGAACATACACGCCAGGACATTCAGTTTCAAATTGCCTTACAACTTCCCTACAAAATGACGTGAGCACTTGCATATCGTCCATAAACATCCTTTGTTTACTGTATACCACAATGAATTCAATTTAAAAACACTTCAAGCAAAACTAAACACTTCTAAGCACTCCAAATGCTATTCACATGTGAACTGGACTACAACAGCACAAAACACCTACCCAACAGAAGACTGATGCATGTGTGACCAAGTTTTATAGTAAACGTACTGCAGAATGAATATTAGATTAGGTACGCCTTATTGAGCCACAACAAAACCACAGGGTCAAGGTTAGGTTAAAGTTTTTTTTTATATATACATTAACATCCTCCAAAGTAATGTCATATCGGACGGTGAATGAATGAAACGGGTGAAATGATGCTCAAATGAGTGAGGTCCATGAAGGTTTTAAGTTAGCCAATATTCTTCTTCTCAGGATAAGGGAAAACCTTGTAAAAAAATCTTACCCAGATAACTTACCCTAAGCGAGATTCGAACTCGCCACCTCTTGAACGTGAGGTAGAACGTGATGGTATTCCCCATTGTATGAGTTCCTACATCCACCACCTGTCTATGAGAGGATCAGCTTCACCACCCAATATTAGTCAGTGTCTGGTTGATAATGGAAAGAACTATAGGGGAAACAGCTTGTTGGAATATCCCACAAAAAAAGCCAAGGGTGATTTTTTCCCCATTATGGCGGAGTCTGGTTATGTTTGGTAATATTCCATCTGTTATGTTGCAGTAGTACTGCTAATTGGTCGCAAAATATAACCATTGTAAAGCTATGTCCATAGTCGGTGTTAACACATCTGTTATGTTCCCACAGAAGCCCTTAGTTTTGAACATGTAGGGAAAGCAGTCAATAGATTTTAAAACAAGATTCTGTTTAGACACCATATTAATCTGTGGACACCATTGTATTGCCCAGTTGTGTGTGGTTTTGTTGTTTTAGAGCATTATGTACAATATTTAGCATTCATAAGTGATTTTACCCAAAAGTGTTATTTCAGAGCAAGATTTGTCAAAGGTGAGTAGGCTCATCAGTGTTGTGTGGTGACGATGTTCAAGCATTATTATTGTTTGAAAGCATATTACTTTAACCTTGTGATATTTGAGGTTAGAGATGATGCCTTTATTATATAGGTTGGCAGTACTTTTTTGTGTAATGTCCACTGCAGTTTAGTGTAATGTTGGCCATATTAAATTCTTGGGAACTGCCAATAAACTGTTTCCCCTATATCCTCTGAAACACGTTTTAGGAAATGTAAAATGTCTTGTTTTTCGATTCGGTTTCTACTGCTAATTAAACAGCAAAAGTTTACCAATGGCAATGAGGCACAATACTTGAAATGAAGCCATAGTAACGTAAGGAGTGTAGTCCTTTTTAGTGTATGCTTAGTTTATTGATGGTGTTTATAAAAATATATTTTTGCACTATATAACCAATATTCCATACTTACTGTTATTGTTGCTATGCACCGTAAGTTGACATTCCTGCCTGCAATCTAGTTGCTATGAAAACTAAAGAAATCTCAGTACTTTAAAAAATGACCAAAAGCATTAGTGTGGTAAGTAAAAACATTTATTTTGAAATATTGATTGTGATATTACAATTTGTACAATTATTGAATGCAGTTGCATTGATATTAATTGATCACATTCAGCTTTCCACATCTCTTCTATTTCATCATCACTGCACCTATTGTCTAAAACTTTCTCCAAATCAGAATTAAACCCTCAGTGAAATTTGTTTTACACTTTTAACAAATATAATATGGCAACATGACCAACAGCATTTCTCCATAGCAACACATGCAGGTTCTAAAATCTAACATTTATCTTCAATTATTTTTATTAATATTTCAGCTAATATGTTAATTACTTAAATTCAGTTTGATATAAATACGCATAGTGCAAAAAATAGTATGTAATACATATGTAGTAAGCACATAACGGAATCTCGGAAATTGAAAAAAACTTGGCTCAAGCGCCTTGTTTTTTCAAACCTGTCCTCGTTCCGTATAAAGTGCTTACCACATTAGTATCACAATATGCTATTAAATCACAAGTAGCTTGCAAGTGATTTATATTTTATTTACACTAACCAATATAACCAAGTCTATCCTGTTTCCCTTTCCCTCTACAGTGCCTGACCTGGCAGCAGGCAGGTCAAA
Source organism: Tenodera sinensis (assembly GCA_030765045.1). Taxonomy (NCBI): domain Eukaryota; kingdom Metazoa; phylum Arthropoda; class Insecta; order Mantodea; family Mantidae; genus Tenodera; species Tenodera sinensis. The sequence continues at coordinate 36,401,941 of CM060965.1, read as the reverse complement.
TCCGACACTTCGCAGAAGGAAAACCTTCAAAGGATCAAATCAGAGAAAGAGTTCTTACAGTTTGCCGGGCTTATGACAAAATCACAGCTGATAAGGTACCTACTTATTTATATTCTATTTTGGTATTTGTATGTTCTTTTACAGAGGGTGGTTACACCAATACGATTATACAGTGCCAAGGACCCTCTTTCTGTAGATATGATTCGGGAGAGAGTGCTTTTGGTACTCAAACTGTATGATAAAATTGAACCACAAAAGGTATTCCATTTCTTCATTAAGCATTTGAAGTTATAACCCTATGTAATTTTACTGTAGAGCATATGTATTAGTTTTAAAATTTTTTCTAACTCTAATGCTGAAAACTTTTGGAAGATGTTCCTATGCAAAATTATTGCATATTAGGCAGCAGCTATTTTAATCTTTATCTTTTTTCTTTTTGCTCTTCTGGGCTTCTTATAATTGTGTATTTTCTTTAAAGCTGTAATAAAATTTAAATTAGATTTTCCTTTATGTGCTCCATTGGAAGAAAGCAGATAAAGACAATGGAATAAGAGCATCATAAATTTCAAATTCATCAAAATCTCTATAAATAATTAAGCATATAATTAATTATGTTATTTTTGTTTGATCACTGTTACTAAATGGTTTCCTTGCTGAAGGTTAATTTTTCATTATAGATAACTGTAAGGAGATCCAGTTTTTAGACAAAAGGTTTCTCCAATTCTGAAAATTGCTTATTTTCTTCCTACTCTTTAAGTGAAATTGACAAAATTGAAATAAAAAATGCACAAATCTTTTGTGTTGGGTTAAGCTTTCATTAATTTGCCATATAGTTTATTAACTAGGTTAATTAGAAGTGCAGTATAACCTTGCTAGCATGAACTTGCTTAAAACAAACTTACAGTTAATGTAAAAAAAAAAGGTATTGATCCTGGCAAGAATATAGTATTTCTTATGGGAAGTTTTGTTGGTTAATATGAATTTCAGTTAAGGCAAATTACAAACTCTCTTTCAGTCCCTCCTAATGAATGCAAGAAATATAACTACAAAGCTAACTACCCATTGTTGATTCGTTTCTAACCTATTGTAGATCGGCAGCTGCGATTATCACCTCAACAATCAGCATATATGGTACATTTAAATAAATTCAATAATGTGTATGAACTGGTTTGAGAATTCAATGTCATTCTGGCAGGTTGTCACAGTAGCTTAATGGTTAGAGCACCCACCTTGTAAGCGGAGGGTCTGTGATTCAAATCCCAGGTGTGGCATTGAATTTTTAAGTTCTACCTCTCAAACATTGCCCACACACGGCTTGTGTGTTTAAAAACACGCAAATAAATAATAATTACCACCTGAAGGTTATTTAATCCCAGGACATAAAGTACTTGCAGTAGTAAGTCACCATTGGGGTAATTTTCTCTGATGTGAGATTGCCTTTGTGGTTTACCGGAGATTGCCTTTGTGGTTTACCGGAGATTGCCTTTGTGGTTTACCGGGAGAAATATGAACTGGTTTGAGAATTCAATGTCATTCTGGCAGGTTGTCACAGTAGCTTAATGGTTAGAGCACCCGCCTAGTAAGCGGAGGGTCTGTGATTCAAATCCCAGCTGTGGCATTGAATTTTTAAGTTCCAGTTCTACCTCTCAAACTTAGAAATGTATTCGGAGCGAGATGTTCTTCTAGTCGTAGCCAAATCGAGTTAGAATTCTGAATAAAATACTTCAACATTCAATGTTGCTGCTGGAATTATGGATGCTAGTTAAAATTAGTTGTAAAATTAAACCATATTTTCATTCCCGTGAATGTCGCCAAACCATGCTTGAATTTTTTCCCAAGAAAATAGTAAATACTTATACTTTGTCACTTTATAGTTATAAGTGTACAGTAATGTGAAGTGATTGATACTGTAGTATCTGTACATGCATATATACCTAAATTTGTGTTTTTCGCTTAGCGCAAACTCTTGATTGTTTGGCCCCTTTAGATTCTTGTTACCAAGGTTATACTGTATAATATGCTCTGAATTATTTTCCTTCTCTCTTATGATGAAGTTTCTCTTGTGTGCTTGTTTATCTAAAAATTTATGCTTTGAAAGCCATTTATTGTTGAAGATTGGTGTGGTTAAACGTTTAGAAGGACTCGTTTACAAATTTGGCACAATTTTCTCTAATCTCAGTTCCTCATTCTTCTTGTCTTGAGCTTAATGTAAGCAATCTACAGTCTAAAATTGATTTTGTTTAGCACTTTGTCATTTTCTCTGAGATATTTAATGGTAGAACTTTAAAAATTTTTTGCATGTATGTAGTGCCTGGTAGTAATGTGGATGTACAATTGATGATAGGCTTCATGGTGTCAATATGCAAAATCGAAGTTTTTTGAAAATTATATTTTATAGTTTTAAATAATCAACTTGACACTTGTCTGTAACCAGAATGTTAATGCAAACAAAAATGTGAAGGACTTGCGATTTACAAATTGAGAACAGGGATGACAATGCATATTGATATCCTATTGTATCTATCAGTCAGAATGCATCACTTCCATTTCACACTGATACTATGGACTTGAGCCTGCAACTGACAACCAGGTGTGGCAAATCAATTTAAGATAAACATGCAGCACTGGCATTCAGTCCAACAGCAGATGAAAAAGTGAGGGACTCGTGGAGAATACCAAGTTGCCCTTTAGCAGATCAATTGGCTTTGGTTAGGAGCAGTCCAAGTACTTGGTGCTGGTGTGTGATGGGATTGACTTCTGATTGGTTAATTTTTTATGACACTGTCATGAGAGCTGTTATGCTTATAAAATAATTACTTGTTTTTTTCATTTATATACTTAAAAAAATTTTTGAAGTTGAATTTGTGCTTTCAGATGTTTGTATTCACCAATATAAACAGAGAACCTAATAGTGATTCTAACCTAAAGGTTGCAGATGGTCTTTCTGGTCAACCATAGTAATGGAAGGATAAGCTTCCTGTCATTATGAATGAAAATTTGGATCTTTTTTCTCGTTGTGCTTCTGGTTACTGTAATTAGCTTTAATACTTAGCGTATGTTTTAGTATGTGCCGATGCACAGTGGTCACATTCAAAATTTTTGAGAATGGGTGGCACAGAATTGTGATAAAACCATGCAGGTTTTCCTAGCCTGGTACACTATTGTGGAATGTTGAAATTTCTATGTGTATATGCAGGTTCTACTACACTAAATGCTAGGTTGTATCTGAAGCAAAGCCATTTCCATACTATGATTTTCTACTATAAAGTTTGTAGGTAAGAAAGGATGCCTTGAAAGACATTGTGCTTTGAGGATCTTTGGCCTTGGCAATCTGCTATATATTCAGATTTCAGAAGGGGAAGAGATTCCCTTAAAGCTGAAACTGACCAGAATGGTTGACTACAGCAATAACAGATAACAATAGATGAAAGCAGAGTGTATGTTGTGGTAGAATCATTGTTTCGCTATCATATTGAAGTCCTAAATGCTTGAATTGTAGCAGTGAAAACAATGCTCACAGAAAACCTTCATGTCAGTAAATTTTATAGTCATTGGATCCTCCATCACTTTACAAATGAGGAGAAAAAGGTGATCGGCCATCCTTGTTATTGTCAAGTGTGCTACCTGGCAAAGCAATGAAGCATATTGGAAAGAATGTGAAACTGCTGAGTTGTTTATGCGAGCTTATTGTACATACATGGCGAGACGGTGTACATACACTGCTGAGATGCAATTATATCTTCAGGACAATATATCAGTAGACGCGAGATATCATTCATTTGCATTACATTACTGACTGTATGCCAAATTACTGATATTTTGCTGCTTTAGTAAACAAGACAACAAGCCATCACAATGCTCAACAACCAAGGTCAATATGCCTCGTCGCTTTGCCAAGTAGTATTGCCTTTCGCAGCCACCATTGGTACTATGCTGCATACTGCTGTCCACCCACCCTATATAAGAATGCTCAAAGTGGAGATCGATATTATGTGGTTGCAGTTCAAAGAAATTAATTTATTCTATACACATTAATATATTCTGACATTATTTAATACGAGGGTGATTCAAATATAAACGGTAACTTTGTTAAAAATATTTATTGATTAAATATATACACAAGTGACTACATCAACATTTCTCTATATGGCTTCCTTCACACTGTACACATTTTTGCCAACTTTTTGGAAGCTTGAACATTCCTTCAAAAAAAGTTTGAGGCCGCATCGCCAACCAATTGCGCACATGCTCATTGACGTCGTTGTCGCTTTCGAAATGTTTCCCTCCAAGCGATTCCAAAAAATAGTCTGGGGGGGACAAGTCTGGACTATAGGGGGGTGTACAAGGGTTTCCCAGTGCATGGCCACCATTGTGTCCATTGTCAAATGGGCGGTGTGAGGCGTTGCATTGTTTTGGAGAAGGATGACATCTCTGATGGCCATACTATGTCTTTTGCTTCAGTAGGCAGCTTTTACAGACCTTAACAATTGGCAATAGTAAGCTGCAGTCACTATACATTGATCATGAAGAAAATCAACCAACTTCTGATGCGATTTCTTCAACAGTGGAGCGGCGATCACCATCAATAAGTTCTCGAACGGCACGGATGTTGTCATCTGTGAGATATGACTTTGTTTTCCACAAATTCTCGGCCACCCTTAAATTGTCTGGCCCAAGTAAACTCTCGATTCTGTGACAGTGTAGTGTCCCCAAACTGTGCCCTTAAACGAGTTAAAATCTCCGAAGGTTTAACCCCTTCATTGGTTAAAAACTTGATAATAATGCATTGCACAACAGACGAAGGAACCACTTGCTCACTCATGGCTGTACTGATGCCAGAACCTAGCAAAGCAGCTAACAAAGCTAGTTCCCCCTCCCTAACACACCAACCTTCAACCCTCGCACTCCACTGCCCCGCTCTGAACTGCTTCCCCCGTGATATGCAACAATTACCATTTATATTTGAATTACCCTCGTATATACAAGTGTGTGTAAATATACTGCAGCCATAGCTGCAAAACTAATTGCAGATGGGTTAATGCTATTGACCTAGTCAGAAGCCAACTTCTGCTGTTGATAGCAGTTCCTCCTGACCAAATAGTCATTATATGCCATCTTTCGGCTCCAGAGGCTTTGTTTTGTGCCACTCAAGAACATTTTCCAGACTGATCCTTTGTGTTTGGGCCCTATATAAGGAGCTAGCTAGTGCGTGAGTCTTTCAGTGGTCGAGTTGAACTGAGAGTGCTTCAGTGGACAGTTCACAGTGAATAGTGCAAGTGCAGTTCAATGGTGAATTGTCACTGGCAGTTCAGTAGTGATTCGTTTTGACAGTTCAGTTACTTGTTTCATTGTGAGTGTGCAATAGTGTGAGACACAATTAAGCACTTTAGAGACATTGTTTAGCCGTAATTGGTGTTCTATTTTACTACACTATGCACATTTGTATAATCAATTTCAATTAATCATATCAAATGCACTTACATACTGTGTTTATCTTCCTGTGTAAATTCTCTTCCCCTTTTGCAATCTCAAATGTTTACTATCTACATGCATCCAAGGTTATAATTATATTCTTTCCTCCCCCAGTGGGAATGGGAAGATCAAAGTATAAATTATTCACAGTATGAGTTTAAATATTTTTGCAAAAGAAAAGAATACTGTAAGAGTGCAGAAGATTAAAACTGCCATCTGGTATGCCACAAAATGTCTGCGTACAAGTCTGCTTACAACCGGGAATGAAATGTTTAAAACTGACTGCTTGGAATCTTGCTGCACAATGACATTGCCAATGTCTGTGCTCACACTGCACTAGAAAAATCCCAGTTTTTGCAGGAGTCTGGAATCAATTTGTTCATGGCCTTGCAGTCCAGATCTGGTCCCATGCAACATTTTTATATACCCCAAAAATAAAAGATAAAATTGTGCTCAGCAATATTAATCATTTGAAGTTGCATACAAGGAATGTATTTCCACTCTATCAAAGAGCAAAATGGTTTGAATAGATGAGATGTTGTATAGAATGCAGTGGGGAATACTTTGAATAAATGCAATGATCAGATCTAATTTTTTAACATTCTGTTGCTTGCATTCTCAAAACTTTGAGTGAGACCCTTGTACTAAGGTATACCACAAATATAAGTGATAAACCTATCATATAAGCCAACACTAGAATGCAGTTCTTGTTCGCTGATAGCATGTATGTATATTTGTTCCAGCTTACTGTGGAGTCTCATTTCATGAATGATTTAGGATTAGATTCACTTGATCATGTTGAAGTCATTATGGCAATGGAGGATGAATTTGGTAAGCAATTTAACAAATACAAATGTACGTTCTTTAGTATATAAACTTTTAGTGTAAATGTTGAAACCACTTTAATTTTTCAGGGTTTGAGATTCCTGATGTAGATGCTGAGAGACTGCTCAGGCCTTCAGATATTGTTAAATACATAGCAGACAAGGAGGATGTTTACGACTGAGGTGTCTATTGTATAAAAGAGCACTAGTAGAAGAATGGACTGAAAACAACATAGAAATAACAAATGTTTTCTTAGCTTTATTGGTGGCATCTTTTGAACACTTTGTTTCATTTACAGCTTTGGAAAAGTACTGTTATGCTGTGAATGTGATATACCTTTGTAAAAAGAAAACAAAAGAATAAATGAGAGTTCTTCGATAAGTCTCCGAGGCACCATTGGGATCATGTTAATTAAATTCTATCTTTTACAGCTTTTACATAATATATGTAAAACTCTGCAAGCTGAATTAGAAAGCCTAAGTGTGTCAATTTGTATCACATGTTGGATGAGCAGATGTACAGAATCAGAATAATATAGTTGGTTCAGTTATTGTATTTATTCTGCAACTCCTCTTATGTTTTAAGCAACCAATTTCTCATTAAACACATCTTATCAAAAAGCTGAGTTTGAACTTTTGACTAAGCTCCCTAGGACTTAAGATGTTTTGCTTGTGGGAGAATCCTAGAACAGCATTCTGAAGTTTAAAAATAGTGTACAATATACTGGATGAGCAATTTATATTGCAACCACACTCGGTTGTATGTGCTGATACGGTTGTATAATTTGGATGGCCAGACTGCCGAGAGATAGTGCTTCCCGAATATGTATGCATATTAAATCTATGGTTTTTTCTTAACACAAACTCTTGATTTTTTGGTCCTTTTGGATTTGCGTTAATGGGATAAGGAAGATAGGTTTCAAGAGCAATGACTGCCATCAGTTCCTGTTTGACTGCCTACATTATTCAACATGTTGGTTAGCTGTGTTCTTGGTGATAGTTGGATGAACTTCTGTATGTCACTAGACAGTATTTTTATTTCATTATGCAGAGGTTCATCCAACCACCACCATGCTGAATAATGTTGTTGTTGTTTTCTAGTGCCTTGCATCTGGCAATGAAGCCATTAGCATTCGTGCTTTCCAATACTTTTGAACTGTAGTTTCTTCTGATCTTAATGCTTCACAGGTCTTCAAGTGATCTTCGTTCATTTCTGCTGGATCGTTACACAGGACACATATTGGTGAGGCTGAGATACCTATTCTGTAGAGATGACTTGCTAAGCAGTCGTGATTTGTCAATAGTCGGAAGGCTGCAACCGCTGTTTTCCTTGGTCTCTGGGGGATTATATCTGGGTTGGAAAGTAGTGTAATCCATTTTTTATCTTTGGCATTTGTTTCTATTTCTTGTAGGTATGAATGAGAAAATTTTTTAATGATCAAGCGTTTTATTGAGGAATATGAGAAATTGAATTTAGACTTTTGTTTTATTGTTGTGCCCTTCTTTGCAAGTGAGTCTGCAGCTTCGTTCCCCATGACTCCACAGTGTGCTGGAATCCATTGGAGATGAACAGTCTTATTAAGTTTTTGGAGTTGTGTTAACATTTTGTAGCATTCTCTAATTTTTATTGACTTCTTTGTAGTATTTGAACATATTCCCTGAATTGCAGCTTTAAAATCCGAAAGAATTACTGCCTTGTTAAATAATGTAGGCAGTTGCAAAGGAACTTATGTCAGGAGTAATACCTCCCGAAACATGTCTTCTTTAATAAAGAAGTGATGTGGTATCAAAAAATTCATTAAGTAATAAAAAATTAGTGCACGTCATTGTCACAAAGTCCAACATACACAAGAATTGCAATTTAAATTTTATGTTATTGAAGAGTTCAAGATAAACCTAAGCAGCAACATGTCTCGTAGAAGAAACCATATAATGCGGGATATAAATTCCTCCAGAAATCATTTGGCACCTTCAGTGGCAAATGGAAAACTTCAGTGCCTCTGTTAAACTAGTTACTGAAGTTTAAACCATTATAAATCAATTGATCCTGTATCCTTGAACAGATGTTGTGGATGGACTATAAAGAATGTGTGGAGAGCACAACTTTAGTATAATCTCTTCCCATTCCTTCCCTAGATGAAGCACAGCTACATCCAAATACAGTAGAACCCTGCTGATCCAGATTAATTGGGGGTGTGGTCTGTTTGGATTAAAAAATGTTCGGATTATCCAGAAAACAATGCTGCAAATGCCATTGAATTGGCGTTACACTATGTAGAACAGCATGCTGCTGCCACACCAAATGATGTGATGTTCACGTGACACTTGTGTAACATAGCGCCTTCAAGCAGGTTTAGTTCTTTACGGCAGAAGATGATGGCTGATTTTGCAAGTTAAGTGAAAATTACTGCTTCATAAACATGTGATGGTTACCAGTATAGTATCTAAACAAATGTGAAAACATTTATATCACTATTATTTATTTATGCCAACAAAATTACTGTTGGTGTTTTTAAGCACACAAACCGTGTGGGGGCAATGTTTGAGCACCCGCCTAGTAAGAGGGTCTGTGGTTCAAATCCCAGCTGTGGGTGCTCCGCCTAGTAAGTGGAGGGTCTGTGGTTCAAATCCCAGCTGTGGCATTGAATTTTTAAGTTCCAGTTCTACCTCTCAAACATTTATATCATTGCCTATAGCAAAGTTCAGCAAAACATTTTTGTGCAATAAACATTTTGTTCCGATGTTTGTGGTTTCAATAATGAGTTGTAATGCTTTCTCTACACTACAAATAGGCTTTTTATTGTCTTTTAAATTGTGGATTTTGCATTCAGATTGTGGAATTTTGGATTTGCAGGGTTCTACTGTACACAGAAGTACAGATGTGAAATCTCTCTGGATCAAAAAGTCTGTGTGTCATGTATGAGTTTCTCTACCGATTACAACTTCATATATCCATTAATCCCTTAATTTTTTAACATTCATATAAAGTTACTTTCTCTACTACGTATTAGTAAAGTAGAGGAAGTATTGTATTCTACCCAAAAATTTGATGCTGAGATCTCACCGGAAATATATTTTGAGACCCCCTGAATCCAAAAAAAGCATTTTTAGAAAAAGGTCCGTGTGTGTTCTGTCAGTCTGTGAATAGTATAACTCGAAAACGAAGTCAGTTAAAAACCAAAGTTGATATTAAAGTTTAATTCTTTCAAGGGTGCAACACGAAGATTTTGAAGAAAATTGCTTCACCCTAAATTACCCTTTACATGGACAATTTTTCAAAAATTTTGATTTTCTTGAAATGTATTTTGATTAAAATACCATAAGTTTGAGATATTTTTATGACAAATGAAATGTATATCTTGAATTTTCTGGCTATGCCCATGAAGTCCTATTTACTCTGGATGACTTTAGCATAACTGATAACTAGTAAACCATAAGAGATAAACCAAATCTTACTATACAAAAAATGTAGATCTTGCTAAAACACACAATTTATGTCTGAATAAAATTTTTTGTAGAGTGAACCATTTCGAAGATATTCCTCGTTATTTGTGTAAGTTTTGGAGAACTTATACTTCTGTCAAATGGAACATCGCTATTCATTTTTTATGTTGACTGTGCAAAGAGAACGGAGTTTGAAAGCTTTAAAAGATTTGACTATCACTCAAAGCCTACTGTATTCTCATATTCCTGTTGCACATTCAAGAAAACGAATAAGATAATTTCTGCAAATGTTTATCTCAACTAACACGAAGAAGATAGAAGAATAAGAGTTTGTAAGATTGGTTAGTACAAGAGTAGAGAAAGTCATGTGAATGCAACACATCAGATTTTTTTATATTCATGTTATGTATTTCAGGATACCTTTTTTATTAATCTCAAATTAAGCAATTGTTGACTGTGTTGCATATACAATATGGGAAAAAGGAGACTAACGAATGTTTCCAGGGGATAAAGGAATCTCGGAAAATGCTTGCCACATAATAGTTCAACCTTGGGGAAACTGTTGTAACAGCGAATATTTTGAATATGGCTATACTTACAAAGAATTTATTGGACCAAAATTATGCATTCCATTAGCTCCACATTTTTCTTGCAAGTTCTTGTCTATCTCTAATGGTTTGTCAGTTATGCAACATTGATTCAGAATGCAGGAGACTTAATCTATTCAAAGAAGATTCAAGATAATTTTATCAATGTTAATACCTTATGGTATATTTTTGAGAAAATTAAAAATAATTTTCTGTAAAGGCAATATTGCTGGCAACATTTTCTTTAAAATTGACTGGCATGCTTAATCCTTTCACTGATTATCCTAAGAATGCTGTCTTTTGAGAAGTGATTTATTCAGTAACCCAAGTAAACTAGTAACATATTTTATATTGCACTTATTTATTACTATCCCAATTATTCTTGCTCAGAGGTTAAATTTAGAAGCTGCAATTCTGGTGCTTCACATCTTTTCTCATTATACTCGAAATTTATGTGCAGTAACACATATTGTGTAAGCATTTATACACAGTGAAAATGGCTCTTGCAAGTATTTCCGAGATCATGAAGGATAATATCAATAGCTGAGTTAGCTAACATAACCTCAGATCTCCTTTTGTAAAAATGTGTACTTCACATAATCACAAATGAACTTAATACATTAGCATTTTAACTAAAACTGCTATAATTATTCTAAGATATAGCAATGATACTAATGGGTGGTCCAAAAGTCTGAACCAGCTACGTTGTGTTTTGCCTGTAGGCATCCTTGGTGCTTGTCGCCAACTGCCACTGTCATAGAACAGCATGGATAAAACTATACAATATTTTTAAAACTACTTTTAAAGGCTTTACATACCAATGTAATTAAACTAGATGCTGAAACTGACCACCATTGTCTATACAACACTCACCATAGTTCATGCTGAGAAATGCTGGCAATTTCCTGGCAGATATTTTTTTTAATTCTTCCAGGGTGTGTGGGTTTGTCTTGTACACTTTATGCTTAAGTTACCCCAGAGACAGAAATCACAGATAACTTGGAAATCTTTCTGCAAATCACACTTAACACTTAGTGAGGTGACTAAGTGACACATGCGAATCATAAATAAATACAAATACATTTTGTGACTCAGTATAGAACAAAATAATAAAGCACACTGGTAATAACTCAGTCAAACAATAGTGCGTCAGCTCAATACTGCATTTTCAGAGCAGAGAAAAACAAGTCAGCCACGTGACCTTGTGTCTAGCAGCTGCGTTATTGTGTTTCCGCCTGAGCAGTGGAAAAACACTGCGCAGCAATTCTTATGTTTTTGGGTCTTTCTGTAGTATATTTGCAAAGCACCTTGTTTTGTATACTCCATACTACAGCACACATTTGAGCTAGTTCGGTCATTCCATGCTAAATCAACAGTTAAATACAAGTTTTATTGAGATTAGAGGTGTAATGTTGTTAGCTAAAGCTGGATTTCTGACAATGAAGTCATTAATCCTCTTGCTCCAATTTTTCACTGATGGATGGGGTGTTAGAAATCGCTGGGCAAATTTGAAGGTGGTCTCGGTCCATTTCCTCTTGCAGATCACATAGAGGACAGAGTGGTGAAGAATATATCCCCCCAATTCTGTTTAAATGTTTTGCCAGACAATCATGTCCTGTAATCAACCTGAAGGTTGCAACTGCCGTTTTTCAAGGATACTCAGGAATTACTACGTAGGCTTTCACGGCCGGCGTCTAAATTGTAGAATGAAGTATCTTCCGGGCTGTTATGCCGTGGTCTGCTGGAGATCTGTCTTCCAGACGTTTCGTTTACAACTGCGGTAAACATCCTCAGTGGCGTAGTCGAAGTCTCCTCGTGCAAGGTATCACTGCGACTGATGCGTCGACTGTCTGTGGGGCTCCATTTATACCATGTGCAACGTGTGCTGATTGGTCCGGGGCGTCCAGAGGCATGGTGGCTGGTGGAGGGGGTTCTATCTCTCTTATGCTTCTGGTCTCTTCTGATTGGCTTACCTTGCTTTCCTGCTTCTTATGATGTTTTATGACCGGATGCCAGTTGCTGTTTAATCTTAAGGCCTCCTCCTTCTTATTAAAGTTGTTAGGGTGCTTGTAAATTTCAATAGCCTCTCGCTGTAGTCGGGTATGGTAATGTATGGTAGATGCAAGGATGCGCGTATCCTGGAACTTAATACTGTGTTCACCGACTGCATTAATGGCATGTTCAGTGACCGCAGACTTATTAGTTTGGCCCAGGCGGCAGTTTCTTTTGTGTTCCGTGAGTCTGGTCTTAACACTGCGCTGAGTAGTTCCAATGTAAACTGAGCCACAACCACAAGGAATACTAATGGGAGTCTGATCAATTTTTCATGTTGAATAAGAGCCGCTTTTTGTATTTCATATTCAATGGGGTATTGGTTGGTTAGTATTTCCATAGCTGCTATTGGTGTGGTTTTGATAGCACCTGTAATTAGTCTCAGACTTTGGTTTTGAAAGATATGAATTTTTTTTTGTTTGCTGTTACAAGAACTTTGCTGCAGTAAGTAAATAATGGCTTTATATATACGTTGTATGTTGTGTTAAGAGTTGCTCTGGAACATCCCCACTTCATTCCTGTTAGACGTTTTAACAGTAAAAGGCGCCTCTCTGCTCTTTGTATTACATTTTCTATTTATTTGGTCCATGTAAGTTTGGTATCAAATGGAACTCCTAAACACTTTGCTTCCTTTGTTTCTGGTAATTGTTGACCCTCAAAATTTAGTTTTATTTTTAGTGGTTTTTTTCTTAGTGAAAAGATTTGGTAGTTTGATTTTGTTGTATTAACAGTCATTAAATTTTCTTTGGTCCACTTTTGTAGGTTGTTTAAGGATTGTTGCATGGTTTTTTCTAGTTCTCTACTTTTGTTTTTTGGTTTTGAAGTCCACATTACTAAGTCATCAGCAAATAGTGCACACTTCACACTTGATTCTTGTATTTGTTGTGGCAGATCATTAATAAATATATTAAAAAGTGTAGTGCTGAGCACTGCTCCTTGTGGTAAGCCCCGGTGTACTTGTTTATATTTAGATATATTTCTTCCATATCTGTTAGCAATAAAGCGTTGTGTTAGGAAATGACAGCCATGAAAACATTGGACCTTGTGTCCCTATTTTTTTCACTTTCTTTAATAGTTTTGTTCTGCATATAGAATCATATGCACTTTGGAAATCAATAAAAACTGATAAATTATCTTCTTTTCTATTGAAGGAGTCTTTGATTTCTTGACTGAGAAATAAGACTTCATTTGTTGAGTGGAACTCTCTGAATCCAGCTTGACATGGGGAAATTAAATTTTGGGATTCTAGAAACCAATTTAACCTATTTGACACCATTCTTTCCATCACTTTTGCTATTATGCTAGTAAGAGCTATTGATCTATAATTTTTTTATTTCTGATGCTGTTTTATCTTTCTTCAAGAGTGGGACAATTATTGCTTTTCACCATTCGGCAGGTACAATGGTGTTCCAGGATAGATTGTAGAGTTTTAGTAGTTGTTGTTTTGCTGTTTTTCCAAGGTTTTATATGAACTCTGGATGTATGTGATCTGGTCCAGGAGACTTTTTGTTTTTTAGATTATTAATTGAAAAGTCCAGTTCTTGCATATTAAAATGTTGATAAAAGATTTTGTATTGAATGTTAGGATCACATTCTCTTTCTTGTTTCAAATCTTTCTTAAATTGTTTGCGTTCTTTTTTATTATTTCTTGTTAATTTATGTGAATTAGCATAATATTTATTGAATGTTTCGGCTATGGCTGCAAAATTTGTTAATATTTTATTGTTGTGTATGATAGGTGTGCTGTTGCTTTCTCTCCTGTCCTTGACATTTTTTGTTGCCATCTGTATTAATTTCTTATTTTACTGAGGCACATTTCTTTTGCCATATTTGTGTATCTGATATGTTTTTTGTTTGTTCAGCTGTATTTCTAGCTATATCCCTTTGCCTTTTCAGTTCTAATTGGGGGTTCCAAAAGCGTTTGAAATTTTTTATTCTTCCACAAGGAATATGTTTGTTTGCAGTTTCTAGGATGACTTCACAGAAATGTTTGTTCATATGATCTGGGTGGTCATGCAGCTGTGAGTTTGTTTGTTCTTTAAATTTATGTTCCAGTTCAGTTTTATATTTCTTCCAATCTGCTGTTTTGAGGTTCCAATACAGATTTGTGTGATTTTGACTGTTATTTGTATTACTAGTTTAATATCAGCAATTACTGCTCTGTGACCAGAACTTGGGTCTTCTATAACTTGTTTTTTAATTTTTGAAACATCTGCTGTAGCTAACAAGAGGTATGGGTTACTGCCTGCTCCAGAGTACTGTATGAAGGTTTTGGGATCTTCTTTATCATAAATCAGTTCAAAGGTTGTGGTATTCAAAAATTCCTCCACTATCTGCCCTGTAGAATCCACTTTTCATAATCCCATCTTTTGGAATGGGCATTGAAATCCCCAATTATGATTGTTTTATTTAATTGTTCAATAAGTGAGAGATCTGGTTCATTCCTGGGAGGATTGTAAATACTGTATAAATGAGGATGTGTTTTAGTATCTCAAAAATTTAGCTTTATTAATTCAGCTTTATCTTTGTTATCCATTTCTTTAACAATTTGAAAGGAGGATTTAATTATTTTTTCCTCCAACTAATATTCCACTACTTACATGTCTATTTTTGGGTAGTAGGTGTAGTAAAAATCCAGTCAAATTGAAATATTTAAGTTGATCATTTGTTAGATTTGCTTCTTGTATGACAAATATACCTATGTTATAGTCAAATACAATTTTATTTAGTTCTATTCTCGTTTGGGTGAGACCATCTGCATTCCATTGTAAAATTCTGAAGTTATATCTTCTATTTATATGTTTTGGTTCTCAAGAAGTAGTCCCCGCCCGAAGATCCGAATGGGGGACTATTTTAACTCCGGAACATTTTACCCCTCGAGTCATATTTCATAAGTATTGAAGAGACTTAGCAGTAATAGTAACCGCTTTTTAGAGAGCACCATATTTTTATGTTTTAGCGGTTACATCGCTCTCTCACAACCCCCAGAATTCTGGAGGACTACACCTGTCGATGGTTTATGGATCTCACCAACCTGACCGGGAGAGTTATCAAAATAAATTCACCAACCATATCCTCTGATTACCAATCAGAGAACATATTACATGCCATGACAGACAGGTCAGCATGTTATAGGTTAAGAGTTTATAGAGAAATGGAGAGGCTGGAAAAATAAAGACTACCTAGTCCTCAGGAACCCTAATAGCATCGGGGTCGGAAGAGAACAAGAGATGACCAAGGTAAGGCCAGATAGAAAAGCTACAATGAGGAGCAAAGCACCAGTAAGTGCAAGTAATGTTCTGCTCAGCTTGGTTACCTTGTGGTCGCCATTCACATATCCCCTAGACGGAGACCCCCGAGTATACAGATCTGGTGTAGCCTATGTGAGCCTATACTTGTCTATAGTTATATACAGATCGGGTGTATCCTATGTGAGCCTATACAAGCCTACCTCCTCAGTCTATACTTACATACAGATCTTGTGTAGCCTATGTGAGCCTATACTAGCCCATCTCCTCAGTCTATACTTAACATACCGATCTGGTATAGCCTATGTGAGCCTATACTAGCCTACACTAGGCTACATCAGATCGGTATAAAGTATGGACTGAGGAGATAGGCTAGTATAGGCTCACAAAGGCTATACCAGATCGGTATATAAGTATAGCCTGAGGAGATAGGCTAGTATAAGCTCAAATAGGCTACACCAGAACGGTATATAAGTATAGACTGAGGAGATAGGCTAGTATAGGATCACATAGGCTATAACAGATTGGTATATAAGTATAGACTGAGGAGATAGGCAGGTATAGGATCACATAGGCTACACCAGATCTGTATATAATTATAGACTGAGGAGATAGGCTAGTGTAGGCTACACAAAATCTGTATGTAAGTATAGACTGAGGAGGTAGGCTTGTATAGGCTCACATAGGATACACCAGATCTGTATATAACTATAGACCAGTATGGGCTCACATAGGCTACACAAGATCTGTATGTAAGTATAGACTGAGAGGTAGGCTAGTATAGCCTGACATAGGCTACACCAGGTCTGTATATAAGTATAGGCTCACACAGGCTACTCCAGATCTGTATATAAGTATAGACTGAGGAGATAGGCTAGGGAGCTAGGCTAGTATAGGCTCACACAGGCTACACAGGATCGGTATATAAGTATAGACTGAGAGGTAGGCTAGTATAGCCATACATAGGCTACACCAGATCTGTATATAAGTATAGGCTGGGGTGATAGTCTAGTATAGGCTGACATAGGCTACACCAGGTCTGTATATAAGTATAGGCTCACACAGGCTACACCAGGTCTGTATATAAGTATAGGCTCACATAGGCAACACCAGATCTGTATATAAGTATAAACTGAGGAGATATTACTATAGGCTCACACAGGCTACTCCAGATCTGTATATAAGTATAGACCAAGGAGATAGGCTAGTATAGGCTCCACTAGATCTGTATAAGTACAGACTGAGGGATAGGCTAGTATAGGCTGACATAGGCTACACCAGATCTGTGTATAAGTATAGGCTGGGGAGATAGGCTAGTATAGGTTCACATAGGCTACACAGGATCGGTATATAAGTATAGACTGAGGAGATAGGCTAGTATAGGCTCACATTGGCTACACCAGATCGGTGTATAAGTATAGACAGAGGTGATAGGTAAGTATAGGCTTACACAGGCTACACCAGATCGGTATATAAGTATGGACTGAGGAGATAGGCTAGTATAGGCTCACATAGGCTACACCAGATCTGTATATAAGTATAGGCTGGGGAGATAGGCTAGTATAGGTTGACATAGGCTACACCAGATCTGTATATAACTATAGCCTGGGGAGATAAGCTAGTATAGGCTCACATAGGCTACACCGGATCTATATATAAGTATAGACTGAGGAGAGAGATTAGTATAGGCTCACACAGGCTACTCCAGATCTGTATATAAGTATAGGCTGGGGAGATAGGCTAGTATAGGCTGACATAGGCTAGTATAGGCTCACACAGGCTACTCCAGATCTGTATATAAGTATAGGCTAGTATAGGTTCACATAGGCTACACCGGATCGGTATATAAGTATAGACTGAGGAGATAGGCTAGTATAGCCTCACATAGACTACACGAGATCTGTATATAAGTATAGGCTGGCGAGATAGGCTAGTATAGGCTGACATAGACTACACCAGGTCTATAAGTATAGGCTGGGGAGATAGGCTAGTATAGGCTCACATAGGCTAGTATAGGCTCACACAGGCTACTCCAGATCTGTATATAAGTATAGGCTAGTATAGGTTCACATAGGCTACACCGGATCGGTATATAAGTATAGACTGAGGAGATAGGCTAGTATAGCCTCACATAGACTACACGAGATCTGTATATAAGTATAGGCTGGCGAGATAGGCTAGTATAGGCTGACATAGACTACACCAGGTCTATAAGTATAGGCTGGGGAGATAAGCTAGTATAGGCTCACATAGGCTACACCAGATCTGTATATAAGTATTGACTGAGGAGATAGGCTAGTATAGGCTCACATAGGCTACACCAAATCGGTATATAAGTATAGACTGAGGAGATAGGCTAGTATAGGCTCACATAGGCTACATCAGATCTGTATGTAAGTATAGGCCTGGGGAGATAGGCTAGTATATTCAGACATAGGCTATACCAGATCGGTATATAAGTATAGACTGAGGAGAAAGGCTAGTATAGGCTCACACTGGCTACATCAGATCTGTGTATAAGTATAGGCTGGGGAGATAGGCTAGTATAGGCTGACATAGGCTTCACCAAGGCTGTATATAAGTATAGACTGAGTAGATAAGCTAGTATAGGTTCACATAGGCTTGTCAGTCTGGGTGGCTCAGTTGGTTCGACGCTGGCTTACTGATCCCAAAGTCGCGGGTTCAAACCCGGCCCAGGTCGATGGTTTTTAAGTGTGCTTAAAAACGACAGCTCCATGTCAGTAGATTTACTGACATGTAAAAGAACTCCTGCGGGACATAATTCCGGCACACCGGCGACGCTGATGTGATCCTGGCAATTGACAGCGTCGTTAAACAACAAAATAATTTAATTTTTCACATAGACTACACCAGATCTGTATATAACTATAGGCTGGGGAGATAGGCTAGTATAGGTTCACATAGGCTACACCGGATCGGTGTATAAGTATAGACTGGGGAGATATGCTTGCATAGGGTCACATAGGCAACACCAGATCTGTATATAAGTATAAACTGAGGAGACAGATTACTATAGGCTGACATAGGCTACACCAGATTTGTATATAAGAATAGGCTGGGGAGATAGGGTAATATAGGCTCACATAGGCTACACCAGATCGGTATATAAGTATAGACTGAGGAGAGAGATTAGTATAGGCTCACACTGGCTACATCAGATCTGTGTATAAGTATAGGCTAGTATAGGCTGACAGGCTACACCAGGTCTGTATATAAGTATAGACTGAGAGGTAGGCTAGTATAGCCTGACATAGGCTACACCAGATTTGTATATAAGTATAGGCTGGGGAGATAGGGTAATATAGGCTCATATAGGCTCACATAGGCTACACCAGATCGGTATATAAGTATAGACTGAGGAGAGAGATTAGTATAGGCTCACACAGGCTACTCCAGATCTGTATATAAGTATAGGCTAGTATAGGTTCACATAGGCTACACAGGATCGGTATATAGGTATAGACTGAGGAGATAGGCAACTATAGGCTCACATAGACTACACCAGATCTGTATATAAGTATAGGCTAGTACAGGTTCACATAGGCTACACCGGATCGGTATATAAGTATAGACTGAGGAGATAGGCTAGTATAGGCTCACATAGAGTACATGAGATCTGTATATAAGTATAGGCTGGCGAGATAGGCTAGTATAGGCTGACATAGACTACACCAGGTCTATAAGTATAGGCTGGGGAGATAAGCTAGTATAGGCTCACATAGGCTACACCAGATCTGTATATAAGTATAGACTGAGGAGATAGGCTAGTATAGTCTCACATAGGCTACACCAAACCGGTATATAAGTATAGACTGAGGAGATAGGCTAGTATAGGCTCACATAGGCTACATCAGATCTGTATGTAAATATAGGCCTGGGAAGATAGGCTAGTATATTCAGACATAGGCTATACCAGATCGGTATATAAGTATAGACTGAGGAGATAGGCTAGTATAGGCTCACACTGGCTACATCAGATCTGTGTATAAGTATAGGCTGGGGAGATAGGCTAGTATAGGCTGACATAGGCTACACCAGGTCTGTATATAAGTATAGACTGAGTAGATAGGCTAGTATAGGTTCACATAGGCTACACCAGATCGGTATATAAGTATAGACTGAGGAGATAGGCTAGTATAGGCTCACATAGACTACACCAGATCTGTATATAACTATAGGCTGGGGAGATAGGCTAGTATAGGCTGACATAGGCTACACCAGGTCTGTATATAACTATAGGCTGGGGAGATAGGCTAGTATAGGTTCACATAGGCTACACCGGATGGGTGTGTAAGTATAGACTGGGGAGATATGCTTGCATAGGCTCACATAGGCAACACCAGATCTGTATATAGGTATAAACTGAGGAGACAGATTACTATAGGCTGACATAGGCTACACCAGATTTGTATATAAGTATAGACTGAGGAGATAGGCTACTATAGGCTCACACAGGCTACTCCAGATCTGTATATAAGTAAAGACTGAGGAGATAGGTTACTATAGGTTCACATAGGCTACACCGGATCGGTATATAAGTATAGACTGAGGAGATAGGCTAGTATAGGCTCACATAGACTACACCAGATCTGTATATAAGAATAGGCTGGGGAGATAGGCTAGTATAGGCTGACATAGGCTACACCAGTTCTGTATATAAGTATAGGCTGGGGAGATAGGCTAGTATAGGCTCACACTGGCTACATCAGATCTGTGTATAAGTATAGGCTGGGGAGATAGGCTAGTATAGGCTGACATAGGCTTCACCAAGGCTGTATATAAGTATAGACTGAGTAGATAAGCTAGTATAGGTTCACATAGGCTTGTCGGTCTGGGTGGCTCAGTTGGTTAGACGCTGGCTTACTGATCCCAAGGTCGCAGGTTCAAACCCGGCCCAGGTCGATGGTTTTTAAGTGTGCTTAAAAACGACAGCTCCATGTCAGTAGATTTACTGACATGTAAAAGAACTCCTGCGGCACAAAATTCCGGCACACCGGCGACGCTGATGTGATCCTGGCAATTGACAGCGTCGTTAAACAACAAAATAATTTAATTTTTCACATAGGCTACACCAGATTGGTATATAAGTATAGACTGAGGAGATAGGCTAGTATAGGCTCACATAGACTACACCAGATCTGTATATAACTATAGGCTGGGGAGATAGGCTAGTATAGGTTCACATAGGCTACACCGGATCGGTGTATAAGTATAGACTGGGGAGATATGCTTGCATAGGGTCACATAGGCAACACCAGATCTGTATATAAGTATAAACTGAGGAGACAGATTACTATAGGCTGACATAGGCTACACCAGATTTGTATATAAGTATAGGCTGGGGAGATAGGGTAATATAGGCTCACATAGGCTATACCAGATCGGTATATAAGTATAGACTGAGCAGAGAGATTAGTATAGGCTCACACTGGCTACATCAGATCTGTGTATAAGTATAGGCTAGTATAGGCTGACAGGCTACACCAGGTCTGTATATAAGTATAGACTGAGAGGTAGGCTAGTATAGCCTGACATAGGCTACACCAGATTTGTATATAAGTATAGGCTGGGGAGATAGGGTAATATAGGCTCATATAGGCTCACATAGGCTACACCAGATCGGTATATAAGTATAGACTGAGGAGAGAGATTAGTATAGGCTCACACAGGCTACTCCAGATCTGTATATAAGTATAGGCTAGTATAGGTTCACATAGGCTACACAGGATCGGTATATAGGTATAGACTGAGGAGATAGGCAACTATAGGCTCACATAGACTACATCAGATCTGTATATAAGTATAGGCTAGTACAGGTTCACATAGGCTACACCGGATCGGTATATAAGTATAGACTGAGGAGATAGGCTAGTATAGGCTCACATAGAGTACATGAGATCTGTATATAAGTATAGGCTGGCGAGATAGGCTAGTATAGGCTGACATAGACTACACCAGGTCTATAAGTATAGGCTGGGGAGATAAGCTAGTATAGGCTCACATAGGCTACACCAGATCTGTATATAAGTATAGACTGAGGAGATAGGCTAGTATAGTCTCACATAGGCTACACCAAACCGGTATATAAGTATAGACTGAGGAGATAGGCTAGTATAGGCTCACATAGGCTACATCAGATCTGTATGTAAATATAGGCCTGGGAAGATAGGCTAGTATATTCAGACATAGGCTATACCAGATCGGTATATAAGTATATAAACTGAGGAGATAGGCTAGTATAGGCTCACACTGGCTACATCAGATCTGTGTATAAGTATAGGCTGGGGAGATAGGCTAGTATAAGCTGACATAGGCTACACCAGGTCTGTATATAAGTATAGACTGAGTAGATAGGCTAGTATAGGTTCACATAGGCTACACCAGATCGGTATATAAGTATAGACTGAGGAGATAGGCTAGTATAGGCTCACACTGGCTACATCAGATCTGTGTATAAGTATAGGCTGGGGAGATAGGCTAGTATAGGCTCACACTGGCTACATCAGATCTGTGTATAAGTATAGGCTGGGGAGATAGGCTAGTATAGGCTGACATAGGCTACACCAGGTCTGTATATAAGTATAGACTGAGTAGATAGGCTAGTATAGGTTCACATAGGCTACACCAGATCGGTATATAAGTATAGACTGAGGAGATAGGCTAGTATAGGCTCACACTGGCTACATCAGATCTGTGTATAAGTATAGGCTGGGGAGATAGGCTAGTATAGGCTCACATAGACTACACCAGATCTGTATATAACTATAGGCTGGGGAGATAGGCTAGTATAGGTTCACATAGGCTACACCAGATCAGTATATAGGTATAGACTGAGTAGATAGGCTAGTATAGGTTCACATAGGCTACACCAGATCGGTATATAAGTATGGACTGGGGAGATAGGCTAGTATAGGCTCACACTGGCTACATCAGATCTGTGTATAAGTATAGGCTGGGGAGATAGGCTAGTATAGGCTGACATAGGCTACAGCAGGTCTGTATATAAGTATAGACTGAGTAGATAGGCTAGTATAGGTTCACATAGGCTACACCAGATCGGTATATAAGTATAGACTGAGGAGATAGGCTAGTATAGGCTGACATAGGCTACACCAGATCTGTATATAACTATAGGCTGGGGAGATAGGCTAGTATAGGCTGACATAGGCTACACCAGGTCTGTATATAACTATAGGCTGGGGAGATAGGCTAGTATAGGTTCACATAGGCTATACCGGATCGGTGTGTAAGTATAGACTGGGGAGATATGCTTGCATAGGCTCACATAGGCAACACCAGATCTGTATATAAGTATAAACTGAGGAGACAGATTACTATAGGCTGACATAGGCTACACCAGATTTGTATATAAGTATAGACTGAGGAGATAGGCTACTATAGGCTCACACAGGCTACTCCAGATCTGTATATAAGTAAAGACTGAGGAGATAGGTTACTATAGGTTCACATAGGCTACACCGGATCGGTATATAAGTATAGACTGAGGAGATAGGCTAGTATAGGCTCACATAGACTACACCAGATCTGTATATAAGAATAGGCTGGGGAGATAGGCTAGTATAGGCTGACATAGGCTACACCAGTTCTGTATATAAGTATAGGCTGGGGAGATAGGCTAGTATAGGCTCACATAGACTACACCAGATCTGTATATAACTACAGGCTGGGGAGATAGGCTAGTATAGGTTCGCATAGGCTACACCAGATCGGTATATAAGTATAGACTGAGTAGATAGGCTAGTATAGGTTCACATAGGCTAAACCAGATCGGTATATAAGTATAGACTGAGGAGATAGGCTAGTATAGGCTCACATAGACTACACCAGATCTGTATATAACTATAGGCTGGGGAGATAGGCTAGTATAGGTTCACATAGGCTACACCGGATCTTGTATAAGTATAGACGGGGAGATATGCTTGCACAGGCTCACATAGGCAACACCAGATCTGTATATAAGTATAAACTGAGGAGACATTACTATAGGCTGACATAGGCTACACCAGATTTGTATATAAGTATAGGCTGGGGAGATAGTGTAATATAGGCTCACATAGGCTACACCAGATCGATATATAAGTATAGACTGAGGAGAGAGATTAGTATAGGCTCACACTGGCTACATCAGATCTGTTTATAAGTATAGGCTGATATAGGCTGCACCAGATTTGTATATAAGTATAGGCTGGGGAGATATTGTAATATAGGCTCACATAGGCTACACCAGATCGATATATAAGTATAGACTGAGGAGAGAGATTAGTATAGGCTCACACTGGCTACATCAGATCTGTTTATAAGTATAGGGTGGGGAGATAGGCTAGTATAGGCTGACATAGGCTACACCAGGTCTGTATATAAGTATAGACTGAGAGGTAGGCTAGTATAGCCTGACATAGGCTACACCGGATTTGTATATAAGTATAGGTTGACATAGGCTACACCAGGTCTGTATATAACTATAGGCTGGGGAGATAGGCTAGTATAGGTTCACATAGGCTACACCGGATCGGTGTGTAAGTATAGACTGGGGAGATATGCTTGCATAGGCTCACATAGGCAACACCAGATCTGTATATAAGTATAAACTGAGGAGACAGATTACTATAGGCTGACATGGGCTACACCAGATTTGTATATAAGTATAGACTGAGGAGATAGGCTACTATAGGCTCACACAGGCTACTCCAGATCTGTGTATAAGTATAGAGTGAGGAGATAGGTTACTATAGGTTCACATAGGCTACACCGGATCGGTATATAAGTATAGACTGAGGAGATAGGCTAGTACAGGCTGACATAGGTTACACCACCTGTGGCACACAGTCACAGTACAATTACAAACAGTGTGACATTGCCTTGTGTAGAACTGGGTGTTTCCTGAGTTATCATCAAGCAAGGGGGTGGAAATTCAAAACTAATGTGGGGTGTACATACCAAAACATTAATAAGCATAAGTGTATATAAAACATTTTTGTTGTGCAACAGAATAGTGTGAATAACATTTTATGGACCATCTTCAATTTAATAATGGCAGGGATGTAAACATTTTAAGGGTGAGTACCATAAAATTTTGCAGAAATTATTTTAAATTATCTTAGCTAACTTTAGTGTATTTTGATCTGGTTTTAATATTCTAAAGTAGCAAAATTTAATTTCTTTAATATTGTTGTATATTAAAAATGTGTTACAAAGAGGTGCATATGTTTCCCTTCAATGGGGTTGATTTTTTCTGTTATTAAACACATTATTTCAGCCAGTAAAAGATACTGTAATTATACAAGTATATCTGTCACTTTTAGTTTAATATCTGCAGTAGCAGTTCAGAATTTAAAGGGACACAAGTCTGCATGGAGAGCAACTAGCTAATACTGTATGTGCAGTAAAGGGTTAATCTCCGTCGGATTTAAGTTTGTTTTCAGTATATTCTTAATTGCTTCTGGAGGGTAATTTCCTTTAGTTTTTAGCATGAGCTTGAATTTACTTTCATTCTATCTGTTAGTAACATTTGTGCATGAGTTTGTATTTCTGTGGCCTGATGGACGGCCAGTTGCCTGTCTTCCCTTTTACTGATAGAAGGCACATCATCACTTGTCCCGCTATGCTATGTCTCAACTTTCTTCTAGCTTCTGCTTCACATTATTAACCTCACTATCCATTTCCTTGTTTTCACATTTTAACTCATTTTCTCTCTTATTAGGTTATGAAAGAGTTCTCTTATTGTACTTACAGATTCCAGGATTGTTGTTCTAATCTGCCTTTTTAGTAATTTGTTTTCATTCACTGCAATAACAGTATTTTCAAGAGCACTTTTCACATCATGAGTTTGCTTTTTCCCAGTAACGCATGTAACAATGGTACTAATATTATCAAAGATACAACAAAATGTGCATTTCCAAGTTCAGTGAATAACAGTCAGAAATACCAATTCAAACTATTTTATTACAACCTAAACTCAGAGCTATGGATCTTCAGCTAGAAGTTTACCACGGCCTCCCCATTCAGTAGCTATGTATAAAAAGTGCATTTGATTTCCAATCAAAAAGTCTAGTTCATTATTGTAGAATAAATAATTCAAGTTATTGGTTTAGTATAAATTAGTAGTATATTAATTTCATTCATCGTAATAATATTAACAAACTTTTTATCAAAACAAAATATTGAAGATCGAGAAAAAAGATCTCCTTTTGAATGTGGAGTTTCCTTATGCATTTAGGCCAGGAATAGGATTAACTTAATATGAAGAAAAGCAATGTCATTAATGGATGCACTCACTATAACAACTTGATAATAGTTGCTTATAATTAATAGTTTGACAAACATGGCAAAAGCTAGAATTGAAAAGGCATCATGCTTTATTACTTTAGGTTAGATCTAAATCTGTTTCCAGTGAGATATGTTTGCAAAACAAATATAAAAGATCCTAAATTTCACAGTGTAATACAAAAAACCTTTTAAAAATGCTTCTTTTTTTTTTTTTTTTTTTTTTTTTTATCCAGGGGACTTCAAAATATATTTCCTATGAAATCTCGACATCAAATTTTTGGGTCGACGACAATACTTTTCCTACTTACAAGTAAAATGAGCACTTGAATGAAATTTATGACATGCATAAGAAATACTGCATTTGCATCTGCATAATGTAAAATATTTATTAAATAAGACAACTATTTACAAAGTAAAACTTGGCTCATAATTACAATAATTGTGAACTGCAGGATTACTGTTCTATGGAATGGATTTCTTGAAGTATATATAGGACAGGAAAGATTTTAGGTGAATCCCTTCATCATGTGAACATTTGCTCAGTCATGGAAGAATATATTCTTTAGCTGACTGTCACATAACCTCTTCACTTCATCTGAAATTAAGCATGTAAAGAATTAGTTCAGAGAAATTATTAATCTCCTATATGCTACAATTATTGTTTTAAGTTTTCTTACCATTAATTTCTATAAGATTAGCATTTTTCTGATGAATTACAACATAAAACTCCCGGAGGTTTGAGAGTTTACCAACAACCCAATAATCGCTCATTGTCTTCAATATTGTCTCGCCTGTTGTGGACATTCTGAAACATGGTATGTCCTGATGTCAGAAAACACTGAGGCATAATTACATGTTAAATAAAAAGAATGCATTCCATGGCACATTTAATTCTTTTGTATGTTTAAACATACTGCCAAAGAATATTGTCAAAACCTTGAAATCTGTTACTATTAATTCAACCATTGAACAGCTTATATTACTCATGTGTCGCTTAATATTCTATATTGAATACGTTATTGTTTTCATATATAAGGCCAATCAGTGATAATTATTTGTTCTGATACACACAAACCATGTGTAGGCAAACTCCGCAAGGTAGAATCAACTGAAAATTCAATGCCATAGCCAGGATTTGAACCATGGATCTTCCACTCTACATCCAGATGCACTGAGCTGCCATGGAAACATTAAAATAAACAGAATGTACAAAAAGAAGATAAAATCAACAATTCGGCAGAGAAGAGTTATTAATGGTAACTGATTTATATATTCATTAGTGACATAATTGTAAAATTATTAATCTATATTTACCAATGTCAAAATACATGTTCGCTACCAAGTTAAATCAAATAAATAAATTTGGATAGTAAAGCCTGTCATAATTTTAAAAGGTATACTTTGCTTTCTATATCTTCATGAGATCACCAAAGAGGAGGAACTCTTGTTTATTAATAAACATTCATCATATTTTAACACAAATTTAGATTACCTTTCAGATAACATTAGAGAATCTAAATCATCAAAACAGTAAAATTGGTCTTCAAACTGTGTTACAGCCAGCGCTATCAATCTACATTCTCCTACCTGGAATCAGAAGCAATTCTTCCATAAAATCGAGCACTATCTTTCAACCCACACTTCTACAGAATAAGTTCAAGGCCATCTGATTTAGCTGACCAAAATGCCTTTGTAATGATTATATGATTGACGTCTCTATGATCCTAATATGCACTTGACGAACCCTTTGATTTTTAAAATTCTTTTGGTGAATAAAACATAATTAGCTGTAATACCAGCCTTGTCCGTGGTTTTGACGGTTTTATCCCTACAACTTTAAGATTTATGTTGGATAATATAAAAAATCCAAAATAAATAAATAAAAACACCAGGAAGGCAATATACAAAAGCATTGTGGATGTAAGACATTGCATTTCTTTGTCAGTTCTATAGAAAGTTCTATGAATTCTTCGTAGAACAGGCATTAGAGAAAAAATGTGATTGTGTTTCTTAAAAGAAATGCAAGTAAAGTTAACCTAATGAATGTAATGCCTTGCATTCTAATTTCAAACATATGGAAAATTATATGAATTGTTTGTAGATGAAGAAGAGAAAGAAGTGTGATTGAAAATTGGTTATAGACTCATCAATTGTACCCCTCCACAAAAATCCTTTAGTAAAAGGTGAAAGATTTATATGATTTGAAGGGATACCAGAGAAAAGTAAAGTGAGTAGAGAAAACTATTAGAGCACCTGCCTGGTGCCTGTCTGTGGTTCAAATCCCAACTGTGGCATTGAATTTTTCAGTTCCAACTCCACCTTTCAAACATTGCCCACACAGGGCTAAAAACACCACAGTAAGTTTGTTGCACAAATAAATAATACAAACATTCATTTATAAATAGTCATATATATACCATATAACGGGTGAGCCAAAAGACTGTGAACTCGCTACGCTGTGTTTTGTCTGCGCTCGTTGCTGACTGTCGCTGTCATAGAACAGTGCAGATAAAACCATACAGCAGTTTTAAAACTACTTTTAAAGGCTTTACTTGCCAATATAATTATAGCGAATGCTGAAACTGGCCACCATCGTTGTCCATATATTTTTGGCACCTCTTTAGTAAATTATCCATCACTCACCATAGTTAACGTTGAGAAATCCTGACAATTTTCAGACGGATATTTTGTTTTAATTCTTCCAGGTGTGTGGGTTTGTCTTGTACACTTTATGCTTTAAGTTACCCCAGAGATAGAAATCGCAGGGGGTTAGGTCAGAGAATCGAGGGGCCCACAAATTTCTACCAATAATTCTTTCCTGAAACATACTGTCACCGCGCCCGCCGCATCTAATTGCCGACAGCCGCAATTGTCACCCATCACATTATTGTCGGCACTACCGCAAAGGAGCCGAAGGAAAGAGACAGAGAATGGCCGCATTGTTGGGGCGCTTGCCGAAAGAGAGAAAAGGATAGAGGCTACGGGAATCTTCTACTTTGTACTCCAGCGCAATAAGTGAACGTTCCTGAAGCTTCCAGAATAGTGCCTGGGAGATATAAATAGCGGTAAAGTGCGACAGGAGTCAGTCAGACGAATGTGAAGGTTGAGTAGTCGTGCCGACGGAGACGGACAGACGATGTGGAGAGTTGTGCCGACGGAGAAGAGTTAGTTCTTTGTGTTACGAATTCGGAGTCGTGCTGTTGGAGAATCGGAAAAGACTTTCTTGCTGTTGCAACGAGTGTACAAGTTACTGTTTACGGAAATAAAAGTGTTTCTTTATCTCGACTACATCTGTCTACTTTACTTCACACCCAAACCAAAAAGTTACACTGGTGTCAGGAGTGGGATTCGTCGAATTGCTTCTAGTTTCGTTACTTCGTCGTTAGAAGTTGCAACGTTAGAACCAAGATGGAGGGAGATTCGGAAACCAGGATGATGGCAATGATGAAAGAATTATTTGCCAAAATGGAAACGTCATACGACAACCTCGTTGCCAAAATGGAAACGTCATACGACAACCTCGTTGCCAAAATGAAGACGAGAAACGACAACCTCGCTGCCAAAATGAAGACGGCAAACGACAACCTCTTTGCCGAGCTGAAAGAAGAAATAAAGACGAGAAACAACCTCGCTGCCGAGCTGAAAGAGATGAAGACGGCAAACGACAACCTCGTTGCCAAAATGAAGACGAGAAACGACAACCTCGCTGCCGAGCTGAAAGAGATGAAGACGGAGCTATCGGCGAAAATTGACGGCGAACTGATTGGCGTGACGGAAGACGTGGAAGAACTCGGCGAAAAGGTGGAAGACCTCTGCCAGCACGTGGACGTCGTGGAGGACGGCGGGGAACGTCTTGGCGCCCTGGTAGTAAGAGTTGACGAGAGCGTCAAAGTACTGGATGCCAGGGGCAGACGGAATAGCGCGGAGCCGGGGAGGGAGCACCTAGTGGCCGAGGCGACAGTTGCGCCCGTTTCAGATGATATGAGGGAAGACGTGGAACAACTCGGCGAACTGATTGGCGTGAGGGAAGACGTGGAACAACTCGGCGAACTGATTGGCGTGACGGAAGACGTGGAACAACTCGGCGAACTGATTGGCGTGACGGAAGACGTGGAACAACTCGGCGAACTGACTGGCGTGACGGAAGACGTGGAAGAACTCAGCGAAAAGGTGGAAGACCTCTGCCAGCATGTGGACGTCGTGGAGGACGACGGGGAACGTCTTGGCGCCCTGGTAGTAAGAGTTGACGAGAGTGTTAAAGTACTGGATGCCAGGGGCAGACGGAATAGCGCGGACCCGGGGAGGGAGCACCTAGTGGCCGAGGCGACAGTTGCGCCCGTTTCAGATAACGAAAGTGTACGTCTCGGGGAAGACAAAGGGGCAGTTCAGGGACGTCGTCGAGGATCCCCTAGAGGAGTGTGTCGGGTACGTAACCAACCAGGATATGACGTGGAGGACGATCAGCAGGGAAGCGCACAAGCAAACGAGCAACATGCAAGAACCGACTTGGCGTGTGACATGGGGGGACCGTCGGAGCCATCCAATCACCTGACGCATAGTGCCGTGAACGAAAGATTGGCGGACATCATCTTGGACGGCAGGATACAGGAGAGGCCGTGCCGAGCACGAGTGAACACGTGTGCAGCGGTGGACGCGACTCGCGCGGATGTGGCGGGGCTTGTTGCCGGACCCATCGGAAGCAAGGTGGCTGCGAAGGTGCGCCAGAGAGGTCGGCGGACATGGTACCCAGTGAGCCGTTTCCAAGTGCGCAGGATAGCCCGTCAACACACCAGGAAGAAGGGCAACTGGACGAGGGACCGTCAAGACCGGCGGTACTGTTGCAGAATTTCGAAGCAGGATGGCATACATCGTCCTACCCAGACCAAGGGACACTATCCGACAGCGATACCTAGGATCGTGCCTCCTGGAGAAGAGGTTCGATGGGATAGTCCGCCGGGGCGCAAGGGAGATGCCGCAGTGATAGTGCTGGTCGGGACGACCAGCTCTGAGGAGGGAGCAGTGTCACCGCGCCCGCCGCATCTAATTGCCGACAGCCGCAATTGTCACCCATCGCATTATTGTCGGCACTACCGCAAAGGAGCCGAAGGAAAGAGACAGAGAATGGCCGCATTGTTGGGGCGCTTGCCGAAAGAGAGAAAAGGATAGAGGCTACTGGAATCTTCTACTTTGTACTCCAGCGCAATAAGTGAACGTTCCTGAAGCTTCCAGAATAGTGCCTGGGAGATATAAATAGCGGTAAAGTGCGACAGGAGTCAGTCAGACGAATGTGAAGGTTGAGTAGTCGTGCCGACGGAGACGGACAGACGATGTGGAGAGTTGTGCCGACGGAGAAGAGTTAGTTCTTTGTGTTACGAATTCGGAGTCGTGCTGTTGGAGAATCGGAAAAGACTTTCTTGCTGTTGCAACGAGTGTACAAGTTACTGTTTACGGAAATAAAAGTGTTTCTTTATCTCGACTACATCTGTCTACTTTACTTCACACCCACAACCAAAAGTTACAATACTTTTGATTGTTGTTTGATTGGCTGTATGAGCTGTTGCAGAGTCTTGTTAAAAAAAAGGCAAAATCACGCTTCCTGTCGGTTAATTCTCTAAAAAAAGAAAAAGGTTGCAAAATTGTATTTATGTATGTATGGGCGACAACTGTTGACTCAAAAAAAATTATGAATACACGCTGTGCAGTAGAAAACAAATGCTGAGCCATAATACACTTTGTGACTAAGCACAGGACTAAATAATAAAGCACACTGGTAATAATGCAGCTGCACAATATTGCGTCAACTCAAGACAGATTGTGAGCAGAGCAGAGAAAAACAAGTGATGCTTGTGACTTTGTGTATATCAGCTGCTTTTTTGTATTTCCACATTTGCAGTGAAAAAACACTGCATAGCGGTTTACATGTATTTGGATGTTTCTATATATACTACTACATATGAAATGTATGCTAATTTAAAAGCCTTTAAATAACTGTGCTCAAAAGAATTTGCACAATTTCTTTCATTAACCCTTTCATTGTTGGCCATTTAAATTCTCACCCCACTGCACATGTAGTCTATTATCATGTTGATAATTATTTAAATATAATTAATGTTGGTACGACCCAACAGATTATTTAAACCCTTTTCTCTGCACCTACATCAAGACTAGTTTCTGGGAACCTCTTCCCCATCATCAGTTGTGTAGTCAACTGTTTATATTAAGATAATCAATAATTTTCTGTTAACAGACAATCCCTTCTCCCTAAATTATAATGCTTAGTTGCCTTTCTACTGTAATTTTGTTTTCAAAATTGCTTAAATTGAGCAAAGAAAAAATAAAGAACATATGTCATAAAAATCATTACCTTGCTTTATCAGCATTTATGTCAGCAAGCAACCTTAAAACTTCTGGCGTAACTGCAACATTTCCAGTTCGTCTGCTATCCAGATGTACTGAACTTTTCTGCGCCAGGTTCATTTTGTTAAAATATACAAATTTAGGACTGGGATCAACAGAGTTTGAACTTGCAGTTGATGCTTGTCTACTACATTGTTCTGCAACTTCTGTGACTAGAGTTGTCAGCTGTGGGCCCAAGAAAATGTCTAGACGCTTGTAGAGATCTATATGTAATTGCACAGAACCTGAAATTCAAAGAGAAAGAAAGGTTGTGTAAAGTAAAGCTGCAAATACAAAAACTATAACCTGGAAATAAGTGACAGGTTAAACTTTCCTTTTAATGTGTTAATGTTCTTCCACACAAGCCCTGTATAGACTAAAATTAAAAAGACAGAATAAGACTGAAAAATTCAAAGCCATAGTTAGGATTTAAACCATACATCTTCAGCTTTCCATGTCACAACTCTAACCAACTGAATTACTATGGCAACATTCCGGTACAATATTAGGTTCCCCAACTGACTTGCATTATAATACTGTAGAATCCCAAAATAATGCGGTTCTTGGGGGACATGCTTGAGCCCTGCATTATAAAGATTCTGCAGTATATAGAAATGTGAGCTTAGAAGTGACAAAAATAGATACTGCAGGGGTGAAGGGTAATATTTGTGCAATAATAAACTACAGTATGTTGTAAAGTATGAAATATACGGTAAAGTATATGCAATTACACACCAGTTATGCTAGGGATGTATTCCAGTCCTGCAACTGATCTTAATTTATACAATACATACGATTGCACTGCATCCATTTTATACTAACCTAATTTTGTATTGTCTTAAAGAAATCAGCAAGTTTTGTTTGGTGGCATAATTCACAGTTTTCACTCCGCATATTGTTTGACCGTAACAAGATGGAGATAAATACTTTTCGATTCATTTTGCTTCTCCATACACAGAATCATTTCGTTTATGGTACTTATCACTTCACTAACATGCAGAATATAGGTCATGAGGTGATACATGAACAAATCTTGTGCATAGCAGAATCTGCTTTCCCTCCCTCCCTCCCTCTCTACAGTGGCTGAGAGGAGGAAAAGTGGACGAGCTTGCCACGAGTGAGTAAACATTACTGTAAACAATTGCACTTTACATGAAAGTAATTGTTGGTACAGAGCCATAGTTATAGCCAAATCACTTTATTCATTATAATGTTAATTTTTACACATATATAATCTCATTAGCAATATGCACTACACCTATGCCAGCAAACTTCACTCCTTTATGGATGGAAACGTTACGACCTCTGTGCAGTCATGAATGTGCAGCTTCCCCCACCATCAGCCTTTCAAGTGAAGTTGCCACTGTGCAGCTAGTGAAATTGTTCTTGTTTTGCCTCACAACCTATATCTTCTTCCATGTGTATATCTCGTTACTTCGGGAAATTCTTAGCAACGCAATGGTCAAGGTCCATGCTAAGGGTAGTGAAACATGTATTCAGTACTGCTCTTTGAAGAAAATTTTAAACTCAATTTTCAAAAATAAAAAATACAGAGTACAATATATTTTCAGGGGACATACTTTCCCCCACGTTAAATCTGAATCTGCTGTATTTCGGACCATGCTATTTTTGGCTTCTGGCTTATAATATTTTAGCATACAGAACCTTTATGTATGATTCCTATGTGACAAAAAACTTTAGGAAAGTGAGATAGCAATTTATAGGCAGGTTCCTTGCTGTTCTTATGCTTGCAGAAAAATGGTTCACAATGTTGTGAATAATTTAGGGTATTAGGATCTATTGATAAGAAACTGGAAGTTAATCACCAATCCTTACAGATGGAAAAACTCACTGATACTTGAGAATATTTAGAATGAAGTCCAAACCAATTCCAGAGAAAGCTTGAACAGGAATTAGCAATTTTGCAAACCTAGGGTTGGAATGCCATACAACTTTTAAAATTAAACCCCTATAAGATAACTATAGTTCAGCAATTGCAACCATGTGATAATGTATGTAGAGTTAATTTCTGCAATTGGTACAGATCAATGCTAATGATTGCTCTGTTGACCTGTTTTAGTTTTGAACAAAGCATGGTTTTATTCACATAGCCGCGAAGAATTAATAAGTATTAATGCAAATTTTCTAAATAGATATGAGAGATGTGCAGCAGCCTTCTTTTCTAGGACAAGGGTATACAGTTATAACGTGCATGAGCAATTGATGTGCTTAATCTAAGGGGCTATGAATATTTGAACTTGCCAGCAAACAGTGTGCTTCTTGGTACCAAGAAAATCCTGTAAGGTTGTTCACATGTCTGAACAGAACATACCAACAAAGTCAGGTTAATTTTATAGAAAAAAAATGCACTTTTAATAATGTTTCTGCATATCACCATTTCGTTTTGTTACTCGGTTTACTATGACTAACTACTCAAACCCAGGTTGTATGTTGTTTTATGTAAACAGAGTTTAAGAGAGAGAATGTGAGGGTCACTACAAAAGTTTTGAAATATGCCAAGAATAATTCTTTAAAAATTATTCTGATTGTTGCACTTTATCAAAGTATTTGCCAACATCCTGTATACATATCTTTTTATAAGCTAGTAACACTGATGTGAATTTAAATTATAATGAAACCTGAGTCGGATTGAAACACAAAAAATCACTTACATATCTGCCCGCCTCGGTAGCGTGATGGTTAGCGTGTCTGCCTCACGTTCAGGAGGTTGCGAGTTTCAATCTCACTTAGGGTAAGTTATCCGGGTAAGGTTTTTTCTAAGTTTTTCCCTTATCCTGAGAAGACGAATGTCGGTTAACTTAAAGCTCCATGGACCTCAAGCAGCATTTCACCCATTTCATTCATTCACGGTCTGATATGACATTATGTTTAAGGACATTTAAAAAAAATCACATATAATTAAACTTGACCAGTTTCAAGAGCCCAACTTACTCCCATCATCAGAATTAAACAATTGGTTCTTCTTGATATTGTTTGATGTATGGTTGGTTGAGATGACATCTAGCAGTGAGCTGATAAACTTCCACAAAGGGTGTGCTTCTCAGAGAAACTACTGTGGCATGGGAATGAATAATGTCCCCAAAAATCCATTGCAAACATTCAGACTTTGGCACTGATTTAACCCACTTTTAAGATCACAGAATATTGTTGAGTGAAAACGCTCTCTTCCCAGCTCCAATGCAGGGACTGAGTACCTGCATGCTCAGGTTGTTTATCCTTATGCTGCTGGAATTCCGGGAAAGGGAGAGTCACTACTTGATACCAGCTTACTCACAAAGGATGGTGCTACCCCATCCTGCATTCAATTTGAGTGTATAGGCTTTCATTTTCTCACATCTCAAAACTTTCATAGTGACCCTCATAACATACAAAAAAGACAATTAGTTTTAGGTACATTACTGACTCAGATTGAAGCTCTCACCATCTATGAACATACACACAGTAGCACTAAGTGCCCTGTACACCACCAAATTATACTGCTCTGGTGCGCTATCATTGTTGATAAACACCTTCGGTACCTTCCAAGTGTTGATAGAGGTATCCTGGAGATTTGAAGGGCCAGTAACATATCTGAAACATGAGCAAAATCTGTTGCAAAGATGAAAATAAAAGGATAGCAAAAATACCAGGAAAGGCTTTCCACTGCTCTACTTTGTTTTATAGGATTTTTTTAATGCAATCAATAAAATGATGTAAATTTAATGCAATAGAGTATTGATATATGAGAGTTTCTCAAAATTAAAGCATAATTTTAATTAAAGTAAATAGCAGTTATGTTCAGGCTGACTATTATGTAATCAAGTGAATCCATCCATCTCTTTTTTATGACTTCCTCAATTCTCTCTCTTAGTACCATTTTTGGAGTTCTTCCTTATTCCCATCTTTGAATAAGTTTATGCCATTTCTTTTTGTCTTTTAATATCATTTACTGGTTTAAATTAAGTTCTGTTCTAATTTAATCATTGTCTATGTGATCCCATTTTGTAAATTATTCTTTTGTACTAACAATTTCATTTCTGCTCCTTGTATCCAATTGACAGTGTTTTCCACTTTCTTTCTTTCTGTAGTAAACCAACACTTGCTATCATACATGAACATATAAAGTCCCATTTAACTGAAATGACAGATGGGAAAAAAGAACAAGAAAGAATGAATGAGAAACAAGATGCTCAAATTTGTGTTGGCAATGTTGCTGTTATAAATAAGAATGTTCTTTTGTCCCAACCCTAAGTTCCAATACAGGTGCTTGGTACCGTATGCAGTTAATCCTCACACCCTATTCTACATTCCAAAACTATTGTACCACTACAACAAAGGGTAACTGCTTGCACTTGCATGCAATGTTATTTCATTGTTGGTGTTGGTCAGTGCAGTTTGTGTTTAAGATGTCACAAAAAGAAAGTTGTAACAAGCATTAAACAGAAACAAAAACCAATTAGCAATAGAGTGACAGCAGCTGAAAGATTAACCCTTTCACTGGCAAGATATTTTCCACCTGATGACCCCTCCTTGCTGAGAAATTTTTAAAATTTAAAATGCGTTCTATTCATACAAGAAGAATATAAATATATAAATATCAAAGAAAAAATTAATTAAAAACATCATCGAAATTCACCCAAATACCTGAATTATGGTTATTAAAACCATGATTTTGTGGAACAAAATTGCCCCTCAGCCATTGAAACATTAGACTGGTAACCTACCTTCTCTTTGTGCATGGTGGGTCATTTTCGTCACTTTTCTTACTGTCACTTATTTCCCCAGCATCACTATGAAAAAATTCATGTTCACTTTCCTGTTTACTGTAATCAATATCTGACATATCAGATGGCAAAGCATCAAATTCTGCCAGTAATGGTCACGTAAAGTACGCACATGCCTGCTAGGCCCACGTGACCACATGCCAGCCTGCCACTCTCTGTGGGGTAAAATGCATATGCAAGCCTTTGTATTTTAAGCTGCAGAGTCGCTATAATGCAGAGAGCTCTTTGAAACTGCTTCTGCATAATCCCAACAGATGGCACAACATGTTCTTTCAACAAGTGTGTACAGAGATTCCCTTCAGTGTCTAATAAGGCTTGATTCTAGCAAGTAGCTCCTGCCATCTACGTTCTGGCCAACGCATAGAGGTTTAAATTTCCAGCCATCTATGCGGTGGCCAACATGGTGAAAGGGTTAAAAAAATTAGCAGTAAGGAAGATTACAGATTCATATACAAATCTTAATGGGAAATATTGAATTAGTACACTATAAACAATGCAGAACAATTATTTTTAGATTGTCTTTCAGTTTAACAGATAAAGCAGTGAATCACCACCAACAGATACAATGCTTATCGAATGGAGATGTGATGTAGCTGTTTGCAACTGTTGCGAGAAGTTCATAAAAAATTACTTAGTATATGAAATAGTCTTTGTAAATACTGCAATCCATATTTTAATACTGTATAAAGCTGTATTTATTAAACTTATTACTTGTATTTGCAATGCAGTTGTTTTCTTCCTTTTGCTGCTTAAAATTTTTTACTATTTATCATCCAAAAAATGCATTATAACCAAAGTGGCTCTGGCCCCTTTAGTTCAGTTAAGCGGGGTTCTACTGGCACTGCCATTATCTAAACTTGATTCTTGTACATTTTTTGTTTATGTTGGTACCGTTTTTATTAAAAGATAGTCAACACATATCAGCGTGAATATAGCAGCAGGAATAATGTTTTTACTGAAAGATGGAAAGTTTGATTGATATCTGACGCTACTCTTATCTTTAGGGTCGATGGTCACAGAATGGAATGCATAAATCAACGTTCCTTTATCAATGCGTATTTATTCGTTAGTTTACACTTTTAGCACCATGTCAATTAGTTAACAACTTTCAAAATTCGATAGAATCTACACTGGTTAAAAGTTTGGGTGTAATTTACATGTTCACACGCTATCAGCAAAAATATACATCCTTTCACCTTGAGCTCACAGACGCTAATGATAAAAGAGTCCCTAGCGTCTCTATGACGCAACACCGCCATTCTTATGTATTCATCCGCGTAACAGTTCTCATTGGTTGAACTCAAAGTGACGAGAAAACATTTGCTATCTTGAATATTAAAAAAAAATAAGTCCCTGATACACCCAAATTAAAAGAATTAGAAATTTACACACTCTTACAAAAATATTTACATGAACAATTTTCTATTGATCAATATTCTGTCTCAATGTCTTCCTTCCAATTCTTGGGGACTGAGAAAGCTTCCTGACATTGGTGAATGCCTCCATTTGAATAAATGTATTTAAGCTTTCTCATTCTGGTTACCATTACTGGCAGTTGCGAACCAGCCTTAATTTAGATGGAAGATGCTAATGGTACACTCAGATTGTCTGGCTCAATACAACAAGGCTGGTCAGGATGACGAGTCCTTAGGACAGGCATCGGCAAATATGTACTCAATGAGGCCTCGCAACTATGACGTGTCAGGGGCAGCGCTTATTCTGTCTCCCCCTCCCTCGCAGCCTTAACTGGCACTGCATACACACCGATCAGGGCGAACTGACCTCTCGTATTTACCTGCACTTCTAAACATGTCTGTCAAAGTGTAATTTAATACTAAGACTTAAAGATAAATTTCTGCACTTTACAGCGCATGTAATTATTCCTGGTCTATTAAATTTGATATCTAGAATAGCACTTTGATTATTTCTTCTCTCATCATGTAAGGAACGTAAGGTGTTTGTTGTGCTCTAAAGTTCAAAAAGGCACTCATCAATGGAACATCAAGCGGCATTATGATACGTGTCATAAGATCACCATACAATTATAGACAAGCATGTATTCATAAATTTATACCACGATTTAAAGTAGCATAACTCTGACGTAATGTCTTTTATTCATTTTTTTTTCCAGATCTATATCGGACGAACCAACTGCAACAGCTCAAAGAGCAATATTCAGATAATACACCTAATATTAATTCAAATAGTACAACTGATAAACAACTTCACGCCAGCTATGCTGTTGCTTTGGAGATTGCTCAGTCACTGTGGTGTTTTAGTGATGGAGATTTCATAAAAAACGTGAGAGTAAAGTTGCCAACATAATTTTCCCTGAACAATATGATATTTTTAGTAATATTGCATTATCACCACGAACCATACTGAGAAGGATACATAAAATAGCAGAAATAACCGAAAAAAGACTACAAACCAAGGTCCATGAATTTATAGCTGTTTCTCTCGCGTTGGATGAAAGCACTGACAATGTTGACACAGCACAATTGGTAATTTTCACTCGTGGAGTCACTAACAAGAATATATGCTTGAAGTCCTTCCACTTAGGGAATATACAATAGGGACAGAATTATCTCAAGCATGTAAGAAATATGTATAAGGAAAGAAACTGAATCCAAAAAAATCTTGTATCGGGATTAACAGATGATAATTTGCGTGCTATCCTGAGAGTGCCTACTTGTGATATATCACTAGATTTTCATGGTACATTGCAAATAGAAGTGAATTGAAATATATTGCTCAAGTATCTAGGCCTACCTAAAGTATCGTAGACCACTCGTAGCTGGATTCAAGTATGTGTACTATTTCTTATTACACTCTGTAGCGAGCGAGTCCAGCACTGACACTGAACGAAGGTCAATGCCATCCCCTGTTCTACATTACGTCATGTGTATTGCGGGTTGCATGTTGAGACATCATACACACCCCTCATTGAGTACATGTTTGCCGATCCCTGCCTTAGGAGGAACCAGTGTCACAACGGTTACAACAAGAGACCTCACACCACTGCCTTGGTAAGCTCCGGCCAGCAAACAACCCACAACAAAGGGCAGTTCAGAACAAACGCTGTTGCATGCATTTCTAGAAGTTTTCAAAGTGCAGGGACTTGTTTACAACCAGAACTGAGAAACTTCTGATTTTTACAGAGGATTTGCTGGTAATTCAGACTATATAAGCAGACTGGCTTATGCAGTTAGTTGTTAGAGTGAGTTGTGAACAGTGGAGAAGTGTTTGTGTCAAGGACAGTTAGACAGACCAGCTGTGAGCTGCAAGATTATGATGCAACATAACAGACCTGAATTGTGGCACTGTATGTGCAACAAACGACTTTTTTATAATAGTGTTAGCACTTCGCTAACAGCTTTAGAAGAAATATAGTGACATAAAAAGTAACCTGATTTGTCATTTGTCACAGTATGTTAGGAAAGCTAAAAAAGAGTTTGAAGACAAAGGCTTTTATGACTTTCTAAGCAATGAACTACGATTTTCAACTTTTTAAAGTCTTCTTGCTGTGGACATTCATACAATTATAAATTAAGGTTGGGAATTTAGAGAGAAACAAAATTTTAAAATCACAATTACAAAATAGGGCTGGTTTAGATTTGTTTAATGAACTTGATATGGCAACAGTTCCGTCTCTCCGTTCATTTGCTGCACATATTAGTATTGCATTTGGCTCAATATATATGCATGAGCAATGTTTTCATACACCTAAGATTGTAAAATCTAAAAGCAAAATATGATTGACAGATAAAAACCTACATCCTCTATTGTATACCAATCCTGTGAATTGATGTTCAATGTATGTGAAAGTGTAATGCCCCAGATGTAGTAAAGAATAAGATGAAAGTCTGTGTATACCTATTAAGCACACATAAAATCAAACATGCATTACAGAAGTTTCTACACTGGCACTGCAGCTTCTGAACCCCTGCTTCAAACTGTGCATTATGTGCATGCCAGGTTGCATTCCATGACCTCATCATTCCTGCAATGGCAATTACCAATTTGCTGACTCCTGAGTTATAGTGAAAAACACAGAATGCTATGTAGTTAAGGAAAAACATTAAAACTTTTAAATAAGCAGAAACCTGTTTACAGAAGCTTAAAATCTAACTTTTGTGCCTTTTTTCTTTTCCAGAAAGGTATTTGTAGAAGATGTAACAATAAATACTAAAAATTTACAACAAGTTTGCAGAAGCTTAAGATCTAGCCCAGTGCATTTCTGTACTTAATATATCTTTTTAAAATAAAATTCATTGCTCATTCTGATGCAGGTATTGTTTAAAAATATCAAAATCAAAGCCGTTATTCTGATATAACACCTGTAATTTAAAAATAAAAACACAGCTTCAATTTCACTTTGTACATTTCAATTACTCATTAGATGTTGGATACTGAAAAGAGTATTCTTGCTAATACCTCTATTGTGCTTAACCGAGAAGTAAATTTTGATTTAGCTACACTCTTTGTATGATATTATATTACTAAACCTTAACATTAGCCAATTTTTATGTTTAACTGTAACGTAAGTATTAAGTCATTCTGAACATTTGATCAATGTGCTGAAGTAGCGTTTACAGACCTGCCATAATGGGAGCTAGAGAAAGGTGATGTTGGATGTCTGGGTATAGATCCACCTTGAAGTTCTGTCTCAAGGTGTGCAGGCAGCAAACTTGTCACTAGGTAACGGTACACTACTTGCATATCTTCTGGTTCCAGACCACTCCTGCAATGCCATAGGTTTTCAATTACTGTTGACAGCAGCAAAAGTGCTGCAATGGTAAAACTCCTAACACTTTGTCATTACTGTAATATACAAACTTTCTATTATCTTATCAAAGTTATTGTTCACTTTTTCCATTGAAAATCTGAGGGAAAGGTTCTGCTTCAGGAGAAAAAATAATAGCCTTACATGCAACTGCTTAAGTGCTAATGTTGCACGGAAATTTATATTGTTATGTTACTGTGGAGCAGTCCTGGTGCAATATAAAACATTCCAACAAAAGTATTTTTTTTATGTTATATGACAGAAAACAAGCAGTGTGAAAATTAGCTTTTGAACTATAAAGTTCGGATTTTTACATTATTTTGTTTGAAAACAAGCAATTGCTGATACAAAGTTGAATAAGTACACTAGAAGCCAAATCACTGGATATATTTTTCAATGAGGATGTTTAAACATACAATATTCTTTAAAATATTTTCTTCGAATGGTCTATTTTTCATTCTTTCAAGCTATCTTTAGATATGGAATAGTACCACGGGACAGTAGTCCAAGAAGTACAGAAGTACTAAGGATTCAAAAAAGTAATAAGAATTATGATAACTTTAAATAAGCTCAAACACTAAACTTTTATTTATAGAATTAGAAATTCCAACTGCCATAAATTTATATGCAGTAGAATCGCAAAATAATGTGGTTCTTGGGAGACATGCTTTAGCCCTGCATTGTAATTATTCCTCGGTATATTGAAATGTGAGCTTAGAAGTGATAAAAACCAATCCCGCAGAGGTGGTGGGAAACATTCATGTAATAATAAATCACAGTATATTGTACAGTATGTAATATGTATGTAAAGTACATCACTTTTAAATGCAATTATACATCAGTTACACTAAGGGTGTATTCCAGTGCTGCAACTGATATTAATTTATACAGTACTCTACCCATTTTACAATAACCAAATTTTGCCTTGTCTCTGGTGCGACGGACCAGGGTTCAATCCCTGGTATTGGCATGGGATTTTTCCCTGCCGCAAAGTCTGGTACGGGACACACTCAGCCTCGTTAGGTCCCCGAGGAACCAATTGAGGAGCTATTTGAGTAAAGAAGTAGCAGGCCCCAGGTCGTGAAGACTACATAATCGGCCAGGAGGGATCAAAGTGCTGACCATGTCCCACCCTCAGTACTGCATCCTATTCATGATGCCTGTGGTGGGCAGAAGTGGGGAACACAGCAGCTGGACAGTAGGCCTTGGCCCAGACAGCGCTGCCGCACTGTGGAGTTAGTTAGCTAATCAAACCTCTGTAATTATTGGAAATACCAAAATGGTAAATAAATAAAAATATATCATTCTGATAACTGTAAAGATTTTTTTGATCAAGTTAAGATTAAAGCACAAATCAGCATGTTGCCACCTGAAGACAGCTTTCATTCCCATTAATGGCTATATAAAATTCACCAGGGAACTAACACATTGAAAGAACTTGGAAACCTAGCTAACAAGGCACACTCTTGTTTGGTCCAGGATACAAAATCAGCTAACCTTCGACATTTACAACAAATCTGCCCACACCAGTAACTAAATGAAGCATAACAGTTATAACAGTTCCCCATCAAACAATCTACTGTATGGGTCAAGAACAAAGTGGAATATGGCTTAAAAGTAAACAAAATCCACAGAATTGCAGCAAATTCACTCAGGAAAGAACCTAAGGGGATAAACAGCCAAAGCTAAATGTTCCAAGTAATTTAATATTGTAACAAAATCTAGTCCAGTTACCTTTTAACGTTCCTTATTTCCTTTAATTATATGGGTAAAACCTGGTCTCAATAAAAGCAAGTATGACCAACATAATTTCCACTTTGTTTACAATCATTTACACAAATGCTTAACCACTGAACAACTCTATCCAACTCATGACCATTTACTACAGACTCTCCAATTGACTGCCACTTGCGCCTGTTCACTTAGCTTCAAGAATTCCAGACATCTTTTCTCAAAGCCTCTAAAACAACTGCATCATAAAGCATTTTTCAAAGCTGCTTCTATCCGTGCAGACTATGTCTATGCTAATGACCAAAAT
This sequence comes from Tenodera sinensis, assembly GCA_030765045.1. Lineage (NCBI taxonomy): Eukaryota > Metazoa > Arthropoda > Insecta > Mantodea > Mantidae > Tenodera > Tenodera sinensis. The sequence goes on along the minus strand of CM060965.1, from coordinate 36,358,002 downwards.
CACAATATTTTCAAACAACATACAGTCATTCTAGATATCATTTACACCCTTTCTGAATCGTATACAAAGCATAATTAATGGAAAAAAAAAAATACCTACACTAGGAGTAACAAAACAAACCCCTCCACAAAAAAAAAAAAAAAAGGGGGGGGGGGGAAGACGAGCAAAATAACAGACATGAACATACATCTCAGGTAAGAAGACAAAGCAGCGGTAGCGGGACACTTCCTTTAAGACTTTGACAGAATTCAAACAATGGAAAACAATGCAGGCAGGAATTAACTCATGACATAGAAGAATATACAAGAAAGAAAGAATAAGGGCAGAATTTTCAGCTTTGAAAATCAGTCCAACAACAATTGGAGCAGTTACGAATACAATTATGAAAATCTAGTTGTATTCACATGACTCTCTGCTCACTCTCCTACAAACCAGTAACGGGCCACACCATAGCCGAGTAGTTAGGTCATCTGCTTCTCACCAAAGCGGCCCGGGTTTGATCACAGGCAACCACATGTGGGATTTATGGTGGACAAAGCGGTGCTGGGGCGGGTTTCCTCTGGGTCTTCGGTTTCTCCTGCCATCTCATTCCACTGGTGCTCCATCTTCATTCCATGTATCATCAGTGTCACTGCCTGCGGTACCGTATATAGTAAAAGTGAGTGTTAAACACTACAAAAAAAAAAAATTCTTACATCAGCTTATTTTTCTGTCTACTTCTTGATCATTGAAATAAACTTTCATATTTAAATGCTTTGTTTGTAAGTATAAGAATATAAGAGTCAACTAAAATATTGGATTTTAAAAAAGCAAGTTGCTGTGTAATGGCTTTAAAATTCCACGGCCATGAGAAAAAAAAAAAACCAATGGGACTTAACCACTTGAAAAAATCAAACCAATAACAAAAAATATCTTGAAAATGGTTAATGGAACAAAACCTTTTGTTTCACATGAATTTCATGATTTAATGAAATCTACATGTTTTGTGCAGTAGATTTTGTCTCTTACAGTTTACCAATTATACTTACACAAAAGCCATTCAGAATAATGAGGACAACGCAGACTATTCCCAGAAAATTCAAGATATTTTATTTGTTGTCTAAATATCTTAAATACATGGTATTTTAATTAAAATCAGATATTTTGAGAAAATAAAAAAATTACATAAACGTTTTCCATGTAAAGGGTAGTTTGAGTTAGGAAGATTTTCTCGAGTATCTTTGTATCAAATCTTTGGAAGATACTGAACTGAAATAGCAATTTTGACGTTTATTGAACATTTAATTTTAGAGTTATATGGTGCACAGACACACTCCTGGATCTTTTTCTAAAAATACACTTTTTGGATTCAAGGGACCTCAAAACATGTATTTCTAGTGAAATCTCAGCATCAAATTTTTGGGCGCAATACACAGAGAAAGTTAAGAATATGTCATTGGTAACAAAGACTTAACATCAACAAATGTGCATATATATACATTTTATAGGCTAGGCATCACTTATCTTACCTGTATATTCACAGCTTAAATCAAAGGTAAGTGAAGCCTAGTCTCTAAATATTTGTATATATTTGTTGATTTATATTGCTTCACTGTTAACATCATCAGATTTTTTATTGAAAGACTCAATATATTCAGCTTTCACACCAGTTTGCCTGTGTTCGGAACTGTGTTTCTAGGCAAAAACACTAGAGAAATGATTGCAGACAAGCCAACTTTTTGTTTATTTAGCAAATAATTTTAGATGAACAATACACATATTCACTGTGTGCAAGTTCTATGTTTGTAATACAGTTGAAGTTCTTGTTGGACATAGCACTTTTTATTTATAACCATGAAGTGGTTAAAATGTCTTAGGCTACATTTCTAAAGCAGAACTTGGAAGAGTATATATAGTTGCTTTGATCAGAATTGTATGAATTATTTTGGAATAATTCACAAATCTATAGTCATAATTTCCTCATAGACACTGGAAGACATTTAAATGAATTATTTAAAAGTCATTCTTGCTACATTGGTTGCAATATCTGTTCCCAGTAATATGAACTATTTAGGAACAATACCTGAACTATATATATATATCAAAACACCACAAAGCTTGTGCCATGCCTTCAAGTTATTTCTTAACTTGGTTAACATGGCTTTACTGGTGTGGTCCTCCAGACATTCTGGGGGTTGTGAGAGAGCGATGTAACCGCCAAAACATAAAAATATGGTGCTCTCTAAAAAGCGGTTACTATTACTGCTATTGCTGTCTTCAATATTGTGAAAAATATTGGAGAGCAAGAGGATTAATGACTTCATTGTCAGAAATCCAGCATTAGCTAACAACAACAACATGGCTTTACTACAGCATTTTTCTGATATATAAATTCTAGGTAAATAATGAGATTCTGTCAGAAGCTATTTTAAGAACATCACGTACTTACCACACAAGCTGATCATTATATAAGAAAGCTGTATATTTCACTTGAGCAAACATTGCTTCTATAAGATTAACAAAGCACTGCACTCTAAGAAATGTTTGCTTGTCAAGAGGCAGAAACTGAATGCCCTGAAAGACATCTAGGATATCGCAGTGCTGCAGTTTCAAGGTATGCAGATACTGGAAACAAGAGAGTATTATTAGATTCTGAATTAACTAACTGTACAGAATCAAAACTACACAAGTTAACTACTTGTTTACTTAATATACTTTTTACCTTACATTCAAAATTCAAATTATGTAGATGCATTTTCTTCCAGTCTCCATTACATTTAACAGCATGATTGTACATGTAATGAGGTTATATGTACAGTAGACCCTCATTTATTCAAAATCAGATAAACCAAAAACTCGGTTCACCCTTACTAGTTGTTTGTCCCTGCCAATTTACATTGAAAAATCTACCACTTGAGCCGAATTTCAGAAATACATAGTATGAACTTAAATTTGGTTCCATCGCTATATATTTCATACTTCTTCTTTGGTTCAACAGCCTTATTAGGCCAAGACCGCTCCAATGATCCGCCTCCATCCAATCCTATCTAGCGCTGCTCTTTTCCAATGGCTTACATTGATTGCCTTCAGATCTCTTTCTACATCATTTAGCCATCTGGTGGGTGGTCTTCCAACTTTTCTGGTTGCATATAATGGATCGGTGAGAGTGACCTTTTTACATGGGTTATTATCCTCCATGCTATACCATACTTATTCATCTAAACTAAATATGTATGCATGAATGCACAACTGTTACGCATTTACATAAACTTTCTCAATACATATGTGCTATACTGTAATTTCTCAATAATGGCTCAGTTGTAAGTGTAAGGTGAAAGATGGGGGAAGAGAAGGGTTGGTCAGCAGACCACACACAGGATGCAACCTATGAAAATCCAGAAAGCTTTCTAATTCTGTTTGCTATCGACACTATAGATTTGTTCTTTTCCTTTCACTCCATTACTCACAATTTACCACTGAAAAGAAATGTGCTCACAAGTTCTCATGCAGAAGTAAAAACAGCAAATTGCACATATGGTCAGCATTAAAGAGAAGACTAAAATAGAAATTCAGAACGCTTTCAGATTCTGAAGTCTATTCTCTCATTAATTATAAGTTCAAGACAGAAGTATGGCAAATTGTTTATTTAGCAGCAACAGCAAGTGCATCAGGCCAGCAAAATATGAAAAAGTGGAGGATACACTTTCTGAGTGGTTTCAACATATGCATTCACAGCAAAGTACAAACACAGTAATTATTTTTATTTGTTCTTAGAGGTCATGAAAATAGAACACCCTCATTCATTAGTACCCATAACAAGAGAAAAGTGAACTCATCATATTTTGCTGTTTCAAAAAATAAGGGACTATGCAAATATTTTTAGAAAACCTTGTTAAATGTAATTTCATCAAATCAAAATGGCTATTTTTCTGTCCCTTGAAGTCTGATTAAACCAAGGTTTACTGTACACTCTAAAATCCACTAATATTTTTCTTTACTGCACTTAGTATAGTTTAAACAATCAATTATTCTCATGTTAACTAGGTTTAACCACCCGGTTTTCTCTCACTTTTCATATGTAGCTCCATATCTTTTAATATGTATACCTAATTCATATTTAAAATACTTTTCATTTTGTAACCACGTTGGCAAAAGAAACTCTTGTCCTCAAAATACAATGTTTTAATTTCCATTGATTGACCTTATAGTTGGTTAAACTAGAAAGCTAGGATTTAAGTGTTTACAGTATGGTAAGTCACCATTAGGGTATGCTATCTCATATGAATTTGAGGTATCCTTGTGTTTCACCAGGAAAAATTCAAGTGAGTTGGAGAATTTAATGTCATGTCAGCACATGAAGTGGTTAGAACAAACAGACAGAGACCAGAAGATCTGTGCTTCAAACCCCAGCTATGGCATTAAAGTTTTCAGTCTCATTCTACCTTTTCCATAATGCATGATGTTTGTAGTACATTCATGCAGCCTCAAACCAACCTTCAACATATGTTGAAGAAACTTGTCCAAAGCTACAGGAATTATAATTTTAGCTTAGTTCTTTGAGTATTATTGATAGAGCAGTTAAAACATGTTTGAATATGTCTTGGTATGTTGCTGCACATTTGTAAATCATTAGGTTTCTTTTGGATATTTGAGTGGTTTACCTTTATCAGAAGAAACACATAATTTGACTCATAAATTTCTTGAATGAAATTAATTACAGAATAGGCACTAGATAAAGATTTTATTTGTAAAGGCTTGGGTTACAGTTTCTGCCTGTTTTGTGACACTATCAGCAATTTTATTTCCAATGATATCAGAATGGGCGAGTATCCATTGAAATATTATTTCTTTTTAAAGGATTGTAATTTTATTCAATTGTATAGCAGCTGTTATGCAGGAATGTGAATTTGAAACATGCTTAATATGGATCCCATTGAGTTACTGAAAATGCATACAAATTTTATCAGATAAACTAGTAACATATGTAAGTTATGTCTCTATAGCTAATAGTACAGTCTCAAAACTGGAGTGTGATAAGCATGATATATATTTCTCATATTTTGGAACTTAATTGCCTGTCCCTGACAGTCCATCATAGGATTACAGGTCCAACAGTATATTTAGGAAGAAAACTTTCACATTTATTAAGGTTAATTCCATAATTCCATCTTAAGACATGTGATGCATTGTTTTTGTGTAATTGCCTGGGATATTAAAGTAACACGCTGGCCTTTTTCATTTTCATGGTAAGATTGCATTAACAACCGTTTATTGCTTTATGTTTATGTTATAAACCACTATTAAAATTATGATCTAACATTTTAAAAAAAACATCCAAGATCTTGGAGAAGACAGGACTCTGTGTATAATTTAAGAATTTTCCCACATGTGCACAATCTAATAGTACTGGCACAGAAATGTGTTAAACATAAATAATTACATAGAAACCAAGAAAGAAGTAATAATCAAACACAGTTCAAAACTTTTTATTAATATGAAATAATAAGCAACATGAAAGTAAACCTAAAGAAGCTATAGCTACCATTTAATTTTGTGTGGTGTTATTCACCTCTCTTCTGCATGCATAGAATAATGATAAACAAATTGTTTGCCACAGCTGATATGAACACAAGGTTTATGCAGTGGGATAACAAATGGGTTGTTTACATCAAGTCCAATTCTAAGGCTGGATCGACTATAGTAATTACTTTCAGATATGTATCTACAAAATGTTACAACCATTACACTTACCCTGGAGAAGAAATGATCCAGCTTCTGCATTAGATTATTGATATCACCACCTTTGCTATTTAATATTGAAGTAAATGTTCCTTTAAACAGTCGGAACATTTGGTAGGATTGTTTAAGTATTGAATGATAAACATTATCCTGAATATCATCACTCTGATACTCCAAGTACTCAGTCCCATCCTTTACTTTTGTAACAAATGGTACAGTTATAGTCTGAAAACAAGCAAACGCAATATCATATGCTGTTCAAGAAACACATACTCTTACATGGATTGAAGATTCATTCAAAAGTTTAGAATACATACGGACATACATGATACTCAGATACTCAGTCCTTTTTGGGTGGGGAGGGGAGGGGGGCAAGGGGATGGATGGGCTAAATGCCAGGGTGTAAGTTACAGTCACTTTTGTCACTTTTTGCTATTCAAGGTTGAAGAATGTGATAAAATTTAAAACAGCATTCACAAAAATGTGACAACTATCTGTCACAGAAACCAATTATAGAGGCTATAAACACAGTTTTAAACAAGATGTAACAATTGTCACAAAAACAAATAATATATTGCTTTCCCTCCCAGGTAGTGGAGATTCTGATCGGTCTGCATGATTCAAATATGCACTGTGCATCTGTGCAGTTTTTAAGAAGTGATGGAGAAATTTGTTTTAACAAATGAAACACAACCTGATACTAAAACAGGCATACCAAATAAACAATTAGCAGAATAGTGGAAAGTATTATGTAAGTGGTGCAAAGTGCAATATTCTGGAGAAATTCCATTATTTGTGTGTAGTTTGTGCGAGAATGTGAAAAAGAAGAAATGTTTGGCTTCATCATCAGGTGCTTAACATTCACAACAAATGCAAGAATTCAGGAATTTAGAACAGTTTTCACATAGACAACAATGCCTATGATAACTATAAAATTATTATTTGAAAGCTAATTTGAAAAAATATTTAATTTAGTAGATTACTGCTAGCTTCAATTCAATATACAAGGGAGCACCTAAAAATAACCAAAACCAAACTGTTGTACATGCATGCTTGGTAGTTATGAGTTGTGATGCTAGATGGTGTTAATTTGGGGTCTCCCACATCTGTTAGTAACCTGGCATCAGTGTGAGTTAACTGGTTTGTTTGTGGTGCTTTGTTGTTTGCATTCCTGTTTCAACTATTTGGCAATTAATGAGATGGCCAACCACAAGGAACTAACAGTCTGTGTGAAATTTTGTTTTCTGTTAGGAAAAGCTGCAACTGAGACCATGGGGATGTTAATAATGATGCTTTGGGGAAAATACAGGTTTCAAATCTGGCAACATGCCAACTGAAGAGTGCCATACCCAGGGCATCCTTCTACAGGAAGAAATGACAAAAATATTGTGAAAATCAAATGTACAATTGACGGTGATTGTTGAGACCAAGTTTCTGAGGAAGCGAACGTGCCATGGAGCACAGTCCACAAATTTTAAACAAAGATTTGCACACAAGATGGGTGTCAGCAAAATTTGTACCTTGCGTGCTTACAAATGACCAAGAGAAAATTGTGCAAATGTTTGCAACTACTTGAAGAGTGAAGTGTAGAATGATCCAAATTTTCTTAAAAGAATTGTGAGCGGAGATGAGTGTTGGTGCTACGGGTATGATCCAGGACAAACAGTAAACCAACATTTTTATCTGAAGAGTTACAAAGATTATGAGAGTGTGCAACGAAAGTGGTCCAAAATGTGGAGAAATGGGCACTGATTGCTTCACCACAACAATGCTTCAGCCCACATAGCTCTAACAGTCTGACAATTTTTGACAAAAAACAACATGGTGTTTGTAACCCATCCACCCTACTCACCCATCTGGCTTCGCTGGGCATTTTTTTTCCACAGATGAAGAAAACCCTAAAAGGAAAGTGCTTCAGTGATGTGGATGAAATCAAAGAAGGGGACTAAAGTACTGTGAATGTAGTGTTTAATAAAAGTGCAAAATAAGAAAGTTACGTTTATTTTTGGGCCACCTTCATACACATTCACTTTTAAAATCCTCATTAATGGTATAATTTATAACATTTTCTGCTAGAAGAATTTAGCACAAACCTATCATATTTTGCACAAATGTGCAATTTGTTTTGTGCATTTTTGCAACATTGTTTTATTTTCTAACTTGAATGACAAAATCATACAATGGTTCTTCAGTAAGTTCTTTGGCACAAATAAGCCAGCATATACTAGAAAAGATGTCCAAGGTGCATTTGGGTCATCTTTTAGTACTTTGGACTTAATTAACACTGAGCTTTGAGATATTAGTATTGGTTATCAATGAGTTTTGGTGCATGCAGTCTGTGAAATAGCGGTCTGCAACATGGTCAAGCAAGTCCTCAGAATCAGGCTCCACCCACAGACCAGGTTCAGGCTTAATTTGAAAAATGATTGTCGGACTCAGGCTTAAAAATAAAAATGAAGAAAAATTATGAGGGTGATCCCAAAAGTAAGGTCTCCAATTTTTTAAAAAAATAAAGAAACATTTATTTGCAACAAATACTACATAGTTTTGAAGCGTAAACATTTTTCTATTTTTGACTTAATCCCCATTTCAATCGATGCATGATGAAGCACGATTTGATCAAAATGTGTGATTTTCTCGTCAGGAATTGACAGTCTGCCACTTCTTTCCTCGTCATGAATTTCCATACAACCATCTGCAAACTCTCTACACCACTTGCAGGCATTTTTGACATCCGTATAAAACTCTCCATACATTTCCATCAACTGTTGATGAATTTCAATTGGTTTAACCCCTTATGCACTAAAAAACCAAATAACTACGCGAACTTTGCACTTGGAGGAAGGGGCTAACAGGAACTCCTTTATAACTGGCTGCCAAGCCAAGACTGAGGGCTCCAGCAGATGTACGGTGGTTTCTGTAGAGAGTGGAGGGAGGAACAAAATAAGTAGTATGGCCAACACCCATGCAAACAGTTTCCCTGCGACTTCAGCACTTTGGAGACCTTACTTTTGGTATTACCCTCGCAGTTTATCACACTCAACATAGATTTTATGTCATGCAAATATGGTACTTTTATCAAAATCATTAACACTATTTTTGAGACAGTAAATAATGAAAGCTTTTCCATTTAATGAGAAAATAAAGATGAAGAAAAATATTTTATCACATTTTTATCTGCAATGTCAAGATGCCTGGAGTAGCAGAATTATCACAACATGCACACATATATAGCGGTAGTAATAATAAATACCTATGTCACCACAGCACAGCAGGTACAAACTCTACCTACCTCCAATCACCCACACCCAGGACATCCTGGGCAGAGAGTGCATTAATAGGGGTGGCATAATAATAATAATAATAATAATAATAATAATAATAATAATAATAATAATAATAATAATAATAATAATAACAATAATAACAACAATAATAACAATAACAATAATAATAATAATAATAATAATAATAATAATAATAATAATAATAATAATAATAATAATAATAATAATAATAATAATACACTTGGAGTCAACATATAGCTGTCACTTCCTTAAAATCAGGGTTCCTATAGGTCGTCAAGAACGCAGATATTGATTTGCTTTTTCTGAAGCGCACAGATGGATTTATGACAGTCATTAGTTGTGGGTAGCGCAAATTTCCGTTGTGGATCAACTGCACATGCGTTAACTAAACAGACTTTATAGTATCATTTACTCTTGGGCTAGTCGGTCCAGAGCATATCACATCCAAGAATTTTGATCTGTGCAGGTCTATAACGTGAACCCAAAAAGATGGTCTCAGTTACAGACATACTTTCCGGTTTCTTGTTTCCATTTCTTATATTCCATAAATGGAACTTTCATGGTATTCAAATATGCAATCTGGTATTTATCAGGCATATGTGGAAAATCGTGAAAAAAGAACCTTAACTTATTGGAAGTAAATAGGATTTGAACCCTGGACCTCCCTTATGGCTAATGTATCACTTTTCTTGGTTTCACAAGTCTTATCTTTGTTTGTATGTTTATACTTTGATACGAATTTACTAAGCAATCATTTTCTTTGTTACACATAGGTCATGGTGGTGTGTGTTGGGTTTCGATAAAATTACTGGGGTAGCAATTTTTTAAATAAATATTCAGTTTTAAGATAAAATCATTCTATTTGACTAAACAAGAATAAAGAACTCGCCATTTAATTACAATCTATTATGAAAATGTCCAAAATTATTTTATTTTAAACTATTTACAGAAATAATGCCCAGCATGCATCAATGTGGCAAGTATGGTGGACAAAGTGGCGCTGGGGCGGGTTTCCTCCGGGTTCTCCAGTTTCCCCTACCATCTCATTCCACCGGAGCTCCATCTTCATTCCATGTATCATCAGTGTCACTGCCTGCAGTGTCATACGTAGTAAAAGTGGGTGTTAAACACTTAAAAAAAGCTGATATGGCTCCATTGTAATGTGTGAGGCTCGCATTTGAGAGGTCATGGGTTTGATTCCCATGGGCAACCTTGCTGACCCATGCGTTTTCTTGTAGGTTTCTCCAGATTGCTAGGTAAATGCTGGGAAGGATAATTACATTCCCTAAATTTTCCGTCCTTTCATTTTACTTCGTTACATCCTTCATCTTTCAGGATTGCAAGTGTCAGTGAAGGCATTAGATGCAGCTTGGTGGGGATGATATGTGCTTTGTAAAGGTGCTCTCTCCATCCCTCATGCCAGTGGGTTTCAGGACATGGAAGACCTCGAGGAATCTATATACTTGGTAAACCTTAGGGACTGCTCCAATGTTTAAGCCACCTGGTTTCTCCTCTCATCTCATTCTTCCTCCCAGGGGTGTCCCATTGGAGACATAGATACAATAAGCACAACTTCAGTGCCAAACCCTCTCCATAACTCCCCTATTCCTATATTCCTATTCCCAGTACTGTCTGACCACAAGAAGAAGATGAGCAGGAGCTATGTCTACGTTATCATTTTCTACCATGCACATCAATTTTGCATGCTAGTATGGTGTACAATATACAGTGTTGTCAGTTAAAGCATAATACCTATGACAGAGTCGCAATTATTAAAAATCTGATGTGTTGCACTCACATGACTTTCTCTAACCATTCTTACAAATTCTTAATCCTCCATCTTCATGTTTGTTGAGATAAACATTTGTAAAAATTATCTTATTGCTTATTTCCTTGTAGGTGCAAAGGGGATATTAGAATTCAGTAGCCTTTGAGTAATAGTCAAATCTTTTAAAGCGTTGAGATCCTGTTCTCTTTGCACGTTTAACATATAAAAAAAATGAACAACAATGTTCCACTTCACAAAAGTTTGAAGTTTTTTGAAACTGTCACAAATAACAAGGAATATCTCCGAAATGCTTCACTCTACAAAAAAATTTATTTAGACATAAACTGTGTGTTTTAGCGAGATCTACATTTTTTGTGAAGTAAGATTCTATCTCTTACGGTTTACAAGTTATTCAAAAGTCATCCAGAGTAAACAGGACTACATAGACTATAGCCAGAAAATTCAAAATATACATTTCATTTGTCATACAAATATCTTAAACATATAGCATTTTAATAAAAATCGTTAGAGCTGTTTTCAAGAAAATCAACATATGGTCGTGATAAGACCGTGCTGTCAAAACGACCTTAAATAAATATTTACAAAAAAAATTCAACATTTTTGAAAAATGCTCCATGTAAAGGGTAGTTTAGGGTGGAGCTATTTTCTTCAACATCTTTGTTTCACATCCTTGAAAGACATAAAATTTAAATACGAACTTTGGTTTTTAACCGACTTTATCATTTTTGAGTATGCTGTCCACAGACTGACAGACACACACACATACCTTTTTCTAAAAATGCTTTTCTTGGATTCAGGAGGTTTCAAAACATATTTCCGGTGAAATCTCGGTACAGAACTTTTGGGTGGAATACAATACTTCCTCTACTTACCAGTAGAGAAAGTAAAAATGGCAGCATGGGTGATTCACATACATACATTTCATGGTAAACAAATCAACTACATGAGCACATTAAAAGTTGAAGCCTCCTTTCATACTACAAACCCCATACGCCCTCTTCTGGTGGTCAGACAATACCAACAAAAGCATTTCACCCTTTACAGAGGCTTGGCACTGACCACATAGACTTCATGAAATCCTTTGGCGCCTTTTGAGAAGCACCCCTATTACTGCATTTCTGCCACTGAAGTCTTTAGAAAGGAAGCAGAAGGCTGACTCAACAATGCTGTCATGCCATTAAGTTTTTTTTATATAGAGCCTTCGGAAAATTATGGTCTTCAGGCAAACTGTTTTAAATTTTATGTACCAGAGTTTGAAGAAGATTTCAATCATTATTTACTAAAATACCTATAAGCAGTAAATCCATTTGAAAAGTACAACTGCATTAGCCAGACAACAAACATATTGAGATTTAGCAACATCTAACCTATTGTTATTAATTACCATGACAACCCAGAATCCTCTTTCTGGTTGATAGTACAGCTGTCTTGTCTTCTGTGTGTGAAGTGCCTCACATGACTGATCTGGGTTGAATGTACTGAAATTATCAAACAAATATAGCTGTAGAAAAAATTGACATTCACAACTTTTAGTTAATACAGTATGCAACAAGTTCCCTCAAATAAGTGTTCTTTTCTGTCTCAATAACTAAAATTGTGTCAACTGTGTGAGTTAGCAAGTCTCCTTTTTCCATGTCTGCCCTATGGCCTGCATTATACTATCACACTTCCGCATCACAGAATGTGAATATTAATATGATGTGATCTCATTTAATGATGTTGAGTATATTACACTGCATTAAACCTTTTATCATATATGTTATTACAGTTTTAAAATGGATGCCCAACAGTAAACAACATGACATGCTGTAACTGAAGTGCAATAATGGTTGTGTTAATACTATACAAGAAATCAAAGAAAAAACATTTTCTCCTAAGGCTACTCAATCCATTTAATTTTTTCCTGACATTGTTTGCTGTACATCCTTCACGTAGTTCACTAATGTCTTCTGCTATGATTTTAGATATTTCCAATCTGTTGCTTTTGGTTTTATAATCTTTGTTTTAAATTGTAGAGCCTTTCACGTAACTCATAATAGAAAACAGGAAGTTTAATGGTAGCTACTGATTAGGTATGTCTGCCATTTTTTTCCATTTATTTGCCATCGTAAGTACATCTTAAGGTCATATTGGTGGCTTTTTACCTTTGGAACAATTGCTCAACAGCACACTCCCTTACCATGACATTAATCTTTGTGTTTGTATTACTTTTGGTTACTACATTAAATTCACATACATGTTCACATTCATGCTTCCATACTCTAGGGGAAAAATCCTGGCTAAAGGAACATTCCCACCTTTCAGGAGGGTATCAAACCTGGGATCTCTGTATTTGAAGGTTTGGATAGAGGGAATCTGCTATTTTCACTTTTAATCAGTCACAGTCACTTTTGTCATAGAAGTATGTCAGAAGACAGGATCAAAGATGTTATATTACACTATAAAATGTTTTATCATATGTACGCAATTACATTTCTATGACACAGAAATGTGAGAGCATAATATAGACCTAAGTCACAGAGCCAATATCTAAGATAACTGCATATAGTGTGTGCATGCTTCTGTTATTCTCATAGCACAGAATTCAACTGTTTTATAGTGTGCCCTATTTCTCATAATACATAATATTATCTTGCATCAAAGCCAGTAAAATTATAGCTCACTTCACTTACAAATTCCACTCAGAAGTTAAGAAAACATGTAGTTACAGTAGGTCCAGGTTAGCCCTGTATATCTAGTTTAGCAATTAGTTTTATGGTTAAGATTGCATATTTGCTAAAATAAAATTTTCTTCACAAATACTTAAGTTAGAGAATCTTGAATACATGCATAAATATCCTAGGTGCATTATTATTGTTTTAAGAACATAATGTTGCCTTGTCGTAGTCCTAGAACCACCCAATGAATCTTTTTATGAAGCTGGTTGGACAGCAGACACAACATCTATGTTTACACGGAACATGCAGAGTAGGAGCAAAAGTAACATAGGAGAAGGCAGGGAAAAGTGGTATTGTCATTGTATGAAAAGCAGGCAAGTATGGAATTTAATGACATATGCATGAAGTGGCACGAATGGGGAAATATGAAATATCCATGTGTAAGACATGGCTTGCAACAGGTGTCAGTATCAACTCTCAATGTTTCAGCAGGCATTTTAGGGAAAAGAAAATGAGTTAATGGAGTTACTGTAACATGGTATTCTGAGAAGATCAATTAGATGCAACATATGTGGAAATGACACTCTCACAGGAAATAGAGAAGGGGATACGGTAAAACTGTAGGAGACCGTTGTCACGTGGTTCACTGACAGTTCTATTATGTCACTGACCTACAACGGAAGAAGATGGCACTGTAAGGCAGAAATATCTGTTGCCAACTTAACATTGTACTACTTGCTAAAACTGCCAACCACGCATCACAAAATGCCAAAACAATGTACTATTATTTCTTCATATTGCTGTTAATACTGCGTAATCTGTAATAAAATTACTGTATTATACCACCTCAATATTATTACTTCATTATTATTGTTGCACTATTGGTAATACTGCGTAATCTGTAATAAAATTATTGTACTATACAACCTCAACATTATTATTATTATTATTATTATTATTATTATTATTATTATTATTATTATTATTATTATTATTATTATTATTATTACAATTACTATGATTATGATGATTATTATTATTATTATCATTATCATCATCATTATTGTTAATATTATTGTTGTTACTGTTACTATTCTTATCATTATTATTATCATCATCATTATTGTTAATGTTATTGTTATTATTATTGTTAATACTGCGTAATCTGTAATGAAATTACCATATTATAGAGTCTCAAATAAGGATTACTGTACCTTGATCAGTGTAGAATACCGATTCAAACCACAACCGCACCGCACAAGAACTTACGTCACATCCCTTAATTACAAAACAATAATAACTCTAAATAACAACAAATAACGGTAACAAGTTGGTTGGCAACATTCACATACTTCCGCTGATTTCAATTTTCCAGCGTTGGCAATACATACGTCACCAAAGAATTAAAGGAAATGAACCTCATAACAACATTCTTCAGTCACAAAACAACTGCCTATCGCCCACGTGAGGACGTACTCCTACAGGATAACTGGGGATACTTCCACAATTGCACACATGATGACGTGCCATTCAAAAAACCAGCAAGAGTAAATAACTTCATCTGGTTCAGTAAATGGAGCATTCAAAATGTGATGTTTTTCTGTTTGTATTGGTTATAGTTCCCCATCCATGTGAGCATTTGCACCATTTGGCTGTATTTGGAGTGCCAATATTGACAACATCTCAACAGAAATGGGAAGGCATGAACAAGAGAGTAAGCTCTCATGATGCCTCAGGTGGATTGTGTTCCCACCATTAGCATAATTTCCTTAAAATTGTGCATCACTTAAGTGGATATTACAGTCACATATATGCATAAATATCATAGTGTGAGTGTCAATTGTTGTTCCTAAAGGTGTATTGTTACTAGCTGTAGAGTACAGCAGAGCAATATGTGTTAAACGTGTGTTAAAAGCGATGCCAAGTGTTTTAACAAATACACAATCTTAACCAGTTTTATTTCAATTTTGTTTGTAAATTCGATTAGCAATATGAATATGCCGTCTTCATTTTAGCTTACAAAATGATGTTGCCCTTTCATGGCTATCTGCTCGAGGTCCATTTTTTTTTTCTTTTGTACAATTTTGGGCAACTTTTGTCCCTTGTAAAGAGTGATACACGTTACAGCTAACCTCATAAAACTAAATTTATTAAGTTATTCAAGATAATCTTTATATTCTTATTGATTTTTGGTAGAAGGGGTTATACTTAAACATCAGCATTTTAAAACAATTATTGTAACTTACTCTGTAAACTTGATAATGGCTTCACTAAGTCCAACATTCTTCATCTGCGTATCAAAATCAGTCTTGGGTGGATAGTAGAATAAAATCTTTTTCTCCTCCTACAACAAATACAAAAGCTGCAACTTAAGAATAAGACTGCACTTGTTCAGATAAACTCTTTAGTACTCCCTCGTAAAAATAATTCCTTTAGATTTAATGTTTATTAACAAACTGTCAATCTAAAATAAAAGATAAAACCCAAAATAATACATGCCTCTCCTTCCTTTTGACCATAGGATGAATTGTAAACATAGAAATTCTGTAGAGTTATTTCGGATTTTGATGTCATCATTCCATTTTTGGCACACACGGTATTTCAGTGATTTCATGAATCTTCCGCGGCACAACTTAAAAATCTATGCAGATAAACACGACACCACAAAATAATAAATCAGCTGATTGCCTTCACTTGCATCATGAGTTCCACTATCCACCATTGCTCTGAGCGTGCCATAGAGATAAAAGCGAACAGATGCGATTTATCATCTCATCGTCTAATTCAATTATCTCTTTGGCAGCGGGCGAAAAGTGCTGCCATCTTAGCAGTGAATGCTACAACGACAAGTGGTACGACGGATGAAAAGTTTCAGAACGACTTTCTTTCGATTCGAACTTTTCATCACTTTTGTCTTTAAAGGTAAGGTGAAATAAGTATTTATTTTTACTGAAAGTGATATAATTAATTGTGAGCGTAGCTAAATTTTGCACGCATTGTCGTTCATATATCAGTACAAAAATGCGTCTCCTGCTATACGAGAAGTTATTTCCATTCTGTGATCTAAATATAACCCAGTGCAATGTGGGGCCCACAGAATTATTCCAGTTATGCTGAGTTAGTTTTCATGTGCAATCCACGAATACCCCTAGTATGATTAGTGTTTTATTTGGATTTTGGATTTCAGTTCTAGTGGCAGAAAAAAAGTGCGTAATTTATAATTTTGTTTTTTCCAGTGGTATACGACGGAGATCCACTCCACATGCTTCATGGATCTCTAGATTCGACACGGTACTTCCTCAATTACGACTAATTTGGTAAGTGCAGTAAAAAGTGTTGGTGTCACTTTACAGCAGAGATATGTGTGTGTACAGTCTACAAAACTATGTAGTCCACCGCTAGAAAAATGAATAGGTACCTTACGCACAAACACTTGCAATTTAATCTACTTTACATACTTTTGCATTGTTGTCTATGTTCCTAAAATTAAATAAACATTCTACAAATTAGAGCACATATTAGTTCGTTTTCCTACGACAAAGACGTAACTTGCGACACTTTAGATCTAGCATCACTAAATACATTATAGCAATGTTTGCTTTCCATTTCTTCTTTTCGTTAGAACATGGACATAAAAGTGTTCATATATTATGCATTATGCAGCTTTACTGCAGATGCACTGTTAAAGAGGCACACCCATTTTTGCCATTCTTTCTGCACATGATGTCACCGCAGACGGCAGCCGCGTTCTTGGCTTTTTTCTCCTTATAGCTCATTCTTCAATGTCCGTAGTGTGATCCACAAGTTTGGTATGTTTCCAAAGATGATGCAGTCAGCACCCCACGCTTAGCTTCATCTCAGAGCTTCATAAAGACGTAATTCATGTTCTGAGAACATTACCAATATCTGATAAAATACTACGTTCCTGTCAACAGAAAATTCTTCTGTTTCTCACGATTACAAGTGAATAGGTTAAAGGCTCATGTTTTATACAATTGACTGTAAAAATTAAGTCTGAGCTTTTCTTGTGGCGTGGTTTCGAGTAACCGCCGTAATTTGTCTACGTGTTTTTAAGATGTAGCTTCGTGCAGACCGGACTATCCAATATACATGTATGGATATGTATAGATATATGCTTAGCGTCACTTCTTTTGTGTCCCTCAACTGTAGCTGTTATAGGTACTGCGTAACAGGAAGTAGTTACCGTTTTTCTATTCATGTTCACTATACCACAGAGTATTACTTTTGATGTAACAATCGCTGCGAACAAGGACAAACACACATCGCCTGCTGAATATTCAGCCAGGAGAATATATTCCAGGCATTCCCTTAAATCAGATTCGATAACTTTTACGCATTTAAGCACTATTGTGTCTCAAATACTTATAACTAAGATACTTGAATATTTCGTAACATTGGAAAACCCCCAAAAAGTGCCATGTGTCTTCTATCAATGATGATGTTAATAATATACAATATCAAGGACGTATTTAACGGGAGTTCCTGGGGGTCCGTCTCCCCCTCCGCCAAATACCCTTCCGCTTGTATAAGAAAGGTCAGTAACACATGTTGTGAAAGACTATTACATTAGCCTACGGAAATTGTTAAACAAGCTTTAAATAAATCAAATAATATAAATGCTAAATAATGCATTAGGGTCACGTAAGGCAGCATTTAGGGATTCTGTTTGCTCCTTTTTTAAAATTAAATATTTTAAAAGGTTTAGAAGGCTCTGATGGTATGAGTCTGTATCAATGAACACTCACATTGCCACATGGCTGCACTTTGTGTTACGTATGTGTATAGCATTATTAAACTGCTTTCTTTAAGGCCAAGATATTTTAGGTCCCTGCTCACGTCGATATCACGCGACATAATACTGGCGACATTAACAATTGCAGTAGTAATACAAAATGGATATGCGACAAATTATTATGCGTTTATGAACTTCTGTGTCAAGTGCAACTGAAAGGAAACCTTGATTAAAGTATAAAACCTGTTGAAAATCAGAATGAGAAAAATATGTATTAAAATTTAATGTATATGTACATATACTGTTTCTGCTTTAAATATGGCTATCTAGTTTTTAAAAGGATATCGAATTAACAATAATATGTATTGAGAATACAATTTCATAAAACAAACTTTAACAGTTCATTATTGACACCGGTTCATCGAATAAGTTGGACCCGACGGAGATGGATTTCCCAATTCGTGCTTGATAGCAAATAGTAAAACAGATCGACATCCGTATCTTTACTAGGAGTTCCTTATTAGTGCATCGGGTTTTTCTGACTGTACTAACGCCATAAGCAGAGCGTGACGTCAGGTGCTTCAAGTGCGTAATAAACACGGCCGTAACTTAACCTCTAACCAGCAGAAATCTATTATTTTCATGATTTATCATCGGTAAATAGAAGCTATTAGAATAAATACTCTATATACTTATGTCTTATTTTTCATCGGTGAAAGGTCTTTTATTTTATTAATACTAATGAAGAATAGATTAACACATTCGTTTTCGGCTATTATTATTATTATTATTATTATTATTATTATTATTATTATTATTATTATTATTATTATTATTATTATTATTATTATTATTATTATTATTATTATTATTATTATTATTATTATTATTATTATTATTATTATTATTATTATTATTATTATTATTATTATTATTATTATTATTATTATTATTATTATTATTATTATTTGATTCCTTCATGGAGTTTTGGAAAATAATTTTGTTGAGAATCTTTGACTTTCAGCCGGTTTACATTTAATTTCAGAAATAAATACGGTTTGTTACTTTTGATAAAATTACAGAAGCAAAACACAGATTTAGAATCTAATTCACTTGCAGCAGTGACGAAACTGTGTGTTTATTTTGGCACATTTTATTTGATTTTATTTGCGCTTCTGCATTTTCTGAAACTCCAGTGTAGTTATGCAGTTCGAGGGTTGTAATGAGTGGCATTTTCTCTTTCCTTAGGAACTAACACCTACTTAGTACTTGTGCCGTGTGCCATCGTCTGGTAGGCATACATCAACTCGCCGAATGTGAAGTAGGATATAGCTACCTAAACACCAAAGTATAAACAAATGAAATACTATGAAACAAAGATGAACTGGACTCAGTGTTGGAAAGCGGACTGAGAAAGCCTCGGAAACCTTCATTAATGTTAGCTGACTTCAGGATTTGAACCACTGAACACCAAGTCCCAAACAGAGACAAGCCGTTTCATTTGCATGCTTGGAGACAAAACCCAAAGTTTAAACTTCATGTGTAAAGCAAATCAGACAGGTTTCTCCATCAAAAATACTTAAATTGGTGTATATTCGTGTCTAAAATTCAGTGTGCGATGATGTTATATTGTTTCAAATTAATTACGAAGAAAAGCTACAAGGAGCTGTGTTTAAATTACATACAATAAGCAAGGAATGTAATTTAAGAATATCAAAAGGGAAAAAAAAAAAAAAAAAAAAATGGCACACCATGGGAAATAGCCTGTCCGTTCTAAGATTAGTATAGAAGGGAAATCTTTGGAACAGGTCCTCCACTTTAGATATTTAGGTTGTTACATAACTGTAGATAGAGATAATGATGTAGAACTAAAATAAAAAAAAAAAACTTCAACAAATTTGCGGAACAATAATTAAAACTCTGAGGGATAAGACGCGAAAGGAAAAAAAATTGAAATTATGTTATAAAACAGGGGCGTAGTATCAATATTACATACCTGTAATTTTCCTCAAACTGATTGCCAAATTGGTGTTCATTATAATTTTGTGTACATAATCGTTTTAATGTAATTAAAAATCAGCTTTCCTAATGCTTAAGATTTGAATTCGCGCCTCTCTGCAGCAGTATGTTCCTAAACAAAGCTTGGGTCAACGTTATTTGCCGTCAGAGGAAGCTATGTTCTTTGCCTGACCCAAGGTATGTACCGGGCTAGACTACATCTTATGTTAAGAATCATGCTCACATTATTGCATTTAAAGTCGTGAATAGAGAGTAATTCGCGATTTGTTTTGCTTCTTGTATGTGTGCTCTTTAATTGTGGAAATTTCGACACTTGGTTACTTACTATTAAAGCAAAATGTAGGTTAAGATCTGCGCGCATTGCGGGCGAAGGTATGCAAGAGAGGCAGTTGTATCTATGACTCACAACACGAATCAGAGCTAGAGCGTAAATGCAACTGCGCTTCCGTGCCGTTGTTGTAACGAAAATCAAAATAAATTGTTGTATGATTGACAAAAGCAACACAAAAACCTCCAAAACATAAACATTTCTCTGAAAAGCAATATATAATTAAAGCAGATCCTCCAAAGCCCGCACTTAGTATTACGACGAACATTAAAATAGGTATAAGGCATTTAGGCATCAAAGTTTACGAATGTGAGTCCTGGATGTGTCGTAATATTTTAAACAAATGTTTTGTTGGCCTTTTCTCAAAAGATAAGTGAGCTTGAAACTCCAGCGGTTCTGAAGATTTAAATAACATTTGTAATGCACCATAAAACACAACTATTTTTGTAATCACATAATATGTGAAAACAACTAAAATGTTCGGGATAACTCCCAGAATAGAATTCTCATTGAATGATCAGTATAAGCCATGGGCGTCGCGAAGGAAGGGGGGCAATGGGGGGCCGCGGCCCCTCCCTGGAAGTTGGTCAACTTAATGTGCAATCAATTACTGACTATTAAACTACTATTTTAAAAGATCAATTTCTATTTAACACAAATTAACATGGTTATACGCAACAAATATTATACATTTTGACAATAAAATAGTGAATTGATATCTGATTGCAAATTTCAAACATGGTAAATTAAGAAAGAAATTTCTGATGCCTTCTTGGTTTAATTAATATTAGATGAAACTGCAGACATTAATACTTAAGACCAACTCTGTACCACTCGTTACATAAATGCTGACGAAAATGTTGAAGAGATGTTTATTTATTTAATTTGAGATGTAAGTTCTGAGAGAAAAGCAGATTCTCTTTTGAATCATGCTTATAGTATTATCCAACGTTTCGTTCAGACAATGATAAAAGATGAAAACTCCGAAGGGCAATTCCGTTTAGCTTGGGTCATATTTTAACGAATTTTACAATATTCGTTGGGTTACATACCCGAGTCTGATAGTCAGGTTACGCCACTGTTATACAATGGCAGTACCATGTCATATGGAAGTAAATCGTGGGTTTTGAAAGAGGACAGAAGTAAGATACAGATTGCAGAAATGAGATTTCTGCGCAGTGTTAAAGACTGTACAAGAAGAGATATAACAAGAAATGTAAATATACGTGAATGACTAAAGATTTTTTATTTAAATGACAAAATTGAAGAAAATAACATTTGGAAGAAACATAGAGGAAGAATGAACGAGGATAGAATAATCAGGATCGTGAATTGTTATAAACAAAGTAAGAGGTATGTTGGACGCCCAAGGAAAAGGTGGGAATAATTGAGTGAGGATGGAGCAGGCCATCAGCCTAATTCCTGAGGTGAAGAAGAAGAAGAAGGTTAATTACAATAAATATCCAAGTTTTGTTCTGAAGAATGGAATAGTGAAATGATGGTTTGTTGTTTATACCAGACATAAAGACGTAGTCGATGTTTTGTTATAGGAACCGTTCCTACTAATCCTTTACGGAGCCCCTTAGCATAACATAATGACGTAACAACCATTTTATTACAGCCGAATAATAGTTTCATTAATTTGAATAGAATGCGGTGGCATTGTCACTCTAGTTTGGGCAAGCAATGCGTACCTGTTTTAAACCCACGACATCCTCAGATCTTAACGCTTTAAAAAGTGGTTCTTACAGTAGAATAATCCATTACGAGTTTTTATTAATCTAACCAAGAGAGAATTTTCTTTAGTACTATTACGAGAGCTGTTAGTTCTTCCGTAGTTTAACTGAAGCTAACGAATGCTAGTTGTCATTAGATATTATTTCGAGACTTGATTCAGTTACTACAGAAACATTATAAGCAAGGGGGGAGGGGGGTTCGTGAGGTAATAACAATGGGAGAACAATGCCATTTCTTTCTTGTCCAGTATATATTCATTGAAGTGAGAGATTATAGAGATAAAAATGAATGTGGGAGAAAGAAAATACCAGTTATTAGTTTTTGAGCAACATATTTTAAAAGTATCGATTAACTGGTGAATAAGTCGAATGAGACCATACATTTACCGAACGGCGTTTATGTGTTAATTATTATCAACAGCCTAATCTCATTAAAGTATTTTTGTTTATTTAGACAACAAATCAAAACTCGAACGGGATTTAATCGACTATCCCGCGATTAAAAGAAAAAATTGCATACAATAAAATATGATTAAATTACTAAATTAATTGATTCGAACTGGTTCCATGTAAGTTTTCTGTTTCTCTTGTGTTTGGTGTCGGGATCATTTGTGAGGGTAACTTGGAATATTTATGCGGAAAACAAATGAGGAGCGCAAACAAATGCTGGGAAGGTGATAAAACGAGACAAATGCTACGGTGATGATAGAAACATACAAATGATATGGAGGTCATACAAATGTGGGAAGCCGTCTCCGTGACGTCTTGTTGGTCAAAAGGAGAATGACGTAGTAAGAGTGGGAAGTCGAGGATAATAGCTTGACTCAATGGCAACTTGCGGGGGGGACTTAGTACCTCGACCGAAAGGCGATCTTTTGTGCCCATGCCCCTAACGGGGCACCCCCCGGGAGGATTGATGAGGCGAATGGATCCTAAGGGCGGCCGGAACGTTGTTACGATAGAGCAGGTGGCAGGGTCCCTACATTTTCCCAGTTGAAGCACCCCGGCGGAAGCTAGCTTAGCTCCTCTCCCCTCTCGGGCTTGTACCATTCCATGGGGGGCGGGGCCGGAAACCAGTGGCTTACCTTCCAATCCGGGGAGAGATTTCCAGAGCGCGTTTGTTGTCCTTGCCGTGTAGCAGCCGGGACGCTCGCCGATGCTTCCAACCCTGAAAGAAACCTAAGGGACGAAGGGTAAAATGAAATGAGTTATGTAACGAAATGGAGAGACAGGAAAGTCGGAGGATATAGAAGTCCTTCCCAGCATTCGCCTGGCGAGCAGGAGGAACGTCCGAAAAAATCCATGGGTCAGGAAAGTTGGCCACAGGGATCAAACCCGCGACTTCCCGAATGAGCGCCACAGACGTTACCGCCTGAGTCATCCCGCTCGTTAAGTAAAGAGCTTACTTGCATATACGTAATGCAAAGTACAACGCAATCTTAAATGGTACTTGAATTATTTAAAAATGACTTCCTGGATCAGCTTCATGGAACACAGAAGCTGTGAATGTTATTTTGGGTAAAGACGTAGTAAAGTCGCAACTTTGCTGTAGTGAAAGAGGATAACGTGCCGAAGCTCCTCGTGAAATATGCTCTAAATAACGTTACGTTTACAAATGACGACAGCTCTTTTCCATCGTTACCGGTGATACGGAGTGTGGTTCCCCATCGTTGTTTTGTACTCTTAGCCACAGAAAGACTGTAGCTACAATAATTATTACCACAATTTTCAGTGTTTTCTTATTTATAAAATCAGACTAAATGCCCTATGGCCTCCATCTTAAATCATATTTATTTAAGTTCATTAAGCATTAAAGGTATGATTTGAAATTTGCACTGTGTATTACTCTGTTGTGTATAGACCAGTGTAGGATGGTATATGGACAATATAAAACTATATTTAATGTCTTAAATTAGCGATTTATTTGGGAAAAAAATGCTGGGCAATTAAGTAGAATAAAAACACTTTATTCTCGATCCTCGTGTGTATCATGGTATTGAAATAATATTCATTTGTTTAGGCGTAATAATTTACTTTGGTGTACGAAAATTCACATTGTAAACACAAAGAAAACTGTATGTTATGTTTTAGCAGATTCAGTTGAAACCACAGCCTTTAATGAAAATAGTTCTGTGCCACGAAAATCAACAAAGGTTATTTCATGTTATTAATGTTAAAACTCCTATTTTAAACCACAGGAATGTTAGTTTTTTATTGATAACCTCTCTATTACTAGATTGTATTCCGAATACCTCTCTGTGGACACAGAAGACAATGCCTTAAATTTGTCACAATACGTAGTGTGTTGAGATGCAGAATTCATAAGGATCAGTTCAATCGTTCCAAAACGGGGGACCTGGCTGAGGTGATATGCTTCTCAGAAATATATGCTTAGTGTCGCTTTGGACAGTTGACGTTTTGATACGGCGGCCTTGTGCTCGGTGCGTGAAGTCTTACAATGCTCCTTATTCCCCTCGCATGACAGTGAATGCTCGAAATGTCCCTAAATGCCACTTTGGGTCGAATCTATTTCAGTTTCTGGGAAACACACTGCTAGTTAGCTACCCATACAACCTAATCTAATATAACTTCAAAATAGTAAAATGTTTGTCAAATCTGCCTAAAATGTGCTTCAGAGAAAAGGGTTTACTGGCCTAGCCCCTAATGCATCGGCAACTTCTCTGCTTTAGTTATGCAGCGGGACGATCTGTGGTCCGCAACCACTTATAACGGTAACCATGACCAGAACGATAAACTTGAAACTTCAAGTGTTCACAAGCGACGGGAAGCTTTCTCCTTTCCCAGGAACGAGAAAGAAGACTTGACCAAGTTTCAACTTTCTCTTCCGTTAGCGGGCATGGGATGTTAGATTCATATTGTGCATGTTAGACTTTTAGCTGTAGAAATTAATCATGGCGGCCGTGCCATGAAACAGCCCCTAGAGCTCTCTCTGGTCGCAAGCCAGAAAAAATACCATTGGTCATTTAAACAAATGAATTACCAATGTGAAATATCGAAGTTAAACACCTGGAGGTAGATAAATGCCTTCTAAGTTCTTGATCTCCTTTTATCCAATAAACTTCTTTATTAAGAAAGAGCATCTTCTTAATTATGCGTCTTTTGATTAAAATTCATAGGCAATTATTAAAAAAAAACTTATTATCAACCCCAAAGTAAATCCATGATAGTACATAGAGGTTGTTTTTACTGTAAAGTCTAATTAAGTTGTCTTCAATGGCTTCCATAAAATGTCCTTTATATAAATAGCTGTTCAAAGCAAAAATGGAGAAAATATCACATATATTTGTGAATAAATAAACCATATGGTATGACCACACAAAGGATGCCATGCTTAACAAGAGTGTCAATTTGTAGAACAAAACTTCCCCTAAAAGATGGGCTAAATCTTAGCTCTCTGCTCCAAGGTGTGTAGGAGTTAAGTTTTTCTCTTTTACAAATGGTGCAGAATTCACAGTAAACATTAGTATATGCTGTACCATATTTTGAAATATGTTTAAAATATAAATATTTCCCCACTGTTATAAAATATGTATCAAATTAAAAAGTAAACTTGAAATTTAAAAGACTGCACAAACAATTATAGACGTATTTTGGCAAATGTTGCCATTTGGTGAGCATGACCATGGGGAGAAGTTTCTAGCATATAAATTCGCCTGTTAGTACAGGTAATATAAATAACTGAGCTGTATGAAAGCATAGAATATTCCTGTAACTACATTACAGATTGAATCATATCTGAAGAATTCGTTACCGGGCCAACGACTTCTCTTCCAATGTTCTGCCGCTGAGCCATCATGATGAAATATTCAAATGGGCAATGAACCTCTGTCATCTGATTCAAATATCCCAATAAGCCACAAACACGATCACCGTTACTCCGACATATGGTACCTTTAAGGTGACTTTAAGGCAGGAATTTAGTTGAGTACTATTAACCCTTTGTAGTTGCGCGTGTTTTCATAATGTTAATGGTCGCGCGGGGTGTTCCTGACTCCCCAAACAAAAGCGGCTCTAATTTCATATTTATGCAGCAAAGCATTCATATAAATATGTTTACTAAATAGATGACTCTTCAGAATGCTACCTCGCCTTATACGAGTGTGTTTTTATATTAATAAAGTATCATATTACTTTTTTTTTAAGCACACATATTTCCTATTGTTTACAATCTTTGGTTTTCTGGTATTACTAATTTAAGCTACTACACATATCACTAAACAATTATTTTGTCAACTCATACAAAAGTTTCATGAATTCGGTCACTGTCACAGGGTGCAATGGGTGCCTTCTCAATACACTTTTCACATACATTTTTCATGTGCTTTAGACATGGCTCGCACAGTGCGATTTAACCTTTATGTCTTTACTGATCTATTACCTCTACCAGAAGTTTTCCACATTCTTTCTTGTACTTCGTAAGGGTCCGTTGCTGAATTAACCACAAACAATGAGAACAGACGAGCATCTGCTACAGAATACCACTTAAGCTTTCTCAGCGCACAGTAATGTAAAGAGTCGCGCAGGAAATTAATTCGCTTGAGATGAAAATATGGAAATACTAACAGAATTTATGAATAACAGTAGACTATGAAGCTATAATAAGTGTACTTTTATAATCTGCATAAGATAGAAGCCTGGTAGCTAACCTGACTATTAGTCAGAGATCAGAATAATGTTTTCATTCGGGAGGTAAGGGGTGGTTTTAGAAAGAGCTACAAATCGATGTCAGTTTGGAAGTTTCTGTGAAGCAAGACTAATTTATATCCATGCCTAGTATTTAAATTAATATAATGGCAGACACAAAATTTCATGGCGGCTGATACCTGACTTCTACTCTTTTTGCTATTGTACAAATAAATTTTGTAGGTCCAAAAGACATTTATATCACCAGCTTTACAGTATGATTTCACATCGTGTTGAACTATATAACAACCCAAGGCCTGGCAAGCCTATGATTAGATTTTGTGTTGACCACTCCTGCCACCAACCATTAAATTTTGTGTCAGCCATGATATAACTACCTCCCTCTTTCTTGAAAGCAAGATTCAAAGCTTTATTTTAATCTTAAATAAGGTACTCCTGCACTGTTTTTTACTTTCTATAATACCTATAGTAAGTTAGGAAGTATTGTATTCCATCCAAAAACCCGACACCGAAATTTCACCAGAAATTCCAGAAATGATTTTGATTAAAATACTACAAATTTAAGATGATTACACGGCAAATAAATGTGTATATCTTGAACTTAAGGCCAATCATGAAGACCTATTCGTTGTAAAAGAATTTTGCATAATTGGTAAACCGTGAGAGATAAACAAAATCTTACGACACAAGATGCAGAGCTCATTAAAACCAAGAATTTATATCAAGTGACGTTTTTTATGGCG
Source organism: Tenodera sinensis (assembly GCA_030765045.1). Classification (NCBI taxonomy): domain Eukaryota; kingdom Metazoa; phylum Arthropoda; class Insecta; order Mantodea; family Mantidae; genus Tenodera; species Tenodera sinensis. The sequence continues at coordinate 36,330,286 of CM060965.1, read as the reverse complement.
TTAACCATTTTCGAGATGTTTGTTATTATTGGTTCAAACACGGATATTTTTTCAAGTGGTAAATCGCTTTTCGTTTGTTCTCATGGTCACACAATGAGCATGGCATTTTAAAGCTATCTCATAGCGACCCGCTTTTTAAAACTCTGACTATCGCTTTATCGTATTCTTCTTATACTGTAGAATATCTCCATGCTTGTGAAATTTGATTGAAATCTTTACTACACTAAGGACATTTTGTATGAAAAAGCTCGTGTTGTAATAATGTGGCTAGTGACGACTATGTTAAGAGTACAGTTTACCATGAATAGGCGCAGTACCTTAGCGATATGAGTTGCAGAGAGCTCAAAGCCAGAACACTTTGACACTGGGCAGCAGAGATACGGTTCCTTTGTGAGACGGGTTCCCCACAGCTGAAGCCAGGAAGTACTTCCATTCGACGGCCCTATCCCCTAAAATAAACGTGCGACTCAAGCGAGGTCGCGACTCTGCGCGGAATTTCCCCTGACGGTGGCGCTCTACTCTGCACCACGCTGCGCTCTGGTCATTCAAAACCTTATGGATTACAGATATTACCTACGTCTAATCTATACATCACAATAAATGCGACATATCCAACTCACATTATTCAACTTGGATACTTATAGAACTGAGAGAGACAAGTTTACTGATCTTTCACTATTCCAGTTGAAGGTGCAACAAACATTTAGTGCTGAAAAGTATTTTTAGAAACAATTACACCCTAAGACTTAGTCTATCATTACAAATTCACTTGCAGCTTTTAGACTTTATAACTATGTTATGCGTACATTATATTCATGATGAATACTTTCAAATGAAGCACTATATACATAATATGCGGAAGTGAGCTTTAATTGTTTATCACAAATCATTTTTGTTATTATGAAGTCATAGCCATGACGCAGGAAAGGAAAAAAAAGATGTGTTGCATTACCCACTCTACTGTAAATTATTCTTACAAAAGTTTATTCTTCTAACTACCTGTTAATTTGGATAAACAGCCATTATACATCACAGCCCGTTGTGGGTATAAGAAATACAGCAAACTGAAGCGACAGTCAAATTTTTTTTCAAAATCAGTCGTTATATGGTGGTTTTGCAATTCTGTACTCTTCGCATGAACACGAAAAAGAAAGAAAGAAAAATAAAAGGGATAGCGTTTTGCAGTTGAGAAAAGCATAATGTTGGCAACAATAACCAAGAATATATAGGAAATGGTTAACGCCCCAAAAAGTTTTTGACAAAAGTGGCGTACTTCAATGAGATCTTTTCTTCTTCGGTGCTACGGCCCTTGTAGTCTAGCCTTGGCCTCCCTTAGGAGTTTAGTCATTCTAGTGGGACTCACTCCCACCCATCCATCCAACCACAGTCCATTCTAGTCTAACCACAGCGTTCTGCCTACATCTTCTCACTCCCAAAGTTCTTAGATCTTCTCTACTCCATCCAGCCATCTTAATTCCAACCTAGGGACTTTAATTTCAGCTAAAATGCCTGGGAATTTATATTGGGCTTTTAATTTTGTATTGTATCTGATTCTCCAGTGACCTTTCTCATATTTAGGACCATAGATTTTTCTTAAGATCTTCCCTTCCCATGTCATCAGTTGTCGTTCCATTTTTTTTTTTTTGGGGGGGGGGGCAGCGTCTAGGTTTCACTCTCGTGAAGCACAACTGGTCTTATGACTGTTTTGGAAGAAACAATGTAAGTTCTGCTTTTTACTTACCTATACTTCTTGTGCTCAATGTTTTGTTTACGGCTCTCAGGCATCTGTTGCCTGCTGCGATTTTGTGTCTCTTTAACGAGAGCTATGTCTTTCTAAATAGTCGCCTAACTACGTCTTGCATTTTGTTTTTGTTTAGTAAGATTTTGTCTATACAAAAGTCATTCAGAATAAAGAGTATTTCACAGGCTATTCCCAGAAAATCCAAGATATACATGAAAATATTTTAAATACAATTAAAATCGTTAATCATTTTTGAGAAAACCAAGTAGAGCGAACAATTTTTTACGTAAAATGTTTATTGAGAAGGGGGAATTTTCTTCAAAATTTTCATATCGCATTTTTAATGGTCCAGAACTTAGATAATAGATAAATAAAGTTTCCTATTCCACTGACTTTTCGTTTTTGAATTGTGTTGTTCACACATACAGCGTACTTGGACCTAAAATTTGGTTTCAGGGGTCCTCAAAAGGTGTATTTTATGTGAAATATTAAATTGAATTTTTAGGTGGGATGCAATACATTCTTTTACTGTAGGTATAGGTACAATAGAGGAAAATAAGAAAAGGCACAACATTTCAGGAAGTTCCACCACATTACGCACTATTAAAAAAAAGAAGAAAGACAGAAAACGGCTGAGTTAAACATTTCTCTGCGGCAAGTTTTGTCTCTTATGGACATTTTTGTAAAATTCAATCAGAATGAAGAGGACTAGAAAAACTACTTACAGAAGTTCAAACACACATTTTAGTGCATATATCTGAATCACGTGATATTTCATTATAATCGAAAGAGGTATATTAAAAAAGTAACAAATATTTTTACTCGTGAAGATTGGTTCCGCGTGTGCAGAATATTTTCACGAAAATCTCCTGTCACGCTTAAGTTATCTAATTGAAATATGAAGTTTGGTATTCACCCTAAGTTTCGGTTTGAGTTCTGATCCTCAAAGACACACATACATTAAGCTTTCTCTAACTATTCACTTTTGGGTTCAGAGGACTTCAAAAGACGTGTTTTCGGTGAAATATCCATATAAAATGTTCAGTGGAATACATTACTTCAATAGGCAAGCAACAGAGGAAGTAAAAATATGAAAAGTGCAAATCTTAATGCTTTAAAACGTCGATCTGGATATTCTCCCTCTGTGAACATGGAAATGTTTTCTTAGTAGGTTCACGAGTGCATTGCACCCTCTGTTCATCTTGCAGGAACAGTATCCGAAAATATAGTCCACAAAGTAAACACTCAGTAAGGCCTGAGCATCTCCGAACAGATTCCTCTTCATTGTATTATTCTTGTTCTGTTCTACTCACTTTCTTTCTCTTCCTGTGAACAGCTGCCTGTCGTAACCTAGGTGAACGTGACTGAACGTCTCCACCAGATGTCACGGTAAAATCGTTGCTGAGCGTGTTCACCAAACAGTAACCTACCATGACTGGGATAGGGCGGCTGGGAGCATGGTGAAATATTAACCCTAAAGAAGTGACATGTAATTCTGGTATAAAGAAATTTTAATCTGCATAAATAAAGTTACTAATCTACATTACAATGAAAGAAGAGGAAACGGTGTTATAGGCAGACGACTGTTGGCTTTACTTTTACGGAGATTCCCGGCATCCCAAGTTGTATCTTGGAAGATACTAAGTGACCTTTAGAGAGTGGGTTGCTCTTAGCACGTGCGTAATCGTCTCCCGCTAGGTAAAAAGTCGGAGGCTTTAAATATAAAAAACTAACTGACAAGGTACATGGGTCTGAAAATAATTCATTGCAGTCACAACACAAAATTGAAAGTTACAAATATTGCTCCAAATGGCTTCCTCTTGCTTCGATGCTTGCACTAAGCCTCCGTTCCATGTTCTGGCGTACTCTGTTGAAAATTTCTGATGTGTTTCGTATTCGGTCAAATCCAGTTGGAATACGTTCTCTCAAAATGCCAACATCAGGTACAGGAGTCGCATAAACCAAGAACTTCATATATTCCCAAACGAAGAAATTCATTGGATTCAAATCAGACGATCCTGCAGGCCATGCAATGGGTCCCACTCAACCAATCCATCTGTGCGGAAATCGATCATTCAAAAAGTTACGAACTATCATACTGAAATGAGCTGGAGCACCATTGCGTAAAAACCACATACGTTGGATGATGTCCAGAGGCGCATTATCAGTTAAGCGATGCAACTCATTTCTGAGAAACTGGAGATAAGTTTGTCCATTCAGACATGGAGGGAAGTAGTGGCTAATCAGGTGATTATGAAGGATTCCACCCCAAACGTTGAGGGAGCAGCTCTGTTGATGGTTGTCCTGTCATACTTCATTAGGATTTTCAAATGCCCAGTTATGAGTGTTATGGAAATTGAAGACGTCGTCGCGAGTAGAACCAGCCTCATCCATGAATGAGATACAGGCTAGAAAATTGATGAACACAGAGCACTGCTGTAAAATGCGTTGGCAGAAACATCTTCTTAGCTCAAAGTCCGCCTCGCTTAATCTTTGCACAAGTTGAAGGTGATATGGGTACAGAAGATTTTCATGCAGAATTCTCCAGACAGTCACATGACTCTTTCCCTTACTGCCATACGTCCTGTGCTTTGTGATGGGCCTGCATCCAGAGCACGAAGAACTGGTTCTTCAAGCTCAATGCCGCTCTTGGTCTCCCAACATTCCTAGTACTTCTCTCAAGTGTTGATGAATTCGTGCGAATGTTCTTGCACACGGTAACTACCTGTCAGGGTACTTTTGTGCATAAAGCTCACCTGCTCGTGCTGCATTGACATCTGCACGGCCATACGTATAGTGCATATCCCTCTGTTCACTCATGGAATACATATTCTTTGACCCATTACAAAGAAACGGTTGATTTTTAGACCCATGTACATATGAGCGTTTTTTACTGTTTTGGTGTCAGAAACACCTCCCCCAAATATATGACACCAATAAAGATACACTCTGTATAATGCTACTCAATTGACGTATTGCATTTTGCATACAATGCCATATCGCATCATGGCCCTTTACGTTCTTCAAAAGTTTTTCTTCGTTTTTTAGCTTGCAAATGATAATTGCTAATCAGTAGAAATTGTTTCAAATTAATGCAAATCGAAGTCAGGTACACAATCTGTTGCCTTTCAGCCAATGTATGGTCTTATTAATGCCTTATTCACGAATCAGAAACGACTTTAAACGACAGTTTTAAAACATGGTGCTCAAAAACTATTAACCGATGCTCTTTTTTCTTTTACATGCATTTTTATTCTTATAATTTCTGCATCGATTCAACTAGGGATCTAGGAAGCTTTCTTTATAATAAAAAACAAATTACTATTTTGGGATTATAATACGAGTAACAGTTTATAGTATATGTATTTATTTTAACACCGGTTCTGCATGAAATAAAAGGCAATAAAAGTAGTACGATGTGTATGTTTTCGAAAAGTAGAGCCAGGTAAGGTATTTCAGTATTTACACTAAAACTTAAAAAAAAAAAAAATCGTTCTCGCGTTGTTATTATTTTATCGGAACCCCCTCTTGTTTGTAAGTTTTCTGATGTAATTTGAGTGTTCAAACACCAAACACATATTCATATACATTATATAATTATTTCGTAACCTATGATGCTGATTGGTTCATCACAAGGCTATGACCGACAATTAAGTAAATAGCCTAGGTAGAGACAGTTAACATGTATACCTAATGTAATTATTAATTTTGGTTTTTCTCTCTGAAATGAGGAATGGAATTTAAAATGTGCACTTCAGTTTTGGGTTCCTATTTCTGTTTGAATTTAAATGCATTCTTATTAAAAAGAAGTTTTGTTCATTATTGCAAAATTTATAAAACGTTAAATTAATTAAGATAATTAAAATGACTCAAGATATAAATTTAAAAATTGGTATATTGGTTTATTATATGGTGTTGTAAATGTTTCAAGAATCTTAGAATAAGAACTGTGAAAGTTGGGATGCTAACCACCTGCCTTAGGGCTTACTGTTTTGCTATCATCACACGTTGTGTTTCGTGTCTTTTTTCAAGTTAAACGTTTATTTATTCTTCGACAACACTTTTGTTTCATCGCCTTCCAAAGTTGTTTCCGATTCACTAAGGTTCTGTAGAAGAAAAAGCTTTGGTTCAAAAGTTTCTGCATCTCTTCTCTTGAAATCTATTTTCGCTGCATTACTTCCTTTGGTCACATATGTTTTATGTACTGGGGCTCTCCTGGAGAAACGCTTGTAGAATCGTGTTAAGAAGAATAGAATCCAATTGTACGTACAGCACGTACAGCAGATTTACGGGACGTAAAAGAACCTCAAGCCTGATAGAAAAGCTTCTTTCACATCCGTGAATATTCGTGCGTTTCTCATTGCGTCACGCTATTAAGGGTGACGATTAAGGGGTCACTCACAATGAAAATTAAACATTAACATAATGACGCAAAACTTGACATAAACTCAACGAGATATGTCGTCATTCACATCGACGATAGTCATAAATGGTTACGTTATAGTATATTATGCGACGAGAGCATAATTACCCTTATACTCAACTTTCGTACGACAATTTATGCTCGACCATGTGTCTAAGTTTAAACCATTTATAAAATATTTTTATGCAATCCTAGCATTAAAACGATTTATTGCGACGGCATAAATCGTGCGAATTGCGCTATTTCTGGCACCAATGCCAGAAAATGAATTATGTAATTACCATGGCAATAAGACAGTAACGACGTCATCACCACTATAACACAATTTTCTCCTATGTGCCTGTAAGAAAACCTGAAATCGCCACAACTCAAAGACAACAGTCACCTCATTAAAATTATGTTAAAACCAACAACAATATGCATATTACGTTACGTAAATATTTTGATTTTTCTGGAATTAATAAACTGTCAGCACTCTTGGGTTCGTTCAAAATGTCAAGCGGAATACAATCCGCATTTTCAATAGTTTTATCATTACCTTCCATTTTCTTCTATAAGTATTGAAACAAATAAAACATCTGCTTAGCAACCATATTACCTCATACATCTATGATCTCTGATACATTATATTTTTTAATTTAGCAAATTTATTAGTTATTTTTATGTAAAAAAATTTGTGCTAAAATTATATATAACGTATGTAACACGTCTATGATTTTCGCTTTCGCTCCGCGCTAAACATATACTCAGGCATTTGTTAATCTAGTGTACATACAAAATTCGATATTTGCTCCTCCAGGTGCAATGATGATTGATGATTTTATTGTTGTGTTGGCCTTGACAGAGTATGAGTTACAGAGTATGTTTGCTATAATCTTAAAAAAAGCAAACTCTCGTAGAAGAGAAAACAAATTTAATTTATTAGAATGCTATTTATAATATTGACACTATTAAGCTCGAAAGAGTTATTCGATTGGACATACAAGAATCGATAGTTTCGCTTTCAGCTGCGTGGGAATGTGCACAGACGGCAAAGCATTGATTGCTACATGCAGATTTTTGATTGATGGATAGGAGTATCGCTATAAACGGATGCAACTTTGATTGATGGATAGCACTATCGTTATGAACAGGTGCGTCTTTGATTGGTGGTTAGCAGTATCGTTATGAAGAGGTGGACATGATTAGGTCCATTACAGTGGCGTATAAATGCTATATTAGGACATATGAATGGGACCTAAACTCAGCTCTGTAAACAGCCCCTCGTACATACATGTTATAAGCAGCCGTAAGTTCTACACTGTAGAACTGTGTACTGGAAGTGTTCTGTTCTGTTGTAATGAGTACATACAAGGACATTTGACATCCGTGTGTTAAATTATCTCATTAGAAGAGAGAAACATGACCAGAGGCGCTAATGTTATACGTCTTGAATATGGATAAGGTCTTTCTTTATGCTTCTATTCTGATTTGCACACGATATAATAGCGCTTGCTTCTGTCTTCCTTAGCCTCTATGCGTATTTTTCTCCACAGCTTACAAGGTGCTTAGGGAAACTTTGTATTACCCAGAAATTAGATATCTACATTTCACTGTAAGTATACGTTTTGAGGTCCCCTGAACTCCGAAAAGGCATTTTTCCATAGCTACCACCTACCTATAGTAGATACAAGAAATAACGTATTGTGACAAATGACAAAAATCAAGTCGGGTTAATTTTCTATCACTTTAAAAATATTACCACAAATACGTTTTCTTCTCGTCGTAAACACATTCTAGTCTTTCGGGCTATTACAACTCACAACTGTTATTTTCATAAACTTGCTCAGGCCTTTCGATGTGTTTCTTTACTTCCCCTGTCTCTCATGCCCTAATAACGACGTGTGACGCTCGCTTAATCTTCTTACAATGTACCAACACGACGACACGCACAAGTACAGCTGTCTCACGCTCACTAACACACTGACCGACTCATGTCCGTAACTCAACTCTAAAATTCACTCTCGGCTCTTCTCTGACCTCCTTTTATACAGAGAATGATGTCACACGGATCTTTCTCGAGTTCCACACACGTAAGTACCGGAAATGACGCAGCTAGAAGTCTCGCGAACGTTTCCGAAACCCTTTTGTTACTGCCGCCTCCACTGTTGAGTCACGTACACAGCAGTCGCACGAGGCAGCCCGGCCCTGAACGTCTTTGCCCGCTCGCCGGCTGCATGTACCGTGAACTAGCGTGTCCCCGCGCCTCCTATGTTATGTGCGGAGTCCGAAGTCACAGTATTTAATCCAGAAATTCGATATCGATATTTCACCTAAAATACAAGTTTTGAGATCTCCTGAAACTCCAACAAGCGTTTTAACTCTCTTTTGCGCTAGGTAGAGGAAGTGCTATACGGTATTGTGATTTCGCCGAAAATGCACGTTTTGAAGACCCTGAATACCTATTAACCATGTTACTTTCTCCACCATCTTCCTATAGAAGTAAGAAGTGTTGCATTCCGTTCAGAAAGTCAATGTCGAGAGTTCATCCGATATACACGTTTTGAAATACCCTGAACTCAAAAGAAATGTGAATTTTTCCTATTATTTATCCATGACAGAGAAAGTGTTGCATGCTACCCAAAAATCTGTACTAAGCTTTCACCAAAAATACGGCTGGGAAGTTTGTAATCGAAGACTGCGTGTTTGGTTGTGATCTGACAAGGTGCTTCGGGATTTGGACTTAGCTAATTTCATAACAGAACCAGACAGAGACACTGGCTACTCCGGTTTACTTGTACTGGCCATGTTATTGTCATCGAGAGCGCTACACCTGACTGAGCCCTCCAGTTCCGTACTACAGCGCTATTTATCTAGGCAACATGGTATTAGGCGGCTCTCGGATGACGTCACACGAACTGATAGCTTGCTCTTTGTTCCAATACGTCAAACCATTTGAAGCTGTCTTCCTCTGAATTTAATCCTAAGAAAAGATTAAGAAATGAAAAAGGGAGTAAACACTGAGGTAGCAATTAAATGGAAAATTGAATTATTAAATATGACTATATTCCATGTCTGTATTAATAAGTGTATCAAAAGTTAGAAGATTAAATATGCTTTGCACATACGTGCAGTAAAATACGAAAACATGCAAGTAGGTGAGGTTACCAGCACTAAATGCAAGCCATTTAAATTTCCACCATAAAAACATGAACGGGAAGTGGATGAAAATCACTATTGCCGTAAAAATATATAGTACGTCTGTGGATGTATTACTTGTTCCATTAGCATTTTTTGGTCGCACCCTGTATTCTCAGAGAGCCAATAACACCCACAGCAGAGCTCACAGTAGGTATTATTGGCAAGCATAAAGGAGCCAGGTGATACAGCGGTGTCGCTATTGTGGAGTTGCTCCTATATGACGTATTCTACTACCTGGGTCACACCCTGTATTCTCAGAGAGCCAATAACACCCACAGCAGAGCTCACAGTGGGTATTATTGGCAAGCATAAAGGAGCCAGATGATACAGTGGTGTCGCTATTGTGCTCCTATATGACGTATTCTACTACCTGGGTCACACCCTGTATTCTCAGAGAGCTAATAACACCCACAGCAGAGCTCACAGTGGGTATTATTGGCAAGCATAAAGGAGCCAGGTGATACAGCGGTGTCGCTATTGTGCTCCTATATGACGTATTCTACTACCTGGGTCACACCCTGTATTCTCAGAGAGCCAATAACACCCACAGCAGAGCTCACAGTAGGTATTATTGGCAAGCATAAAGGAGCCAGGTGATACAGCGGTGTCGCTATTGTGGACTTGCTCCTATATGACGTATTCTACTACCTGGGTCACACCCTGTATTCTCAGAGAGCCAATAACACCCACAGCAGAGCTCACAGTAGGTATTATTGGCAAGCATAAAGGAGCCAGGTGATACAGCGGTGTCGCTATTGTGGACTTGCTCCTATATGACGTATTCTACTACCTGGGTCACACCCTGTATTCTCAGAGAGCCAATAACACCCACAGCAGAGCTCACAGTAGGTATTATTGGCAAGCATAAAGGAGCCAGGTGATACAGCGGTGTCGCTATTGTGGACTTGCTCCTATATGACGTATTCTACTACCTGGGTCTGCTCCGTATATTAACGTTCTCTAAAGCTCTATGTAGCAAGAGTTTACTCCCGGGTATAAACACCTCATCTTTACGCTTTGTTAGCGTTTCTCTGACTAACACAAAACGACATAAACTTCCCCAACTAGGGAAACAAACTGCTACTGTGCACCATATCACGTGTGGCCCTGAGTTTATTTTCGATCGTAAGATGCAATTTCTGGCACAGAGATGAAGTCCCATGTTGCTCAACACGGTGGCACAGTTGTGTCAAGGTCCGGCTTGGGGAATCTGGCGCGTTCGTAGGGGAGGTGTATCCGCGTTCACTGCGATGTAATGTAGGTATACATATATCATAATGTGTCTCAAATTAGAACAATCCTGCTGTAAACACGTGAGACGTGAGAAACAGACACTGCAACGGAACGCTCATAGATGAAGGGAAATTCATGGATGCGTGTTAACCTCCCATATGCATAAGACAGGATCCTCTAGTTTGAGACAGATTATAAGTAGACTCCTTTGATTTCTCTGCCACTCATCTATAGCAGGTAGATGAAATATCGTATTTAACCCAAACATTTATTTCATCGGAAACAGACGCTTTTAGATCTAGTGAATTCCAAAATTAGCAGTTTTAGGAACAGATGAGAAAGATATTCACGTGGACCGACACGGGTGGTTCAGTGCTTTAAGGTACTGGGTCATGAACGGGAGATCCGTGGCTCAAATCTTGTCACGATCGTCCCCTTAACTAAGGGTTTCTTCCACATTTAAATAAAACGAACGAACCAACCAACAAACAAACAAACAAACAAACAACAAATAAATATTGATTTGTGTGTATTTATATTCATTCACTTCTCTAGAACATAAAATTCATAAAACTGCAAAGGCATGGTCAAGTTGATCGTTATTTACATGAAATAAAATGCCATGAACAACAACCTAAGCTTATATAAATAGTGGGACAATCATAAGCATCTGTAAGAAAGACACGGTCGCTTCATTCATGTGCTTTGGTGTAACCAGTGGATGCTAATTAATGTAAACTTATAAAAACCCACTAAACCAAAACGAACCTCTCATTAATCAGAAACTTCAACTTGTATAGTCAATCATAAACATCGTTAAGGAACGCACGTTCACTTCGCTCGCGTGCTTTGTTAATGTAATGTTGGTATTTGTCCATTTGGGATTGCGGTGTTTGTTACTCGTAAGTTGACTGGTCTGCCGGTTCAGCGACGTAAGCAACCTTGATACGGGGAATATACATATACTCGGGGAGTACGGAAGCTTGCTTCAACAGCTTCAATTTGAGCTCATAACAGAGTAAAGTGCTGTTTTGTCCTTGTTAATGAATAGGAAGAAAGTGTGCGTATTTGTATATGTAGATAGTGTTGCAAATTCAACTGTTCTTTCAGATTTAAAAAAATGACTATCGTCGATAAACTTTTGTACTCCCCGAGTGAAAATCGTCTTTCCTCCATTCTTTCACAAACATCGGTAACAAAAAATTAGTGCTTGAGGATATTCAGTTAGCCGTATTAATGTGTCGTGTTTCGCATGCTCAGTGTTAGGCGGTGCAAGATTCCTTGTTCGTATATAATTTTTAGCATATATGTATGTAGTTGTAATGAATGGATTACATCCAGAGGAAACACAAAGTAAATTAGTAAGTAAAGGTTACTAGATGGTTTTAGTATCCATTTGCATGTACTACATACGTATCCCATTATAAGCAAACCCAATTGTCTCTCATTTTGCTATGTCTTCTGTTTTTTCAGTTTCTAAATCGTGACCATCTATAGGTATGTGTATAGGCAAAGCTTGGAACGAAAATCTGCGGTTTTAACTTGTGTGGAGGTACAGCTATTTGGCATTCTCAACGAATAGTCATAGTCTCCGTTGCAAATACGTTCTCTTACGAGTCCAACATGCTCGCATTTTTATTTCCAGGCATTGTAAATTCTAAAAAGACATTTAGGAGTTTAAAGTGAAAACTGTCTTTAGCCTATATAGGCTTCAATTGTACAAAAATTCTCAAAATTAGCTGAGCAGTGTCCTAGTATTTGTGGTGGACAAAGCGGCCTCATGGAGAGTTTACTCCGGCTTTCCCCGCCACCCATTCCACTAATTTCTCTATTATCACATTTCCAATTATCGATTTCGCCTGAATTTCATATCATCCTCTTCCTCAGTATCATACCTGGTACTGGGCTGACCACCCGCTGCCAGGTCCATAGGTTCCTGTGCTCCCCGACAGGCGTCTGACCCTAGGCACTGGCTTGCAAGTCCTACATAAGGGGAGGCTAATCAAGTAAAGAAAAAAATAAAGAATATAGAAGTTATTTTCGCTGCAAATGAAATCTATATCTTCACTTTCTGGAAATGTCCTCAGAAGTGCTCTTCATGTCTCAAAAATGGCTCTAACAATTTTTATGAAAATACCATATGTTTAAGAAATTTTCATTTTAAACGAAATGTATATCTTCTATTTTCTGGAAATGTCCTGAGAAATGCTCTTCATTCTGACAACTTTTTCATAACTGGCAAACCGTAAAAGATAGACAAAATCTTACTATACAAAACGTAGACCTCGTTAAAACACACAGTGCGTGTCAAATACAATTTCTTGTGGAGTGAACCATTTCCGAGACTCTTTGTATTTGTCTTAATTTTTCAGTACTTTTCTCAAATAGGACACGTTATTCGTGTTTTATCTGTTGGCCATGCAAGGAAGACGGATGCATCGCATAACGACCGTTTGACTACCACTTAAAGCCTACTGCATTCCAATATTGCCCTTGCACCTACAAGAAAATTAGCACTCAGATAATTTCAACACGAAGCGATAGGGGAATAAGCGTTTGTAGGAACAGCTTGTACTAGAGTAGAGAAAGCTACATCAGATTTTTCCCTTCACAATATTAGGATATACGCACACAGGAGGACAGTATAAAACCAACATGGTTACACTGAATGCTGACGAAAGAACCCCGAGCTTTGATGATGTCACACACCTTAACAACTGGGAGGGGTTCTCTACTAATTTCCTCTCTATAAGTACTCTGAGGAGGGGACATTTGGAGGCTATTAGAGGTGCACTTTCTTCCGTGTGCTGTTCATTAGATATCCTGACTTAGTGCAGCATGCACATTCGTAAGTATCTGTAAGTGATTGTTTTCAATATTCGTATCGTGTGTATAAATCTTAGATTCTCGAAACTGTTTTACTTATTGCACTATATTTTAACCAGCTGTCTTCACCTCTTAAAAGGATAAGGTATTTAACGCTTTCGACTCACAAGTTTCATACTGAATTTTAATTAGGAATAAGCAGCGTATACACCTCTTCTCCACTTAGCGGAAACAAGAGAACATGCTTAAAAATATTTACAAGTGTATCTTTGAAACAAAATAATTAATGCCCCCATATGGTGATCTTTGGATTATGAAATAACAAAGAATCAATAATACATTGGAATAATTTTTAAAATTAGGTTCTTTCTCTATTTCTTGTGCACAACGCACCAAAGTGGTATTTAAAGCATACACCGTGTGAGGATGCAAACTCAAGATCTCAGGAGCATCCTTTCTCATCTGCCCCTTTAATTTAAACTTCTTTTTTTTTGGCTTGATGTCTCGAAGGATTTTGAAATTACCTTACATTTGAGATTGCTGTGCCACGAAGCAAAGGGATAGTTTTAATTCTTTCCAAAGTACGGGGTTCTTTCATTCTGCTGAAATTACATATAACTGATAAGCAATTAAAGACAAAATATTACTCCAGACGCCGTTAAAAACAAGGTTTTTATGGCATCAAATCGATTCCGAAATCTTCGGTACTATATTTTAAATGTTTTTCTTTTCAATTTTAAGTAGTACACTTTAAAATGTTATACATCCAGTCTTTTGTTACTTATGAACATAATCTCTGGTGAAGCCCATCCGATTTGTTATAATCGGAATGTGTTATAATTCTATGTTCAAGGACGAATAGGGAATACCATAGTTATAGAACTATTCCACTCCCACTCCACTCGAACCTGGGATCTTTGCATTTAAAGGCTAGCAGCTAACAGAATATGAAAATAAACATAGGAAATAAAACTCCTAACAATGTCATGGGCCTACTTCTATTATTGAGGAAGGCATAGGGATTATGTTTAAAAATATTCAGTATCTTCATAAATTGGGTGCAGAGACGTCCTACGCTTCCTTATGGTATGCGAGGAACATGCATCACACACGTTCCCAACATTTTAAAAAAATTTACTCTTGTAAATTCAGCTACAGGTAAAACTTCAATTTAAAATTTTGTATAAATCGCCTGATTTGTTATAAAAGTGTATTAGAGTTTCTTGTTGGACAGTATGGCTTGGTGCAGTTACGATGTCTTTATTTCGATCAGTCCTCACTCAAGCATTTCATTCATTTTTTTTCGGAAAAACGGTGCATGAACTAACTAAATTATATTAAAATATTTTTATTATATAGAGTAGGATCACCTTTTAACGTACGCTGCAATATTATTTTCCACCTTGTATATCTATCAAGTTATACTTATCAGAAGATAATTAAATAATCAAAACAGTGAAATGCCTACTTATAAAGGCAAGAATAAACGTAAGCTAAACATTGGAGACTTAAGGACATTGGGAAGTGAACATTGGGAACAAATTAATTTCGTTTTTATTAATATGGATTTCTCAGAACATTCTGCATCTGACGCTACCATAATCACACAATTCTGAACATGTGCTTCCATATGTTCAGAAGCTTTTACAATGAGTAAATTTAGCATAGTTTTAATGTTTCCATTTTTCTTAGAATTCATATGTTCGGATTTTTAGGTGCCTATCTCAGTGATTAGAAATATCTGTGCATATACGCATAAATACATACTTTAAAATCAATGTAGATATTTTCTTCTGAATTGGTAAATTTAAATGCAATAACTTAGAATGAATTTGATAAGAAAATTTTCCTCGACGTGTGCAAATGTAAAAGTTGTTAAAAAATTAAAAAAAAAAGAAACATTGCTTATTTATTAAGTTAGATTATTACTTTGTAAATTATGTGTTTTGATAAACTGTGAAGCAAATATAAAGCTTTGAAGTAAAATAATGATTAAAAATTCCATCCAAGTGAGACAAATTCGTGATTGTTTTAAAGCATTCTGTGCCCACATATGTAGGAATAAAGTGCAGTTCCAGTTTTTCAGATATAAAAAAATAAAAGTTTGAAATGCACACGAATTCCATAAATATCTAAGCAAGGAAATTTCATAAAGAGCATTTTAAGTGAAAATAGAGACGTTGTTACATCTCAGTATCATTAATTAATAGGGATCATTATGTTACTGGAGCTTATCTACTCAAAAAATAACCAAAAAATGTAAAATCCAAAGTTGGATATATTTTAAGTGACTGTTAAAACACTACCTGTGTTACTATATCGATGTTATTATCCTCTTATGTTGAGGATATTTCGCTGATGCCGGATTATCACCTCTTGGTCGTGGTATTATTGCTTTGGTTATATCACCTCTCCTTGCGGTTCCGCCAACCTAAAAAATTTCTTCCACTTCTGAGCATCTGAAGTATCCATGCACAGTAAAATATATGTACACATTAAGAAATATAACCTGCACATCGGCGAATGTCACGAAGAAAACACAATAGACGTCTTCATATGCTTTTAAAAATCGTACCTTTAACAATTGTAATTTTAAATAGAGCCTTTAATGGATAGCCTACTAATGCAAATTCACTCATTTATATTCATCATAGTCTAATTCGTCATCTTCCTGTATTAAACACTAAGATTATTATTGTTCTCACAGCCTACTGGATTATTTGTAGTGACAACTGTTAAAATAAATCTTAATTAAAAGGTATGAATGTTATTATAAGTTGTAGATTGTTTATTCTTAAATCGCTAATAATAAAATAGTATTTGATAAATAAATTATAAATTATTTTGCTGAATACTCTAAACAAATATCACTGGAGATTTTCATATTTGGGACAATATTTTTCTCGCGCTCGCAAAATTATTGTCATATGAAACTCTCTCATGGTATTACTACAGATAGTTTCATAACCTTTACAGTTAGTACTTATTTATAGCAAAATTTTACGTGATTTGTACATTAACAATATCAGAAAAGTTTTATGAACTTCAATATTGACTATAAAATTATAATCATGATTCATTTCTCTATTCTTTGTCAAATCTAATGTTTTTGTTCCTTTCTGACTAAGTAAGCTATATGTAACCCCGAAATAATCTGACCCTCTCAATTTGGGTACCGTTGATTTATATAGTCTTTGTTGTAATACTGGTGATCGTTTTGTATTTATCTTTGAGACACAACAAAATTACAATTTTAAAAGTGATACTTTTTGTCTTTTTCCAGGAAAGGATCTTGTTCTGATACTTGGAGAAAACGATGAAACAGAAGGAAAATGTGTGATGTTCAGAGTTGTTCGTGAGTGAAGCAAGAATGTAAAATGAATACAAAGTCATCGTGAAGGCGCCAATTCAACCCCCTCCCCTGTATTCGATCCGTTTTACATATTAGAAAAGCAAAGCAGATATGCGCTGAGTGGGTGTAGGTGAGAACTGTTCTTGTGATGTAAATCGTTGTTTTCGGCTGGCCAGTGTAAAGTTTTGGAGACACGTGTCAAGGGAATACCTCAGTATGGCTTCCAGAAATATGACGGTGAGTAAACCCTAAGTTAGCACCGAGACACCGATACCGCCTCAGCGAAAATAAATCCACGAGTCACGCCACGATGTGGTCGATGAAGAAGCACGCCTTATTGTGAGCTATGCAGGCACTTGAGTGGTAGAAGTGTTGTTCTTGCTGTGTCCGTGGTGGATGACGACTACGTTCGTGTACGATATGGGCGAGAACGCCGTTCACCACCACCATCACCACCATCACCACCATCACCAGCAGCAGCCGCAGCAGCAGCAGCAGCCGACGCCCGGAGAACTCAGACGCAGCTTCGCCAAATTGGATATTGCAGCCATGGTTGGGCACCAGCATCCTCAGCAGAGGGGTACAAACAACAATAACAACTATGTGCGTCAGCAGTCACACCATCACCATCACCAGGTAGGGCACTTTCTTTTATCATCTTTTATCATTCTACTGTTGAGCATGCACTAGATCCTCACTTCATAGGTGGCGTTGGGTAAAAAAGGTTTTTGCAAACCTTTGTTATGCACTTTTGTGCACGAGGGTCTATAATATCAATAACGTAATGCTATGGCTTATACAGAGAACATGAAACCAATTTATATAATTTCTCTAAGCAACTAAGATGCAGAAACCTCTGCGAATTATTAAATATAAAATATTCATTAATTTAAATTGTTAAGATCTGAACTTTTAATTACTTAACACGCTATGGTGATAATAGGATACATCACAGACTGTAACTCTGCTCACTTCTCTCCCAGGAAGTGACTGCATGCAAGTGGCTGTCTTGGTTATCGGTTCAACACGCCAGGTAATAACATTAAATGGCTGAAAAGAAGCTAGCGTCTTATTTACGAACGCATGAAGCTCTCTGACCTATGGATGTCGAATTATTTCTTTGTTTATTTCTTAAATTAATAAAGCTGAAATTGCATAAAAGGTTGTATCCAGTTGGTGGATAATCTTATTATGACACTCGTGAAACACTAATCCTTGCCATAATCATCATGATTACCCACTCCTTATCAGAGCAATAACGCATTTCTTTTTCATTGACACAAACTTGTAGGATCTGATCTCTCTCGAAAACTGCAGGATACGTAGAATCAACATCCTAATACTACTTTAAAGTTGAAACCTTTTGAAAAGGCTGCATTTCAGAACCAAAGTTAAAATGAAATCAACAGCAAAGAACTTCTTGGTGGCTAGGTTAGCTTGGCCCTCCGTGTGCGGTTGCTGTTTATGGAATAGGTGTTCCCGTTTCGATTTCGGACGCATCAGCTGTGAGTTGCATGACCACGACGAATTGTAAATTGTGTTAACGATAAAACAGAGAACTGTTTTTGTGATTCAGTTTTAGAAGGGAAATAAAGTGACTCATTTGTCACAATAAGTAGCTAAATAATAAAAGTTAATTTGAAACTTGGACTACAAAAGACTTTTCTGACGATTGTTTTAAGAAAAATAACTATTGACACAATAGACAAGTAAAAAGTATTTGATCTCTTGCATTAATATAGCTTTTTCACTCACTCTTCTACAACATATTTTTACAAAAGCTTATTCCTCTATTTCTTATTAATCGAGATAAACTTTCATTATTCATTTACGCATTCTATTTTAGGTATAAGGAGAATACAAGTAGGTTAAAGCAAAAATCAGATTTTTAAAATGCGGCTTGCTATACAATGGCTTTGAAATTCCGCGTTCTTTGCATGGCCACGAGAAAAAATAATAAATAATCCCTAAAGCAGAGGTTACCCTTATCGCCCGGCCGCTGCGTCCTCCAGCCGCAGCCAAGACCACGGAGGAGTGCAGGTTGGGGTGGCGGGGATCAGCACGCCAACTCCCCCCGACCGTAAGGCGACTACTTTTAGGGACGCTACCTTTCTATCAGGAATTGGCCCCTCATGGACCTAACGAGGCTGAGTGCACCCCGTACCAGACCTCCCAGCGGGGAAAAAATCCCATGCCAGTACCGGGGATCGAACAGGGTTCCTCCGCGACAGAGGCAACGAGAAAAAATGAATAGCGAATTATCAATTGCATAATAAGTTTTGAAAATTCAAACCAATAGAGAATATCTCGGAAATGATTATGCCACAAACGTTTTTATTTTATATAAATCGTGTGCTTAACGATATCTACATTTTTATGTGGTATGATTCTGTTTATCTCTTATGGTTTGTCAATTATTATAAAATTATTCAAAATGAAAAGGACTTCGCAAGGTATTCCTAGAAAATTCAAGATAAAGATTTTATTTTTCATGCAACTATTTTAAGCATATGACATTTCAAGAACAAATCATTAGCTATTTTTGAGAAAATAAAATAATGTGAGCATTTTTTGGGGAGGGTTCTTGAAAATCTGTGTCGCATCGTTGGGAGATGCTGAAATTAAATACAAAGTTTGGTGTTTAATCGAGTTTTCGTTTTTAAGTAATGTTGTTCATAGACAGAAACACATACACACATGTATACACACAAAATCTTGATATCAAATTTTTGGGTGAAATGCAATACCTTCTCTGCCCATTAGGTACATAGTAGGAATCGTAGAACTTGACTTTGGCTTGACTTTAAGGATCTTACTTGAAAATGACTGTTATCACTGCCTTTATCTTAACCTGAATAAAGAAACAGGTTTTACCAAATATTGAGCATTAAGCTTCTAATACATAGTGTTGCCATTTGATAATAAAGATGTTTAGTCAAACTTTTAGAATATTGTAACTGTTTCTTTATTATTGTAGTATCTTTTATTTCTTTTTTTTTTTCTTAAAAAATCAAATCCATGCAATTGTAGTCCAATGTAACCGGGTCATCCTCCATGGTACCATCTCACTGGTTATTTTACGTGGGCCCTGCCCATCCTTTACTGTATCCACATTTGATTGCACTAGCTGGGATTAAACTCACGAAGTTCGACTTCGAATGGATGGCTAATCCATTTCTTCTGGTCATTAACAATAACGTTTATTCAAATTACTTCCTTTAAGGTGCCTGTGACAAGGAATTAGAACCGGTTCAGGAATTAGAATAATGGCGTAGCAAACAATTCGTGCAATAAAGGATTAAAATGAAAACGCTTTTTAACGGGCCCGTTTTGCTAAAATTATTTCGAACATAAAATAGGTTTTAACAGAATATTAATGAAGTATACAGCACAGATCAAATTACTTTCACATGCTACTAACTCGCAATAGTGCGGACTTGACCACTGTATGGTATCTGGTCTCACATTTGATCTGTTTCTCACGTTTCTCCCTTGCTGGGAGTGGTTGCGTTTCAATGGTGCACTATTCACTAGCAACATCTCAAGTTTCATCAAATACGTGTATATCTTAACTTCTGTGAAAGATATTGCGTATGGGCAATGGTGGCATCTTTTGGAACATTCTTGGCTGGAGAAATATTCCCACCCCCTACCGGGAATCGAACCCGGGACCCTTCGCACAGCAGGCAGGTGCTCTACCAACTGAGCTACGGGGCCAGTCAAATCTTTCTGTTCTCTTTCCACGGCCAAACAGATAAAAAAATGAATAACGATCTTCCATTTGAGAGAAGTTTGTACTTTAAAGCTCACACAGATAACAAGGAATATCTCCAAAATGGTTTTCTCCACAAAAAATGTATTTATGTGGACATAACTGTGTTTTAACGAGATCTAAATTTTATATAGTAAGATTTGGCCTATCTCTTACGGTTTACCAGTTATGCAACAGTCATCCAGAGTAAAGAGAACTATATTCTGTATTCTTTATTTCTCCAATTGTAAAACATTTACAAGGATCGTCAAATTCTATGTACACAAAATACAAGTTATTTACATAAATATGAGACTAGTTGAGAATATTGGGAAGTGCAATATACCATATTTTATCAATTTTTGTACTCTTCTACAGAGTAAAATGCCTTTTCTAATAGATAAGATTTAATATTCTTTAGTTTGATTTTTTTCATTTGTTATCTGTTTAATTCTAGATGGTAGATGGTTGCCATACAATTTAAAATATACCCACATTTCATTTGTCATAAGAATATCTTAAACATATGGCATTTTAATAAAAATTAAGGGTAGTTTAGGGTGGAGAAATTTTCTTCAAAATCTTCGTTTCGCATCCTTTAAAGATATTAAACTTAAACACCAACTTCGGGTTTTTCTAAAATTGCTTTTTGCATTCAGGGGCCTCAAAACATACATCTCGACATCGAAATTTTGGGTCGAATACAATACTTCTCCTACTTGCATAGTAGGTAAATATGTAAGTTTTAAAAGTTGACCAAAACACCCATATTTTAGTTAATTATAGACCAAAGCTGTTGGTTTTGCCGTTATCTATAACCGTTACTCCCTTGTTTCACAGTGTCAGTGTTGTTTTTCCACGCCCACATTCACTTTTATATACCTGGGAAGTAAACATGAAACAAAGAATGCAATGTTTGTATTGCTACCAACGTAGTTCCGGGCTTCTACCACTCTCGGGCAATCAACCTGATGAATGATGGTGAAATGTCTCTGGCCGGAAGCCCATCCTTCGTGCAGGGCATTTTAATAACACGAAAGTTGCGTATTTCTTTCCTGTAGACGTATTGCGACAGCCTTTGAGTATTCGTAATAGTGCGCATATTTATTCAATAACTTCTTAAGTTGTTAGGCCTAATGATATAATTAGGTAGTTATAATTACATCGCATAGTAACCGAACGGGATGGCTCAGGCGGTAACGTCTGTGGTCCGCATTCGGGAGGTCGTGGGTTTGATCCCCGTGGCCGAACTTCCTGACCGATGGGTTTCCTCGGGTCGCCAAACGAATGCTGGGAAGGGTTTCCATGTATCTTCCGACTTTCCTGTCCCTCCTTTTCGTTACATGAATCATTTTATTTCATCCTTCATCCCATTAGGTTTAGGGTTGGAAGCGTCGGCGAGCGTCGTGGCAACAGCAGGGTAGGGGGAACAAATGCGCTCTGGAAACGTCGTCCTCCGTACTGTAAGGTAAGCCATTGGTTTAGGGCCCCCAATGGAATGGTGCAAGCCCGAGGGGGGAGGGCAGCTAATTCAGCCTCCACCGGAGTGCTTCTAACTTTGAAAATGTAGGGACCTGTCACCTGCTCTGTCTTGGCAACGTCCCAGCCACCCTTAGGATCCATTCACCTTATCTATCCTCCCGGGGAGTGCCCCGTCAGAGGCATAGACACAAAAGGTCGTCTTCCTCCGCAAGTTGTCATTGGTTCATATTTGAACAAATGTTATTTAGGGTATTTAGCTGTAAAGTCGTTGGAGTAAATGTATTCATTTACAAGACGCTTCTGTTGAAAAACAAGTTAAAAAAACTTTTCTCTTAAATCTTGTTTTCTCTTGGTCAGGCTAACAACTTTAAGAACACCGCTCGTATAGGCGTAGCATTTAAGAAGCCGCAGTGCATCTAAGAGCTATAGCTGATGAAGAAAAAGAAGAGGGAGGTTATTTACACTTGAATCTGCTTTATACGTAATCCAGTTCTAAGTAATTCGTATTTATACGTAATTTGTTTGTAGATCCCGGAAAAACGTAATTTAGACGTGTTAATAGAACCTTATTTATACGTCATGCATTTATGTATAATTTGCTGTTATATATAAAATAAATACAATTGAGTTTTATGTAATTATTCTGGCACGGAGGACCCGGGTTCGATCCCCGGTACCAGCATGGGGATCTTATCCACTTTGGGAGCTGTGGCACAGGGTGCACTCAGCCTCGTTAGTCCCGGGGGGTGGGCAATTGAGGAGCTACTTGATGGAAAAGTAGCGGCCCCAGGTCGTGAAGACCGCTGACCACGTACCACCCTCCAGTACTGCACCATACCAATGACGCCTGTAATGGACCGAGGTAGGGGACGCAGCGGCTGGGCGGTAAGGCTTGGCTCTTCAAGGGCTGTTCTGCTGGGGCTTCTTCTTCTTTATTTAATTATAATGGACATATGGCATGTGTATGTCATATGTTCAGGCATATTTTCCGTTGTTGACAAAGACGCAAGCTAAATGGGCGGCTTTCGGTCGCGGAAACAAAAGACAAAGGCGTTTGCTAGTAGAGATGGCGACTTTCGGCGCGACAATGTCGTAGCAACAAACGAGAAGTAAAGATAAAGATCTTCGTTATCTGGTGTTTACTGTTGAACAGCGATTTTGTCTTTCAGTTTTCAATTGCTTTTAATCAGCCATGGAGAACTGAAAAACAAAATGCTATACAGTACACTAAAAGGAAAATTTATCAGAGGTAGAACTTAATCCACACAAAACCGAAATCGCTTCAAACTCATGAATTACTTATACCATGCTAGGTACAATCATAGTAAAAAAAAAAAAAAAAAAATTAGATGTATGTTCTTAATACAAGAAAAGTGAAACAAGCCAAATTAACTGATTTCTTTATAGCAGGACGAAGTTCAAAATAATGTTTTCTTCGTACATATTTTTGTTGTTTGTAAACTTTTACACATGTAGGTGAAGCTTGAATATTGCTTCCTATTTATTACCTCGCCATTTGAAGCTGAAGTCGTTGATGATGTGGTTCGGTGTGTTATCTCCGGCTAGCTGAGCTTGATCTCTGAGCTTGATCTCTTTATCTCGGGTTTGCGTGAGTGTAAAGGACAACCCAAGAACAACTTTGCAGATCCTTTATTGCATCTTTAAATGTTTTCGGGAGTTATGCCGATTCTATATGTGTATCTGTAGAAGCATCTCAATCACATCGGCGCAGCACGAACTGCACGAACTCCCGTACTGCTCTCTGGTTGAGTACTGACTAGACGCTTCTCTCTTACCCACGCCAAGAAGACCGTTCGTTCATTTGAATGTCATGACGTCATCCAAGAAAGCCTCGTATCCAAAATGTTATTTCCTTTTCCCGCAATTTAGAAATGTCCCTTTCTATTATAACATGTTCTTTTATGAATTTTGAATATATAATTACCTTTTTGGGATTAACCGATGTTTACTTTATATTTTATTAAATATATCGCGCGACTTTTTAAGGTTGGTAGACTTGACTTTCGAACGTATATTTAAACTATGTAGTATGACGTCATGACTCGCTAATTTCAAACCAATAATGCGTTTATCTTACAAATTTAACGACTATTATTTACTCATCCGGCAATTAAATTAAAACGTGTCTTTTTCAAAAGCCCATTCGATCGGAAATCTAAATTTCGGTATCAAATGCCCCCATTTATATTATTTTATTATTTCATAATAAAATAATGTAAATGTCTTGCCCGAAAGAAAAATTAAAAATTACTCCTGTATTTTGAATAATCGGCAACACTCCCATTATATACAATTTTCAATTACACTGTTTTTGAAATTGGTTATTAACACATTTTCTCATTAATCTTTTTAACATGACAAACAATTGTACACTTGACTAAACATTAATCCTTAAATACTAATTACAATATGTTATGGTTTCTTCTATGAAGCTTCTATATAAAGGTTAAATTTCAAGAGTCTTTCTTTATACTTCCTTCTTTTAGTTCATGTTTGCTCACTTCGCTCTCACTATCACTTGCACTGTGATTTTTCACTTTTGTTATTGTCACATATCTGTACTATATCCTCTAACCACTAAAATGTACATATATTTATATAATTCCATTGCACTCTTTACACAAGTTCTTTCTTTGTCTTTCTGTGATAACTATCTATACAGCTAAATATTTTAACAAATGTTTACAAAGTAAATATTCTGTTTTCTCTCTATGCGGAGATGAACATTTTAACAATCTTTCTGAAGCTGTTATTGTGAGCTCTATACAATATATTTTTAAGCTCTTGGTAGTAGATAGCAATTCACATTCTGCATTTTTCATGAATAGGTAAGTACCTGACCAATATATGATTTTCAAGTAAGCTAACATTTACATTTTATCTCAAAGCTGATTGGGCGCCAATAGACAAATGACACTTCCAATTTTTCTTTTACATTAAATCAAGGTTCCAAGGCACCACACGGTTTCTTGTATGGTCGAAGGAGTTGTTTATGCCATCTTCCCAGACATTTTTCATTTTTAACATCTTTTAATTCATAGGTATGATAACCAAATTTTGATATAATTTCTGCAGGACCTTTATATAACAATTCCATCCTTTTGTTCCTACCTCGCAATGCACTTGATAACTTATGGTCTTTAACTAGTACCCAATCGCCTATCTTAGGTTCCCATTTATGTTTTCTACTCTTTTTCTTTAATTTTCGCTTCTCTGCCTTTTTCTTGATTCGTTCAAAAGCAATTTTCGCTCTTTCTTCTTCACTTAACTGAATGTCATTAATTTTCAGTGTTTTTGGTACCCCGATCAATATTGGTTCTGGTTCAATTCCTAACATTAATTTTATTGGTGCAAACCCAGTAGTTACATTAATGGTGTGATTGATAATCTTTTCTATCAATGGACAATATTTCACCCAATCCTTGTGATTATGATGTGTAAGTACACGTAAATAAATTCCTATATCTCGGAGGACACGTTCTGTTGGATTCCCTGATGGAAAGTATGAGGAACAATGATATAATTTTATCTCATGATTTTCTAGGGTTTCTTTAAAGATTTTGCTCCGATGAACTGTAGCATTGTCTGTTAAGATTGCCTGAATCTTGCCATATTTAGGCACATAATCTTTTATTATCTTTCCTACACATGTTTTGCTGCTGATATTCCTAACAGGATAAATTTTAATAAATTTACTAAAAACATCATGAAGAACAAACATATATCTACATCCAAATTGTCCTACTGGTAGCTCCCCATGTGCATCAGCAGTAACTAGTACATTTTTCCCTTCTCTTATGATTGTCTGAGGTTCTATATCAAATTTGATATTAAATGGTTTGGCCCTTTGACATAAATCACAGCTTGAACATATTTTTCTCACTTTCTTTGCCAAATGTTTTATATAAAAATGATCACTAATTACCATGATTAGCTTTTCACTACCTGTATGAGCTAATGTTTTGTGATAAGCAAGTATAAGTTTCTCTTGTAAAGCTTTTGGTACCATTATTTTCCATTTAGGTTCAATTCTTCCATGAAATTTATAGATTTTTCCCTCATAAATACCTATATTATCATTTAGATTTTCTGTGATTGGTTGTGCCTTTTCTTTCAATTTTCTAAGTTCATCGTCCTCTGTCTGTAATTGTTCCAAATTTCGAAATTCTTTAGCTAATTGTGTCCCTTCTAAGGTTTTCAAATATAGTATGGTTACATCATGTTTGTTGTCACTAATTGTATCTGGTATTGTATAATTGGTTTTCATCCTTGATAACAAATCACTAAAAATATTTTGACTTCCTGCTATGTGTCTGATTTCTATGTTATGGGATGTGATCTCATGGATATATCTAGAAATACGTGTGCTTGTGAGTTTGCAAGAGTTCATAAATGCCAAACTAACATGATCTGTGTAAACTATTACTGGGTTGTTATATACATATTGCTTAAATTTTACAAGTGCAAAGTAAATAGCTGCTATTTCTTTTTCTGTAGTGCAAGCCTGTGATTCAGTCCTTGAAAGCCCCCTTGAAGCTACAGCAATAAGGTGATCTTTTCCTTCCTCATCTTTTTGTAATATGACACTACCATAACCTAGTCCTGAAGCATCTGTATAAATTATGTAGGGGAGATCTTCCCTAGGTTTTTCCAATAAAATTGACGCTGCAAACAATGTTTTTACCTTTTCGAAAGATTCTTGTTCTACTGATGACCATTGCCATTTTACATCTTTTCTCAATAGTTGTCTTAATGGGGCTACTACGGTTGCATATTCCAGGATAAATCTTGACTGATAATTTAAAATACCAAGAAATCTTCTCAATTGTTTTATATTTTTAGGAGTTGGTATTTTATTTATGCTTTCAATTCTGTCGGGATTAGGCCTGATTCCCTCATTTGAAATAACATAACCTAAAAATTCTGTCTGTTTCACAAAGAATGCAGTTTTACTTGGCTTTATTGTCATGTTTGCTTTCTTTAACTGACTAAGCACATAATTGATATGATTTAAATGATCCTCTATATTTTCTGAGAAAATCACAAAATCATCCACATACTGAGCTACAAATTTCTTTATGGTTTCTCCAAAAATTTCATACAAAGCTCTTAATAGTGCACTACCACTGGTATTCATACCAAAGGCGCAAACTCGAAACTGATATAATATTCCTGAATGTAAAAACGCTGTATATTTTTTTAAATCTTCTCTAAGTGGGATCTGCCAAAAAGATGCTGTAAGATCTAGAGTAGAAAAAATTTTGCCCTTCTGCAATTTGTTCAATATTACCTCTACACTTTCGGGTCTAAATCTATCAGGTTTACAATGTTGATTTAATTTTCTCGCGTCTAATGTCACCCTAATCTTTCCATTGGCCTTATTTACAATACATAGGGGATTCACAAACTCTGAATTCGAAATCTCAATAACCTCATCTTCTAACATTGACTTTATAACTGCATCTACCTCTTCTCTTATTGTACTAGGGATAGCTCTCGCTTTATGTGTAAAAGGTTTGATGGGTATCATCTCAAACGAATGAGTATAAATATTACATTTACCAGGTTTCTCAGAGAATACTTCTTTATTTCGGATCAATATTTCAAACAGTTTATCCCTCTGTTGTTCATTTAGTTGATCAGCCTGAGTTACTTTTTCCCTCAACAATTCTTCTAAGTCTTCACTACTCTCCCTATCATAGTACCTAGTTGCATCAGAAACCCTCAAATTGTCTATGAAATCATTTTTATCCCATTCTACATTTTCTTTATTATCGACACTGTACTCTTTGACATTTACTTCAGTTAATTCCATAGCTCCTACTTTAACATATTCTACAAAGAATGTATCCCCTTGGATTTCTTCTTCCTCTTTTTCTCGTACAATAGTTTCTGAACTACTATCTTCCACAAAAGGCACTATAATGGTCTCATCTTCAACTTTCATTTCTAGAATCATGTTTTTAAAATTCACCACAGCTTCCCAGGCATAAAGACAATCACAACCTATTATAATATCTGTCACAAGTCTTCCTACAATCAGAAATAAAATTCCAAGTATTCTCCCATTTATTTCAATATTTATCATTGCTTGAAATTTTACTCTTTCTTTTCGTTTTCCCACAGCTAGCGAGCAATATATCCCATTAACTGGTAAAGACATTACTTTAAAGCCACTACTTTGTAAATTATCATAAAAATTTTGTGAGCATACTGTGCTATTTGATCCCGTATCTATAATTGCATTGTATTGTTTTCCATTTACTCCAATTTTGATTTTAGGTGGATCTCCTACTGTTTCGTTTTCGTCAATTCTATTTTTCCATTCTCTTTTCTTTTGTATCATCATTTGCCTTCCAGGACTATTTATTTCCGAGTACTTATCACAATCATTACTATGATACCCAGTTCTCACTGAAGGCGCGTTTGACCGGGTCTGGCGTTTCCCTGATTTTTATGTATTGCTCCTGTACTATTTCCCGAATTGTTACTTCTGTTTTCCTGCATTAAATCGGGGTTACTTCCTACCATGTTTTTGACCGTGTTAATGGCCTCGACCATTTCCGCATTTTCGGGGGAATTTCGTCCATTAGAATACCTTTCTTCCTGTCTTGGTGACCTCGGTCTAAACTCATTATCTCCGTTTGTCCAATACCCATCATTTGAATTTCTACTATGTCCAAAATAACGGCCCCGTCTACCTCGATCAAATCTATTTGTATTCATATAATTCACCCTTATATTTCTTCCCCTTAGATTACCATTTCTATTTTGGTGATGTCCTTCCTGGTTATATCTACCTTGATTTTCCCACCGGAATGATTCCATCCTTGGTACTGGTCCTTTATATCTTTCCCTAACCTCACTTCTATTCTGATAATAATGTGCCCCTTGCCCGAAAGAATTGACAGTTTCTTTTCCTTCATATGTATTTCCAAATGCGTGTTTTGGCTTATTGACTTCTAAGGCTGATAATAATTCTATCATAGCTGCAATGCTATCGGGTCGGGCTATGATTAGGTAATGTTGAAGTGTTTCCGGAAAATGTGGAGTAACTATATTTATTAGATCTTTTTCATCCAAGGGAGGGTCCAACATCTTCGATTTTCTCGCTATTCTCATAAAATAGTTTACCATCGATTCCTCCGATCTAGGATTAAATTTTCCATTGCTTAATTCAACTCTAATATTAGCCTGCCTACTAGCTCCCCAATATCTGGTTAAAAAGATGTTCCTAAAGGTCCTGTAGTCATTATTGTTACCCATAGAAAGGCCTAGCCAATTAGCAGCATTACCCTTTAGACATTTTCTTACTATCACCATCTTGTACTCCTCTGGTATACGTTTCACCGTGAAGTACTCTTGTAACCCTTCTAAAAAGGCTTTAGGATCATCTGAATCTTCATTTTCAAAAACTGGAGGTGTCATTTCATTTAAGACATGGTTAGGCCAATGTAAATTTGAATTGTCACCTATCCCTGAGCTATTTCCGAGATCAGAATGGGAATTACTGTTACCCCTATTTTGCATCGAAATGTCAGCTGATACACCTGGTATTGCCTCGTTTCTTGCAACTTCATTACTAAGATTGTTGTGATTACATGCATTTTCATTTAATTTCAAATTTTCTAAGGCCTCTTTTACCTGAGTAATTTCTGTCACTACTCCTTTTATTTGGTCTGTAACATCCTCCAAATTTCTAGCCTGCCTTTCACTTTCTACATCAGATCTTTCTATTCTAACTTTACACCCCTGTAACTCTTCTCTAATTTCTTCCCTGTCTTTATCTAACCTTTGTACTACCTCTTCCCTTTGTTTGTCTAAACTATATGTTACTCTTTCCCTTTCTTTATCTAATTTATCACTAACTTGTTGACCTAATTTCTTTTCAGAATTCTTTACTTCTTGCCTTATTGTCTCTAATTCTCCCTTAACCTGTTCTCTATTTTCTTTTACTTCACTACTGACTTTATTAATTTCCTCCCTAACTTCTTCCCTAAAGGTTTCGACAACTCTCCTCTGATTCTCCAATTGCATTCCCAATTCCTGTTGTCCCTTTTCTAATTTCTGTCCTAACTCTCTACTAGTTTCGTCTATCTTACTCATCTTTTGGCTTAACTCTGTTCTTAATTCTTTACTATTTTCATCTATCTTTTTACTTAACTCAGTATTCATCTTTTCCACTGTTCTTAATTCTTTACTATTTTCATCTATCTTTCGACTTAACTCTGTTCTTAATTCTTTACTATTTTCATCTATCTTTTGACTTAACTCTGTACTCATCTTTTGACTTAACTCTTTACTATTTTCATCTATCTTTTGACTTAAATCTGTACTCATCTTTTTCATTATCGTTTGAAACATATTCTCTATTTCTGACATAAATGCTGGCCTTTCTAAATTATTACTAAACATTTCTGAACTACCTCTAGGTGTTTCTCTAACGTTCTGATCTTCTAATTCTTGGCATATTCTGCTACCAATTACATTCTGATTAAATTCTTCCATCCTACTAACACTTTCCTGAATTTCCGGACTATTGAAACCTCTAAACTCACTATCACTGTCTTCCATTTCTAAGCTATTTACATGTGTTTTTCTACTCACCAAAATTTTCAGTATTTTCACTATTTCACTTTAACTGCACTTAAACTTGTTCACTACACGTTTCACAGATGTTGACGCGCTGGGCACCTTCTTGTCTGCTGGTTCGATGCTGGCTCGGTCGTCTTGGGGTTTGGTCCATTCTTTCGAAGCCACACGTTGGGAAGCCAATTTGAAGCTTGAATATTGCTTCCTATTTATTACCTCGCCATTTGAAGCTGAAGTCGTTGATGATGTGGTTCGGTGTGTTATCTCCGGCTAGCTGAGCTTGATCTCTGAGCTTGATCTCTTTATCTCGGGTTTGCGTGAGTGTAAAGGACAACCCAAGAACAACTTTGCAGATCCTTTATTGCATCTTTAAATGTTTTCGGGAGTTATGCCGATTCTATATGTGTATCTGTAGAAGCATCTCAATCACATCGGCGCAGCACGAACTGCACGAACTCCCGTACTGCTCTCTGGTTGAGTACTGACTAGACGCTTCTCTCTTACCCACGCCAAGAAGACCGTTCGTTCATTTGAATGTCATGACGTCATCCAAGAAAGCCTCGTATCCAAAATGTTATTTCCTTTTCCCGCAATTTAGAAATGTCCCTTTCTATTATAACATGTTCTTTTATGAATTTTGAATATATAATTACCTTTTTGGGATTAACCGATGTTTACTTTATATTTTATTAAATATATCGCGCGACTTTTTAAGGTTGGTAGACTTGACTTTCGAACGTATATTTAAACTATGTAGTATGACGTCATGACTCGCTAATTTCAAACCAATAATGCGTTTATCTTACAAATTTAACGACTATTATTTACTCATCCGGCAATTAAATTAAAACGTGTCTTTTTCAAAAGCCCATTCGATCGGAAATCTAAATTTCGGTATCATAGGTCCACTGTATAGCTTTTTTTAATATTATGTATTATCAAAATCTCATTTGTAAGTAATTCTGGGTTACAACTAATCTTCCCTTTGCCCCTTGATATATGCATAACCCAAGTTCAACTGGAATAACCTCTTCGTTGTTTTTGCAATAAATAATTTTTATGCTTTCCCATTGTATAATAAGTTTGATTAGCAAAATCAAAGGGAAGCTTGTAGCGTTTGGCTACTTCGCGCAATTTGCGACGTGAAAGTTACACCTTTGTTGTTTCTGCAGTCAAACAATGGCCCCGTAAACACTTTTGTTGTGAAAATGCTGTTAATTTGGACAGAAATTGGCAGAGTGAAGATTATTTGGCAGCTGGTAGCGGGATTGCGCGTGACCAGCGCAGTAACGGCCAGCTAGACCTCTGGCGGTGACGCTTGTGAAACTTCAGTCAGTGTGCGATCTGCTACGAAAGCCTACGCATTCGGCAAAGTGGGAATCGTGCGTGTGTGTGTGCCAATTTGATGCAAGGTTCAAGGACAGTTTCATTGCCGCCTGGTGAGCCTCATGGACCATAGCTGGGAGCTGAGGGTATCACATGTCAGTGCAGGTAAACCATCATCACATCTTATCTGTTAATAACAATGACACCTGTTTTTAATCCATACAAAGTCAGTTGTTGCATTGACACACAGGGCTGCACTCAAAATCACTCCAATTATCGAACTGTCTAGAAATACACACTGGTGAAATTCAAGCTCATTCGAAGCTGCATCGCATGTTTAACGCGTTTGAGTGAGGCTTATTTTACCCGTAAATAATAAAACTAATGTTGGGTAATTCGTACACTTACATAAGATGCCCATTTATATAATAATGTTAACTTTTTGCATAATAACAATGCAATTACTGGAATAGCATTGCTAGATGTATTAAAATTAAGTCGAAAGGGGAAAATAAGTTTATTTCGATTTACAAACAATAGTCAAAGGAATTAACTGATCAGCTACTTCTTATTGTACGGTTTAAGCTACAGATTGGGAGTAAAGTTAAACGTGTTTCTAGGACCAAAGAATTACACACGAGAAAAATAAAAGTTTTAGCGGAATTATTTTCAACTCATCGCCAAAAGCTTCAGTTGAATGCCAGTTCTAGTAATTTTATTACTATGCTACCATGCGGAATTGAACTCGATTTGAGTTCATTCCCATTTCCATGTTTCCATGTTGAATTCAATGTGGGAATGAGATTGATTTGGATATGCAAGGTTTGAGCACAAATAATTCAAGCTTTTACGTTAGTCACTTGGTTTATGTTGGCGAACCTGTAAAAATCTTTTCTGCGTATTTTAACAAAATTTTCAGGTCAGTGAATGTTTTTGAGAAGAATATCTTGTGAGATTGTAGAAACAATAAAAAAATTTTTTTTATTATTTATACACTTGCAAAATTACAATCTGTTCAATAGTTGAACAATAAGTAACAATGATAACATACAATAAAAATGACTGTTGTTTTGTTACATAACTTCCGCTAAGAAAAAATGACGAGTGTGCAGTGTGTTACAGTAAAAGTTAGCATTTTTGGTGGATTCAAATCGATTTGAATCGGTAGGTTTCCCCATGCAAATAAGTGGATCGGATCCAGTGGTTGAGCTTCGTTTGAATCCGCGTTTCCGTGCAGTATGCAATCCGGTAAAAGAACTCAAATTGACTTGAATTCGCCATGGAAACGTAGTATATACCTACTTACTTCATTGTGATGAAGTTAGTATTTTCTGCTTAAGTTTGAACTACTGCAAGATATCTGTATGACGGTTTAGTACTCTAACCTGTTTTGTGACTCTCATGCCGCGGATACAGAATAAGACATAAATTACATTGTGTTAAGAATTCAGGTCACATAGGCACACGAAGAAAAGACCATGATAATGATGACAGTTGCTGCTGACAACAATGCTTTCGAAAGAACACTAATGCCAATTACTACAAAATTAACACACTAATGTGGCGAAGGGTTCGTCTTTATATTACAGAATTTTGCAGGCATTGGTGGACCTTAGTCAACGCCCCATGTCTTTGAATCTCTCCGCTTTAAATGTTGTCCTCGATAGGGTTTAATAGTAAGAGGCGGGGGAGGAAACGTGTAGCGGAATAACGAGCTATCTCATTTTTCTGCGTCCAACGCATGTCGTGAGCATTAAAATGGTGAAAGTTATCCCAATCTTCGCCTCTTGCTAGAGCGTGGGTAAAAAAGAAAACCTACAGACAATTTAAGCTTTCATTAAAGTGTTTTTCAGCTGTTTCTCGTGAACAACGAAATATCGAAGACAGCCGAGACAAATGCTAAAATGTGTTTATAAAAAAATCTGATCTGCTACACTCACATGACTTTCTCTACTCTTGTACCAACCATTCTTACAAACTCTTATTGCTATATTTTCTTCGTGTTAGTTAAGATAAACATTTGTACAACTTATTGCTTATTTCCTTGTAGGTGCAAGGGGAATGTTAGAATACAGTAGGCTTTGTGCGATAGTCAAATGTTTGAGATTCTGTTGTCTTTGCACACTTAACATATAAAAAATTAACAACGATGACCCATTTCACGAAAGTTCAAAGTTTTCCGAAACTCACACACATAACAAGGAATATCTCCGAAATGGTTCACCCTACAAGAAAATTTATTGAGACATAAATTGTGTATTTTAGCAAGATCTACATTTTTGTATAGTATAATTTGGTCTATCTCTAACGGTTTACCAGTTATGCAAAAGTCGTCCAGAGTAAATACGACTACAGGGGCTATAGCCAGAAAATTCAAGATATACATTTCATTTGTCATCAAAATATCTCAAACATATGACATTTTAATCAAAATTGTTAGAGCCATTTTCAAGAAAATCAAAATTTTCGAAAAATTTTCCATGTAAAGGGTAGCTTAGGGTGGGGCTATTTTCTTCAAAATCTTCGTGTCGCATCCTTAACCCTGGAACACTAACCCTATTCCTATAGTACATAAACACTAAGCCTCGTAAAATTTACTACTGTTTATTTCTATTACAAAATACATTACTATTATCTCGCAAATGTTTATGCCTGCCTCATAAAATATTATCTTGACTCATTT
The DNA here is from genome assembly GCA_030765045.1 of Tenodera sinensis. NCBI lineage: Eukaryota > Metazoa > Arthropoda > Insecta > Mantodea > Mantidae > Tenodera > Tenodera sinensis. Next base: position 36,295,676 of record CM060965.1, on the reverse strand, counting down.
AAACTGTTATGAGACAACAAAGACAGTTCTATCTCGCCTCACTTACAACAATTTGTGCAGAGATTTGCCCTATGTTCTTTGCAGTAAGCATGGCGACATTCTTTGCCTATATAGCGTTTCACTCTTAGAAGACAGTATGGAGTTAAATGGGACACCTCTGTCTCTATCTAGCGCATACAAGTTGCCATTAGCCGTGTCCTTTTCTACCCTCGCTCTATTGCCAGATTCCTAATAGTATGGTATAAATATTCATTTGTTATAAATTTCAGGTTTGAACACATTATCCTATGCAGAATTTTTTTCTCTATCAGGTTATATCCTTTTCAGAGTCATTATACATTTCTATAGGTCCAAATTTCTTCAGAAAACGTTTTTTTTCAATAGAAGTCCGATATTTGCTGTTTCTACACTCATCACTCAATAACTAACAAACTAACTGCTAGAATGCATCTATATTTTTTTCTTAGGTAGAGTAAACTATGGTGCTACTACCTGCCTACTTTGAATTCTCTATGTTTACCCAGTTAAGTGTTATAATTTTTTAAATTAAATGTTTTCGGAAACTTTTATATATGTGCACTGCAAAAGTTACGCAGTATGAAACTTTTTTGTTATTGGGTTTACATCAGGGAACCAGCGAGAACAAATGTTGAGGAAGGTTGGAGAAAGTTTTTAAAATAAACCAAAAGGCAGTAACCTCTTTCTTTTATCCAATAAGGCAAACAGAAGGTATTCATCTATTCAGCGTCAGGCCTGACACAGAAGATAGTATAAGGAGCAACACCAGCATTAGTTCGAAAGAAGCCGTGTGCGTAACTGTGAGCTGTTATTGCGTTATTTGTTTAATATTTTTGTAAATATTTGTAGTTATGGAGGGTGAAGCTAGAAAGGGACGATATGTTGGTAAATAAAGAAGTAAGGAACGCCAAATAATTATGAATGTGTTAGATTATTTTTGAAGTAAAATGCGTGTAAGTAAGGCAGTAAAAGAAACAGCTAAGGCTATCGGGTGTTCAGAAACAGTAGTGTGTATGATTAAAAAGGAACTAATGAAAGGACCTCTAAGAACGCCATCGAAAAAGAAAGCAAAAAGGGCGGGACTACACAAAACGCTAGGTTAACGCAATATGATTGAATAGTGCAAGGTGGAGTGCGGCGAATTGTTCATTCTTTACTGTTTGCAAATATTCCACCCATGCTGAATATAATTTTGTCACAGTTCAACAGTGATGAGACCCTACCAAACTTCTCAAGGGCCACTCTGATTTGGGGTTCGAATATGAAAGAAGGGGTAACAAGTGCATATTAATAGAAAGAGACGATATCGATATCGTTAGATGGCGACATAAATATCTAAAAGACGTAAAAGGTTTAGGGACCAGGGGAAATCAATTGTTTATACAGACGAGTCATTTGTAAATTTAGGTCATACAGTAACAAAGGCATGGAGGGATACCAAAGTTAAAAGTGCCCGTCTCGTCAAGCAGCAATTGAAGGACTAAGTCTAAGTGTACAGGACACCGGCCACCTCGGAGTCGCTCGCGGAGAAAGATTCGCAACTAAAGCGCGTCTCACCCTTAAAAGGCAGTACACGTTAAATGGAGCGCAGTGTTGCAACATGTACTAGTTGCGAATCTTTCTCCGCGAGCGACTCCGAGGTGGCCGGTGTCCTGTACTTAGTCCTTCAATTGCTTCTTGACGAGACGGGCACTTTTAACTTTGGTATCCCTCCATGCATTTGTTACTGTATGACCTAAATTTACAAATGACTCATCTGTATAAACAATTGATTTCTCCTGGTCCCTAAACCTTTTACGTCTTTTAGATATTTATGTCGCCATGTGATGATATCGATATCGTCTCTTTCTATTAATATGCACTTGTTACCCCTTCTTTCATATTCGAACCCCAAATCAGAGTGGCCCTTGAGAAATTTGGTAGGGTCTCATCACTGTTGAACTGCTACAAAATTATATTCAGCATGGGTGGAATATTTGCAAACAGTAAAGAATGAACAATTCGCCGCACTCCACCTTGCACTATTCAATCATATTGCGTTAACCTAGCGTTTTGTGTAGTCCCGCCCTTTTTGCTTTCTTTTTCGATGGCGTTCTTAGAGGTCCTTTCATTAGTTCCTTTTTAATCATACACACTACTGCTTCTGAACACCCGATAGCCTTAGCTGTTTCTTTTACTGCCTTACTTACACGCATTTTACTTCAAAAATAATCTAACACATTCATAATTATTTGGCGTTCCTTACTTCTTTATTTACCAACATATCGTCCCTTCCTAGCTTCACCCTCCATAACTACAAATATTTACAAAAATATTAAACAAATAACGCAATAACAGCTCACAGTTACACACACGGCTTCTTTCGAACTAATGTTAGTGCTGCTCCTTATACTATCTTCTGTGTCAGGCCTGACGCTGAATAGATGAATACCTTTTGTTTGCCTTATTGGATAAAAGAAAGAGGTTACTGCCTTTTGGTTTATTTTAAAAACTTTCTCCAACCTTCCTCAACATTTGTTCTCGCTGGTTCCCTGATGTAAACTCAATAACAAAAAAGTTTCATACTGCGTAACTTTTGCAGTGCACATATATAAAAGTTTCCGAAAACATTTAATTTAAAAAATTATAACACTTAACTGGGTAAACATAGAGAATTCAAAGTAGGCAGGTAGTAGCACCATAGTTTACTCTACCTAAGAAAAAAATATAGATGCATTCTAGCAGTTAGTTTGTTAGTTATTGAGTGATGAGTGTAGAAACAGCAAATATCGGACTTCTATTGAAAAAAACGTTTTCTGAAGAAATTTGGACCTATAGAAATGTATAATGACTCTGAAAAGGATATAACCTGATAGAGAAAAAAATTCTGCATAGGATAATGTGTTCAAACCTGAAATTTATAACAAATGAATATTTATACCATACTATTAGGTATCTGGCAACAGAGCGAGGGTAGAAAAGGACGCGGCTAATGGCAACTTGTATGCGCTAGATAGAGACAGAGATGTCCCATTTAACTCCATACTGTCTTCTAAGAGTGAAACGCTATATAGTACATGTTGCAACACTGCGCTCCATTTAACGTGTACTGTCTTTTAAGGGTGAGACGCGCTTTAGGTGCAAGGGGAATGTTAGAATACAGTAGGCTTTGTGTGATAGTCAAATGTTTTAAAGCTTTGGGATTCTGTTGTCTTTGCACACTTAACATATAAAAAATTAACAACGATGACCCATTTCACGAAAGTTCAAAGTTTTCCGAAACTCACACACATAACAAGGAATATCTCCGAAATGGTTCACCCTACAAGAAAATTTATTGAGACATAAATTGTGTATTTTAGCAAGATCTACATTTTTGTATAGTATAATTTGGTCTATCTCTAACGGTTTACCAGTTATGCAAAAGTCGTCCAGAGTAAATACGACTACAGGGGCTATAGCCAGAAAATTCAAGATATACATTTCATTTGTCATCAAAATATCTCAAACATATGACATTTTAATCAAAATCGTTAGAGCCATTTTCAAGAAAATCAAAATTTTCGAAAAATTTTCCATGTAAAGGGTAGCTTAGGGTGGGGCTATTTTCTTCAAAATCTTCGTGTCGCATCCTTAACCCTGGAACACTAACCCTATTCCTATAGTACATAAACACTAAGCCTCGTAAAATTTACTACTGTTTATTTCTATTACAAAATACATTACTATTATCTCGCAAATGTTTATGCCTGCCTCATAAAATATTATCTTGACTCATTTAAACTGTTATGAGACAACAAAGACAGTTCTATCTCGCCTCACTTACAACAATTTGTGCAGAGATTTGCCCTATGTTCTTTGCAGTAAGCATGGCGACATTCTTTGCCTAGTTAGAGGAGAATTTTCATTGTTGCTCATACACATATCAATATTTCGTCCTGCCATATCTTCACCATCTGTATCAGTCATTATTACATATCAGACTCCACATTATCAATTTCTTCGTCGGAGCTAAAATGAATCTGGGGGCTACTATCTTCTTCAAGAAGCATTGCCATAATCTTTTTTTCCAAAATTTGGCTCATCTGCACGCAGAATACTCATCTGAAACGATCAAAATCAATGCTTTCCTGAATTGTTATTACACGTCCTGCTTTCCTGAATTCATATTATTACAAAACTAAATCTGCTTCCTTATGAAATTCTGGATACGTGAACACTAATCGTAAAATTTACGACAAAGCACTTACTAACAATGCACTGTTGCACCCGATTTCGACAATGCACACCCACTGACCAAGGTTTTCAAAAGCTAGGAAGCTACTGAAAAGGAAATAATTGTGGCGCGAAAACTATAGGAGTAAAAAGAGGATTGCCATTCGTGCGTCGTAAAAATAACGAGGCTTAGCGTTCTAGGGTTAAAAGACATTAAACTTAAATACCAACTTTGGGTTTTAACCGACTTTTCGTTTTTGAGCTATGCTGTCCACAGACTGACAGACTGACGCACAGACACACACACACGCCCTTTTTCTAAAAATGGATTCAGGGGGTCTCAAAACATATATTTCCGGTGAAATCTCGACATCGAATTTTTGTTTGGAATACAATACTTCCCCTACTTACCAGTAGAGAAAGTAAAAATCTAATGAATGTTAAAAGGAACCGAAGCAAACACGGGGAAGCTGGTTATGTCTTTATTAATAGATTACGAATAAGCTAATTTCACTTTAAGCCATAGTGAGACACTTTATTCCCATCTGAAAATAGCTTTAGATTGGATTATTTATTATAACTATACTTCGGACTTTTAGTTCCTAAAAATCTTAAATTAGGTACCTAAAATAAGTTCTATCACAAATCAAAATAGGTTCTAAAATTACAGAAATAAGTGAACAAAAATGACATTTTATTTCCCATTACAAATTAGCCGAAACACTTGACAATGTGTTTATTGTAACATGTCCATAATCAGAGTCACAGTAAACAACTAGCACCATTTATAAGTTTTCCATTGGGAAAATGCATCACGTGTCAGGTAACGCCATCTGCTAAGCTGAAAATGAACGTTCGACATCAACTAATGTTGATATTAGATGCAAAGGAACAGCACATTCAAATTTAGGTGTTTTGCCAGAACAGGATGTCAGCAACTGGGCAGAGAACGGTCAGTCCTGTTTTTCTTTTCCTTTCTTTTCTTTAAACCACTGATTTTGATAATTATTATTTATTTATGCCAACAACATACTGTGTGTTTTAAACACACAAGTCATGTGTGGGCAATGTTGGAGAGGCAGAATCGGAACCGGCTGTGCCATTGAATTTTTCAGTTCCAATTCTACCTCTCAACCACTGACTTGAGTTTATCAGAAACTTTTTCATCAACATATGATTTTTTCTGTCACCTCTTTTGTCAATCCCAGTTGCGTGTAGATCGGTTTGCTTGAAGACTACAGAATTAATAGTGGGGACCAGATATACATAACGGTGATTTGATGAATGCAATATCATAGGCAATTCTTCCGTTCTGCAGAAATTTTTAGCTGAAGTAATGCTCACTACAACCTCCCCCAGTTTCAAAACAATACATTTCATTTGCCATAAAAATATCTCAAACATATGGCATTTTAATCAAAATGGTTAGAGCCATTTTCAAGAAAATCAAAATTTTCGAAAAATTTTCCATGTAAAGGGTAATTTAGGGTGGGGATATTTTCTTCAAAATCTTCGTGTCGCATCTTTGAAAGACATTAAACTTAAATACGAACTTTGGATTTTAACCGACCTTTTGTTTTTGAATTATGCTGTTCACAGACACACAGATTGACTCACACACGGGCCTGTTTCTAAAAATGCTATTTTTTTATTCGGGGGGGGGGGGGGGGGCTCAAAACATATATTTTCCGTGAAATCTCGACATCAAATTTTTGGGTGGAATACTCTACTTAACAGTAGAGAAAGTAAAAAATACATTGTCTCCGTGATCGAGCGGTTAACAAGCTAACCTCTGACTCGGAGATTGCGGGTTCGATTTCCAGTAGAGGGTGGGAAGTTTTTATTTAATTAGGATTATTCCCTATCTTTCATAGAGTTTGCTCGTGAGAATGAAAATTAGTTAAAAAGTACAGAAACCTAACCGCAAAGTTCAAACAGTAAACAGCTAACAACAAGCTAACAACACCCATTAACCTTCTGTAAGAAAATTAATCACAGTGTTGTGTGGTAAAACACTGTAATAACTAGGGCCCGGATTCTTAGTTTTTTAACTATTTTATTCCTTGATAGTTAACTGCAGTGGTTTAATTTAATTATCTGTTTCATGATCATCGAAGCCAAATGCTTGAATCTTATAAAACCTAAAAATGGCTAAATGAGACTTTAAAACCTAAAAGAGGCTAAATCTCCTATTTATTTTAAAATGGGAAAATGAAATGTTTATGGAATTATGAATGGACTTTGACTATTACATCTTTCCTACGCCTTTTCGCTTATGTATGCTTAGAGGAGTAATGAAAACAATGCAATAGGCAACTGACTCGTATTTGGCTGTGTGGGACCAAGCTCTGTATTGTTGCAAGCAAGGAATGCGGGGATTGTTGTCGAGGGTAAAGGGGTCATTAGGAGAACCCGCCATAAACTCAAGTTTAAAAACAGTATCCGTTGTGTTCAGTCGACTATCGTTTATTGTTAATTCATACAATTACTATATCGTTAGAAGTCAATTTTCCTTAGATTAGGCAGGTAATTTAAGGAGCCAGTGTCATGCCTAAAGTCAACTCATCTCGAAGGTGGTTGATTCGTCAGTGGATAGGTAACGATCCAACTTCACCACAGATGGCAAAGTAATATTTTGCCAAATCTGCCAAAAGCGAAAGAAACCATACCCACAGACACAAAAGTTTGAACGAATATGAACACCTTCTATTCTGCACAGATAAAGTCGCATTAAGCGGCTAGGTGCTATGCAGATAAAAATACCGTATAGGAGAACCTGTACGATCTGTTCTCGAATGCCGAAATGCAGGTAAGGATTAAACACCTGTTATGTACATAGTGTATAAACTATAATTTTATTTACGTATTTTCCAGATGCCCTCTGGCCAAAAATCGCATTTTGAGTAGCACAGAGGATCTACAGGACATATTAGCAACATTCCTATAAAAAAGAGGACAATTAATAATAACTAATAAACAATAATAATAAAAAAGACTATTTCAGGAGGTTAAAGAACTAAAAAAAACTTTTTTAAGATACAAAAATAACTAAAAAGTTAATTTTAAAAACCTAAAAATCCGGGCCCTAGTAATAACCTATGGAAATAGATTAAATAAGTTTTAGATATGTCAAATAATATAAAGCAGCCATATATTCTTTTCTAATCGTTGCTGAATAACGCGCTGACAACGGATTAGAGGTGCATAAGATAGAAAATAGTGCCACCTTTAATCTTATTACTAAAATTGAATGTTTTAAAATGTTTAGACATGACGACTGTGATGAGGTTATCGGTCGTTACCATGTGTGTATAGCATTTCTAAACAATTGGTCAAGGTTTTAGATTGAGGAGAAGGGAACACCTCGTGAGAAAAGAAAGCCTTATGGCAGTTTACTCCAAGCGAGGTTCAAACTCCTTGAACATGAGGCAAGCCGCTACACTCGTATTCGTCCTCTCCCATATTATGTGAAGTCCCCTTTTTTTTGGGGGGGGGGGGACTTTTACTTTTTCTACTACGTAGAGTAAGCAGAAGAAGTATTGTATTCGACCCAAAAATTCGGTGAAGAGATTTCACCGGAAATATATGTTTTGAGGCCCCCTGAATCCAAAAAAGCAGTTTTAGAAAAAGGTCCGCGTATGTTTCTATGTATCTGAAGAGCATAACCCAAAAACGAAAAGTTGGTTCAAAACCAAAGTTGATATTTGAGTTTAATGTGTTTTAAGGATGCGATACGAAGATTTTGAAGAAAATTCCTCCACCCTAAACTACCCTTTACATGGAGCATTTTTCGAATATTTTTCTCGGAAATGGCTCTAACAATTTTGATTAAAATGCCATATGTTTGAGATTTTTTATGGCAAATGAAGTGCATATTTTGAATTTTCTGGCTATAGCCCACATAGTCCTGTTTACTCTTGACGACTTTAGCATACCTGATAAGCCGTAAAATATAGACCAAATCTTACCATATAAAAATGCTTGTCTTGCTAAAACACACAATTTACGTCCGAATAAACTTTCTGAACAGTGAACCATTTCGGAGATATTTCTTGTCGTTTGTGTGAGTTTTGGAATATTTAAACTTTCGTCAAATGGAAGATCGTTACAGTGTTGCCAGATCTACTTTTTTGGAAGATCTCCTTATTTTTTGCACATCTACTTTTGTACTTTCGGTTAATTACAAAAATGTAAAATCTCCTTTTTTAAAAATACAGGAACATCTACTTAATTTTATCATTTTTAAAGGCAATTTATAATTTCCTAATTGATAAATAGTGCAGTCATGTTCCTTATTACGGTGATGTCCCTTTCCCTCAGCCTCTTATGAGAAACACAGTATAAGGTAAAACTAATGCGTGATGCCTCTACGCATTGAGAAACGAAAGGGGTTGCCCATCACCCTATCAGCCCTGTGACTTACAAGTAAGTCGCTATCACTACTGATTAAGAGCTTCAACCCTTCAATAGTTTCTCACCCCACCTCAGTTTATTATAAATATTGCCGTAGTAACGTGTGTCTTTCGCGTTTCACAGTGCATACAGTAGTGGTTCTCGTTGTGCTAAGTTTATAGGAAGTGCTTAGTGACCACGAGTGAGGGAACAAGAAAAATGGCTAAGTACTCACAAAACTTACAAATCCGAATGGTGACAATGCAGCAGTTTAAAGGGGTGGTTATTGAAAAGTAAAAAAGGAGATTAGTTTGCATATTGCAAGTCATGTGGCATTGACATTGACATTGCCTCTGTAGGTAAAACAGGACTAGAGGAGCCTACTTTGGTGTACTGGATGCCATGAACTTCCATTGTTGAGTGTTTAACAACAAATTATTTTATGTTTTCAGGTCTATATTTACGCTTTAGTGTTGTAATTTAAGCATCATAATGCTCGTTCCAATGCAGTGATCGATATAGGAGGGGATGCAAGTGGCAATCTGCGCCGGTTAGTAGGAGGGGGACGAAAGACAAAAAAATGTCTTTTTTCAACACTTAAACTGTGATAAATAAACTAAATAAATAATATTACTCACAAGTTTCGCGTTCTCTTATATACGGACGAAGGAGAGCCATGGTTATTTCCTGTTGCAACGCATTCTCCTTTTTTATCCAGTTCGCGTCTAGTTCTTTCTCTCCAACAAAAATGGCAACACTGAATCGTTATTCATTTTTATATCTTGGCAAAGAGAACGGAATCTCAAAGCTTCAAAAGATTTGAATATCGCTCAAAGTTTATTGTATTCCCATATTCCCCTTGCACCTACAAGGAAATAAAGCAATAAGATAATTTATGCAAATGTTTATCTCAACTAACACGAAAAAGATATAGGAATAAGAGTTTGTAAGAATGGTTAGTGCAAGAGTAGAGAAAGTCATGTGAGTGCAACACATCAGATTTTTTTACCTTCAAGCCCCAGATATTAAATTGTCTTCGTTTCTTGCACCATTTTCTAGTAACTAGGGCTGGTCTAGGAAAACGTATTTCTAATTATTTTGCTATACTTCTATATTTTGTTTTATATCACCAAATTGATTCCTACTCGTTATAATATTAACAGTTGGGTGGTATTTCTGCATCCTGTGTATAGCCAAGGCAGTGTTGCCATAATCTGGAATCATTTTATGTATTTATCAGTAGTATATTTAATAATGATAACTGTTTCACAACAGTGTATATTTTCTCCTGGTGGCTTAATTAGTCGCCTACGTTGTGCAATCTAGATATGTGCTGTGCTATTTGCTAACGATTTCCTGTAATTACTTTAATTGCTTTCAAAGGAAGTACTGGCTTCCTTTGAAAGATCCAGAATCAATTCCGAATTATCTGAGCATGCGCAGTACCACAGTAGCGTTTCAACGTGACAATCAATTCGAAACTGCTTCTGGGTTTCCAATTTGCTGTTCCAACATTTTAGGGCCTAATTCGAAATTGGTGAAATTGCTTCTTGATCAAGAGCAGGAATTGAAAATTCTGAACATGAGCTATTCGTATAACCTACTACGCAGGTTCAGCTTATTCAGAATCACAGATTAATAATGTTTCAAGTAGTGTTCCAACCGTACAAAATTCCAAACTAGTTCTGAAAGTATGCTCGACTGGCGCATCTGCGTCAGAAAATGTTGGTAGAATTGGCGCAACGAAAGCTGCCAATCTGTAGGACGTGCAGAAGGCTACTTTCGTAACTGTTACGCCTGTTGCCGGGCTCCATTATCTAACAACGTCTCGAGGAGCGCATATCGCAGTGAATAAATGGACAGAAAGTGGGCAATGGGATCGGTAAGTACAATGCGGTGAGTAGAAATGGCACGTGGCCTTTAATCGAGGGAGGTACCCGACTATCTGAGTAGTACCGAAGTTTCGCGTAGCTCTCGTTGGCAAGCTTTAGTTGCATCACCTATCCGGAACGCGTTCAGAACCGCTTGTAGGAGCAAACCTATTATAAACAGTCGTGTTTACAGGCATCTTGTGCCAGTATGCTTTAGAAAACATAAGCAAATGAAAATATAACAAATATTCTTTGGAATTCTGACAAAGCGGTCTTAAAATTAACTTTGTAACTGCCTCGTTGGGTATCAAGGTTGCTTTGCATTAGCGAAAATATTTCTCTTTGTACCTATAATAAACGCTAAAAGTGATCTATGTTTGAGCATGAACGATAGTAGTTTGCATGTTGGTAATCGCTTACGATAGCCCTTTGTTTTTCCCCATATTTCTTGCATGCAAATGAGAGCATAGCAGGGTTAAAAAATAAATAATTATTCCTTTCTTATTTGTTTCTCTCCTTTGTCCAAATATGTTTGCTGGTAATTGTAGAGTTGGGAAGAGTTACAAAAATAAACGCTCCTTTTATAAGATGTCTTACATTATCTATCTAGTTAAATGAAATATATGAGTATACTTAACCAATAAATTAATTTCAAATTCCATAAATATTAACATAAATGTTCATTATTATCCATTTTACAGCACTCACTAATGAGATAAAAAAGTAACAGAGAGTTCATGCTCTATATAGAATCTGAAGAAGTAAACCTGCCTGCTGCTTTTTGCGCGATTTTTTAAAATTATTTAATATCCCATAGTGAATTAACTAACATGGATCTGTCTATAAAAGCAAGCCATATAGTGAGTCTGGCTAGAAAGTAAGTCTTTCTTTCCCAATCCATTTTTACTTTCTCTACTACGTACAGTAAGTAGGGGAAGAATTGTATTGGACTGAAAAATTCCATGTCAATATTTTACCGGAAATATGTGTCTTGAGACCCCCTGAATTCAAGCAGTTAAAAAAAGGTCCGTATGGTCTGTGTGTCTAAACAGCATAACTCAAAAACGAAAAGTTGGTTAAAAACCAAAGTTGGTATTTAGGTTTAATATGTTTTAATGATGCGATATGAATATTTTTAAGAAAATTCCTTCGCCCTAAACTACCCTTTACATGGATTTTTTTTAATGGGTCTAACGATTTTGATTAAAATGCCATGTGCTTGAGATATTTTTACGCCAAACGAAATGTATATTTTGAACTTTCTGGCCATAGCCTACGTAGTGTTGTTTACTCTGGATGAGTTTTGAATAACTCGTAAACCGTAAGAAATAGACCCAGTCTTACTATATAAAAAATGTATATCTTGTTAAAACATACGAGTTATGTGTAAATGCATTTTTTTGTGGAGTGAACCATTTCGGAGATATTCCTTAATATTTGTGTGAGTTTTCCAATACTTATATTCTTTTAAAGTGCAAGGTCGTTATTCACTTTTTTATGTATTGGAGTTTCAAAGCCTTCATATAGTGACCAGCTTTAAAAGAGTTGACTATCGCTCAAAGCTTGCTGTATTCCCATATCCCCATTGAACCTACAAGAAAATTAGCAGTAAGATAATTTCTGCATATGTTTATCTCAACTAACATGAAAATAGAGGAATAAGAGTTTGTAATAATAGGGAAGAGTAGACACTTTTTCATGCAAATTTACATGATTAAAAACATTACTAGATGTAGATTTTTATCTATGCATCATTGTGTTACTGCCTTTACATTTAAGTGCATCTATACTGACATTGTGTAATGAATGGTGCCCAGATTTTAGGTTTGGACCAACTGTTTTCTTCGGAGGAGTTGACATCTAAAACAACCTGTTGCAACAATTTTACCTTCTTGCAAGGAAGAATGTTATTTTCACTTTTCTTAATTTATTTTTTTTAAATTTTTGTACATAGTGCCACAATTGTGCTGCATAAGTTATTCTGATATTATGATGAAGCTTGTTCTGAGGTTTACACCCATTGATATTCCTCAGTCAGTCAATAGATCAGTGTATGTTTTCCTCTGTGATTCTTCTGGTGGCATGCTCTGTGGTATCTGATTCAGGAGGATGTTCGGGTGCTTTGAGAACGTCGTGTATAGATTGCTATAAGAAGAATGGAGAACTGTGGTTACTTTAGGTAAATTCAGATCTAAATGGAGATTTTCGTTTCTTATGTACCAGGGAACGCTGGTGATTATCCTAACCTAAACACTTGGTTCTGGAATATCTGGATACGCTTAATTTGGGTACTAGAGGCAGAACCCGTAATGCGCATGCGTATTGCCAGATTGGTTTGATAACCATAGTGTAGATGAGTCTCTTGTTAGAAACGGAAAGGTCTGAGTTTTGATGCAGCAATGGTTTTTTACTGTCGAAGCCTGTTTCTTAGTTTTTGTAGAATGTGATCAATGTGCAGCTTATCCAAACACCCGGATTGGACGAAGGGGTAGTACTAAATACCCTACGCATTTTTCCAAATGAACCGTTTCGTGACGTTTGTGAATCCACTGGTTCGTGTTATCAGCTTTGTCTGGACAATAACGGTCATAAATTTGAACATTTGCGAACGGTATTCTTTAATTACATTTTTATTATGTAATTCAAGTCTTTAAATTTGTCTCTATGTTCGTAAATAAAGATGTTACAGTCATTCAAAGTGTTAGAACATATTTGAGACACCTTATATATATAAAGGAATAGAACAGAGTTATTTCAGGTTGCTATCCTCAAACACAGCTTTTGTTATACCAGAAACTATTCTCCGATTGAAATGTACGAGCCTGTCACTGCGATGTCCTGAATATCACTGGCGGTGTATCCAGAAAAGAAATACCTGGGTCACTGGGAGCTCCATATTTGTTTCAGCTGCAGAAGATTCTTGAACGAAATCGTGGTTTCGAATATATGAAAATCATAAACTCAGTGTCACAGGGAGAAAAGTATTCAGGGAAATTACCCCTAGAGCCTGCTGCATTAGCATCTATGTCGTGCGCTCCAACAATGCCATGGAAGAACTTTTTATTCGTACAAGAATGAGGTACGTGATAGTAGGAAACCGTTTATTATTTTTAACACACAAGAAACCTAAAGTGAAGGTTTATTCCACCTAAAAATTCGGACCGCAGTAAGGAGTGGGCATTTTGTATCAACCGATTATTTGCTTGTCCATTTTTGCAGTTTTATGTCTATATTAGTATGCATACAAGTAAGCACGTGTCAGGTTTGCTTGCCTCCCGACAAGTTACAGGATGACGTAATCGAATAAAACGCAACATCCCCTTAGCTTGCTACAATTACACCAAAGTGGTACAAATTATTCGCTGCAACTGAAAGCGCTCTATTCCCTAGTTAAATTTCGCGAGCATTTGTTTACGCATACGGATTCTTCACCTACGAGAGAAACAAGTTAAATATCTATGAACACTTTTATTTAACGGATCTGTTTAGCAACTGAACGGCTAATGTTATAATTAAGGCCCGGATTCTTAGTTTTTTAACTATTTTATTCCTTGATAGTTAACTGCAGAGGTTTAATTTTATTATCTGTTTCATGATCATCGGAGCCAAATACTTGAATCTTATGAAACCTAAAAATGGCTAAATGAGACTTTAAAACCTAAAAGAGGCTAAATCTCCTATTTATTTTAAAATGAAAAAAAAAATACAACTATTTTAAAATGGGAAAATGAAATGTTTATGAAATTATGAATAGACTTTGACTGTTACATCTTTGCTACGTCTTTTCACTTATGTATGCTTAGAGGAGTATTGAAAACAATACAAGAGGCAAGTGACTTGCATTTTGCTGTGTGGGACCAAGCTCTGTATTGTTGCAAGCAAGCAATGTGGGGATTGTTGTCGAGGGGAAAGGGGCATTAGCAGAACCCGCCATAAACTCAAACCAATCAGTTTAAAAATAGTATCCGTTGTGTTCAGTCGACTATCGTGTTATGTTAATGCATACAATTACTACATCGTTAGAAGTCAATTTTCCTTAGGTTAAGCAGGTAATTTAAGGAGCCAGTGTCATGCATAAAGTCAGCTCATCTCGAAGGTGGTTGATTCGTTAGTGGCTAGGTAACGATCCGAACTTCACCACAAATGGCAAAGTAATATTTTGCCAAATCTGCCAAAAGCGAAAGAAACAATGCCCACAGACACAAAAGCTTGAACAAATATGAACACCTTCTATACTGCACAGATAAAGTCGCATTAAGCGGCTAGGTGCTGTGCAGATAAACATACCGTATGGGATAACCTGTGCAACCTGTTTTCGAATGCTGGAATGCAGGTAAGGATTAAGCACCTGTTATAATGCACATAGCGTATAAACTATAATTTTATTTACGTATTTTCCAGGTGCCCTCTAGCCAAAAATGGCATTTTGAGCAGCACAAAGGATCTACAGGACATATCAGCAACACTGCTATAAAAAAGAGGACAATTAATAATAAAATTAATAAAAAATAATATAAAAACTATTTCAGGAGGTTAAAGAACTAAAAAAACTTTTTCAAGATAGAAAAATAACTAAAACGTTAATTTTAAGAACCTAAAAATCCGGGCCCTAGTTATAATAAAGGTGAGATACAGTGTACAGAAGGCAAATTCCCTACCATGAGGCCCATAGACAGCTGTCGACGCGGGTCATCCCTGAAAGGACCAATCAGATGAAGAGTGCGGGGAATGTAATTATTTTTCTCAGCATTCGAGGAAACTTTCTAAAATAGCCTCTCGAACATGGGCCACATGCGCTACCGCCTGAGCCATTGCACTCGGTATGCAATAGTAAAAGTTACATAACATCTAGCTATCGCTTCAGCTTCCTCTGATACGCCCAACTTACGAAGTCTAATGAAACCACTACAAGTTTATCTCGGTTAACAAGAAGTAGATAGAAGAATAAGCTTTTGTAAGAATAGTTTGCAGAAGAGTAGGTAGAGAAAGTCATGTGAATGTAAGACATCAGAGATTTGTTTTGCATGCCTAATGACTGGGTAAGCTCGTTGTCATTGACAAAATTGATTTTAAGTTAGCGGTTAGATTGTTCTTTTGTATGTAAAAGGCAATTTGGGAGAAATTACGCCATGTGACTAAAGATTAAATAAGTAAGCTATGTTCCTATTATAAGAGAGTACAATTTATTTGAATTCACTAAAAGCCAAATGTGACATATTTCCCCCATTTCAGTGCTCTCTAGCTACTTTTGGAGACATTCCGTTTGTTTAGTCGACATCAACAACTGCTAAAATATTGTGACGCCAACCAGAGAAGCCTCGGTGTTATCTACCTCACACAACTGCTTGAAAACACGCGACCCGACGACAATGGAGAGGTCAGAACTAAGGCTCTATTGCACGCAGTTCTAGAAGCTATTACAAGAAGTTTCAACACAGACTCCACTATAAGCGACTCTGTGTTGAGAGAAGTCAGTTTTGAAGTAGTATGAGTGAGTGTATCAGTCAAGCCTCGGATTTGTTGATTTACCTGAGCGGTGATCTGAGCAGAAACCATAGGCTTTTTCCTCACTTGTCTGCATTATCCTCTGTTCCCTTTGGCTCGGCTTTAATGGCCGTCCAGCTCTGGTTTAGTGAGTCGAGGTCATCTGGGCCCATATTAAACAAAAAGTTCAGGTACTCTGGTTTATGTAGCATAACACCACGTGAAATTTCCTACAGCGCTGAACAATGTTAAAAACTGTTGTTCGGCCTCTATTATTGCAATTTCTGCATGTTTAAGGTTATGGAATAGCCGTACAACATTGCTACAAATTCGTCCCATTTTGACAACAGTTAACTACCCCAAGGAATAAAGACCACAGTCACCGTCTCTTCCTGGAAAGGGGAATGACCAGGAAACAAGAAAACCTGTGAGAGGCTTTCTTTCTTGATTAAGAGGAGTGTTCCAATACTTATGTCCTAGAAGGAACCCAACAGATTAGGAACAATTAAAGCTAGGATTTCTTCCGCTTAGAAACAATCGAACGCTCTTTCCGATAGGAAGAGATTTTATATATATCCTTATAGATAATAGTTGGGCTGGAAAGGTTAAATACAATTCAAAATCAAAACAACCAATACCTCTGAATTTATGGTCAGTATAAACATTATTCGGTTCAATGTTCCAATACTTTCGTCCGCAACTGTAATAATGTGCTGCGTAGTATATTCGTGTAAATAAGCAACCGCCATTGCTTGCTATGTTTTGTTTGTGACTGGCATGCTAGTGAAACCTTACAAAGCACAGGAATGCAATGCCACGTGCTAGTGTGTACTGGACAGTTTCATCATCAAATGGTATGTGTTTCTCCTTTGTTTCTATTAAATAACCTCCATCAGCAATATTCAGTTTGTTGTTCACATTAGTCAGGTTTCGAGAACCTACACAGTTAATGATAATCGTTTGTTATTACCAACAAAATTCCTCATTTTCTTACACAACTCCAAACATTAAATGCTTGCAAATTCTCCAATTTAATTTCCCGCTTTAATCCTCTGCTGCTTTAGGCTTAGACGTATGGTATGGTTGTGTATAATAATGGTAAAGGATAAATACTTCAATAAATAGAAGCAGCAATTTTCTGGAAAATCTTGTTACACATTATTCCATAAATTAGAAACGTTATCTCATAAAGGCAATGGTTCCCAAACTGGAGGTCGTGAGCAATTTCCAGGGGAAGCGCAGACAACTTAAAAGAAACAAATATGTTACATTCAATGACTTTTCTACTCTTGTACTAGCCATTCTTAAATAAGCTTATTCCTATATGTATTTCGTATTAATCGAGATACGCATTTGCAGAAACTGTTACTAGATGCCAGGCGGAATAAGTAGCCGTTAAGCATCAGCCGTTTTAAAGCTGGTCGCTATGTGATGACTTTAAACTTACAAATACATTATCTTTGCATGGCCTAACAACTTAATAAAATATAATTCAAAAGCTAGAAAGATGCTATACAGATGTTCCATGTTTTACTTTCTCTTCTGGTAAGTAGAGAAAGTATTGTATTACACCCAAAAATTCGATGTCGAGATTTCACCGGAAATATATGTTTTGAGACCCTCTAAGTCCAAAAAAAGAATTTTTAGAAAAATGTCCGCGCGGGCGCGCGCGCGTGTGTCAGTCTGGACAGCATAACTTAAAAACGAAAAGTCGGTTAAAAACCAAAGTTGGTATTTAATTTAATGTCTTTCAAGGATACGAAACGAAGGTTTTGATGAAAATAGCCCCACCCTAAACTATCCTTTACATAGAAAATTTATCGAAAATTTTGATTTTCTAGAAAATGGCTCAACATTTTGATTAAAATGCCATATGTTTAAGATATTTGTATGACAAATTAAATAAAATATATGTTTGGAATTTTCTGGCTATATCCTATGTAGTCCTATTTACTCTGGATGACTTTTGAATAACTCGTAAACCGTAAGAGATAGACAAACTCTTACTGTGCAGAAAATGTAGATCTCGCTAAAATACACAACTTATGTCTCAATAAATTTTTTGTAGAGTAAACCATTTCGTAGAAATTCCTTGTTATTTGTCAATTTCGGAAAACTTAAAACTTTCGTGAAATGGGACATCGTTGTTCGCACTTATCGTGCGATATAATCTAACAGGTTACAGGACGTTAACTTAAGAAAGAAAGGGGGGGGGGGGGGGGAGAAGAAAAAGAACAATCGCAAACTTTCAAGCATGTCTATTATGTGACCTTCAGCATGAATATTTTTAAAAGGTTCACACCACGAAAATAATAAAAATTATGTCTTTTAATATGATCTAGATATTTGCTCTGTAATGTTCGTTTATCAAAATTGTGTAAAAGGGACTTCACAGATTATTCATAGCAAATTGAACATATACATTTTATTTCTCATATCAATACAGTAGTTCAGTCGGTAGATCACATGCCTACCTTGGGAGAGGTTCCAGGTTCGATTCCCGGCTGGGGGTGTGGAAATTATTATCTAGCCAACTGTAGGTACAGAAGTTAACACCAACACTGATATGGCAATATGTTCCAAAAGAAAGGTCGACGCTCTGACCACTGCAGTGCAAATAATACGTATAGTACATAATGAAAATCGCTGGGACAGTTTTTCAGAAAATAAAAAATAATATTTTCATGTAAAAAGTAGTTTGGAGGCGGTACCGTGGTCGAGCAGTTACACCGTTTGACTATCTAGGCGGCCCAGGTTCGATCCCAGGAACCGGCATGTGGTATTCGTGGTGGGCAAATCGACGTCTGGGTGGGTTTTCTTCGGGTTCTCCACTTTCCCCCCATCACTCATCAACTGCTCTGTCATCACTAGGGACCGTAAAAATGGCTAAATGAGACTTTAAAAACTAAAAGAGGCTAAATGTCCTATTTATTTTAAAATGAAAAAAAGTTATTTTAAAACGGAAAAATGAAATGTTTATGAAATTATGAATGGACTTTGACTGTTACATCTTTGCTACGTCTTTTCGCTTATGTATGCTTAGAGTAGTAAAGACAACAATGCAAGAGGCAACTGACTTGTACTTGACTGTGTGGGACCAAGCTCTGTATTGTTGCAAGCAAGCAAGCAAGCAATGCGGGGATTGTCGAGGGGAAAGGGGTCATTAGGAGAACCCGCCATAAACTCAAGTTTAAAAACAGTATCCGTTGTGTTCAGTTGACTACCACGTATTGTTAATGCTTACAATTGCTACACCGTTAGAAGTTAATTTTCTTTAGATTAAGCAGGTAATTTAAGGAGCCAGTGTCATGCTTAAAGTCAGGTCATTTCGAAGGTGGTTGATTCGTCAATGAATAGCTAACGATCCGAACTTTACCACAGATGGCAAAGTAATATTTTGCCAAATCTGCCAAAAGCGAAAGAAACCATGCCCACAGACACAAAAGTTTTAACAAATATGAACACCTTCTATTCTGCACAGATAAAGTTGCATCAAGCGGCTAGGTGCTGTGCAGATAAACATACCGTATAGGAGAACCTGTACGATCTGTTCTCGAATGCCGAAATGTAGGTAAGGATTAAACACCTGTTATGTACATAGCGTATAAACTATAATTTTATTTAAGTATTTTCCAGGTGCCCTCTGGCCAAAAATCGCATTTTGAGCAGCACAAAGGATCTACAGGACATATCAGCAACATTGCTATAAAAAACAGGACAATTAATAATAAAATTAATAAACAATAATAATATAAAAACTATTTCAGGAGGTTAAAGAACTAAAAAAAAAAAAAAAACTTTTTTAAGATACAAAAATAACTCAAACGTTAATTTTAAGAACCTAAAAATCCGGACCTAGTCATCACCTCATTCATCCATTTCTCATGCGTTTCATACAATACACACATACGTTTTACATTATTAAGGGGATCCCAAAACGTGTATTTCCAGTGAAATTTCGGTATCTAATTTGTGGACTGAATGCAATACTTCCTCTGTTATAGGTATTACAGAAAGTAAAAACTATGAAAATGAATTTTCCTGCAGAAGGGACATAATTATGTAGACCGATTTCTGGTCTCCAAAAAGTAGTCTAGTAGATTTCATCGAAAACCTTTGAATAATGTTCGAGATCGATATAATACGGTCGATTGCAGCATCCCATCTTGCTAACGAATACAAACTGCTTAAAAGAGAGACTCGCCGCTTTCAAGTGAGTACTCAACGAACCAAGGACTATCGGGCGACTGCTGCAATCTTCACCTCCGCCCATACAGCGCATCGAGGACAAGATGTCCTACTAATAAGTGGTTTGTGGTCGGTATTGTATACCACCCCATATCAATATTCTGAAAGATGCGAATGAGGTTACTGACTGTGATATTAGTAGAAGTATTATTCAGTGTTTAAACCAATCATGGCAGTCATTCGCGATTTTCGACTGTTTTAGTATTGAGATACGCCAACGCTATCAGATCAGCGGGATGAAAGTTTGCCAGGATGTTTATAGAGAAACAGCTGAAGAATCTGGCACACGGTCTCTGTGCATCGATCTCTCACTTTGGTATCGCCTCTGGGCTTTCCCATCGTGTGATTGTAAGAAGCAATGAGTGCAGATATATACACATACGCGCAATCTTACCTTTGTTTTTGGAATATGCGCACAGTTGTTTGAATGATACTATTGATAGTGGATAAGGCCAGAATGTGTTTTTCAACAGTATAATGAAGTTATGGCATAAATACATACCACAACATTTTAGTTATATACAAACTAATCTAGATAAAATATTCGTATTTTGATTTATACCAAAATAAAATGTTTGGTCGTGAAGTCTCGAGCCAACGCCCGTAGAGACTTAATGCTCGTAGTTGCCCTAGACAAAATCCATACATTTACACTTTACAGGATTCGCTGAGGGGCGTCTGGAAATGTTGAATTATTTACATCTGTCCACCAAGCAACATTACAATAAGTTAACTTTCCTTTCGTTATTACTTATTTATGCCAACAAACTTAATGCTGGTGTTTTAAGCACATAAGCCATGTGTGGGCAATGTTTAAGAGGTCGATAAGTGGATGATCCGTTGTTCAAATCCCGGCTATGGCATTGAATTTTTCAGTCCTAATTCCACCTCTTAAACATTGCCCACACACGGCTTGTGTGTTTAAAAACACCAGCATTAAGTTTGTTGGCATAAAGAAATAATAATTACCATCTAAAGGTTACTTAAACCCGGGACATAAAGTACTTACTATTTTAGGTCGCCTTTGGGGTATTTATCTCTGATATGAGATTCTCTTGTGGTCTAACCGAGAAAGAACGAATCGGTTGGAGAATTTAACGCCATACTGGCAAGTTGGCCATGGTAGCTTAGTGGTTAGAGCAGTCACTCGATAAGCGGAAGTTCCGTGATTCAAATCTCGTCTATGGCATTGAATTTTTCAGTCCTGATTCCACCTCTTTTCTTTTCGTTATTTAATACGACTTTCACTCAAATATAATTAGTATTAAATGCATTATGTCTCAATGAAACGGAAATATTTAATACTAAACAATACTTACTCTAAATGAAATCCTAAAGTAGCAAATCTAGAAAATAAATGAAAATACATAGGTACCGCTTTTTTGCTCTGAAGGCCAATTTTTAAAAAAAAATTACATGTATCGCAAATGACATCCATTTTTGCTTTCTCTTTAAATCGTGAACTGGAAATTGTAGTATTTCAGGATGCAATAGCAATATTTTCTCAGAGAATCTTATCTTTCAGTACTTTAAGGCTTTCTAGATGACTTGATTAACCCTGCTGTTCTGTTCAATAATACTTGACAAATGTACTGTTCGGGTCAATATGACCCGACGTGTCGAAATGCTGTAGAACATTTTAAATACATGCGCTTTTGTACAGCTGGTAACAATTGACATTGCTTTTCTCTTGCCATGCTTTGTAGGTGATGACGATGATAATTGTACACAACACTTTATTAAAGACCATTAAAGAATATCCCTGATAAAACAGTACCTAATACATATTTGAAACAACAGGCAGTTTTCAGTGCAAACATTCACTTTGAAAGCAATACAGCTCTTTTTATCTTCCTTTAGCTGTTTTTCTTCTTACTTACGACAGTTTGGACACAAATATGTTGTATGTGTTTTACAAATATGTTTATTACATTTTCCACACAACATGTTTGTTTTATTATCAATGCTTGATGGACAGAACTTGCAACGAGCTCGTTTCACAGTTTTTGTTGTTGCTGATTTTGATACCCTAACCATGTCTTCAGGATTTTGGATGCGTCTGACCAGTCTCAAAGAATCTTCTGTTCTTGGGAAAGTTGTTCTTTATTGAATGTGCTGTCTTACCAGTGATTTTCCATGCTCTTCCAAAAATATTCTTCTTCTGGTCAATTTCCTTGTATTCCAATTAGGGTCAATTGAAGTCCACAGTATATATACATTATAAGCAGAAACATCAAGCATATTGTAAAAGACTATCATGGGCCACCTATTGGTTTTGCATTTGCATGTATATGTAGCTGTTAGCTGATCAAGTGTGTCTAACACCCCTTTTGTTGGATTATAGTCCAAAATCATTTTTGGTTTCTTATCAGCTCTGTGACTGAGTTGCTTATTGTGGTGGAGAGTGCTCATAAGTGCATTTTTATTTCTCTTGGGAACATAATTGACCACAGGAGTGAAGTAAAATGAAGAGCTGTGTACCTCCTTGTTGGTCATATTTTGTGGAAGCTCAGGCTTATTCTTCCATATAGTTCCCAACATTGTCAATTTCCGTTTCAAAAGCAGTTGCCCCAAACTGTATGATGTAAAAAAATTTTCACGTGTGATATTCTGCCCTCGAATCTCAGCAGTGAGATCCGCTACCACTCTCATTCCCTGATTTTTTTTCTGATGCAGCTCCGCTCTCCTTTCCGGAATAAATTTGTGCTTTCAATACCTATGAAGATTTCCTGTCACACAGGGTCCATATTTTGATTCTATATTTTGCCGATTTATTTGGGATATACTGCTTGAATGGACAGCGGCCTCTAAATGCTACTAACTGCTCGTCTACAGACACATTTTCTCCTGGACTATACATTTTTGGAAGCACTTCTACCCATTTTTACCAAATACCTACCACGAATTGCTGCAAGTGTATCAGTACGTCGTCTTTCTTCTCTTGTACATTTCTTATCAAATCACAAGACATGTGATATCTTACAGAATGTTTCATGAGACCTAGTTGCTTGAAATATGTTTTACCCAGTATCCTTATCCTACAAGCTTTTTGTAGATTCCCCATGAGATCGATATAGGTACACCCGCAAGTAATAAGTCCTAAGTATGCTTGAAAAACAGAATAATCAATACTTGTCCACTGTTGACCATAAGCCCTCTGTCCTTCGATGTTTGTAATCCCAATTATTTCATTTTGAAGTGCTGAAAAAAGTACTGCTTCAAATGAACTTTTTATATCACTTATTCTGGTGATTGCATATCTTGTAATTCCTGGTGTACTCTTGATTATGTTCAAAGCTGAGAGACGGCCAAGTTGTGCTGGTGGATTCAAATGCCATTCTATATTCCCATTTTTAGAAAGAAAAGTCTTTATATTTGTTTGTAAAGTCTGTGAACCCTCGTAGCTGTAATCAGAACACTCACTTTCGTATTCAGTGCTGACATGATCTTTGAACTCCGAAACTGTTATTCATCTACTGAGGTATTTGCTAATTCCTCCAATCCAGCATTAGGTAATGGTCTAACTGCCATGGTGTCACAATTCAAACTGAGCAAAAACAACATAGCATACAATTGTCGAGAACTTCTATTTCTTTTCCAGAAAAAGCAACAATCAAGCCCATTGTTGTAACCCCTCATTATTGATAGAATGGGATATATTGTTGTTCTCATACATTGTTACATGTTCAGCACTTCAATACCAATGTAAGTATTGACATATGAGCAGTCATATTTATGTCGGGTCATAATGACCAGAACGCTATATACGTAACTCTTACATTTCACGAAAAAAGTGTTTGGAGTATATTAAAATGCTTTTAAACACACGTTGTTCTTGCATTTCCAGACAAAGTCACCAAGTTTTGTAAATATATATTGGAAATTAGTAAGTTAGAAATTAAATTTAGATTCATTTCGGGTCATATTGACCCGAACAGAACAGCAGGGTTAATCTACTTTTCACATATCTTTGAAGAATATATTTGCACACAAAAACTCTGAGAATTAGGTAAAATAAGGAATTAGATACGACCCCTGACTGTTACTTCATGAGAATTGTTAGGCTTAGAAGATAATTTAAGTAACAATTTTGTTTTATGTTTGTCCATAGAATACTCTGGAATCTTAGGCAGCGTTTTCTCTTAGACTTTAGTCACGTTGAAGGCAACAAGATTTTAAATAACTTGAGTTAAACAAAATGAAATGTTTTGATGTTATAGTGGTCACAGACCAGCTGATTCGCAATTGTTTTCTGATTTGTAAGCTAAAAAACCGAAGCAAACTCTCTTAGAGAACATACAAGGCAGTACTACATTATTGATATGCAATAAAATCAACTAAATAATATGTCCAGTAAGTATTCTTAGCAAATATCACTCGTGAGTACGATATTATATTTAATAATTTCATACGTGTGTTAATTTCAAATTCTCTATAGACCTGTTTTCTCCCTGTATGAATACTAATGCTGCATCATTTACATATTGTAAATTTATATATGTACATAATTACATATGTCAACAGTTTTACTATTCTGATATATGTACTTTATTATATACACGCACATAAATATATAGTTATGTGCCTAATGTGATTATCTGCTTACGTTGCCACAATCCAAGCGATCTTTTGCACCAGCAAATGAAAATAAAGAAATGAAATACATAAATTAGAATTTTCCGAGTGAGTGTTCGGGCAAATATCAACAATATTGATTCATTCATAGCTTGTGACAGTATTGTTTCTGTTAGTCCTAACTTGTAATGTCGGTAGCGAGATAGAAAACTGTGTAACTACATTTTATTAGTTTGGCAGGAGAAGACAAAAACTGCTTTTTACATTTCATTCAACACTTTGACAATTAAAAGTGTGACATTCACAAACAAATAAAGTACTTGCACAGTATTTATTACAGCACATGTAGGTAAATTGTTATTGTGTCAGAAAAGTTAGACACGTCCATTTTTACCCCTTTGCATGTGTATTTGACTATAATGTAGATGCTTCCATTTGTTGACAGCCGAGCATCTTGTTGGGATACAAACTGCAATTTCATTGTTATTATCCAAAACAGAAAAAAATTGTATTCAAGTAGGTTCATTTTCAAGTATCTTGTCCCTTTGAGTGCTGCCGTAAGAAATTCATTTGAATAATCGATTGTGGCAGAGAAGAATATAAAACACGAATGGACGTATCGATCTCAACGCCTCTGCTCTTTGGTGTTCTCTTTTTAGTTCTTAGACATGCAATTTCTGTAGAATTTGCTCTTTAGCAATCTTACAGCTAAAAACTTACAGTACTAAAGCAGGAATAGGATACATGTAGGTATTCAGCAATGATTTATAGTTAATACCTAATATGAATTGCACCGTTCAAATATCTTATTCGGAACATTCACGTTTTTGAAACGTGATTAAGTCTTGCAGCCATTTTTGTTGGTACGTATAGAAGTGGAAATAAAACCACATTAAAGTAATTCTGTTGCACGAAACTTTTAAATTTAAACTTAACTAGTGGCCTGCTTGTTCAAAATTAACAACAAATAAACTAACAATCACGCATATATTTTATGTAGTACAATAATGATTAATACACTAATGCAACTAGGATTATATTTTTTAAGTTTAAAGTCCTTTCACCTGGTAAGTTATATTGGAGGGTGAATGAATGAAATGGCTGAAATCGTGCTCAGATAAGCCCGGAGTCCATAGAACTTAAAGTTATCCCAATTTGTCTTCTCAAAGCTCTGTAAAAAACCCTTGTCTGGATAACTAACCCTAACAGAGATTCGAACTCGAGACCTCTTCAACGTGAGGCAGACACTCTACCCCCACACCACAGAGGTGGGCTTAGAATTAAACTGAAATATCTTTCCGGACATCCTTCTTAAACAGTCGATGTTTTTATTGCTTCATTTGTATAGCTTCCATGATCTTCTTTGGTCATATAGGGGGCTTTGACTTGGGAAACAGTTGATGGAATTATGCTCGCTGAATTGTAGGGTTTCTTAACGTCAATTTTTGTCACTTTTAACATTAAATACACTCGCGTTCGTTCCACGGAGGTGTTTCCGTATCAAAATTATGGGATTTTGTTTAGCATTGGGTATCACCTCGAGGGTTCTCACAAATTCATTTGGAAAACACTAATTCACATCCTTTTAGTCTTATAGTAATACTAATAGTAGTATTAACATATTTAAGTTATTGCTTTACAATTATATTATTTTCTATCAATTATTTATTTTTATAATTTCACAAAAATATTGTTCTGTGCGTAATATTGCAGTCCGAGTTTTACATTATGATAAATTCCTCTGTTCTTAATGACTTATTTGTCCTAATAGAGATTATGTCATGATCAAATATATATATTTATAAGCCTTAGCTCAGTCAGTGGAGCACTTGCCTGCCGTGCGAAAGATCTCGGGTTCGAGAGGATGGGAATTTTTCTTTAGGGAAGATTATTCTCTATCCTTCCTAGAATATAAAAGTTGAATGCGTATGTGATCCAATGTACAAAAACAGGAAAGACTCAAAACCCACTGAATACAAGTTAACCCCATTGGGTATAAATGGAACAGTTAAAAAAATTGCTAGAAAGTGATGAACGTTTTTACAGACACTATTAAGATATATTTATTATTTATTTTATTTATTTATTTATTTATTCATTTATTTATTTATTTACTTATTAATTAACTGTGTTCATATGTATATCAGAATGCAGGTACAAAATTAATGTTTTCCGTGGAATTAGCATTTCCGACTCCTTACAATGTACCTTGTAAATACTTCATTTTGTTAAAATGCCATCCTATGCAGTTGTTTCTCGCATTAGTATGGGATTTTAAGGCCAGTACATAGCGACCTAGTTTTTAAACAGCCGAATACCGATTAGTTTTCCTCCATATACTCTGTACCCATAACGAAATGTATAACGAAACCATTTTTGCAAATGTTTATCGCGATTTAAATGATGTGGACTAAAAAAGCTTTCGTAAGAAAACATTTTGGAAGCTATATAAAGTAATTAATAGTGCTGATTGTATGTAATACAAACTACTATCGATATATTTGCACTTAAGCCAAAACCTTAGTAGATATGTCTGAACATAACTCTCTGGCATTTCCAAATGCGAAAACTTCATAAATCTTTGGGGTATGAGTATATAAAAATAAGAAAAAAAGGACTTCTAGCTGAATGTATATTACACTGTAAACTATGTATGTGTGTCACAGACTATTTGTCAAACCACTAAAAATGCATAAAAAGTGCAGGTGCATCGCCCTTGGATAGCTTCCCTAACGGCCGTGATTACAGGTCTAACGTAAACACACGCAAGTCTTCTTGAATAACTTGGGAGGCGATAATAAAAACAAGTTGGCAAAGTTGTTTGGCACTGAGAGCAAGTGCGTTGCTTTCTGGGAACCAGAGTGCTACATTCCTTTTACATCATAATGACAGGTCCTCTACAGCTAGCCACGCAGTACAGAGAACGTTCTCATTTCCATCAACCGTTATTAGGCATGTTCCCATATACGGACGGACTCTGTCACAACTGGTCACATTGATGCTGTCCAAGTTACACCTTACAGTTTGTGTGCCTTCATCTGCCGCTTTTATTCTTACTGCTCGAACACGTTAGGTGAGAAAAGGAATAAATCAGTTATGGACACAGTTATACCTCGGACTTTTAGTTCCTAAACATCTTAAATTAGGTACCTAAAATGGGTTCTATTACAAATCAAAATAGCTTCTAAAATTACAAAAATAGGTGAACAAAAGCTACATTGTTCTATTTCTCATTACAAATTAGCCCAAACATTTGACAATGTCTTCGTTGTACATGTCCATAATTAGTCACAGTAAACAACTAAGACCTTTTCTAAGATTTCCATTCAGAAACTGCATTGCTTGTCAGATAACACCATTTTATAAGCCGAAAATGAGCGCTCCACATCAACTGACGTCACTGGAGCATATTTAAATGTCGGTGTTAGACGCAAGGAAACAGTACATTCATGTGTTCAGGTGTGTTTTCAGACAAGATGTCAGCCACTGTGCGGAGAACTGCCAGTCCTTGATTTGTTTGAACCGCTGATTTGAGTTTTCCAGAAATTTTTTCACCAACATAAATAGGAAACAAGCAGATTTTTCTGTCACCTCCTCTATCAATTCCAGTAGTATATAGATCGGTTTGCCTGAAGACAAGAGTATTAATAGTGGGAACCAGAAATACATAATGTGATTTAATGAATGCAATATCATGAATAATTGTTGGGTCCTGAAGAAGCTCTTCCTCATATCTTCCATATTATGCATTGTTCACTGTGATTGTTTTCAAGGCACCACTGGCATACCGCCTTACACAGCGCTTCCATATTATCAGATGAAGAAACTGAAAATGCAAAATTAAGTAAAAATAGGTTCTAACGTGAAATGAGGTACTTTTAGATTGTATAGGGCCACCACTTTCGAACATATATCTCCATAATTAGTATATACATGGCTTTCATTTTCTATACACCATGAACGAAATAGGTTTTTACCTAAAATCGGAGGTCTGGTTATAACCAATGACATAAAAGGGAAGTATCCATTATTTTTAATGCCTCTTTAAATCGTTACTCATTAAACCTAAATTTAAAGCTTTTCTTATAACACAGAATCGTTTAACTCCAGTAATGCTGCTTATTTCAAACAATATTTGCAACCTTTTCCATAATAGGCATTAATAATTTGGAAATAAATCTAAAGAAAATTAAAGCGTTACTTTTCTAGGAGGCCAGCTGTATATATCTTCCTTGTCCTCATTACAGCGCCATGCCTCTTGTCCCGCATTGCAAAGCTGTCAGCAATTTATTGGTATGTCTCATCCCTTGCGAGACCCTGTAACACGATAAGAAACTGAGTGATGGTCCCAAATGGTGCATATTGCTAAATTCGTTTTGTGTATGTACATCTTTGAGCGCTTTCAAACAAGCCGCGTGCAATGCAAGGATAGGCGATAAAAACGATATAAACACTATCATAATAAATTCAGCTGCTTTCGTCATCCTGAGAGGCAGGTTTAAGCTGAAGAATCCTCCCATCTATTTCTAGATAAGAATTTGCATATATTCCAGATTTATTAACTGCTTTACGTCATATAACTAAATCATGCGGTTATTATAATTAAATCTGGCAGTTATTTTCAATATTGTGACGGCCGCCGCGGTGCACAACAAAGGGCGGTCGGGGAGGGGGGGTCAAGCTACCTCACACCACACACCAGGTGCGGCGTATATCAAAGACGGTCAAGGTCAAGCTGCCCCACACCACTCACGCGAACAAACGCAACGATCAGAGCGGCAGAACCAAATGGGTTTTCGAGATTATTCGCGGAGTGTCCGGCGGCTGGCGTATTTGTGTAAGTTACAAAGGTAAAATTCGAGAGAGGTCCATGTTACGTCATCTTCGCTATATTAGGAGGCGAGACGAGTAGTTACAGACCTGAGTCGTCGCAGTGTTTAGTCTATCAGCTTGTAGTTTTAGTGTGTACGTATGTGTGTGTGTGCGTGTGTGTGTGTGTGTGTTCGCGTGTATCAGCTGCATGTGTATGGTCGTTGTGAGAGAACCGGTGCGCCATGAAGGAAGATAGCGAAGGAGTTAATGAGTGTCGAGTGACTGTATTGTCAGTCAGCTGTTTGAGAGACAGAGAAAGTAAAGACAGACAAAAAGGAGTGAATCAAGGTTACGAAAGGAAAACAGTTGTGAGTTGTAATATCACGAAGTACTGAGGACTGTGTTAACATCAATAAAAGAGAACTGTGTTCTGCAAAAGTTCTGAAGGAAAATAAAGTGACAGAAAAAGTAACTGGACTAGGATTTTGTCACATGGTGTCAGAAGTGGGATTTATCGAATTGTCGTCTTTGTTGCGATATATTAAGATAAAGATCGTGTCAAATAAGGAACTATTTTGCATCACAGAACGACTGATTGCACGACAGCAGTTAATGAGAAGTGACAAGTGACGTCGCAGTTAAAAGATATGGGGCAAAGTTATATGAAACAGATCTCAGTGGGCGGGGCATTGCAAGTGCAGTCAGATAAATAAAACATCCGCAGTACCGAGTTGCATTTACTAGTAAAGGCTGAGACCTGCAAATTGGTAGTTTTCATTGGGCTACTATACAATCCTACTATTCGGGCATTCTCCTCTGATCCCTACTCTCGCCGATGTTGCAGATTGTCAACAAAACAGAGGCTTCTCCAAGTGTACTCATATAGTGGTCGATATAGTACACCTTTTATGTGTATTTATTTGTGCTCCAACAGAACTTGTCTTCCTGTTAAGTGCTGAGATATCTACTTTGTTTGCATCGTGTTGTTAAGGTTGAGTTAAAAATCAGTAATAAAGTTCCTATCCTTGATACAAAAATTAAAATGATTATTAGTAGTAAATTTTACAGTATTTATTAAAGTTTCACGGGCGATCAGCCGTGTGAGGTTTGAAAATATTGAGCTTTCGGCCATTCTAAACTCCATGGCCTTCGTCAGAATGAAAAAAATTTTCATTCTGACGAAGGCCATGGAGTTTAGAATGGCCGAAAGCTCAATATTTTCAAACCTCACACGGCTGATCGCCCGTGAAACTTTAATAAATAACGTGCGCCGTGAAAGCTTTAAATCTTACAAATTTTACAGTGTTTACATTTTCTGACAGCCAAATATACATTAAGTTTAGACTTTCTTGCCAAAAACTACTGCGTCTATCTATCCATTGTCCTGTTATTTGTCTCTCCTGCAAGGTTTTCTTAACTCCATTCTTCATGTTCTTGGAGGTCGCCCTCTGTTGCTTCTCCTTGATGGCATCCATTCAAAAGTAATCTTCGGTAACGTATATTGCTGCTTACGCATCACATATCCAAATGGTTGACTTAATATTCAGATCCCCAACCCTTAAGTATATCTGCAGTTCAACATGAAAGATGGACTTTGCAATTTATAATTATCTCCAATGATAAACTGTTCTTGATTTTAATGGACTCCCTAAGTGTTTTCAGAACAGATACACGCTCCATGTATTCTAGTATAGGATGCTCGCAGCGTGTGTATGGATTTATACCTCTGGAACAAACAGGTGGTTACGTCACACAGGTAGGTGTAATCGGCAACGAAATGGTAGAGAAAGAAGCCACTAAAGACCCAATCGGCGACCACGCAATCTTGTGACGTGCATGAGACTCACCACCGCCGATATAGGCTCTGCAATGACGTAGGAAGTACACAGTTCGAAGCCCGTTTGTAATGTGGACAGTTCGATGTTGGGTTTATTGACGAAATGTGAGCATACACCCCATCTCACACTTCGATGCGCTACAGTGCCCAAAACTAACATTTCCGGACAGAGGTTTCTATTTGAAAACCGACCAGTTTGTTGTCCCTCACAACATAAGCATTGTCGGTGTTTTTTGGGGCACTCTGTATGTAGAATTCTAGGGATTGGCAAATTGTGGGTAAATTTTAAATAATTCTGTATCAGAAAATATGTATTGACAAATATGTATAGGTACATAAAGATGAACTGTGATATAACAAATGAGAGGTGATCATTGATGCATCATGCTGTAAACATAAATTAAGTCACAAAGTAATAATCTTATTGCACTAACTGTGATGCTGATCCAAGCATTTTTTCCTCTTCAGAAAAAAGAATGAGAAACTAAGACAGCTATTTTATAAATAATCCGGAGGACCAGAACCTTCTTAAAAAGATCCCCACTCCCCAGCAGCTTTAGTAAGTTTACACTGAGACCATATTCTTATGTGTTAACAGAAATATTCTTTGCTATCAGAAAACAAAGATTAGAAAACAACAGCAATTTGCTACAAAGTATAAACTGATCTAATTATAAAAAACCCAATAATCCAAAAGCCACTGTATACGAGATAACACAATGTTCCAAAGGAAAGGCTCCTGATTGACCATTCAAGTTAAAGGTGGGGTATAAATAGAACAATAAATACATTAATAAATAAACTGGGCAAGTGATTTCTTTCAAGCCAATAAATGACAACGGCCTTTTACAGTTTGGAGTAAATATATGATTTCTACATTATTAAGTAATACATTTTAATATAATAAGGTTGCAAATGACTAATACGAGTAATTGAACATCTGGGATGCGGGGTAATAAATTTTTGTTATGCCGAAGCCTAAAAAGAATGAAGCAATTGGTGTTTAGATTTTCAAAATCAATAAATGCTAGTATATACTTGGTGTAAAAAATTATTTTCTACGCTGCGTATTTAATATGTAACATACGCGCCCAACCTTGGCCATAACACATTGGCACACTTATTTCTGCTACGCAGCAAAGACCCTCCTTCCCGTCTGCTCAGCTGCCACATTCCTCTCGCATCGTTATTGAACGCACAGCTCATTTGGAAAATTGAGAACATCATGGCATTGCATTGACTGACCTTATATTTAGGTAAACTATGAAGCTTAAGTGTTAACAGCACGGTAAGTCGCCATTCGGGTATGTTATCTCATATGAATTTGAGATGTCCTTGTGGCTTACCGGAAAATATGTAAGTCAGTTGGAAAATTTAATGCTGTATGGACATGTTGCCATGGTAGCTCAGTGATTAGAGCAACCGGGTGGAGACGGAAGATCCGTGGTTCAAATACCGGTTATGCTATTGAATATTTCAGTCTGATTCTACTCTTTCCATCCTGTAGATTGCTACATACATATCTAATCAGCATCTCTTGTGATGCTAGACAATAATGCGTGTTTGGCCATTATTTTTTCTCTTCTCTGGCAATGTCACCTTTCTAAATGCGAGTACTATATTTTATCTAAGTTCTACCAGAATATTTAAGTTATTATACAGTATATATGTCTAATTATTTTAGTCGCGTTGTGTTTTCCTTGGCTAAGTCTACATCACGTGTCGGTCTGGGTGGCTCAGTTGGTTAGACGTTGGCCTACTGATCCCAAGGTCGCGGGTTCAAACCCGGCCCAGGCCGATGGTTTTTAAGTGTGCTTAAAAACGATAGCTCCATGTCAGTAGATTTACTGGCATGTAAAAGAACTCCTTCGGGACAAATTTCCGGCACACCGGCGACGCTGATGTGATCCTGGCAATTGACAGCGTCGTTAAACAAGAAAAAATATATATTTTTCTACATCACGTGATGTTTATATTTCGGATAGCTTACGATTAGTTCATCCGTACAATTCAACCGTTTAGAATGATCGTTGGTAACCGTTAACGTAACGTAACTGCAAACGTGATAATCATGAAAACTAATCTCTTGATCATTACTGGTAACTATTAACGTACTGTAACTGCCACGGTTATGACAGTTTCCCAAAAATAACTGTCCAATTTCTATATTTGGGCTACTGCACATGTTCATAATGTTAGAGCAGTCGTACACATTACATTTATATTATGTTCGTGGGATAATCCGGCAAGGGACTTCCACTACCCAAACTATTACGCATTTATTTCAAATTTTGCTCTCTTAGAAGCAGACTATATCAAAAATATCTGGGTGATGCCTGTGATCCGCACATTTTCTGTTTCAGCGTTGAACACGAAGACATCACCTGAACGAGCTTCAGTTACAATATTTCAGTTGATTGCAAGACAATTTTTAAGTACAATCGTGTACTACCGAAATGGGAAAAGCTTCACAGTGCACACTCCGACCCTGTTTCACCTCGGTGCAAAGTCAACTGCTGTTATCTACTGGAACCTCAAACACAAGCAGCGTAATGCAGGTCACGGATCGGTCGCGTTTGTCAGCTCGTAGTATACGCGAAAATTACGATTCTGAGGAAGCTTCTATGCTGAATTGTGCAAAACATGTTCAATATCAAATGTCATAGAGACAAAAAAAAAAATTGTCTGACACTAGGTTTTAGCTTGCTTTTATAAATGTCTTATACAAACATTTTCAGTCGAATCGTTTGTTCAAAGGAAGGGAGAGGGGATATGTTACTATAGTATTCCATCCAGTTTAACACATAGAATAATTCATGGGTTTATTCACCCTGACACCCTTTGCGTTTTTGGGCCTCTTACATTCTAATTAATGGAACTTTTATTTGCGATTTTGTCATCGAAAATCTGATACGCGTTCTTCTATTAAAAATGTCCTTAACCCTTAAGGTGGTTTAGGTTACAAATTGATTACGTAAAGCTTCTCTTACTAAGGAGATACATAGGTTTAAGGGCGCTCAACTACATGGCTATCAGCGCCCTTAAAAACAATTTATGGCGAAAGCCAGATATAAACTACAATAAAAAATAAAATTACTAGCAAAAGAGAAAATAAATATACATAAATACACACATAAAATCAAATGGCAACAGCCAAAATTTAAACAAAGTGATAAAGATCTCAAAAAAGCATAAAAACTAGATATCATAAGTCTCAAATCCTCAAACTCGTGTTGGTATGAACTAAGGTGTATGCATATATATACTCGTATATATATGCATACACCTTAGTTCATATACATATATAATCGTTCATGTTAACATGTTTTTGACACGTGCTTATGCGTTGTAAATTTGGTTTGCATTTCTTGATTTGCAAACCCTCCTTACAAGGCAAGTTTAGGCACAAGGATCTTAACATGCATGATATATGCTCCCATATCATGTATATTATTACACCCACGCAGTTATAGTTTTTAAAAATGTTTCAGATTTTATTGGAAAATTAGAAATAAAATACTTCAAATTTTATCTTATCTGCTAACCCAATCTAACCCTGTGGCGCAACAGCCCTATCCAGGCACTCAAAAATTGAATATGAGATTTCACCGAATATACTTTTGGGATCCTCTGACTCAAGCAAAATACTTTGAAAAAAGTTTGTGCGTCTGTGTGTGTGGGGGGAGGGGATGCGAGAGAGATAGTTATAACTTAAAAAGTCACATACATACCAAACTTGGGATACCATATGTGGTATTCTCTGTGAATGAAGCGGCACCTGGACGGGTTTTCTCCGGGTTCTCTGATTGCACTCGCCATTCCTTCCACCAATTGCTCAATAATCACCTTTCCTTTCATCCATTGCACCGATATTTCATATCATCCACTTCTTCACCTTCATACCAGGTAACGGACTGACCCATTCTGATTGTTCTCTCGGATCCATGCTTTCTTTGCTCCTCTGACCCCAGACGCTCACCTAAAAGTCGTTGGGGGAGAGGGGTGTATAAATACCCCGCACGAGTATAGTAAGACTGGAGAAGTTCATCATTTTATGAGAATGCGAAACGAAGATTTTCAAGAAAACCCTCACTTCAAGCTATCCTTTTTATAGAAAAATTCTAATATTTTCTTTTATAGAAATTATTTAATATTTTCGCTATGTTTTGAGTTTTTAATGTGCTTTAGAGACATAACTGCAGTGACTACTCTTAATACTGGTGAATCGTGGTTATTAAATCTGAATCTATTAATAAATAAAACTGAATATAAAATTATAGGACGAGTGCAACAACTCAAAGAACATGTTAACATAAGCCTTGTGAATAATAAGTATAGCTAATCAGAGTAGAAGCAGTGCAAATAATAATAATAATAATAATAATAATAATAATAATAATAATAATAATAATAATAATAATAATAATAATAATAATAATAATAATAATAATAATAATAATAATAATAATAATAATAATAATAATAAATTTAACTTAGTCATTTTTATCCTGATTTATCTTGGTCAGGGCATTAGGACACAGTCATGATATTGTATTGTCATCAGTCCTTGACATGTGTGCAAATTTTCAAGTCAATCAGACGACTCTGAGTTGGTGAAAATTACGTCGAAAGATCCCGTTACATACATATTTACATGAGAAGCTAATAAGAGCATGTCAATAAAAGGCAGTCACGGCCGTATGTAGACGCACTACCCACGTCAGTTCTTACCAAGAATGATAAACAATTAATAATGCGAGA
The DNA here is from genome assembly GCA_030765045.1 of Tenodera sinensis. Classification (NCBI taxonomy): domain Eukaryota; kingdom Metazoa; phylum Arthropoda; class Insecta; order Mantodea; family Mantidae; genus Tenodera; species Tenodera sinensis. The sequence continues at coordinate 36,259,484 of CM060965.1, read as the reverse complement.
ATTTGATAAGTGACGTGTGAAAAAGCAGTCGTCGCCAGTAGGTAGACAATCTCCGCGCCATTTTTACCGGAAATGCGATAAAAATGTACTAGTGTGGGAATGAAGTTAGTAACCAACACTCTGCTAGAAGGCAACCACAGTCAGTGTTCGCTGTCAACGATTATACAAAGAAATAATCACAGGAATTATCGTTGATTAAATCTTTTCAAGATTGACGAATTCCAATATTCTTGTTATACCTCTTATTCCCATCAACTCCATTAAAACCACAATATCTGTTCACACAGTGCCTGAATCAGCGACGCCATTATCATAGCTGGAATGTCCACAACAATCACCAACAATGAGCCCGGAGTGTCCTCGAGACGAACGTCGCATCGTGCTCAAGAGTTTGGAGACCACCTAACAGGCGTGCCACAAGCACGAACAACTAAAGAATTATTATAATTATCATTTTGAAATTTGGCAAAGTATTCACAAATAAAGATATTCTACAGTTAAAAATGTTACAAATTTAGTGATCAGTAGCCTTAAAGCACATCACCATAACACAACCTGAATACGCCAATTGGTGCAAGTGGACATTTGACACCAAGCTAGTCAAGGGGTTCGGTATAGTTCCGTGACATGGCTTTAAACCCCGTTCGGGAGTTCAATAATGTATCCAGATTGTCACAATGTTCCTATTTTGTAAACGTCACAAACATCTGATGGGTGCAGTCACATGATTTACTCCAATCTTAGGAAGTATTTGTTATAACTTGTGTTTTAACGAGATATACATTATTTGTGTAGTAAGATGGTACGGTTTACCAGTTATGAAAATGTCGTCTAGAATGAAGAGGACTTCTAAGTACATTCTCAGAAAATTCGAGATAAACATTTCATGTGTCATGCAAATATCTTAAACATGACAACTTAATTAAAATCTTTGGAAATATTTTTCACAAACTCGGAATTTTCGAAAAAAAATATTGCCTATAAAGGTAGTTTGGGAGGGGGATTTACTTGTACATCTTCGTGTCGCATCCTTGGAAGATGCTGAACTTAAATACCAAGTTTGGTATTTAACTTACTTTTTCGTTTTTAAGTTCTACAAATGTGCTACATTCAGACAAACACACTGACCCTTTTCTGATTTAGGGGGCCTAAAACATGTATTTCCTTGAAATATCGATATAAAATTTTTGCGTAGAATAGAGTACTTCCTCTACTTACTAAATGTAGCAGAGAAATTAATAGCTTAGTAACATCGTTAGGAAAATATTATTTAAAGAGAATTTTAACAAAAGTTTGTGCCAGTACATGGTCTTGCTAAGCGGATTTGCGTGTCCTAGCTGTTTACAAGAATTTATATTGTACTCTTAAGTGGTGACAAACCCATATTTCTTGATTAGACACTCCCTTTAATCCGATTTCGTTACCTCCGGCATATGAGAGTCGTTAATTAGAAATGGAGAAAGAGAAACTCCATTGGAATGCAAGAATAAGTAAAATGCTTAGCCAAAGAAGAGGTCATTGGCCTATTTGATAACAATAGAGGGCATGGGGTCTATTAGTATGCCATATCCGGTTACTTGCGGTGCATGTTCGTGTCATATCCTCAGGGCGGTTGCCTGGGGTCAACGAAACAATAATTTCCTGTCTAGACAAAGATTACAAGCTCTTTCATTTAAATCTCTCTAGACCTAGATTCCATGACCTTACCCCAGTTTGTATTTTCTCTACCACAGTTAGTAGAGCAAGATATATTCCACCCAAAAGTCGATATCGAGATTTCAAAATAAATACTTGAGTTCAAGCGAGTAAATACTCCAAGTGAAGTAATCTGACAACTATACTGTAAGCAAGTGTTGAATGAAATGCAACTTGCAGTACCTTCAACCGAACACGCGTAACTCTGATGCAGTTATTGTTAAACTGGCAGCTCAGATGCAAATTCAAATTCAAGAAGCAATTAATTTTTTGAGGAGTGAACCATTTACTCGGTATTTGATTGAATTCTCCAATACTTATACTTTTCTCAAATAAGAATACTTTCCTTTTCACTTTCTTTATTGCGCATAGTATGTAGAGGAAGTTTTGTATTCGATCCAAAATTTCGATATCAAGATTTCACCGAAAATATAAGTTTTGAGGTCCCCTGAATCCAAACAAAAAGCATTTTTAGAGAACGTACGTGTGTGTGTCGCTTAAAAACCAAAGTTGGCATATAACTTTAATATTTTTTAAGAATGCGACACGAAGATTTTGAAGAAAAATCCTCTACCCTAAACTACCCTTTACATGGAAAATTTTGATTTTCTCGAAAATGGCTCTAACGATTTTGATTAAAATGTCATATGTTTGAGATATTTTTATGGAAAATGAAATGCATATTTTGAATTTTCTGGCTATAGCCCACATAGTCCTACTCTTGCCGACTTTTGCATACCTGGTAAACCGTAAGAGATAGGCTAAATCTTACTATACAAAAATATTTATCTTGCTAAAACACACAATTCATGTCCAAATATTTTTTTTGTACAGTGAACCTTGTTGTTTGTGTGAGTTTTGGAATATTTAAACTTTCGTCAAATGGAAGATCGTTATTCATTTTTTATGACTTAGCTGTGCAAAGAACAGAATCGCAAAGCTTTAAAATATTTGACTATCGCTCAGAGCCTACTGTATTCCCATATTTCCCTGTAAAACAATAAGATAATTTCTATAAATGTTTGTCTCAACTACCACGAAGAAGATAGAGCAATAAGAGTTTGTAAGAATGGCTAGCACAAGAGTAGAGAAAGTCATGTGAGTGCAACGCTCTAGCAGTTTTCTTACGAACCAATCACATAGTTTACTACCTGATGTTTTTTGCATGGTCGTAACTGCGCCGAAATGAACGTCTGTAAGATAGATTATCCATTTTGCTTCACATCCCAATGCACGACCTGCTCGCCTAGATAATGTGAGGTCATTGGCCTTGCAGCAAGCATTTGAACTCATTTCCGATACACCATTCGTTATCGCATTACAGCACCTGTTCTGCACACTCCCCGTCATGTTTTCTGTGGCACGACTACTTGAAGGTACTAACCAACCTAAAAACTACTAATATTAATAAATAAAATGGTAAGTCCGCAAATGAAGCAAATATTGATGTAATATTGTTCATTTCTCTGTCCTCAATTACCAGTAAAAATATCTGCACTAATATCCCTAACAGTCTGTGTATATGTATATAGGGGAGGGAGGGAGAGAAGGGAGCCCTTTAGATAAATGTGTTAATTTGTTCAACACTTCATCGAATTCGGTAGAAACGTACTCTTTACTCTTACAATTAATCATTTTTGGGAGATATGGAATAGTGAAAACATAGAAGAAAATTGAGGACGCGCAATTTTATTTGTAACGGTTACTTTAGCGTATTTTATTACGGTGAATTTTCTTAAAACACATGAATTTTAAGCGAATCCTTGCGCATATGGTTTTGAAATGATACGATTTTGGAAAAAAAAAAAAAAAAAAAATCTTCAGCTCCTTTGAAAATTTGGCTGGGATTGGTATACAAGTGAACGTAGTTCTATGGAAAGCTTTTTAAACATATATAATTCTTTGACTATTTCCCAAAATATCCATAGTTTATTTTACCAGCTCTAAAGGATGTTTCCGGCATAAAACGAACACATCTGAAATTTCAAATATTGGGGTTCATTCACTCTCTGCTTTCTACACCTTTGAAAAATGAACGGGTTTTCTATTTTGCCTCGAAATTGTAGTTTTGTTTCCCAGGATAGGAAAACTAATGGCACCAGATCCGGTTCTAAGACACATGAAACTCTGCTGTATGTGGAGTAGGTGTGACGTTTATGGGGCCCAAGAAAATGATTAGTGGCTTTTGACTAGCTGTCTCTGATTCTATACGAAAATTTCGTTTCCTCTCTAGCTAAATAGTAGTTCGTAGTTCAGTAGTATCGTAGTTCGTCAATAGTTATTGTGGATTATTTTGTAACAATTCCATTTTTTTCGCAGATAAATCATACGTTACATCACTGGAGTCACTCTGAAGTTTTATCGATTGTAAACGTAAATTTTTACTTTCTCCACTTACCTATAACAAACAGAGGAACTATTACATTCGATCCAAAACTTTGATACCGAGATTTCAATGGAAATGCATGTTTTGAGGCTCCCTAAATAAAATAAGTCCTTTTAGAAAAATGTGTGTGTGTCTTTGTGAACAGCATAACTCAAAAACGAAAAGTTGGTTAAATACCAAACTTACTATTGTTCAGCGTCTCCAAGGACACAACACGGAGCTTTTAAAACACCCCCCCCCTCCCGCAAAGTAACGTCTACTGAGAAATTGTTTATTCTTTTTAATTTTCTAAAAAAATATCTCTATAACTGTTTTGATTTAAATACAGCAGATTTAAGCTATTTGCATGACGAACAAATCTTAAATTTTCTACGGATAGTCAGTGAGTTTGTCTTCATTCCGAAATAATTTTGGACAGCTTGTAAACTTAAGAGATAGAAAAACACTCATCTACTACTAAAAATGTAGATCCTATTACTTACGTCATATTGTGTGTCATTTTTATAGAATTAACAATTTCCGAGATACACTTGTTGGTTTGAATTTTCAAATGCTTCTGTTTTTTCAACTGGTCTTTCGCTATTCTTTTCTTATCTTTTTCTCCTTTTTCTTTCTCGTAGTGACTCAAAGAGAATAAAATTTCAAAACTATCACATAGCGACCTGCTTTTAAAACATTTCACCATCTCTTAAGTCTACCACAATCCCTTGCACCTACAATGAAGTGCATAACAATACTATTTCTGGAAATGTATATGTGTTAACATGAACAATACGTTTTTTGTTAGATTAGTTAGTAGAGTGTATAGAGAAATTCATGTGAATTAAGACATCAGATTGGTCCTCTTTATTCAGTGTTAGCTATTCTTGTTCAATTCCTGTTAACTAAGCTTCCAACTTCGGGCCCAAATGACCTGGATGTCGACGGGCCCTTGTACCTCAATCACTCATTCACTGCTTCCATTGCCTTATATTGGATGTAGAGGAACATATACGTAAATTGTTAAGCATTAAATCAAGGAAGAGAAGCGGAGCATTCACTGTATTTCGTGAAAATGCTTCTGTCTCTATCATGGTCAACTAGGATGACTGGTTGCTTATTTGTTTTATAGCAGCGGGTCTTTATTTCAGATCTGTTTATTATTTTTATGTTCCTATTCCGTAAAGTTTGTACGAATCCCGATCTGAGTTATTTGTTAACGAATTCAAAGCCATAAAAACTTATTTACAATTTTAATGTTATAACATCCATATAAAAGTCTTTTATAAATCTCCGCAGGCATTCATGTATCCGCTACTGAAAATATCATAAATTCAAATTAAACAGACGTAGAAAAATTGTAAGAGATAAACTTTTTACAAATGTAACGAGCGTAGAAAATCTCGGTAAAATTAGACTGACATCGCAACTACGAACACCACAATATTCGTCATGTCTCGCCAACCCTCACATACTTCATCAGCTGGACTGGAGTTCATTGCTACCCCGCTTCCATTCAGTAAGAATTGATTCATGTTTAACTTTAGCTATTAAGAGACATCATTATATCTTCCCCATGTGGAATAAATCACTGCTAGGAGTTGGTTCCACTTTAATGGCCGTGAACATCTTAGCTGGATGTCAGTTTAATTTTAAAATGAATTATATATGAAAATTGCGTTACATATCAACAGATTGTGCCGAAGGCAGAGTAACACTTGGTCCTCAACGATTCAAGAAAGCAGTGGTGGTTACTGCTGCGCTGTAGACAATGTCCATGTAAAGTTCCTGCAGGTTCACGTGAAGGTGTTGGTGGAGAGCGAGTCCAGGAGGAGATCTTTGTACCGCTGAACGTCTATGTTCTGCACTATAACGACGTTAGGCACAGCATCCTTCAGCGAGCGACTGTAGTCCACGAACAAGGCTCCTTTAGAGTGTTGTCCTTCTGTTTCCACACATGCGAAGAGGGGTGCTGAGGCTCCGGTCACCAGGGATCGCCTCACGGTGATGGCAGCAGCCATGGGGTCAGCACTCTGCCACGAGGACCTGCTGTCATCGAGATGATCCCTCTCAGCGAGGTTCAGCATGCGCATCTGGGGACTGCTGATGGCTCCAAGCACTGACTTGCGCCATTGCTGCAACGCATTCACTATTATTGTTTTAAATTCCATACGTAATATACATTAGTATATTAGGGTGAAAAGTTTTTACAAAAATTCAGTCTCGTATGCCTTTGAAACATTTTGAATGTTGTTGATACTCAAATATTTGTCCAGCAGTCTGGCGTAGACCCAAAATTCATTGAACATAGGTACTTTGAAAGACGTGGAAACATTATACACACCTGCAAGTAAAAGCTACAAGTGTGCGTGTTGTCGCCTTTCTGTATAATTTGCACGTGAGATCTGCAACGCACTCAAGTATAAATTGTTGTCTAACTTGCAGGTTGATATTACTGCGGATATAACTTAAAAGCATAGATGTCTGGTATCTGAATGCAGAGAGGAATTCAAATATCAAGAAAATTGCACATCATCTTCAACTGGGGATTCAGCCGATCATACACTCTAGTTCTGAGTAGCTTATCCTTCACATGTATAGTGCCAAGTACTTTCAGGTTTTTCTCGTGGCACCTATTTATAATAGGTAGAAGTATTGCATTCCTCCCAAAAATTTGATATGGAGATTTCACCACAAATGCAATATGCTTTGGGGTTCCTGAATTTCCTCCTCAAATAGGAACAAAAGTAGGTGTGCGGCTTGCGCATGCGTGGTGTGCATGAATTGAATTACTCAAACGAAAAGTTGGATAAATACCAACCAACGTTTGTGTGTTTACCTTCAATATTTTCTAAAGATACGATAGGAACATTCCCAAGAAAATCCCCTACCCAAAACTACTGTTTACATGGACAGTTTTTTCTTTATTTTTCACTTTCTCAAAAATATCTTTAACGATTTTCATTAAAATACAAAGAATGGGTGTAAAAGCTAGCTATTGGTACTGCATAATGTTTAGTTCGTATCTAAACCTGTCTCCTATCCTGAAACAGAAGGTCCCCGAGCAAAATAGTTAGCAACTTAACCTTCGTAACGTCCTGCTTCTCTTCTGTGGCGCTATCTATTGGTAGTGGACCAATCATCTGCCACTATGTGTACCTAGTGGCGGAATAAGTTACGGCGGCGCCGTGGCCGAGCGGTTAGCGCGCTCGCCTACCACCTAGGCGGCCCGGGTTCGATCCCAGGGACCCGCATGTGGTATTCGTGGTGGACGAAGCGGCGTCAGGGCGGGTTTTCTCCGGGTACTCCGGTTTCCCCCGCCATCTCATTCCACCGGTGCTCCATCTTCATGTATCATCAGTGTCACCGCCTGCGGTGCCGTAGTAGTAAAAGCGGGCGTTAAACACAACAACAACACAACGGAATAAGTTACTGTAGAAATTCACATGATTGCGGGAAGCACGGCCGCGATGTTCCTATACGCCAACGGCGCGACAAGAAAATCTGTGTTGCACTCACATGGCTTTCTCTACTCTTGTACTAACTATTTTTACAAACTATTATTCCTATATCTTCTTCATATTAGTCGATATAAACATTTACAGAAATTATCTTATTGCATATTTGCTTGTAGGTGGTGCAACGGGAATATGGGAACACAGTGAGCTTTGAGAGATAGTCAAATCTTTTAAAGCTGGTCGCTATATGAAGGCTTGGAAATTCCGTTCTCTTTGACAGCCAAGAGGTAAAAAAGTGAATAATTACCTTCCATTTGAGAAAAAATTAAGTCTTACAAAACTCACACAAATAACAAGGAAAATCTCCGAAATGGTTCACTCTACAAAAAATGAATTTGGACATAAACTACGTGTTTTAAGGAGATCTGCATTTTTGTACAGTTAGATTTGGTCTATCTCTTACGGCTTACCAGTTATGCAAAAGTAATCAAGGGTAAACAGGAGTACATAGGCTATAGCCATAAAATTCAAAGTATACATTGCATTTGCCGTAAACATACCTATCTTAAGTATATGACATTTTAATCAAAATCGTTAGTAATTTTTGAGAAAATAAAAATTTTAGAAAACTTTTCTGTGCAAAGGGTAGTTTAGGATGGAGGAATTTTCTTCGAAATCTTTCTGTCGCATCCCTGAAAGATATTAAACTTAAATACCAACTTTGGTTTTTAATCGACTTTTTGTTTTTGAGTTATGCACAGATACAAATACATGGACCTTTTTCTAAAAATTCTTTTTTATTCAGGGGGCCTCAAAACATACACATATTTCCGGTGAAATCTCAAATCGAATTTTTGGGTGGAATACAATATTTCCCCTACTTTACCTAGGAGAGAAATATACTATATAAAAATAAACGTTGATGAGTTGAAAAATAGCACATCGATTTGTTCAGTTGAAATACACCTTGTGTCCGCAAACTGCTGAAAATACAGATGTGCTTCAACCAGATAAATAAAATATACCTTTTACACTGACCATAGATATATTGTTCCTCTTGGCAATGGATTCCCATGGAACTAGCACCACAGGATTCAGGTTCTGCTCCTTTCTAACCCTGCTGACGGCATCCAGAACGATGGAACTGGCCTCAGGATCCGAGAAAAAGTTGAATTCTATACCAGGCAAAACGTTTCCAACGCCTGCGAACATAAAATCATGTGCGTGTCCTTGCATTTCCAGTCGATTGAAAGATGAAATCTCAATACACTGACTAAACCCTGAGCTTTTCATACTTCAGCTATACTTTTAGTGATGAAATAATATTGAAACGCTTTCTCAGAGACATCTACTCAAATATGTTTTTATGGATGTCTTCTACCTTCCTTCACAGGATTCAAAGCGGGTTAGCAAAATATTTCACATAACGTGAGGTGTCAAATGGGTCAGCTAAGTTCGGTTTATTGAGATTTAGGAAAAGTAACTTGAATGTCTTTTGTCTTATGTGCAAATTTTGACTGTCATGTGACTAATCTGAACGAATTGGGAGGAATAAGGATAAATAACTCAAAAACGAAAAGTAGGTTAAAAGCTAAAATTGGTACGTAAGTTTAAGGTCTTTCAAGGATGCTACACGAAGATTTTGAAGAAAATTGCTCCACCCTAAACTACCCTTTACATGGAGAATTTTTCGAAAATTTTTATTTTCTTGAAAATGGCTCTGACGATTTTGATTAAAATGACATATGTTTGAGGTAGTTTTATGACAAATGAAATGTATATCTTGAATTTTGTAGTTATAACCCATAAAGTCCCATTTACTCTGGATGACTTTTGCGTAACTAGTAAACCGTAAGAGATAGACAAAATCGTGCTGTACAAAAAAATGTAGATCTTGCTAAAACACACAATTTATGTCTGAATAAATTTTTTGTGGAGTAAATCATTTCGGAGATATTCCAGGTTATTTGTGTGAGTTTTAGAGAACTTATACTTCTGTCAAATGGATCATCGTTATTCATTTTTTTATAAGAGAACGAAATTTGAAAGCTTTAAAAGATTTAACTATCGCTCAAAGCCTACATATTCTCCTTGCACCTACAAGGGAATAAACAATAAGATAATCTAACACGAAGAAGGAATAAGAGTTTGTAACAATGCTTAGTACAAGAGTAGAGAAAGTCATGTGCGTGCAACACATCAGATTTTTTTTTTCTTAAAACCCAAATGGAAGTTGAATAATTAGTTGTTAGACAATCGGTAGCTCAAAGGAGGCATGGGAGTTTAAGATCCGTGGTTAATGTTCCGTTAGTGATGTATATTTCAAACTAATTCAATTTCACTAATATATGCATATTTAATAAATATGCTGAAAATGTATGCAACTGAAGAAAAGTATGCAATTACGACTTTTTCTGTAAATATGCATGCATCTTTTACACTAAACATTAAGTTTTGAACATTAAATAATTCAAGTGAGCCTTTCGTACAGTGCCAGAAAGGCAGAATAAGACATAAATATGTGATTCTATCATTTGAGAGCGTATGAGCGGGTTGGGAGGGGGCGCTTACCCCATATTGCTCCAGGAGCGACCCCTTTTGACGTAGCAGCATCCGACACATTCATGATACGCATCCTCCGCACCGCCACTTGGCAATGTCACAAAATCGATGCAACGTATTTCGCCTTTTACTTCCGGTCGTTCATCAGCCTGCACCACCGAAGGAGGAAAAGATAGGTCACGGCGCACTGTCGGAAGGTTATTCCAAATTTATTGTAACTGTTTTCAGCAATCCTGCTATGTCCACGATTCACCGAAAAATATGTGTCGAAATTTAAAATTCAAATATAAGGTACTACTTTCTTTTTATACGTAACAGATTTCTGGCACAATAACTAGAAGGTACCGTGATAACAAAGAATTGTACAGAAAACGAATTTAGAAAATGCAAGGGTATCATAATGTTTAACGACACCTTCGAAGCTTCCCCTTCTTTCCCCTCTCTTTACCCCTCTCCAATGACAACACTATTCATGCTAGTGGTTGGACATAATTATAACCAATGACACGCCGGCCTGAAAGGAAACTATTAATTCTTTCTGGTTGCTCAGTAAATCGTTACCTTTCTCTTAACCCCTCTCCAATGACAGCACTATTCATGCTACATACTAGCTATAACCAATGACACATCGGCCTGAAAGGAAAGTATTGATTTTTCTGATCGTTCGCTAAATCGTTACTAGACTGTTGCCTGATTGACAACATACCGTATATCAGAAGCTACACGGGGCCTGCTTATTGGTCTATGGCAAGCTGCTAACACAGTTCGTCAAATTTCAGAAACTGTGCAAATTCACAGAAATGTAACTAAATTTTAATGCCACCCAAGAAAGACTGTTTATTACATACGTATTAGAAGAAAACCTTTCATTCGAAAGCACTAGCTGTATGTATTATAATATAACGTAATAGATAAACATTTCTAAAGCTATTTCAATAGGAATTTTAATTCCAGTATAAATAAGGGAGAGTTTGTAGAAAGATTAAACGTTTTTATATTATTCAATATAATATTGTATTATATTTACTGTACATGTTTACGTGTTTGTGATTCTAAGGGCAAAGTTAAAACTTTTCTTATAACACAGAATCGTTTAACCCAATAAAAGCTGCTTATTATAAGCAATATATGCAACCTTTTCCATAGCAGGCATTCAGAATTTGGAGATAGATGCAAAGAGAATTAAAACGTGGCTGTTCCACGAGGCTACGTTTTCTACCCTTCCCCTCCCCCACCTTTCATTGTCCTCATTACAGCGCCACGTCTCTAGCCCCGTATTGCAACTGTCAAGCAGTGTCATTGGTCAGTAATCATCCCTCGCCCCTTGCGAGACACCGTTAAGACAATAAGAAACTGAGAGATGGTCCCAAACAGCGTATTTTATTAAATTCATTTTGTGTATCCGGCGTCCCACTATCTCACGGGGCATTTTACCGACCTTCTCAGCCGGCGCGTACACGCATTGAGGGTTGAGTGTGGAGCACGCTGCGTTTGTTGTTCAATCAAGCAGTGGTTGATGTTAGGAACCGGAGGACTAAATCTTCAGGTTAAAATGATATTTTCGTTTTTTAATTATATCATAAATGTATAAATATTCTATAGACATCTGTGAATTATTTTGGCCAGACATTTTTCCCGACCCACCATGTTTAAAAGTGCAGTGACCTGTTTAAGTCACCCGTGCACTTCATTTTAACCTCACTTGGGTGTACCACACTGGTACCTTTTTCCCTCAGGTTTGCATTTCATATAAAATATATTTCTTACATTTCAGTGTTGCTCTGATTTGTATGTAAATTTGCATACATAACCTCAACTGTATTATTTAAAGATTCAAATATGCATTTGATGATTGCTTTATTCATTGGCTCACAAAAATGTGAGTTATGCTGAAAAGAAAAGGAATCTTGACACCAGCTTCATGCAAACAAAAATGTATTTCTCTGCAAGTAATAACATCAACTTAATCAAATATTTTATTTTAGTTTCAGATTACTTAGGCATCAGAAAATGCCACTAGTATACTTCTCCTTAAGATGTGAAAGCAGTTTTTTTTTTAAAAAATGCATTGTTGCGCGCATTAAAAGTACTTATTTCTATTATCTGAAAAACTTTGAACTAGAATATTGAGCTTTTACACAGTCATTTATTTATCTATTAAGTGTGTCAACTTTCAAGTAAACAGATATAAAATTGAAAAATTTAGAAAATTCAGTTCCAGTGTCCTTTAACTGCTGAAGCGATATGTGCAAATATTGCGGAGGTGCATCGAGGAAGATTTGTGGGTATGTGGGAAACCAATTTGCCATTTACACATATTCATATGTAAATAATCTGGGACAGGACTGGGTGAGTCGCGGTATGCCTTGAGCGACCTTCAGTTTTTTACTTACTAAACATACAGTTATCAGTGCAAGGCCGTGAGAAGGCTGTGCTCAGTGAGTACCAGCTATTCAGCCCTGCTCTAGAACTGTGCACCTAAAACACGACGTCACTGGATGCGCGGAAAGGTAAACAGATACACACACCTCATCCTTGTTGTAAATGTGCTACTTATGAAGGTCAGTAGAACGCCTCCCGGGGACGGCATAAATGGAAATGAGTGTACAGCCTACTTCATGCTTGCCAAAACGTAAATGAAAAAAATTGGATGTGTTCTACTTAAATAGCTTTTTCTTGCAGAAACTATTTGTACAAATACTTATGCTTCTACTGATCTACATCATGCTCATCGAGATAAACATTTGCAAATATTGTCTTATTGCATACTTCCTTGTAGGTTCAAGGGAAGTAAGGGAAACAATAGCTGGTCGCTATATGATGATTTTGAAATTCTGTTTGCATGCCAAGAGATAAACAAGAAAACGAACAACTTTCTATTTGAGAAAAGCGTATTTTAAAATGCAAACCAATAACGAATATCTCGAAATGGTTAACTCCACAAAAAAGGACCATTTTACATAAACTGTGTGCTTTAACGAGGTCTATATTATTGTGCAGTAAGATTTTGTCTATCTCTTATGGTTTACCACTTATGCAAAAGTCATCCAGAATTTTGAGGACATTCCTAGAAAATTGAAGATATACATTTCATTTGTCACGAACATATCTTAAAGATACGTTATTTTAATAAAAACTGTAAGAACTATTTTTGAGAAAATCAAGATGTTCGAAAAATGCTCCATGTAAAGGGTAGTTGGGGTGGGGGTATTTCCTTGGAAGATACTGAACTTAAATGTCAAATTTGGTATTTAACCTACTTGTCGTTTTACAGTCATGCAGACCTTTCTCTATTTTTTTTTGGGGGGGGGGGGGATTCAAGGGACATCAAAATATGTATTTACAGTGAAATCTCGATATCAATTTTTTAGGTGGAACAGAATACTCCCCACACTTACTGTACGTAATAGAGAAACTAACAAAGCATTGAAATTTTCAAACAAATAGTAAGGGATATCTAGAAAAGAGCTGATGCCACAGTACAGTTTGTTTTGAACAAATGGTGTTTTAAAGAACTCTACATTTTTAATGCGGGACATTTTCGTCTTTTTCTTATGGTTTACTTTACACAACAAGTTAGGAAATTCTTCTCAATGAGGAGCACTTTACAGGCTCTTCACAGAAAATTAAATATATACATTTAAAATTGTCAGGAACACATGTTAAATATAGGTATTTTAATGAATCGTTAGTAATGAAAAATATCAAAGACATCGAACATTTTGCTATGTAGAGAATACTTTGGGATAGGCAGCTTTCTTAAAAATCTTCGAATAATTGGAAGATACGGAACTTAAATACCAAGTGTGGTGTTTATCTGAAATTTCGTTTCTGAATTATGCTGAACGAGATGGTTTCGCGATAAGGTGTTAGGCTTGCATTCGGTAGGTTGATTCCCGTCAACTGTCCACACTAAGCTTGCATTTATCATGGTTTTCCCTGGTCGCTAGGTCATGCTGTGAGGGTTTCTCATATACCACGATTTCCTTTGCATTGTTCCCCTTTCAGTCCGTTTCCTTATCATCGTTTAGGTGTGTGTTTAGGTTTCATAGTGGATGGTAGATGGTGGAATATTTTGTCCAAGGAAAGTATTATTTATTGATACTAGAGGGCTATTTGGGCGACGGTTAGGAACTTCCATGTGTCTCTGTGTCCTGTTTGCCTGAGGCCTGAAGCCTTCTGTGGCTCATCCCCTCTTTCTGGGGGTGGTGATGTGATGTGAGTTTGTAGGAACCACCCCGATATGGATCCATTGTGGGCTACCACCCCACAGGGGAAAGGGATGAGGTGAAGTGAGACCGTAAGCTTGTTAGAGAACGGGGTCATAAGTCCCTAAGGTTACAGATATTGACACTGGCGCACGACCGAAGTGTTTCCTCTACACAGGGAGAGGGCGACGAAGCGACCCTTGCTGCTCGGGCAGCAACTTGCAGGAGGCGCCAGGGAAGCAAGGTTTCGAGAACGCAAGCATCTGTGCCGCCTGTCCGCGTTCACCGGAAAGTACCGCGCTACTAACCAAACCTGAAAGGTGACGAGGGAGGGAAATGAGAAAGGAAGGGAAAGGAATCTGGAGGTGGTAGCCACCAGTGGCGGCCGCCCCTAATGTGCTTATGTGCTACAGCACATAGTTAAAAGAAGAGAGAGTAAGTTACTTCATTTTATTATTTTCCCCTACCAAGAAAATGATATCTTGAAACAGACACTCCGTTGTGTATTGTTAAACGATTTAAATCGTCCGCTGAGTTACACGTCAGCATTCAACCTCCAATGAAGTATGAGATGTGCTTAGCACAAGGACACCATCGAGAAAAAGCAAGTGCGCATGCGCCAGTTACCCTTTTTCCTCCCCGACATGCACCGAAATCCTCTACAAACTGCGCCTTTCTGTGCTCAACGAAAAAGAGCCAAACCAGAATTGCCAACATTCGTACTTGGTGCTAAAGACCTTGGGTTATTGAAATTGTACAGTATTTAATTAGAAAACTTTTTTCATGTTAAAATGGGGTAATTAGTAACTGTTTTCAATCCTTATAATAAATAAAATTAGACATATACAGTACGGTACATCTAATATTACGTGAATATGACCTGCATACACAATAATAGTGGATTGCCTAGTATTTCAAAACCAGTGTTGGCGCACATGGTCAGACCATTCAAATATACAAGCGTAGATAGCGCCAACCGCCATGCATAAATAATATTGGTTACCAGATATTCAAATCTGTTTGGTGGATGCAGTATTCTTATGTCTACCTAAGCGTTGTTGTGTTTTTCAGTTTCCGAGGTGAGTGACAGTTTTAGACAATAGTAAACAGACATGAATTCAGTTGATAGTTTATTTAAAACATCATTTTCTTCTAAATCTTTAGAAGATAAAATACAAATTAAACAATTAGGTAGGCCAGTCCCCAACTTAAACCTAACACAAAACGCGAAAGGTGCCGGCAATCGGGATAATATACTCGCCAGTTCAATAGGAAAGCATATGACGCATGTAACTGGATTTGTGGCTGTGATATTAGAAATGCCCTGTTCTGCTTTCCTTGCCTTCTTTTTGGAAATAGTGATGCATTTAGTAAAACTGGTGTTAAAGATCTCGGCCATCTTAACTATTTAATTAAATTGCGTGGTGAAAATAAGAAACATATCAACAATGCGTTGGATCTGTCCATGATTGGAACAGTTAATATTGCCACAACATTAAGCAGAGCCTACCAAGAGAGTATTATAAAACACAACCAGCAGGTAGAAAAAATGTTGTTAGCTAATGCTGGATTTCTGACAATGAAGTCATTAATCCTCTTGCTCTCCAATATTTTTCACTGATGGATAGGGCACTAGAAGTGGCCGGGCATATTTGAAGGTGGTCTCGATCCATTTCCTCTAAATTAACTCCGGAACATTTTACCCCTCGAGTCATATTCCATAAATATTGAGGAGACTTAGCAGTAAATGTAACCACTTTTTAGAGAGCACCATATTTTTATGTTTTGGCGGTTACATCGCTCTCTCACAACCCCCAGAATGTCTGGAGGACCACACCTGTCGTTGGTTTACGGGTCTCACCGACCTGACCGGGAGAGTTATCAAAATAAATTCACCGACCTTATCCTCTGATTACCAATCAGAGGACGTATTACATGCCATGACAGGTCAGCATGTTAGGGGTTAAGGTTTTATAGAGAAATTAGAGAAATGGAGAGGTTGGAAAAATAAAGACTCCCTAGCCCTCAGGAGCACTAATAGCATCGGGGTCGGAAGAGAACAAGAGATGACCAAGGTAAGGTCAGATAGAAAAGTTACAATGAGGAGCAAAACACCAGTAAGTGGAAGTAATGTTCTGCTCAGCTTGGGTACCTTGTGGTTGCCATTCACATATCCCCTAGACGGAGACCCCTGAGTAAGAAAAAATAGACACATTTGATCTAGGATAATAGGCTGCATTAAGTTTTGCGGTGCCTTCGATCTTGCCCTCAGGGGGCATGATGAATCATCAGAATCAGAAAATCCTGGAGCATTTTTAGGACTCATAGGCCTTATTAGCAGCATTGACAAATAAACTTTTCAAAGGAACTTCGAAAACTATACAGAACGAGCTGTTACACTGCATGCTCGAAGTCTGCCGTGAAGCAATTTCAACGGAAATTGACAATGCAGATTATGTCTCAGTAATGTCAGACGAGGCAACAGACGTCTCTGAGCACACGCAATTAGTTTTAGTGTTTAGATATGAAATTAATGGATGTGCAGAAGAACGATTCTGGGGATTTTTTAACCCCGATGGACAAAATGCCGATGCCATTGCGGAATGTATTTTAGGGGATGTAGATAATATTTTGAAGGTTAATAAAAGCAAATTGATTGCACAGACATACGACGGAGCATCTGTTATGAGCAGTGAAACTGGTGGCGTTCAAGCCAAAATAAAGCAATAATATCCTTATACTCATTATATTCATTGCTACGCGCACCAGTTAAATCTGGTGATGGAACGTGCCGCGTCGCAAAATCGAGCTGCTAGGATATTTTTCAGTACACTTTCGGCATTTCCAGCATATGTTTCTAAGTCTCCCCAAAGAGTTGCTGCTGTAGAATCAATCGTTTCCAAGAGAATTCCCAGTGGATCATCAACACAGTGGAATTTTAAATCTAGAACGGTAAATGTTATTTACGAAAATAAAGCTGAACTTGCTGAATTTTTCTCGGAATTGGAGCAATCTCTTTCCTCAAAACTCGGTATTCAAGGAGCTCGAGGGCTTAGGCTTAATTTGGAAGATCCCGAATTTAATTACATGCTCACTTTTTTCCACAAAGTTATGCCGCACGTGGACATTTTGTACAGTCAGATACAAACCGGAAGTGTCGACGTGATTAAAGTTAAAAGCAATGTGACGACATTCATTCAGGCGATGCATAATATCAGGCACTCTCTGGAAGATCGCGACAATGAAGAAACAATTGAAAGACCTGCCAAGCGTCGAAGAAACTCTTCCATGGCCAATGATGCAAAGGAAATATGCGATCGAATCATAGAAGAGGCTCGCACTCGTTTTCAATCTCCCGATCACTTAAATTGCGAAAAAAATACTTAATTATGAGAATTTTTTGGCATTCTTAAAGCAATTCCAAGATAATCTCATTGATGAAGTGGTGCAATCTTATCCCTCATTTGACAAAAGAAGGCTTAAAACAGAGCTAAGTGTGTTATATTCCCGACCAGACTTCAGAAATATAGCTGGTGAGTGTCCCCCAACATCTTTTACTTCTAATACATTTTATTCCTACTGAGACTTGTGAAAATATATCCCAAACCTATACTTAATATAGCAATCGCTAAATTAATATTTGCATCTGCCATATTTATTTCTCTCGCTTGCTACGGGAACTGTCATTTGTATTGGACCAAATGGTATTGTGTGCAATTCTATTGGTTACAAAAAGTTTGGTCAAAAATGTTGGACCGGGGTTCACCCTCTTTGCATTGTATTTTCAGCACGCTTAAGTTTTACTTCAGCCAGTTTGTAAGGTACGAGCCGCCACTGCGTAGTAGCACATAGGTTTAAAAAGTCACGAGCCGCCACTGCTAGCCACTATAGATCTATGTTCGCGAGATATCTTCCTCTGTTGTAAAACCTGTACCTACATTTAACCTAAGCTGGGGCCTCAATACCTATATTTCTGATGAAATATCAGCATTGAATTTTTGGGTGGAATGTTTTCTCTGTAACTTCATAGCAGAGAAAGTACAAATGCACCCACTGTAACACCGGTTTTCTCTTAATGAAAAATATGATACAGTCCTTCACAAGGATGCATAGAGTATCGTATTTCAGAAGAGTGATATAATTTCGACGACTTGCATCCGGAAATCCTTGGATCAAAACTGGTTCAAAAGCAATTGCATAAGAAAGTATAGCTCTGGAGAGAGCATTATTACGGTATGAAATGTGAGAGTATATTGGATACGTACGTACCTTCTGCACTTCCGCCGAGCACGACAATCTGTTTGAGCTTGCCTAGGAACTTGGGATCCAGACGGATTGCCATAGCAACGTTCGTAAGCGGACCCAGGCAGAGCAATGTCACTTCACCTGCAGGACAGCATCAAAACGTCCTTACAAACTTGCAAAACCTTAATGGTAAGTAGCTAAATCATCTTCCTGCTCACAATTCCACCCAACAATGAGTTCGGGGTGTTTCAATGTACTCTAAGGGGAGACTAGATCTGATGTGTTGCACTCACATGACTTTCTCTGCTCTTGTACTATTCTCACAAACTCTTATTCTTCTATCTTGTTCATGTTAGTGTGTTTAAATTTGTATAAGTGATCTTATTGCTCATTTTCCTATAGGTACAAGTGAATATGGGAACACAGTAGGCTTTGAGCAATAGTAAAATCTTTTAAAGCTTTGAAATTCTGTTCTCTTTGCACGGCTAAGATATAAAAAATGAATAACAATGTTCCACTTTGAAAAGTGTAAGTTTTGCAAAACTCAAAAATAACAAGGAATATCTGTGAAATGGTTCACTTCACAAAAAAATTCACTTGGACATAAATTGTATGTTTTAACGAGATGTACACTTAGTGTAAGATTAAGATTTCATCTACCTCTTAAGGTTTAACAGTTATGCAAAAGTCATCAAGAGCAAACAGGACTAGGTGGGCTATAGCCAGAAAACTTAAAATATACACTCGTTTTTCATAAAAAATATCTTAAAAATGTGACATTTTAGTCAAAATCATTACAGTCATTTTCGAGATAATCAAAATTTTCGAAAAATTGTCTATATAAAGGGTAGTTTAGGGTGGAGGAACATTCTTCAAACTCTTCGTGTTGCATACTTGAAAAATATTGAACTTAAATACTAACTTTGGTTTTTAACCGACTTCTCATTTTTGAGTTATGCTGTTCACAGACACACACACTGACACACAGACAGAACTTTTTCTAAAAATGCTGTTTTGGATTCAGGGGACCTCAAAACATATATTTCCGGTGAAACCTCGATATCGAATTTGTAGGTGGAATACAATATTTCCCCTACTTTACTATAAGCAGTGGAGAAAGTAAACAGAGGTAAAATATTACTCTAGATTTTTGGAGTCTTATGAAATGTAATTTCCTGTTTAAATAAATGTATGTACGTTTATGCTCTATGTATTTATGTATATACTGGGTGGAAGGTGTTGCTTAATGTTAACGTAACGTTTGAGATATTACAAAGAGCACACAATAAATAAATAATTAAATAAAAACAACAGAAAGACACTACACAAAAGCACTGTTGAACAACCCCAAATACTATAGCAACAAAAGCAAGTAGAGAAAGTTGTGTGAATGTAGGACGTTGAATTTGTATTTCAAGCATATAGAAAATTGCACAAATTTTTGGTAGAAGAGGGAGCAGAGAAAGAATTGTGTTTCGTAAAAGATATGTACCTATGTGAAAGCAATGTGTTGTACTTGAGTTTCAAACATATAGAAAATTGTATAAATTGTTTGTAAAAGAGGGAGTAAAAGAGCAAGAGGAATCTGGGAATACAGTAGACTTTAAACGATAGTTCAAACTTTAAAAAACTGGTCACTGTGTGGTGAGTGAGTGAGTGAGTGTGTTGGGTTTAAGGGCCCGTCGAACACTGTGTGGTGGCTATGACATTTCATACTCTTTGCTTGAGATAAAAAAAGAAAAGAATAATGCATTCATGTTATGTATATAACTTTCTACAAAGTTATTTGCAATGCATTATATTTTAATTAAAATCTTAAGAAGCAGTTTTGAGAAAATGAAAACAATATTTTCCAATTTAAATTTATATTAGGGTGGAGGTTTTTTGAAAATCTTCGTGGCACATTCTTGAATGACGCTGAATTTAAATAAATAAATGCCAGGTTTGATATCTGTTCGACATTTCATTTTGGAAATTTTCTGTTCAAATACACACACGCACGTAAAGCATATCTCGCTAATCAAATAGCAAAAGCCTATCTTATATCTGGAGAGTCAGTTTGCCTTACCAGGATTTTCGTTCACCAATCGAATGAGAGCGACAGCAGCATGTTCCTTCTGCAGGTAATCTTCAGGCTTGGGAGGGTTGGGATAAACGAAATCCCCAAATCCATCTTCTCCAAAGAAATGACCGGGGGGTAGTGTACGCAGCAGAGATTCTGAAGCTCCTTGGTACACTGGAATCTAAACACATTAATGGTAACTAAATACAATGATAAAGAAAACAATAATGAATTAAATTTCTCAGGAAATGTTTTTGTGTCTAGAAAACAAACAAATAATGGGGATGCTCGCACCCATGTGAGTTTCTCAGCTCACTCTTATTCAAAATATTGTTAAAGATTCCTATTCCTCTATCTAATTCATGTTAATGAGATGAACATTTGTAGAAATTATTATTAATTTATGCCAACAAACTTACTGTTGGTGTTTTTAAACACACAAGCCGTGTGTGGGCAATGTTTGAGAGGTAGAAATGCTTTTATTAGGTATTTCCTTATAGGTACAATGGGAATGGAGAATATAGAGACTTCAGCGACAGGCAGATCTTTTAAGAGCTGGTCGCTATGTAATGGCATTGAAATTCCACTCTCTTTGGATGGACATACATAAAAAGAATAACGACTTCCTATTTGAGAAAAGTATAAATATTGCAAAGTTTCTACCAAAACAAGACATCGCGAAAATGGTTATCTCCACAAAACATTTGACATAAACTGGTCTTTTTTAACGACACCTACATTTTTTATACCGTGGGATTTCGTCTGTCTCTTCGGTTTACCAGTTTTGCCAAAGTCGTGCAGAATGAAGATAATTCGTAGAAAATTCAAGTTATTTAATTTGTCATAAAATATCTTAAATACAAGGTACTTTAATAAAAATTGTTAGAGCTATTTTTTAGAAAATAAAAGGTTTAAAAAATTTTTCCACGTAAAGGCTAGTTTAGTTTGGAGCTTATTTGTTGGCAAATCTCGTGTCGCATCTGTGGAAGATGCTGAATCTATGTATATACGAAGTCTGATTTTGAACCGAATTTTCGTGTTTAGTTATTTTGTTCATAAATAAACTCTAGCGCAGGTTAGAAATAATCAAGTGGCGTTTAGTCCGAGGAACGGGGTGGCCATGCGAGTGATCCTCCTCTTCCTATCCAACGTTCAGGATATTTGCGATCTAGGAAGCGCCGCACGTTGACATCAAAATGTGGTTGCGCTCCTTCTGGGGCATATCAAAGCTGTGGTGTATCACACACCAGTGGGCGATCCAGAGACACTAGTAGCCGGAATAGTTGTGGCATCTGACGAACTTTTGCACATGCCTGGGGTATTCGAACAAGTGCGCCGAGGCTTTATTCGACAGTACAATGTCTGTATTGAATGTGGCGGTGGTGTGTTTGAGCGCCTTTTGTAACCTATTACACTGAACCCTGTGCATAATAAAGTATTACGACTTAACAGAACATCATTGGTACTGACTCGGGATCGTGTTTGGGAAAGTGGATTCCTGCTAGAAAGTTACTCTATCCTGTCTAGTCTTTATGTTCCTTAAGTGGAAAAGAAGAGCGAGAAGGGCGTACGTGAGATGGTAGGGAAAGGAGTGGTAAAGAAGAGAGACAGAGAGAGAGAGAGAGACGTAGGAGATAGAGAAGGAAAAGGGGTTAAAAAGAAGAGGGAGAAAGGGGAAGGAGAGATCGAAAGGTAGGTAAGAGACAAAGCAGGAATCTACAATTAATGCAATAACGCAAGCAGAGTTACGGACTCCTACGAACACGCAATATGTGTAATTAAATGGGGAGGTATATGTGCCACGACTCTTCTCAGGGTATGGGACAACTTCTTGGATGTGAGACGAACAAGGCTCTCGTTCTACTATTTCAATATTTACGTGCTGGTCGCTATGAGCGGGAATATCAATATATAGAGATCGGTGGAGGTTAAGAGCTACCTATATCTGACAGAGGAATTAAGAAATATGGTCATCTACCGTGACATGTTAAACCATAAAAAATACATCCTTCATTCAAGTTCTCCTAGCATTCGTTGAGTAATCTCTATCGTCTAGGCAAAACGCTTCAGGTATATTATTGTTACTAGACTGCCCTAATACGGCGATTGCAGTTGACTATGCAGACGGCTTACAGTGTGACGCACGTCTCACCCCCTCTTCTTGTTATACAGTTCCGTGCATCGGAATCCCACCGTTCCGAGTGTGTTTAGCTGTCATACTGAAGAGCTGCGTGTGTCAAGCGATCCACAGGTTGCCTAAAACAACTAGCTCACGAAGTGCAATAATACTTTATTTAATTGGACAATTTGGACGTGATATATTTCTTCGAGAAGGAGAAGGTGTTATATGTGCCGATTATTACGAATTAAGAAGCACTATTTTGAAAGACACTGTAATAGTAAAGCACACAATGAAACAGTTGAATGCAATTCAAATAAGAACCAATTGAGTTCAAATAGTCGGTCGCAATTCTACAAAGATTTATGTGACATGATGAATTAACTGGAATCGTCTGGTCTACTAATGTCCGAGGATGTTAAATCAATCCAGAAAGTATCGGAAAAAATTAACAAGGTACTCCAAGAACCTTGTCCGATAACCTAAAAGTCAAATTCTGTAGTGTAATACACAAATATAAGTGTTGAACAGTTTGGCGAAAACACAGGACAATAACTTAAATGAGAATATAGATCACATATGGATTTTGTTACGACAATTTACAATCTGTAATGTTAGACAATAGCACCATATACAGGAATGAGTTTATTCTCTGGAAAATAAAGTCCTGTAAGTGATGTGGAAAAATTATAAGCTGTTCTTGTCAATTATCACGCACTACACACAATAGTTGAAGCCTGGGGAATTTCTCTCCCGCTCGTCTACTCTTACAAGTAGAACAAAGTTCACTGACGCCCACTTCATAGGCATCGCACCGTTGAGTTCTGCAACTCTTTTAACACATGGAGAGTTATCTATTTATCCCAATGCCGGATGAAGTGGATCACCTGGTATACATACATATCACTCAAACATGGATCAATGGAACTGCCAAATGTATTGCTTAAAAAACAACAAAAATAATTAGGCGTGTGCTAAAACATTTTTAGAACGGGAAATTCATTATTTCACAATAAGTACCAAACCACAATTATTATTCCCTTGATGTTCCCATCATGGCAATAGCGTTACATGTTTAATGAGCATTTTAAGCGACCGATGTTTTCATTAGCAGTAGTTATCAAAACAGGACAGTCTTTTAAGATTGTAATAGAAGGCTACCCTTGTAATTCCGCTTCTTTACTTCTGTAGTATGTGAAAGCTGCGATGAATCAATCTATGCTCATGAAAATGTTTCTTTGTTTTGAGTGTAATTACCAGGGCGACACATTTAAGTAACTTTCCGGTCTCACAAGAACACTGCAGATTACGGACATAGGGCAAGATCAGGCACTTGGGTGTGTTACGCACAGCTGCTCCGCTGTACGCTACAATACAGTAGTTGTGAATATGAAACTTAACTCTGGATTAATTGTGAAATAAATATACCTATGTCTCAAGTGGAGGACTCTAGTTATAAATTGATGTATACAATTGTGGAGAAGTTAGATTCAAAGCAATTCTCTGCAGATGGAGAAAACATTACTTGTAAGTTGTGTTATACAAGTTTTGTTTTTGAGACACTGAAAATGTATATGGTCATACATTGCAACAGGTTACTGAAATAATAGTATTTATGACTGAATTTATAAATGGTATAACCCCATAAGATGATAAACGAGGAGGCATCTGTGAAAATGACTAAAATCCACAATTTTTGACACAATGATGTGAACATTTGTATGCATGTGTGCCAAAGCATATCTAGTAGGTCTACCAAATTTCACTTTTCTACATACGAGAGTATTTAAAAAAATTATTTGTTGTTGCAATTTTAGTGTAGTATAAGAAATGCTAATATTTTATATGAAACATTTCATATAAAATATTAATTGTTGCAAATAAAGTAAACTGTAGCTATATGTTTCTTTTGATTATGTCTACAAAACCTGGCATTTTTATTTGGCTATGTCAAATAGTTTTGGAGAAAAAAATATTGAATACATTGGTGGCCATTTTTCTTCAAATTATAATTATTAATCATTTTAAAAATCAAAATTCAATAACAAACTGCTCAATCTGGAATATTTAAAATACCAAATTTTATGAAGCAACTATTTAAGAATACGTATGCAAAATGTCAAAGAAATATGTTGAGAATGTCCTAGAAGGAGTAAATTGAAGATTAAAAAGTGTAAACAAATAGAAAAAAAAAATGACTAAAATTTTAAGTGTATGACAACATATAACTGCTTTAGAGTTGCTGTACCATATGAACCTTCCAGTAAGACGATAAGAAACTGAGAGATGGTCCCAAACAGTGCATATTACTAAATTCATTTTGTGTACGTGACTATGGCGTTTGAACGCGCACAACAGGCAGCTTTGTTTATGTAGTTACTGCCCGGCATTTCGTGGGCTATGATTCGTATGCGCTAAACTTGAAGCGGCAGGTACTAAAATGCCTCGCTCTGGTAATTAGCCTATTCTCTCAAAGTAATGAATACGTTTAAACATAAAAAGCAATGCAGAAACAGCATTCAATGCTTTACAGGCCATTATTTGTGGAACTTCATAAAAGGTCTCCATTTTTCTACCCTAAAACCTTTAGTAGAAACAGAATCAAGAACATCTGCAACACTGTGGGGTCATTTCCAAGTAATCATTGCATGTGAAAACATTGATGAGAGAGGAATTAATGGGATCAATTTGATAATGTAATCTTAGTCAATCAGTCAGATATTGGCTACTCACATCAAGACGGTCGGCAGTTTTGAGTGTCTTAAGTACGTTGATGACAACATTGGAGACATTTGTGTTGCCGTTGACGCAGGTTATGGCAATGACCTTGACGTCTCTGTCTATGGTTCCCTGACCCAGGGCGAGGAGAATGGCGAAAGCGTCGTCTACACCGGCATCCACGTCTATGATGAGTTTGGTAGCATCGTACTCTGGCAGGTCGCCGCACGAGGTCGTCATTGACATCACCGGAGACCTAAATAAGCAAACAATACCTACTCTTTTGAGTTCTATACCACAACTTGACAACTTCGAGAAATATATGTGAGCAAAATGTAGAATAGTTCTTACTGTGCAATTAAAAAATCTGTCGTGTTACATTCACATTATTTTCTCATTCTCCATCGCATAGTTTTTTATGTTCTACAGAGCATTTACACAAAAGCTTATTTTCTATCCACTTCATGTTAATCAAGATAAAAGTATGCAGAAATAGTTTCATTATCAGCTTCGTTGTAGGTATCAGAGGGATCAAGCAAAAGTCAGGTTTTACAAAGGGGGGTTTCTATATGTTGACTTCAAATTTCTTTCTTTTTATGACCACGAGAAACAAACGAATAGTGGCTTAGCACTTCAAAAGGTATAACATATTTGAAAATGCAAGCTAATATCTGGGAAATGGTTAATACTACGTGACATTTTGAAAAACTGTGTTTAAACAAGGGCTACTTTTTCCCTACTGTAATATTTTGGATATTCTTATTGTTTACTAGTTACATGAAATCATTCAGACTGCAGAGGACAAAATAGGCTCTACGCAGAAAAGTGAAGAAATACATTAATATATTAATAAGACAAATATTGTAAACATATGGTATTTTAATTTCAAAAATAATCATGCTTTAGCAAATGAAACATAAATAAAACTGTCTCATGAAAATGCATTGTTTGGGTTAGGGATATTTTCTTGGAAATCTTTGTATCATCTTCTGAAAATGTTTCTCTTTGGTGGTAGGAGGTTCACGGAACATGTATTTCTGATACAATTTGACATTGAATCTTTGGTTGGAATACTTTATTTACTATAAATACTAAAACAAAGCAAAAATGTAACTCGTTATATTCACCTGACTTTTTCTGCCCACTATCGTGGGAAAAATGTGTTTTTTATTAAATACACATTTAAACCAATCTAAACATGGAACTATTAAATTTAATCAGCAACGCATTTACTTTATTTATCCACATATTAAATATAAAGAGAGAATATGATTATCCTTCTCGGGATAAGGGAAAACTCCGGAAAACCCGATATCCAGATAACTCACCTTAACCGAGATTTGAACTCGAGATCTCACCGAGCTAAGCTAAACGACACAGAAAGTATTGTTTGGCCGGTTGCTGATATTAGAATAATATCTCCAAGAAATATTAAAATAAAATGCACATCAGTATAAGCATGAGAATGTAACTTGGTATACAAATTTTAAAGAAAAAACATTAATACGCCCATTTCAGAAACAGGAAATTATGTAGTAAGTAAAATATAGGTTGTAATTTACCTGGTATCTTCATCATATCTTAGACTATAACTTAAGAGGAGATTAAAAACAATATCTACCATTTTAAAATTTGTAAAATTCCAGTTTCATTACGTGAAAAACATCCAAAATATCATATTGAACCATTCAACCATGCACTTGCATGAACACTTGCTAAATATCTAAAATTGATCCAGTTTTATTCCAAAGTTCGTTTGCTATAGAAGATAGGAGCATGTTCTTAATCAAGCGTTTGAATAACACTTAACAGCAATTATTAAAATAACTAGCCATGGTATTGACATCAAAGTAGATTCACAATAATACGAGCATATTGCTTTTATCATCGTAGAATTTAATCTATACCAGAAAATGTCATTATCAGAAAAAGCTGTTCAAAGCAAAATTGAATAAAAGAAATTCTCATATACTACAAGGTGGCGGGGGGGGGGGGGATGTCCAAAATGACTTGAACACATCAGAAGCTGTCATACTTTACAATAATACCAATTTTTTAAGTAAAACTTTCTTTAAGAGATGGGCTAAAATTTACCACTCTACTGCAAAGTGAGTACGAGTTTATTTTCTGGAAAGTGCAGAATTCACACTACAAAATGGTATATGCAGTACTATTTTTAAAATTATATTTAAAATTCAATTATTATGCCTATGCAATGAAATAATATGAAATTAAATAGGTAATTACAATTTATAGGGCTGCACAAGAAACTAAAAATGTCATTTAGGTAATTTTCGAAATTTAATCTTGACTATTGAGTTTTTAATCAAACATTCTTAAAACTTCAAAATTTGGATTCTGTACAAGATCATGCACCAATCCCTCCCCCACTAGATGATATAATTATTTTTCATGCTCGGCCATTTTTAAAGGTCTTACATAGGTGCTGCATAGCAATAGGTTATCCCACACATTCAAGAGAAACAATACAACCTTTTTTTAATGTTTATGTTTGAATTTCGCCCCTAATGTGGTCAGTGAACGAAATGACATCTTCAGTATGTATGCTGTTAGCAAATTCTAGTAAATCTTAGTTTCTGCATAAAAATTCTTGGTAAAAATTGCTTTTCTCAAAACTTTTTACCATTTAAAATGTTCCGCGCGTCGGAGTTTAATTCAGATCTTGAAACTTTTTCTATATGTCAACATTATGGCCATAAAAATCTGTGCATTACTTCAAAAAATTTCTGTCAAAGCCTAAAAAGCAGAATAATATGACTTTTTTAAATGGTAATTTTTTTTCCTGGCCTTAAAATTGCCCATAGTAACTTTTTTGTATACCCATAATGCGTGTATTAAAAAGTTTCAGAGAAATGGTTCAACTATTTGATACAAAAAATTTTAAATACAACTGAATTTACTTTTCTTAACTATTATAATAAATGCATGAGAATGACTTGAAATATACTACATATGTTAATTTTGACCACCTTAATACACTCGGAAATTATAGCGCAATTGGGTAAAATTAAAGAACTTCCACAACTCAGTAGGGTGCACAATTGCTTGGCTAAGATATTTGGAGTCAACACACATTTACATACACATGACTTGCCTTATTTGATGGCCGCCATTGCTTGGAACTCAATATTCACAACTTGCTGTTTTGTGACAGTTGCCAAGACTAACCTGAAGAAGATGGGAAACACGACAGTATTAATGTGGTTCCTCCTGGACTGCTTCCTGCGAATGAATTTGCTGCCGAAGAGTTTGAACATGCTGAGCGGCTCGCTTCTCCAAAATAAAAATATTGCGAAGGCATCGTCTGGGAATGAATTAGTGTCGCGCTGTTCCAATTGCGTCAGCACCAGCTGATTGCCAGATACAAACAGGATTTTTCCAGTGACCCATGGAGACAAAGATCAAAGAAACTTGTCTCCGATGAAACAGCCGAATATCATTGACTTCCTAATAGTTTTAGCCGTGTTTATGTTAAACAAACAGCTACTTGTAATTATGGAGCGATCACGGAATTATTGAGATTGAAAAGTTGCTGGTGTTAGCAACTGTTTACATTGCGATAAACATTGGATTTATCTTACTGCACAAAACGATCTGATCTTACAGGACTCCCGGGTCTTGCAAACGGATCTAAAGATTTGTATCTATTTGAATGGAAGGGGTATTTGAGAACAATATAAATTGAAGCTGTAATATAGCTTCCTAGTTATTACCTCGCCATTTGAAGCTGCAGTCGTTGGTGACGTGATGTTGTTGGTCACGTTGATGTGGTTTGGTGTGTTGTCTCCGGCTAGCTGAGCTTGATCTCTTTATCTCGGGTTTGCGTGAGTGTAAAGGACAACCCAAGAACAACTTTGCAGATCCTTTATTGCATCTTTAAATGTTTTCGGGAGTTATGCCGATTCTATATGTGTATCTGTAGAAGCATCTCAATCACATCGGCGCAGCACGAACTGCACGAACTCCCGTACTGCTCTCTGGTTGAGTACTGAACAGACGCTTCTCTCTTACCCACGCCAAGAAGACCGTTCGCTTCCAATTTGAATGTCATGACGTCATCCAAGAAAGCCTCGTATCCAAAATGTTATTTCCTTTTCCCGCAATTTAGAAATGTCCCTTTCTATTATAACATGTTCTTTTATGAATTTTGAATATATAATTACCTTTTTAGGATTAAACGATGTTTACTTTATATTTTATTAAATATATCGCGCGACTTTTAAGGTTTGTAGAACTGACTTTCGAACGTATATTTTAAACTATGTGGTATGACGTCATGACTCGTTAATTTCAAACCAATAATGCATTTATACTACAAATTTAACGACTATCATTTACTCATATCTTGCTCACCTTACAACACTTGCTACTCTATTATCTATTTATGTTATTACTCAATATTTATCGCAAATCTCAGATCCGGCAATTAAATTAAAACGTATCTTTTTCAAAAGCCCATTCGATCGGAAATCTCAATTTCGGTATCAAATGCCCCCATTTATGTTATTTTATTATTTCATAATAAAATAATGTAAATGTCTTGCCCGAAAGAAAAAACTAAAATTACTCCTGTATTTTGAATAATCGGCAACACTCCCCTTGTATACAATTTTCAATTACACTGTTTTTGAAATTGGTTATTAACACATTTTCTCATTAATCTATTTAACATGACAAACAATTGTACACTTGACTAAACATTAATCCTTAAATACTAATTACAATATGTTATGGTTTCTTCTGTGAAGCTTTTATATAAAGGTTAAATTTCAAGAGTCTTTCTTTATACTTCCTTCTTTTAGTTCATGTTTGCTCACTTCGCTCTCACTATCACTTGCACTGTGATTTTTCACTTTTGTCATTGTAACACATATCTGTACTAGATCCTTTAAGCACTAAAATGTACATATATTTATATAAATCCATTGCACTTTTTAGACACGTTCTTTCTTTGTCTTTCTGTGATAAATATCTATACATCTAAATATTTTAACAAATGTTTTACAAAGTAAATATTCTGTTTTCTCTCTATGCAGAGATGAACATTTTATCAATCTTTCTGAATCTGTGATTGTGAGCTCTATACAACATATTTTTAAGCTCTTTGTAGTATATAGCAATTCACATTCTGCATTTTTCATGAATATGTAAGTACCTGACCAATGTATGGTTTTCAAGTAAGCTAACATTTACATTTTATCTCCAAGGCTGATTGGGCGCCAATAGACAAATGACACTTCCAATTTTTCTTTTACATTAAATCAAGGTTCCAAGGCACCACACGGTTTCTTGTATGGTCGAAGGAGTTGTTTATGCCATCTTCCCAGACATTTTTCAATTTTAACATCTTTTAATTCATAGGTATGATGACCAAATTTGGATATAATTTCTGCAGGACCTTTATATAACAATTCCATCCTTTTGTTCCTACCTCTCAAGGCACTTGATAACTTATGGTCTTTAACTAGTACCCAATCGCCTATCTTAGGTTCCCATTTATGTTTTCTACTCTTTTTCTTTAATTTTCGCTTCTCTGCCTTTTTCTTGATTCGTTCAAAAGCAATTTTCGCTCTTTCTTCTTCACTTAACTGAATGTCATTAATTTTCAGTGTTTTTGGTTCCCCTATCAATATTGGTTCTGGTTCAATTCCTAACATTAATTTTATTGGTGCAAACCCAGTAGTTACATTAATGGTGTGATTGATAATCTTTTCTATCAATGGACAATATTTCACCCAATCCTTGTGATTATGATGTGTAAGTACACGTAAATAAATTCCTATATCTCGGAGGACACGTTCTGTTGGATTCCCTGATGGAAAGTATGAGGAACAATGATATAACTTTATCTCATGATTTTCTAGAGTTTCTTTAAAGATTTTGCTCCGATGAACTGTAGCATTATCTGTTAAGATTGCCTGAATCTTGCCATATTTAGGCACATAATCTTTTATTATCTTTCCTACACAGGTTTTGCTGCTGATATTCCTAACAGGATAAATTTTAATAAATTTACTAAAAACATCATGAAGAACAAACATATATCTACATCCAAATTGTCCTACTGGTAGCTCCCCATGTGCATCAGCAGTAACTAGTACATTTTTCCCTTCTCTTATAATTGTCTGAGGTTCTATATCAAATTTGATATTAAATGGTTTGGCCCTTTGACATAAATCACAGCTTGAACATATTTTTCTCACTTTCTTTGCCAAATGTTTTATATAAAAATGGTCACTAATTACCATGATTAGCTTTTCACTACCTGTATGAGCTAGTGTTTTGTGATAAGCAAGTATAAGTTTCTCTTGTAAAGCTTTTGGTACCATTACTTTCCATTTAGGTTCAATTCTTCCATGAAATTTATAGATTTTTCCCTCATAAATACCTATATTATCTTTTAGATTTTCTGTGATTGGTTGTGCCTTTTCTTTCAATTTTCTAAGTTCATCGTCCTCTGTCTGTAATTGTTCCAAATTTCGAAATTCTTTAGCTAATTGAGTCCCTTCTAAGGTTTTCAAATATAGTATGGTTACATCATGTTTGTTGTCACTAATTGTATCTGGTATTGTATAATTGGTTTTCATCCTTGATAACAAATCACTAAAAATATTTTGACTTCCTGCTATGTGTCTGATTTCTATGTTATGGGATGTGATCTCATGGATATATCTGGAAATACGTGTGCTTGTGAGTTTGCAAGAGTTCATAAATGCCAAACTAACATGATCTGTGTAAACTATTACTGGGTTGTTATATACATATTGCTTAAATTTTACAAGTGCAAAGTAAATAGCTGCTATTTCTTTTTCTGTAGTGCAAGCCTGTGATTCAGTCCTTGAAAGCCCCCTTGAAGCTACAGCAATGAGGTGATCTTTTCCTTCCTCATCTTTTTGTAATATGACACTACCATAACCTAGTCCTGAAGCATCTGTATAAATTATGTAGGGGAGATCTTCCCTAGGTTTTTCCAATAAAATTGACGCTGCAAACAATGTTTTTACCTTTTCAAAAGATTCTTGTTCTACTGATGACCATTGCCATTTTACATCTTTTCTCAAAAGTTGTCTTAATGGGGCTACTACGGTTGCATATTCTAGGATAAATCTTGACTGATAATTTAGAATACCAAGAAATCTTCTCAATTGTTTTATATTTTTAGGAGCTGGTATTTTATTTATGCTTTCAATTCTGTCGGGATTAGGCCTGATTCCCTCATTTGAAATAACATAACCTAAAAATTCTGTCTGTTTCACAAAGAATGCAGTTTTACTTGGCTTTATTGTCATGTTTGCTTTCTTTAACTGACTAAGCACATAATTGATATGATTTAAATGATCCTCTATATTTTCTGAGAAAATCACAAAATCATCCACATACTGAGCTACAAATTTCTTTATGGTTTCTCCAAAAATTTCATACAAAGCTCTTAATAGTGCACTACCACTGGTATTCATACCAAAGGCGCAAACTCGAAACTGATATAATATTCCTGAATGTAAAAACGCTGTATATTTTCTTAAATCTTCTCTAAGTGGGATCTGCCAAAAAGATGCTGTAAGATCTAGAGTAGAAAAAATTTTGCCCTTCTGCAATTTGTTCAATATTACCTCTACACTTTCGGGTCTAAATCTATCAGGTTTACAATGTTGATTTAGTTTTCTCGCGTCTAATGTCACCCTAATCTTTCCATTGGCCTTATTTACAATACATAGGGGATTCACAAACTCTGAATTCGAAATCTCAATAACCTCATCTTCTAACATTGACTTTATAACTGCATCTACCTCTTCTCTTATTGTACTAGGGATAGCTCTCGCTTTATGTGTAAAAGGTTTGATGGGTATCATCTCAAACGAATGAGTATAAATATTACATTTACCAGGTTTCTCAGAGAATACTTCTTTATTTCGGATTAATATTTCAAACAGTTTATCCCTCTGTTGTTCATTTAGTTGATCAGCCTGAGTTACTTTTTCCCTCAACAATTCTTCTAAGTCTTCACTACTCTCCCTATCATAGTACCTAGTTGCATCAGAAACCCTCAAATCGTCTATGAAATCATTTTTATCCCATTCTACATTTTCTTTATTATCGACTCTGTACTCTTTGACATTTACTTCAGTTAATTCCATAGCTCCTACTTTAACATATTCTACAAAGAATGTATCCCCTTGGATTTCTTCTTCCTCTTTTTCTCGTACAATAGTTTCTGAACTACTATCTTCCACAAAAGGCACTATAATGGTCTCATCTTCAACTTTCATTTCTAGAATCATGTTTTTAAAATTCACCACAGCTTCCCAGGCATAAAGACAATCACAACCTATTATAATATCTGTCACAAGTCTTCCTACAATCAGAAATAAAATTCCAAGTATTCTCCCATTTATTTCAATATTTATCATTGCTTGAAATTTTACTCTTTCTTTTCGTTTTCCCACAGCTAGCGAGCAATATATCCCATTAACTGGTAAAGACATTACTTTAAAGCCACTACTTTGTAAATTATCATAAAAATTTTGTGAGCAGACTGTGCTATTTGATCCTGTATCTATAATTGCATTGTATTGTTTTCCATTTACTCCAATTTTGATTTTAGGTGGATCTCCTACTTTTTCGTTTTCGTCGTTTCTATTTTTCCATTCTCTTTTCTTTTGTATCATCATTTGCCTTCTAGGACTATTTATTTCCGAGTACTTATCACAATCATTACTAGGATACCCAGTTCTCACTGAAGGCGCGTTTGACCGGGTCTGGCGTTTCCCTGATTTTTAGGTATGGCTCCTGTACTATTTCCCGAATTGTTACTTCTGTTTTCCTGCATTAAATCGGGGTTACTTCCTACCATGTTTTTGACCGTGTTAATGGCCTCAACCATTTCTGCATTTTCGGGGGAATTTCGTCCATTAGAATACCTTTCTCCCTGTCTTGGTGACCTCGGTCTAAACTCGTTATCTCCGTTTGTCCAATACCCATCATTTGAATTTCTACTATGTCCAAAATAACGTCCCCGTCTACCTCGATCAAATCTATTTGTATTCATATAATTCACCCTTATATTTCTTCCCCTTAGATTACCATTTCTATTTTGGTGATGCCCTTCCTGGTTATATCTACCTTGATTTTCCCACCGGAATGATTCCATCCTTGGTACTGGTCCTTTATATCTTTCCCTAATCTCACTTCTATTCTGATAATACTGTGCCCCTTGCCCGAAAGAATTGACAGTTTCTTTTCCTTCATATGTATTTCCAAATGCGTGTTTTGGCTTATTGACTTCTAAGGCTGATAATAATTCTATCATAGCTGCAATGCTATCGGGTCGGGCTATGATTAGGTAATGTTGAAGTGTTTCCGGAAAATGTGGAGTAACTATATTTATTAGATCTTTTTCATCCAAGGGAGGGTCCAACATCTTCGATTTTCTCGCTATTCTCATAAAATAGTTTACCATCGATTCCTCCGATCTAGGATTAAATTTTCCATTGCTTAATTCAACTCTTATATTAGCCTGCCTACTAGCTCCCCAATATCTGGTTAAAAAGATGTTCCTAAAGGTCCTGTAGTCATTATTGTTACCCATAGAAAGGCCTAGCCAATTAGCAGCATTACCCTTTAGGCATTTTCTTACTATTACCATCTTGTACTCCTCTGGTATACGTTTCACCGTGAAGTACTCTTGTAACCCTTCTAAAAAGGCTTTAGGATCATCTGAATCTTCATTTTCAAAAACTGGAGGTGTCATTTCATTTAAGACATGGTTAGGCCAATGTAAATTTGAATTGTCATTTATCCCTGAGCTATTTCCGAGATCAGAATGGGAATTACTGTTACCCCTATTTTGCATCGAAATGTCAGCTGATACACCTGGTATTGCCTCGTTTCTTGCAACTTCATTACTAAGATTGTTGTGATTACATGCATTTTCATTTAATTTCAAATTTTCTAAGGCCTCTTTTACCTGAGTAATTTCTGTCACTACTCCTTTTATTTGGTCTGTAACATCCTCCAAATTTCTAGCCTGCCTTTCACTTTCTACATCAGATCTTTCTATTCTAACTTTACACCCCTGTAACTCTTCTCTAATTTCTTCCCTGTCTTTATCTAACCTTTGTACTACCTCTTCCCTTTGTTTGTCTAAACTATATGTTACTCTTTCCCTTTCTTTATCTAATTTTTCACTAACTTGTTGACCTAATTTCTTTTCAGAATTCTTTACTTCTTGCCTTATTGTCTCTAATTCTCCCTTAACCTGTTCTCTATTTTCTTTTACTTCACTACTGACTTTATTAATTTCCTCCCTAACTTCTTCCCTAAAGGTTTCGAAAACTCTCCTCTGATTCTCCAATTGCATTCCCAATTCCTGTTGTCCCTTTTCTAATTTCTGTCCTAACTCTCTACTAGTTTCGTCTATCTTACTCATCTTTTGGCTTAACTCTGTTCTTAATTCTTTACTATTTTCATCTATCTTTTGACTTAACTCTGTTCTTAATTCTTTACTATTTTCATCTATCTTTTGACTTAACTCTGTACTCATCTTTTGACTTAACTCTTTACTATTTTCATCTATCTTTTGACTTAAATCTGTACTCATCTTTTTCATTATCGTTTGAAACATATTCTCTATTTCTGACATAAATGCTGGCCTTTCTGAATTACTACTAAACATTTCTGCACTACCTCTAGGTGTTTCTCTAACGTTCTGATCTTCTAATTCTTGGCATATTCTGCTACCAATTACATTCCGATTAAATTCTTCCATCCTACTTATACTTTCCCTAATTTCCGGACTTTCAAAACCTCTAAACTCACTATCACTGTCTTCCATTTCTAAGCTATTTATATGTGTTTTTCTACTCACCAAAATTTTCAATATTTTCACTATTTCACTTTAACTGCACTTAAACTTGTTCACTACACGTTTCACAGATGTTGACGCGCTGGGCACCTTCTTGTCTGCTGGTTCGATGCTGGCTCGGTCGTCTTGGGGTTTGGTCCATTCTTTCGAAGCCACACGTTGGGAAGCCAATTTGAAGCTGTAATATAGCTTCCTAGTTATTACCTCGCCATTTGAAGCTGCAGTCGTTGGTGACGTGATGTTGTTGGTCACGTTGATGTGGTTTGGTGTGTTGTCTCCGGCTAGCTGAGCTTGATCTCTTTATCTCGGGTTTGCGTGAGTGTAAAGGACAACCCAAGAACAACTTTGCAGATCCTTTATTGCATCTTTAAATGTTTTCGGGAGTTATGCCGATTCTATATGTGTATCTGTAGAAGCATCTCAATCACATCGGCGCAGCACGAACTGCACGAACTCCCGTACTGCTCTCTGGTTGAGTACTGAACAGACGCTTCTCTCTTACCCACGCCAAGAAGACCGTTCGCTTCCAATTTGAATGTCATGACGTCATCCAAGAAAGCCTCGTATCCAAAATGTTATTTCCTTTTCCCGCAATTTAGAAATGTCCCTTTCTATTATAACATGTTCTTTTATGAATTTTGAATATATAATTACCTTTTTAGGATTAAACGATGTTTACTTTATATTTTATTAAATATATCGCGCGACTTTTAAGGTTTGTAGAACTGACTTTCGAACGTATATTTTAAACTATGTGGTATGACGTCATGACTCGTTAATTTCAAACCAATAATGCATTTATACTACAAATTTAACGACTATCATTTACTCATATCTTGCTCACCTTACAACACTTGCTACTCTATTATCTATTTATGTTATTACTCAATATTTATCGCAAATCTCAGATCCGGCAATTAAATTAAAACGTATCTTTTTCAAAAGCCCATTCGATCGGAAATCTCAATTTCGGTATCAAAATATAGATGAGTTTCACTTCCAGGAGGGACAATATTCATTATTTCCAATAAATGCCATAAAAATGCCTGACTGTGTTCTATTAATATCGTTTTTCTTGAAGGTCCATACTTCACATTCATATAGAAGAGACGGTACAGCATTCTCTTATAGAATTTGACATGCGTTTCTTTCCCTGTTTTCTTTTTGAACTTCTTGGCAATTGTGCCACATATAGCTTGGAAGCGTTAACATGCTTATCATAATCGTAAAACATATCGCAACCTAGGTATTTAAAATGTCTCACTTGTCTCACATGTATTATTATTTTACTTCTAACTAGATGCTTTCCTCTAAACGTCACTACTTTTGTCTTTTTAATGAGATTTTTAAATTATGTTCTCCACATACTGTATTTAATTTATTCGCTTTATTCACCCTTCTAAAACAACTCTTACAATATTTTAACTGTTGGTCACTATGTGATGGCTTTAAAGTCCCATCCCCTTTCATGGCCAAGACATAAAAAAACGAATAACGACTTCCTATTTGAGAAAATTATAAATATTTAAAAGTCCAATCCATAACACGGCGTATCTCGAAAATGGTTAACTAAAAAAACAAAACAAACACAAACTGTGTGCTTCAACGAGATCTACATTTTTATTCTAGTAATTTTATTCTTTTTTTCTGTCTCATGCGTTTAACCAGCAAACGTGCCCAGGAATGGAAAGGACTTCTGACAACATTTCGAGAAAATTCAAAATGTGCACTTCGTTTGTCATGAAAACATCTTAAACATGTAGTATTTTAATAAAAAACAGAGCATGTTTGAGAAAACCAATACTTTCAAAAAAATTTCCGCGTTGAAAGGGTTTTCTTGAAAATTTTCGTGTCGCATCCTTGGAAGATGCTGAATGTAAATATCAAGTTTGGTAATTATTATTTATTTATGCCAACAAACTTACTGTTGGTGTTTTTTAAACACACAAGCCGCGTGTGGGTAATGTTTGAGAGCTAGAATCGGAACTGAAAAATGCAATGCCACAGCTGGGATCTGAACCATAATCACTCCGACAGACATATGGACACACACAAACGTACGCGCGCCCGGACCTTCGTCTACAAATGCTTTTTTCGGAGTCAGGAGATCTCAAAACGTATATTTGGAGTGAAATCTCGGTATGCATGGAATGAGCTCGGTATGAGTGGAATGCAAGATCATCTCTACCTACTCTGTTCGTGGTAGAGAAAGCAAAAGTCTGATGTTACATTCACATGACTTTCTCTAGCCACTATTGTTTATTTTATGTAACTTCTGTGAACATTTCTTTAAAAAACTGTTTTTCTACTTCATGTTGATCGAGATAAACATGTGCCGAAATTGTTTCATTACACATTTCGTTATAGATACCACCATGGGCACAAAAAGGTACACACGTGCCTACATACACACAGACATACATACCTACACATATACGTGACAGATAGGCAGACAGATATACCTACTTTGTGAAAACTGCAAGTTGTTTTGGTACTAGTAGAGTTGTTCTCTATCGTTAAGGTAGCCTGGCGTTCCAGACATGATTCTTCTTCTTCTTTTTTTTTTTTTTTTTTTTTTTTTTTGGGGGGGGGGGGGTTCACGGATGTACAAGGGATATAAAAGATTAAAGCGATAGTCAAGTGTTTAAAAGTGGGTCGCTATATGCTGGCTCTGAAATGGCATGATATCGAAAAAAACAAAATGCTGCAGCACTTTAAGTATTTGAAAATTCAGATAAGTAACTGCGAAAATTTTGGAAGTGGTTAAAGCCTTTCTACAACAATCGTATATTTTACTTTACACATTTTTGCGTGTAAGTTTTTGTCTAAGTGCACAAAATACATTCCAAATGAAGAGGACTTCTCAGATTGAAAATTCAGGATATACATTTTGTCGTTTAGTACATATCTGAAATACACGGTAGATCCATTTTTGAGAAAATTCAAAACTTCGAAAAATTTTCCATGTAAAGAGTAATTCTGGTGAGAGATTTTCTTGAAAATCTTTGGAAAATACTATTGGACTTTTCGTTTTTGAGTTGTGCTGTTCACAGACACATCATAGGACTTTTCCAAAAATGTTAGGGGGATCGGAGGACTTCAAAATAGGCATTTCAGATCAAACTCGACATCGAAGTTTTGCATGAAATATATGACTTGTAAGTACTTAATGGAGATGGTAAAAATCATAAAAAAGTATTAAAAATGTTAAACCAACAATAATGGATATCTTCGAAATGGTTGATGCCACAAAAAGTTATTGGAAGTAAATATTTTAGATAGCAGGAACAATACTATAACTAGAATTATTAGTTGTATTTTATCGCTCTAGTGCGATACAATTTTTATTCGTTGTTCATTGTTACCAACTTTGGTTTCAAGTCCAGTGACATGGTTATTACCCTTTGTATTTGCATATGTTTAATAAATCGATTTGGTTTCACCAGTTTTCACATGTCTGTCTTTTTACACGATTAATTACTTTATTACGTATAGTAAGTAGGGGAAGTTTTGTAGCAGACCCAAAAATTCGATGTCGATATTTCACCGTAGATATATGTTTTGAGGACCCCTGAATCCAAAAGAAAAGTAGTTTTAGAAAAAGGTTCGTGACTATCGCTCCAAGCCTACTGTATTCCTATATTTCCTTTGCACCTACAAGAACATTACCAATAAAATAATTTCTCTCTTCTAAAGGAATTAGTTTGTAATAATAATTGGTACAAGAGTAGAGAAACTCGTGTGAGTGCAACACATCAGTTTTTTTTTCCCCCCATGGCGGTCGCATTATCTGTTCATAAATCAAATCATCATACCTTGATTTATCGCAATGTATTGTCTAATTAACCTGTTCCTTGAGTTGACAGCCTTCCATTTTCTTTGATCTAAATCGTTATTCTTCTATCTACGAGTTGAACAATCGTTTGAATGACGTCACTATGCACATGGATAAAAATGAATTCTAAGAGCCGGACGCAATTCTGGAAGTTCTCGAGAGAGCAACATTGCAATTACTACCAAAACCTTGGTGTTGTATCCTCGATACATCCTTGAACTTAAATACCAGGTATGATAATTATCCGATCTTTACTTTCTCTATTACGTATCTAAGTAGGGGAAGTATTGTATTCGACCCAAAAATTCGATGTCGCTATTTCACCGGAATTATATGTTTTGAGGCCATTGAATAGCACAAAAGAAAAAGAAAAAACATTACAATAAGGTTCTGTTAGTATCTGCCTGTGAACAGTATAACTCAAAAACGAAAAGTTGCTAAAAACCAAAGTTGGTGTTTAAATTGAATATGTTTCAAGGATATCACACGAAGATTTTGAAGAAAACTCCTCTAGTTAACTACCCTTGACATGGAAACTTTTGATTTTCTCAGAAATCACTCTAACGATTTTGATTAAAATGCCAAATGTTTAAGATATTTTTGACAAATGAAATGTATATTTTGAATTTTCTGGCTGTAGCCATATGTAGCCCTGTTTATTTTTTATAGCTTTTGCATAACAGGTAAACCGTAAGAGATAGCCCAAATCTTACTTTACAAAAATGTAGATCTCGTTAAAACGCACAATTTATGGGCAAATGTTGTGTGTCAGTCTGTCAGTCAGTGGACAGCATAACTCGAAAACGAAAAGTCGGTTAAAAACCAAAGTTAGTATTGAAGTTTAATGTCTTTCAAGGATGCGACACGAAGATTTTGAAGAA
The DNA here is from genome assembly GCA_030765045.1 of Tenodera sinensis. Lineage (NCBI taxonomy): Eukaryota > Metazoa > Arthropoda > Insecta > Mantodea > Mantidae > Tenodera > Tenodera sinensis. The sequence continues at coordinate 36,218,454 of CM060965.1, read as the reverse complement.
AATAGCCCCACCCTAAACTACCCTTTACATGGAAAATTTTTCGAAAATTTTGATTTTCTTGAAAATGGCTCTAACGATTTTTATTAAAATGTCATATATTTGAGATATTCTCATGAAAAATGAAATGTGTATCTTAAATTTTCTGGCTAAAGCCCCTGTAGTTGTATTTACTCTGAACGACTTTTGCATAACTGGTAAACCATTAGAGATAGACCAAATCATACTGTACAGAAAATGTAGATCTTGCTAAAATACACAATTTATGTCCGAATAAATTTTCTTGTGGGGTGAACTATTTCGGAGATATTCTTTGTTATGTGTCTGAGTTTCGGAAAACTTAAAACTTTCGTGAAATGGAACATCGTTGTTCATTTGTTTTGCATGTTAAGTGTGCAAAGAGAACGAAATCTCAAAGCTTTAAACGATCTGACTATCGCATTCTAATATTCCTCTTGCACCTACAAGGAAACAAGCAATACGATAATTTCTGCAAATGTTTATCTCAACTAACAAGAAGAAGATATAGGAATAAGAGTTTGTAAGAATGGCTAGTACAAGAGTAGATAAAGTCATGTGAGTGGAGCACATCAGATTTTTTCTTAATGTTAAATAAAATATGGAAAAGCAATTTTGATTTGTTATTGCTTCTTACAGGTTTTTCAAGTATTGCAAAAAGTAATTGACCAACCACGAACTGTAAATTACTTATGCATTCTCGTACCTGATGAGTATCACAGTTCTTAGTACGCAATATACTATTATTTCAAACAAGACAACGATCCTAAGCACACCTCAGAAGTTGTTAGGTTATGGATCATTTATAACACACCCATACATTCAGAACATAACCTCAATCACTCGACTTGAGCCTTATTCGAGAACATCTGACAAGAATTGGAAAGTAGTATCAGGAAACACCACATCAAAAGCAAAACAACATGGAAAGATATTATTCTACAGTAATGGAATAAAATTAATTCATACTTGAGTAGCAAGCACCTACATTCAATGTCAGGTCGTTTGGCAGGCGTTATTCATAGGAAGGGCATGATAACCAAGAACTAGAGGGCTGTGTTTTGTTTATTTGAATACTTCTGTCCGGCTGTTGGGAGAACATTTTTCAGTTTTCATTACGAAAATATATTTATATTTAATTACAGTAAATTCAAGTGACATTAAACCAATCTGTATCAGCATAATCAGCAAGAATAGCAATGTTTTTACTTCGACGTTATTTGAAACCAATCCATATGCACATTTAACCCTGAGTTAAATTTTGCCTCATACTGGTTTCGTCTTTTCTATTTGACTTTCTTTTGTTAATGGCACTCTTGAATATTAATCGTATTCATTTAGGATTCTACAGCATAGGCCGCGGTTTATGTTGCTCACACCCACCCACACAGAGAGAGGGAGGGAGAGGCGGTTCTTTTTCAAAAAATGCTCTTTTTGTGGGAATCTCAAAAAGTGTATTTCCGGTAAATATCGATATCGAACTTTTTGCTGGAATGCAGTATTTCTACTCAGGGTGCCCATTCCTCCCAAAGGCTTTGGCACATGAATGGGGGAATTCCCCTCAATAAACAATCTTCTCTCCCCCCCCCCCCCCCAATTTTTCTGAGAGCTCAATATTAACTATTTAGTTATTTTTTATGTGGCTGAAAACCTTCACAAAGGGGTTCTTGTAGTACACTGTGATACCAATACACAGTAAATTCACAAATAATTGGAAAGTTAAAACCTATACAAGAAATCGTAATATTTACAGCAACACATTACAACTAAAAATATACGGCAGAAGATGCAGTCTCGTTACGTACGAGTAATTGCCACACTTCGCATGAATTGTACTTCAAATTTTGAATCCACCCCTAAATGCTCAAGATAGTGCAATTTGCAGTAGAATACGTAAAATTACGCTTCTTAAGAATATTTTGTACAAGAGATGTAAAATGGCTAGAGAAAGTAATGTAAATGTAATATCAAAAATTATTTCTTACCCTGGGACTGAAAACGATTTTTAGGTTTGTGCATATAAATGTTCCCCAAACTTTCAGTCGTCAGTTGACATTGAAACGTATTAGATTCTGCCATTTTTAAAGGCCTAGCGAAGGCTTTAACTGCCATGTACACTACATTTAAACGTCCCTTTTCTGCTTACATTTTCGGCAGCATTTGAACAAAGTATGGGCCAAAAAGTGTTAAAAAAACAACCAAATTCAACGGAAAGGATTGGTTAAGTTGTATCTCGCCGCAAGGGAAAAGCTATGAATCTGAGGAAATCGACTTGTAGACAAAGGAGGGAATGTGTGACAAACAGGTAATCTGACTCATGCATGATCATGATGCATGTGTGTAGAAAAAATGGTTTTTCTCAATGTTACATTTTTAACACACTATCTGCTCCATGCGCATTAAATTGTGTGCTATCCTCTTAGAATTTGTATAGAATGTGCTTTATTTAGGTCTTCAGTTCTTTGGTTTCAAAATGAGAAAATTTGTTTAGCTTAAAAATTAAATACATATAAAAGTTAAAAAAGATAGGTATATTCAATGTTCATCAAAGCAAAGAAAGTAATTACTTTAAAAGTAATTGTTTTTCTTCCTGCCAGAGATTGGTGTTTGTTGGACAATTAAAGTTTGTAAAATAATAAATCTGTTGTGATATTTTAGTTTTTGATCCGTATGGAATATTTCGTATATTAAGGTATGTTCGCATTGTCAATAAATTGTATAATTAATTCCTTGAAAACTATAGAACAGATTCTGCTGGAACTTTGTGTGGTAGTTTATAAAATAAACACCATTAAGTGTGCAAAGTATTGATTTCATACCTATAAAAATATAAGAAATTCAATTTTCAGACCCAGAGTCCCTTAAGTATTGCTTTACCTCGTGTGGCAAATGTGCATGAAATAAATACTGCTTACCCGTTGGTCTCCCCACCGACGAAGTACAGAAGGTAACAAACCAAGAGAACAAAAGACATCACAACTGCGTTACACACGGCACAGCGGCAGACTGTTGCAAACCAGCTTCGGGGCATGACCGCACAGATCGTTTCCCTATTGCGAAGAGCAGTTCCTCTTCCGATAAGGTAAAGTCACACTTTCAGTTAATGCAACAAGTATCTAAGTCCTATGTGTATGTATGTGTGCATAAGTCCTGTTGGCAAGTTGCCAAGATAGTTCCAACTTTCGCCTACACAGCATGTCTAGATGAACAATTTATTAACGATGATTGACCTAATTGCAATTAACTACGAACCCCGGAACTTCAAAATGCTTACGAGATTGTAAATCGCCATTGGGGTATGTTATCTCCAAAATGAATTAGTAAATACCTTTTTGTTTCTTCTTCTTCTTCTTCTTCTTCTTCTTATCTGATTACCTTCCCCGTACGAGGACTTACACGACCTACTGTGTCTAGGGTCACATGCCTGTCGGGGAGCAGACGAACCTATGGATTGGACGGAGTGAATACCTGGAAACCCAGCACCAGGTATGAGAGTGAGGAAGAGGTTGATAGGAAATGCAAGCGAAATTAATTATTGAAAAGGTGATGATAGAGTAAGCGGTGGAATGATTGGCGGGGGAAACCGGAGGACCCGAATAAAACCCACCCAAACGCCACTTCCTCCACAAGTACCACATGCGGGTCCCTGGATTCTTAGTGGTAGGCGAACGCTAACGGCTCGGCCACGGCGCCGCCCCATCCTTTGGTTTACCGGGAAAAAAGCCATGGTGCAGCTCAAATGGTTACAGTAGCGGTACAGTAAGCCTCTGGTTCTGGCTATGCACTGTATTTTTCAGTCCGGGTTACTTTTGCAACTTAGAGATTCCAAGCATTTAGTAAGAACACTAGGCTTTTGGACTTCTCCGCGGGTGGTATCACCTTGGGATCACTTTTGGGGGACGCGAGATTTTGAGTCACAGTTTTTTTTTTCGCATTAGCATATTTTATGTAGCATAATATGTTCGTTTTTGTGGATCCTATCTGTTGCGTATATTTAAATACATTTTTGAAAGTATAGATAAGTATGTAAAATAATTTCGTAAAAATCTTTTGTGAACACTCAGAACTTTCTGAATCCATGGCAATTTCACAACCTCTTTAATGTATTGAAGCATTGATATAATTTGATTTTTCTATCCAGGTTACTTATATACAGAGTATTTTATCCAGATTGATTTCATATTAAGTAATACGCATAACTTAGAAGTATACAACTCTAGGTGAGACCTCTTCAGTGATGCAGAACACAGTTATTAGTAAAGGCACAATTCTTAGTCACCTTACCGTGTGCATGGGGCTGTTTCGTGCAGTGCTGATGGCTGACGTCTCGGTCTGGGCGAACACACTCACGGCATAACTGACACTCCTACACACGATGCAGGCTCTAGTTATTGGTGGTAGAGCCCGTCCACTTTGTCGTGCCACTGCCCCACTGCTGAAACATAGATATACAATAGAAGAGACGTGTCCACTTGCGTAATACAAGAGGTGGGGATTAGTATACCACTTGCTCTGACTGTGATAACTACACAGTAATTAGGTTTGTTCCAACACGATCCAGAATCAGTTCCGGCATGCGCAGTACCTAAGTAGGATTGCAACATGACAAAACTTCCGAACTAGTTTGTTCATGTGCGTAAGAAAATGTTGGTGTTACTTCGTAACGCTTTCACAATCGCTTCTTGGAACAGAACTACAGGTTGGAACTTTACTTGAACCATCATTAATCTCTAATATTCAATAACTGCGCACGCGTAGTAGGCTATTAGGCGATTTGCGCATGTCCAGAATTTGAAGTTCCTGCTTTTGATCAACAACCGATTTCACTGATTCCGAACTAGTTCCCAAAATGTTGGAACAAACTTCGTATAGCCTACAGCGCGTGTTCAATTGTTGGAACAAACCTATTGTTTACAATACGTAAGCATGCTACCTGGCAAAGTGACCAGGCGTATTGACCTTGGTTATGAGAGTGCTGCATTTGCCTGTGATTGGTTTATTAGAAGAGCGAAATATTAATAACTTGGTGTACATTCAGTGGATGATTCGCGCCTGCCAAAGGATGACATGTTGCAGTCCTGAAGATATGGTTGCACTGAACTGTGTACATACACTGACTCGACGTGATGCGCGAATGGTTCGCGTAAACAACTCCACAGTTTCACATTTTTTCCGTCACGTCTAGGGTTTGTCATCTCGTACACTGCTTGCGTATGATTGCCTGACTTCTGACATCACTCGCTTGTTCCCCACCACTCCAGTCACTTCTCCTAATTTCTCCTCTCTTGCGCATATGGAGTGTCAGGACGTTCTGGACAAATTGTGTTGCCACACTTCCACTTTTGTCATAGTTTCACATTTTTCTACATCATGCACGAATACACGATTCTGAAAAATTAAAATCCCTGCCTTCTCCTGCTACCGCGGCCGCGTAGTACTTTTCTCCCTTGTGCATTTGAAATATGTTATTTACCCAAAACTAAATTATACTGGCTGTCTTGCCGCTGCAAGGGTGACTTTTTAAACTTCAAATGACGAATTAGCGGAAAAAATGTGGTCAGTGGGGTATCATGTTAACTCAGTGATTTAGAGCAACCAGACGGAAACCGGAAGATCCAAGGTTCAAGCCCTAGCTGTGACATTGAATTTTTCAGTCTCATTCTAGCGTTCCAAGCTTAATTTTATTTACCCTTGTCCGTATTCTTTATGAAGTTGTACAGTGACCTAAAATATTTTATGGTGAACTGAATACCCATTATAACTGTCACTTCGCACATTCTCCATGATATACTAAATAACAAGTGAACAATTTCAAAGAAATTTTTCCACCAAAAAATACCGTTTACATAGAATAGTTTTCGTTAATTGCGAGTTTCTCAAAAATGCCTCTAAATTTCCTCAAAATGAATTTTCATTAAATTAGCATACTTTTAAAATGTTATCATATTAAATAAAATGTGTTTCCTGAATTGCCTGTGAAGTCCTCTTCATTCTGAATGACTTTTGTATAATTCCGTAAAAAGAAAAGAAATCTTGCTACGCAAAGAATGTATACAGATCCGTTAAATCACATAATTTATACCAAGTAAAAATATTTATAATTTTTATAATTCATTTATAATTTCTGTTGTTAGCCTTAAAATTATGCCTGTAACTTGTACCTTCAGAATCTACCGTTGCTTACATCGCATCACCATTTGAAAGGTTTTTACGTCTCGGTTTAAATGCCCATGTGTTCGGGTGGGCGTGGCCCCTGAAGTGCATTCTTTAGCCCATTGCAGCGAAATCACATTCAATTTTGAACTTCAAATCAGGCGGTCGCATTCAGTGGTGATGGATGTAAGTAGAGACATCTTGTGGGATTTTCTGCAAACATTCGTCCCGGTAAAACAGTGCTAAAGTATAAGTTCTATCTGTGTACATGTGTTAAACATGTGGTCGTAGCTTCTTATTTTTATACTAGAATTTTTGTTTCTAAAAATAAAGAGCAGTGAATTTAGCGCTGCTAGTAGTTTTAGTCACAGCTAAGTCCACTCAGCAAATTAATTGGTAATATTAGGGATAAGCGAAGTGCACTAAGTACATTAAATACATTCAAATCAGAAAAAAGAGTTAAGAGTAGCAAAATTTAGAAAAGACAAGCTAAACAGCTGAAGGAGCTTCATGTGGTCCAGGGGAATATTAAAGCTTTACAATATATGTTGTCATGCGCTTTAAACTTAAATCATTTTTCTTCGCTTTCTATTTTCTTCTTCTTCTTCTTTCGTTTTTTAATCCTCAAAATACTCCTTTTAGTGAAATTCTTAATATCTTTCTTTCAAATGTTGCACACGTTTTTAGATAGTTTCTTCATAAAAGTTGGTATTTTAAATGTTCTAGATAGAGCAATTTAACTGTTACTGAATTTTAATTTTGAAAAGTATCAGTAATTTGAAAAAAATGGTCATGGATGGTTCAGTAGCTTTTTTCTCCAGAGTTTACTTTATAACAAATAGTATTTTATATGAAGTGTTTCTTATACTACACTATCATTGCAGCAAACACCCGGCAAATATTTATTTGTAAAAATTATCTTGAATAGAAACATGAAATTTGATAGATCTACTAGATATGCTTTAGCACACACGCACACACATTCTCACATCTTACAAAAATTGTGGATTTTACCCCTTAATGTAAAGTATAGCTACATAAGTGACGTGTACATGCCGATTTTCTAGTAGTCCGATCGACAAATTAAAGGTCAAGTTGATATTAAACAGAATAACAATGGTTTGCCTACCAGAGCTTTTATAGTTTTACGCAGTATTGTCTCACAGCAGATACAAAACTGACAATTAGCATTTAACACTAGCAGCTTACGTATGTTCTTTCTTTTCAGTGAATATGATGTATGCAAGTTATCTTATCTGCGTATTTTCATGTTTGAACTTAGCATTTCCGTATTAGCAATGGATTATGATAAGACAGAACATATGTAAGCACGCAAGAGATAAACGGATGAGGCAACTCCAGCAGTCAAGAATATAATAAAACACGTGGAAAATGTGAAATGACGAAACTATTCTGTCGGTCTGCTGAATATTGTCACGATTTCTTCTTCTGCTTCTAGCCCTCTGATTTCTCCTTTAATCCTCCATTCTGTATAATCATCTCTCCGTAACGTCGAAACTTTTAAAGCTTTGGTATTATGGGCTGATGCGCGGCATTCTGAACCCACGCAATGTAGATATACTGGGTGCAAGTAGGTCATGAAACAAATACTATCATTGTTGTCTTCGGGTTCTTATATCAACAGAAAAAAAAAAAAAGAAAAAAACTTCTGATATTTTTGGTAGCCCCTTCAAATATGAAGTGGTTAAAGCAAATATAATTGAATTATATAGCAGGACAGCGGTTGACCTACATCTTTTGTTATTTAGAGAATTTTCCTTGAGTGCCTAGTTTCGCCACTATTTACGATTTTTGTTTTGCACAAAACATAATTTTTGTGAGAGTTAATAGGCTGCAACCACGCGCTGCCAAGATGTAGTGGGAAGCGCATACGAAGAGGGGTCGGGGAAATCCACTACGGAGGGAGGGAGATGATACACCGTCTCTTTACTTTCATTCTCACTCGCTATACGCTTACAGGTCACATGAGCAGTGCTACTGCGCAACCTGCACTCACCCGTCTTCCTGTGTACTCCCAACTTCACACTCCATCCGGACACTTATGGTGGCACCTCTCTGCGGAAAGCACGTTTGGCGTCTTTATCGTGCCGCTCTTGTTTTCTTCTATTGCAGATTCAAATAAAAGTAGTAGCTTTTAGTCTCGTCAATTAAATACTTAAATAAAACAATTAAATTTGATTTATTGTAAATTTATAAATTGCAAAATTAAAACGTCTATTTTGCTTTGGTTTTTGTTAAACGCCTAGACAAGCAAGTAAAAATTCTGGGTTTATATCCGCCAATGAAAACCTGCTGCCATTTAATTTCTGCTTAAAATGCGTATAAGTGAATGTTTGAGCTAAAACATTTATTTTCTTTAGTTTCTTCGTTGCAAGTTACAGCACGTATTAGTTCCTTTCATTAGTTTGCTGCAAGTGCACAAAAGAACTGCGTTGAGAACTAAATACCTACATACCATCAATAAATGTTATAGCATTGCTGAAATGCAGACCCAGCCGCTTCAGGAATTTCGTCGCAGTTTCTGTTTAAGACAAACGTGACTTAAGTTTCTAACGTGAGTTTGCACTTGCTTGCAAGATAAAGGGTGACTGCCAAACATTTGCATCCCAAAACATATTTCCGAGACTCTTTGAAAGATAAAAGTAAAATGGCCGTAAGCCATTTCTATCTGGTATAATGGATGACATCCTTGCCTATGTATAACACCTTCCTCCGTGTCGTCGACTGCTTGGTTCAAGTCGATTTTGTTACGTCACGCTTTCAATGTGAACATACGGATACTTGAATAAGAAATACAAATACTTTGTTTTTTTGACGATGTTGTCAATTGCCAGGATCATATCAGTGCCAGAATTTTGTCCCTCAGGAGTTCTTTTAGATGCTGGTAAATCTACTGACATGGGGCTGTCCCTTTTAAGCGCACTTAAAAACCGACCGGTATGGGCCGGGTTTCAACCGGCGACCTTTGGATCAGTACGTAACCAACTGAGGCAATCATATGGATATTTGGTGAAGTATATGGAGTGTTTTTTCAAAAGTAAGTTCAAACATTAAACCGCTATAAATATTATAATAGTCGAAATAGAAAAACACATCATAGTGTTGGCCAAACATTCGGACTAACAAAACATGGTAACCCCTAGACCAAAAGTCGGCTGAATTGAGACAAGGAGACTGCGGAGACTACATTGTTGGAAAGTGCCTACTGGTGACTCGATCGCCAAATATCTGTATAATTAATCCTTTTGCAGGGTGTAGACGTGGGGTGAAGCGCCATCTTGCACACGATTGTTTTCCATATCGCGATTCCTCATGCTAGTCATTAGGAGGTACTTTCCAACAATGTGGCCTCCACGATCTCAATCCGGCCAACTCTTGGCTGTGGGGTTACCTTAAAGAACAAGTTTTCCTGACACATCCAACAACTCCAATTGCAACTTGCCAACAAAATTGCTAATATCCCAAGGCGTAATGTAAAAAATGCTGTAGGTACATGGTGTCTCACACAGAATGCATACGTTAAACAGCGGACATTTCCCGATGTTTTGTAAGCCCCATTGTTTGTCCAACACTATGTTATTTTTCTCATCTCAAATATATTTATAGTAGTTTGATGTTTGAGCATTTGAAAGACCCTGTAGTTTGACTTTATTCCATGCTACACGTGCAATTTAACACTAGTTGGAGATTATATTGTAGCAATGCTTTTACTATGAAAAAACATAGCATTTACACATCTGCTCTTAGACTGCTGTCCTAATGCCCAATGTAATATTCTTCTTCTTTCTCTGTTTACCCTCCTCGTATGGAGGAATTACAAGTTCGCGCCTGGGGTCAGAATACATGTCGAGGAGCAAACTCTAAAGCATAAGTTGGGCAAACCATTGACTAGTGGTGAAAAAACAATAGTGTTGAATGCATATTATAAGTTATGTGAGAAATATCCAACTGTTCCCTTCAAAGAAGTATTGAAATAAACTAAGTTCACCGGTGTTTCGAATACCAGTATAAACAGTGCTCGTAAAGAAAAAGCTGAAATTGGGAAAGTGGTTGCACCCGAGAAAAAAAGAAAGCGTGTGAAATACGCAAGAATGTGACGATTTTGTTAAAAACGCAATTCGTGTAACTGCACAATTTCTTGTTTAAAAATGAATCGCCAACAATTGACAAAGTGTTACAACAGGTTTATTTTGTTGTGACTATCAATCTTATCGCCTTTAACCTCTAGTTACATGTTATTCACTCTTTAAGTTGACGGAATAAGGGATTGGTCCTTTCTCTTACATACCGCATGCACTCACCACGTGGTTGTGCTGTGACGGTATTTCTGGCGCGAATGGCGGAAGAATACATTATAACTGTGTATTGGCCACCTGGGTTTAGTTTCGCGCGGATCAACCTTAGAGTCATCCATAGTCAGTATAATCTGTGCTTAGAGTGAATACAGAGTAGATCAGAGGGCGGTGTAGCCAGTATAGGTGACCAGCCCGAGCCTGCAAGACTCGTGACAGTGAGGAACGAGATGGTATGAAATGAAACTGAAATGGATGAAAGGAAAGGCGATCATGGGGCAGTTGGTGGAATGAAGGGTGGGGGAAGCCGGAGAACCCGGAGAAATTCCGACCAGGTGCCGCTTTGTCCATCGCAAACTCCATATGTAATATTTCAAACTGAAATATTACATTGTTATAACGCAGTTATATATGTCGGTCTGGGTGGCTTAGTTGGTTAGACGCTGGCCTACTGATCCCAAGGTCACGGGTTCAAATGGTTTTTAAGTTTGTTTAAAAACAACAGCTCCTGTCAGTAGATTTACTGGCATGTAAAATAACTCCTACGAGACGAAATTTCCGGCACACCGGCGACGCTGATGTGATCCTGGCAATTGACAGCGTCGTTAAACAAAATAAAATTAAAATGTTCGAATATTATGCATTTCAACTAACCCCTTAAGCTATAAGAGTGTATTGTACAAATTACAGCGAAGTTGTACGTGCATATACAACTTCAAACTTGGCTAACGTAACAATTTTGACGCCCTGAAACAGCTTTCCTCTCACTGGAATGTAAACGCTAAGAAAGGAAAATGCCTATGCAATCGATCCAATGCTATCATATGCGTTCTATGTTTATTAGCGACTAACCTTCTCCTCCCACTTAATATAACTGGAATCCGAACATCAATCCATCAGTTATTTCAGTTTTCAGTTACGCTGTTTAAGCATTAAAGTTTTTCATTTTTCTTTTTTAATTTCTTTTTTTCTGGAGTTTCCCTTATGTCGGTGATTAAGCTTTGTGGACTTATATTTCCTCTGAGCATGTGTTTGATTCATCGCGTTAAACTAAAAGAAATTAAAGGAATAGATTTCTCCAAAATGTATTGACATCTACTGCAATTTTACTTTTTCTGTTTTACTGAAAAATAAAACAAACAAAAGCTAAAATGTTTTCTTTTTCTCTCTTTACAGGAACGGCGTCGTAACACCGTGTCTGCCACCAAAATCAAACCGACGATGGAGATATATCGACCTCCAAGTAAGTTACTTTTATCTAAGTACATATCGAGTTATTATAGCACGTTTCTCCATTTAAACGCGGTCTGTTCACAAATGAAGTCATATAAAGGAGATACATTTTAGATATACTTATTTTGGCATTTTAATGAAGAACAGAATAAAAGCAGCCTGCTTTTTCACAAGATATAGAAATATACTGGGACAATTTAAATTATAGACGTCAGAAGCACTTTTATCCTTAGGTCTAAATAGAATGATTGGTTATTCCTCCCAGCAATCACGGCTTCTCTGTTGCATGCATATCATAGAGGGAAAGGCACGATATCGAGTGGACTGTTCCAGTTTGGGTGCGCGCCAGCGAGCAGTGAAGTACTTGCCTTGTAGCAGTCTATCTGCAGCATGCAATGCATCTCGGCACTTGGACGAGTTGTCAACGGCTGAATGGACTGTTGCATAGTGAGGCTGTACCTCCCATTTTCTCGTCGAATTCAGCACCTTTTGACGTACATGATAATACATGAGTCCATCCTTTTCGGTAAATAGAAACTTCCTTCAATGAAATTAACAGGACTCTCCGGTTTGACAAAGTGACAGACAAGAATGTCCAAGCACTAAAGCCAAGACGGAAGGAATTAAATTGAGCTGTTGACTTAATGACAACTTGCGGAGAGGGATTTAGCATCTCGGCCGAAAAGCGATCTTTTGTGTCTATGTCTCTGACGGGGTACTTTCCGGGAGGATGGATGAGACGAATGGATCCGAGGGGCGGCCGAACGTTGCCACGCCAGAGCAGAAGGCAGGGTGCCTACATTTCTCAGTTAGAAGCATTCCGGCGGAGGCTGGCTAAGCCCGGTTCCTCTCCCACCCCTTCGGGTTCGTACTCCCAAGGGGGGCACAGAACTCGAAAACTGACTGCCCTTCCCCCTCGTGCTTGTGCCATCCCATACGGGGCCCAGAAACCGGTAGGCTCGCGATCCAATCTGACGAACGAGATTTCTAGAGCGCATTTGTTCCCCCTGCCGTGCTGCTGCCGCGAGGCTTTCAACCCTGAAAGAAACCTAACGATATGAAGGGTGAAATGAAATGACTAATATAACGAAATGGAAGGACAGGAAATTCGGAGCATATGGAAATCCTTCCCAGCATTCGCCTGACCCAGGGAAATCCCCGGAAAAAAAAAAAAACAAAAAAAAAAAAAACATGGGTCAAGAAGGCCGACCATGTGGATCGAACCCGCGAGCTCCCGAATACGAATACGGGGCATAGACGTTACACCTGAGCCATTTCGGTCAGTAACTGTTACTGGACTCCACACTGTGACGTCGTAGATAACAAACCACTGTTCAGTCCCTTGTGCAGTCTACTGGTGTGTGTACATCAATCATAAGACCACGCTTTACCTGACATCACCGAAGTCAATTGCTTAAGAATTTGTATGCCTGATCATGATTTTCATTTCTCTCTTCTTCATCCTCCCTCTGCTGATCGTATTCTTCAATGTTTTCTCATGCAGTCCACTTTGTTGGATGTACTCTGCAAATGTTTGCCTTGTAATTATTGGTGCATGTTTAATTTCTACTCTTTGAACATTATCTGCCACCATCACTGTTTGTTCATCTTGTGAAAGTTATTTGTTTTCTGTATTTTGTTCTCATGTTCCTTGTTTGTTTCCTTTCCATCCTCTTTTAGATTGAGGCTGTGGAATTGTATCTTATTTTCCCACCTTTTCTGTTGTGGACTTCAGCCTTTCCTGGTGTGTTCCCTGTGTGTGTTTTGGATAACTGTTTCTTGTCTGCATTTCTCTGTATGGTATGGTTCTTTATTTTCAATATTGCTTCTGAAATTATATCCAATTTTTTGTGCATATCAGCTCATATATCTTCTAGTTCTTCCCTGCCTTGTATAAGGGGGAAATTACATATGTTGTTTATTGATTACTGTACAGTTTTTGGTTCAACTAACAGCTCCAAAATGATTGAAAAGCTAGAGTTAAACCTTACTAAAATAATAATTGCATTACTCCCAAAAAATGTCCCATCAACAATCAACTCACAAGATCAAGACAATCCATAAGATGGCAGGAGTATTGCAAGGAGATACCCTAAGTCCAATCCTTTTCAACATAGCAACCAGAGATGTTGAAACTTGAGGAATGTCCATATAAACATATGCTGATGACATGGCCTTAGCATCCTTGTTGCAACAAAACGTCCAGCATACATTAGATAAATTCATCAGCTGGGTAGGTAACAATGAATTCAAGTTAAGTACACAAAAGACAGTGCAAATGACTTTCAGAAATGAAGGCAGGCTACTGACGTCAACAAGAACTCTACACAGAAAAGCAGGAGCAAAACGGATTAACTCATACAAGTATCTCAACATGACCCTCCAAACAAACAGAAGGAAGTAGTTTTTTCAAACATACAGCAGACAGAGCTGCTGCTAAGTCACAGCCATGGCTGAAGTAAAATTACTGCAACAGCTCTCAATATAGACAGCAAATGGGACTCTTTCATATCAAAATATTGCCAATCATGACATATCAATAGAACTAATGTGGGAGCATCTCTTGAAAAACAACCTAGCCTTTATAGAAAGACTGAAAGCTATTATTATGAAGAAGCTCCTCTGCCTTGCAAAGAATGCACGTTCTTATGAACCTGCGCAACAACCTTCTACAATAAGGAACTACAACTAAATAGACCACTGTCTTCTACAGAACAGTACCAAAACTTTACTAAAAGAGCTACAAAAGAAACAAAACAAATAATGGAATGAGATCTACCAGACACAGGCACCATGACGACAACAGAATAGAAGGATTCAACACATGAACTATGCTGTGTGTAACATGCTTTGCTGTTCAGGGTCTTCATTACAAGCTGTGCAGTAAAGAGAACTACCATGAGTGATGAGATTTGCGTGTGTGACTGTGAGAAATCCTGTGAATGATTTTTACTCATTCTAAATGTTTACATGAACATGTAGATGGGTCAATCCAAGTCAAATCGAACACCCGTAAAACGCGATTTTTTCGTGGGAGGTTCAAAATTTTTTTTACGAATAATACACATCAAATAACGAGACCCATATTTTTTTATTTCCGTATTTTTAAATTACTTGCTTAGTTATGGCTATTAGAAATTAAGCAATTTCTGCGTGCACCGTAATATAAAATCTTTTGTTACTCTAAGGCCATATAGAGTTGAGAGTTGGGGTTTGGCACACTGGAAAGATTAAATATAACACTTTTAACAACTTTCAATCAATCATTATTACACATAAATTTTGGACTGATTTTTGATGGTATATTTTGTAAAACCAAAAATGGAATTTAAATCGATGTGTTAAAAATCTAAAAAAAATACACTCGTATTCCCTGACATTTTACCTATAAAATAAGATGTTGAAAACTATGGAGCTTGCATTAGTGCATTTTCTACAATTTTTATTCTGGAGGCCTGCAAGCGCTAACGGACGACATGAAGCAGCGATCCGTTTGTACAGCTGGATTCACCTTGAAAGCGAGTAACAAGCCAGGTGACTGCAGACAGCATGTGAATTGCTGCGTCAGCTGTGCTAGTCAGATAACTTCTTCTTACTAAGGCAGTACAGTCCATGCAGAAAAATGTCTCCATAATGTACCTTCTTTCTGATACTCCTGTGGCATCTGATACGTGCTTTTGAACTTTTGAATTTATTTGAAAAAATCTTCTGATGTAAGCAGTTCTTTGCTTTTAGCTTCTTCCTTCATGTACGTCCATACATTTGAAATAATTTCTCTACTCTGACTGTGTAATGTTTTGGTCCCTAATTTAGAACGTACAGGTGGCATAATTGCACTAAAAAGTACCTGTAAATTAGCAAAACTGACTCAGATCATGCACACATCACTACCTTCCCTCTCCCTCCCCATGTGCAAGGTTTCATTCACATAATTATACAATATGAGCTGATGAAACAGACAAAAGCTATGGATTCGCCAACAGGACTTCCAGCCAAGGTCAGGGGCTAAGAACGATGGGTCCAGCTGTGCTTTAAAGTTACACTCCTTTATTCCTTTGTCAAAAACTGAAGCTTTAGTGAAACAATTTTCTTTCGAAGAAGGAGGTAAAGCTGTGTGTTGTATGGAAACATTAGTTTAAAATACATATTTTAAAAATATTTTGAAGATGCTAATAGTGTACATATAATAGTGTCAGCTAGCAGTGTTCTCCTTACTGTACTGTTGTAACATTCATGGAACCTCAAGCAGTGGACAGTTGCCGTAATGGAAGGTGGCAATTGTGTGAGGTTACTCTAGCGTTACCACTGCCACGTGAATTCGCAGCACTGATTTGCAAACTTAATTACAACTGAACTATTAGAGACTTCATTCTGATTTTTTCTGAGAATAATGAATAAACCTCATTGTATTTTTAATTTTTTTTTCCAGATTTTTAAATGGTTGAGTTTATGTTTAACTTTAAAACTTTAATCATATAAAATATAATATTAATAATAATTAATAAAATTTTCTAATAATAATTTTACGAAATACTGAAATTTATCTTTAATTTGAGCCAAAGATCAAATAATCTGCTTCATTACAATTGGAGGTATGATTGATCAAAGAGTGAGGAGTACACGGCTTTTGGGACATTTCAAAAATTAATATCTGCCAAAATTAATTTTTTTTATAAAATGAAGAAACACGGGTCAAATATATTTTGTTCCAAAACACCAAAAAAAATTTCAAGAAAATCCGAGAGATCAAGGTCATTTTTTGCTATATTTTGTTCGATTTGACGTGGAATGACTCAGATATGTTGTTTGTATTCTCTCGGACTGGAAGCTTTAATGTGTATAAAAGATACGACATAATTAAGATAACTGGATATTTAATTTAACACTTTCGCCGTTACATGGGCAAGCTATCAGAAGAACAGAGTTGTTTAGCTAAAAAAAAAAAAAAAAAAAAAGTTGTATAAACGATTACAGAATAACCAACACTCCTCGTTTACACAACCTTACATTTTTCTCTTAATGCAATATGCCTGCTGGGTGACAAAGGTTTGGTTAACAAATCAGCTATCATTAGGTCAGAGGGACAATAATTGCATTCAATCAACTGCTTATCTACACAATCCTTAACAAAATGATACTTTGTATCAATATGTTTTGTTCTATTAGAGAACTTTCCACTCTTAATCAAAGATAAACAACTCTGATTGTCCTCGTAAATTATTGTGGCACTGTTCACATCTTGGTGCATGTCTTTCAACAAATGCTGCAACCACAGAGCTTTTTGACAGGCTTCAGACAGAGCAATGTATTCAGCCTCAGTAGAAGATAATGAAACACATGTTTGTTTTCTGCACCACCAGCTGATGATCCCTCCATTTAAGAAGAACAAGTATCCACTATTTGACTTCCTTGTCTTACGATCTTCAGCCCAATTTGCATCAGCATATCCGAAAAATGTAAGTCCCTCCTGAGTCTCAATGTTACTAAGCTTAAGTTTCATATTGGCAGTAGACTTAAGGTACTTTAGAACACGTTTCAACTGTGTCCAATCTTCCTGGCTTGGTGAGGAAACCCTTTGTGCAAGGATGCTTACACTTGCTGAAATATCTGGTCTTGTGTTGACTGAAATATACAGTAGACGTCCAATTAGTTGCCTATATTTTGAATTATCTTTCAGAAGATTTGTAGATTCTGACTTCTCATAGTTCTGATCCATTGGTGTATTGACTTTCTTTGCATCTGACAATCCAAAATCAAATGCAGTTTTGTTGATATAATCTGACTGACAGGGTTGAAAATTCCCACTTGAATCTTTTGTAACTTCAATTCCAAGGTAGCGCTGTATTAAGCCAAGATTCTTAACTTAAACTCCTCAGAGAGAATGTTTTCAACTTTATTTATCTCATCTTCAGATTTGCTAGCAATTATGATATCATCTACATAAATAAGGATATAACACCAACCAACCAAGGATTGTCTTGAATAAAGGCATGGATCTACTTCACTTTGTTTGAAATCTGAATTAACAATAACCTTATGTACTG
The DNA here is from genome assembly GCA_030765045.1 of Tenodera sinensis. Lineage (NCBI taxonomy): Eukaryota > Metazoa > Arthropoda > Insecta > Mantodea > Mantidae > Tenodera > Tenodera sinensis. The sequence continues at coordinate 36,200,696 of CM060965.1, read as the reverse complement.
CTTCATTCCAAACTCTGGCTGCTTGTTTTAGTCCATAAATACTTTTCTTCAATAAACATACCTTTGATGAATCCTCTGTAGCAAAACCTGGAGGCTGTTTCATGTATATTACCTCATTCAATTCTCCATTTAAAAATGCTGTCTTTACATCAAAGTGGTAGACTGGTAGGTTTTCTTTAGATGCAATTGAAAGTAAGGTACGTAAGGTTGTTTGACGTACAACTGGAGCAAAAGTCTCATCGTAGTCTTCACCATACTTCTGTGAAAACCCTTGAGCCACGAGACGTAGTTTGAACTGCTGAATGCTACCATCTTTGCTCTCCTTGATCTTAAAAATCCATTTGCTTCCAACCGCTGTTCGATTTTCAGGAAGACTACATAATTCCCAAGTTCCATTCCTTTAAAATTGACTTGGGGCCCAAATGACCTAGCTGTCGACGGGCCCTTAAACACCACTCACTCACTCACTCACCCCAAGTTCCATTTTCTTCTAGTGATGTCAATTCTTCTTGCATTGCATGAAGCCATCTCTCTTTGAATTTGCTGGAAATTGCTTCATTGTAGGATTTGGGTTCTTTAATAACTTCTCTTGTAGTATGACATTCTTCAATCAGTCTTTGCGGAGCAATTCCTTTTGTTGATCTCTGAGAAACTCGAGTCTGAGAGTCTTTAACTGATTCATTTTCTTTATCACTCTCCTCCTGAATTTCTACTTCTCGATGTGATATTTTAACTTTGGAATCAACTATTATGTCGATTTCAGATCTATTTAAATCATCACGTTTCCCTTGATATGCTTCCACACTGAACTTGACATCTCGACTGATTATCACCTTTTGTGAAGCTAAATTGTAGCAACGATAAGCTTTTGATTCTTCATCATATCCAAGAAATATTGCTTCTGTTCCTGTATTATCCAATTTCTGGCGTTTCTGGGTTGGAACATGAACAAAACATTTGGAACCAAAAATCTGTAAATTCTTTACTTTAGGCTTTTCATTATTCCACAGTTCATATGGTGTTAATTTCTTTGCTCGAGTAAGGACTCTGTTTTGTATGAAATTAGCAGTCATCACAGCTTCACCCCAAAATTGATTTGGTAAGCCTGCATCAATCAGCATACAACGTGCCATTTCTACCAGAGTTCTATTCTTCCTCTCTGCTATGCCATTCTGCTGTGGGGAATAAGTTGCAGTTAACTGAGTCTGGATACCTTCATTGGCCAAATATGTTCTTAATTGTTTATTTAGATATTCACCTCCACGATCAGATCGAATAATCTTGAATTTTCTGTCAAACTTGTTTTTCACAAGTGCTACATAATGTTTCAAAGTATCAGGAACTTCAGATTTGTTTGCCAATAAATATACATGAGTATACCTTGAAAAATCATCTATAAATCGCTTACCACTTGGTGTCATGGTCTGCATTGGTCCACAAACATCTGTATGGATCAAATCAAGTGATCTGATAGACTCGCTTGAAGATTGTTTTGGGAATGGTAATCTGGTCAGCTTTCCTTTCATGCACGTATCACATGACATTTGGATACCGCAATCAACTATCTTCAAATCATCTAAGAGACCCTCAGCATACATTTTCCTTATGGCCTCTGGGTCACGATGTCCCATTTTCCAATGCCATGTATGAATACAATTGCTGTTGTGTTCCAACACTGCATGGATTTTGTATGGCTCACACAATTTGTACAAGTTTCCAGTGGACTTAGCAAATCCAATCTGTTTTCCATCTTTGCATATTTCACAATAGTCTTTACTGAAGTTAACAGAAAAATTGCTTAAGTTTAGCTGTCGAACAGAAATTAAATTTCCAACAACTTTAGGAGCATAAAGCACATTGGTAACAATAACTGGTGTCACTTCTCCCTTTTCATGAGCGTCGGCAGACTTTTTTCCGGGGGGGGGGGGGGGCACATGTTGGAAATTTGCAATCATATATTATTAATTCATTATTTTATTGTCAAACTTTATATTTGTTGCATATAACCGTATTGATTTATGCTAAATAACAATTGTTCTTAATTAAAATAATAGTTTAATAGTCAGTAATTGATTGCACATTAAGTTCACCAACTTCCAAGGGGGGGCCGCGGCCCCCCCTTGCCCCCCGTTCGCGACGCCCATGTCCCTTTTTATTCTTAAACATCAATTTTCCTGTCCCGATGCCAATAACATCAACTAGTTCACCATTTGCAACTTCAGTTTTATTAACATAGGATCTATCCAAGAATGTGAAAAACTCTCTGTCATTGGTTACATGCGGAGTGGCACCTGAATCTAAAATCCAACTATTTGACGGAATGTCAAATGTAAATATATGCTCTTTATGTTCAACTACATTCACTTTACTAGATGGAATAATATTAACCGGGCTTGTGGGCCGTGGTCTATTGGGTTCCTTCTTCTTCCCAAACGTTTCGTCTGCGACTACGGCAGACATCTTCAGTGGCGGCGAGGTCGAAGTTTCCTAGTGGAGATCTCAGCACCGACAATCTAGTATTGACTCCGGCCGTGAAAGCCTTAGAATTTTGATACATTCACTTTATTTGGTTTTTCTTTCCAACTTGAGTATTTCTTGCAATCCTTTTTCATGTGCCCATACCTTTTGCAAAAATAACATTTCACGGAAGTGTTTTTAAAATCTTTTCTGGATACTGTCCTCATCATTTTATCTGAAGAATTACAGGAAGCCCCTTCTGCATATTGTTTACGTTCATATTCAGCAATCACCTTTTGCTGTACTATGGCAAACTTAGTTCATCCTCTGGACGTGTTTCCAGTGCTGTAATTAATGGATCATAATTTCTAGGCAAACTGCTCAACAACATTGCAACACTCCATTTATCCGATAAAGATTCTTCACCTATGTCTCGAAGCTTTAAAAACAATTCTTGCATGCGAGTAATATGTTGTGGAATATTACCGCCTTCTTCGAGTTTCAAAGAACAAATTGTTCTCATTAAATGAACTTTATTCGTTAACGTACTTTTCTCATGATATTCCTTAAGAGCATTCCACATTTTCTTTGCTGTGGACTTACCCCTGATGTGGATAAGTTGATCATCTTCCACCATAAGTCCGATGTAGGCTTGTGCTTTGCTATCAGCTGTATCCCAATCGGCGATTAACCTTTCGTTTGAACCTGTATCTATCGGTCTTTCAGATTCAATTACCTTCTTAAACAAGTTATCTTTCATTAAAAGCAGTTGTGCTTTATATTTCCAGTTTGAATAATTATGATTATTCAACTTCACGATGTCACTTCGAAAGTCAGCCATTTTGTTACTTAAACCTTATGTAACGAAACTGAAAATAAACCGCTTCGCGTATCGCACTTTATACTTATATGCCTGGGCCCATAACCTGTTGTTTGTATTCTCTCGGACTGGAAGCTTTAATATGTATAAAAGATACGACACAATTAAGATAACTGGATATTTAATTTAACACTTTCGCCGTTACATGGGCAAGCTATCAGAAGAACAAACAGAGTTGCTAAGCTCCAAAAAAAAAAAAAAAAAAAAAAAAAAAAAAAAAAAAAAAAAAAAGTTGTATAAACGATTACAGAATAACCAACAAGATATTCATTAGGTATTTAAATACTCTTGCATTTACTAATGCAATTAAGCATTCTGAACATGTGACATCATGGATGGATGCCTTGCCCTTTTCCCCAATCCACTTGTTTATACTTAGAGTAAGCTTCATGGAAATCCATATCTCCAATTGTATTATCCCCATTGAAGACCAAAATTCCGTCTGCCTTGCCAGCATTGCATTTTCTAAAACTATTAATGTTTTTATTTTGGTTTGCAGATGTTCGCACTGATGGAGTGCAGAATGGACTGCGGTTGAATGTCCATGCTAAGGAATTCAAAATGGAAACAGGAGACTTACGGACATCTAAGTAAGAACTATCTTATTATTTGCTTCTTGAGCGTTTCTTGAACTAAACACTAATCCTAAATGATGCATACTAACTAAGAAGTACAAATAGCATCAGAGAAATTTGACATATTTCACAATCTTTTGCATAACAGCAGTCCATTCAATTAGAGATAATTCAAATATTTAAATGAAGTTTGAAGTTCGTACACTTTATCTTACAAGCATGACTTTATTTGATTAGATTAGATTAGATTGGATTGCATTCAGTGAGCTCACAATGAGCCACAGAGGCCTGTGAACGTTGAGCATGTCAATGGAAATGTACAGCATAGCATAAAAACACATTATATACAGGCTCAAAAAACAAAGGAGGGATATTTGAGAAACAATGAAACCTTCCCTGCAGTATAAGATTAACATAATGTACATTTACAAACAAATTAAACTTTATTTTAAACTTTCACTAGGCTTTTACTGCCATGTCCCATTATTTAGTTATATAATTAGCAAGTACCTGGGCGATCGAGCTTCGCTCGGCGTTTTTCGCCTCTGTTTTTGTGAAATCTTGTTTTTTGTGGGAGAAGATACTTATTTACATAAACTGAAAGTCAAAACGTTAACTAAATAACAATTTTAGTTGCAATTGAGAAGAGTCATTTCCGAGATACAAAAGGAAAAAAAAAATTAAAGTCCTGGCGCATATTGACGGCAATGGAAGATTCATTCGGCAGAAAATATTTAAGTTGGTTCTCTGTATTGGCAATTTTCATGGATTGAACTATTAAAATAACTGCATTGCTAGAGCTATTTGCAACCCAATAAAGAGAACCAATTTACATCACAGATTGATAATGAAAAATGCTTTCAAAAATATTAATCCCAATCTTCCATTGCCGTCAATATGCGCCAGGACTTTAATTTTTTTCCCTTACGCTGGATGTGAAGTCTAGTGTCTGTACCCAGCGAATTCAAATTGCGCATGCATAATGATTCAACATGTAATAGGTAGAAGTGCTTTATTCCAACCAAAACTTTCATACCAAGTTTTAAACGGAAATAAATGTAATGCAAACCAATAAATTGAATATCTGGAAAATAGTTAACTCTACCAAAAAAAGTATTTAATATAAAATGTGTACTTTAACGAGACCTACACTTTTTCTACAGTAATATTTCGTGCATCTCTTTCAACTCGGCAATTGTACAAAAGTCATTCAGAATAAAGAGCATTTCAGAGACTATTTACAGAAAAATCAACATAATTTCACTTGTCCTGAAAATGTCTTAAACTTATGGTATCATAATTAAAATTGTTAGGCATTTTTGAGAAAATGAACATTTTGAAAGAAGTTCCATGTAAAGGGCAATCTGAGGCAGGGGATTTTCTTGAAAATCTTCGTGTCGCATTTTGGGGAGATCAAAACTATATACGAAGTCCGGTATTAAACCGACGTTTTGTTTATGTTATATTGTTCACCCCATCCACACACGGACTTTTTTTCCTTCGAAAAATACCTTTTACACGCAGAAATTATAATAACGTATATTTTCAATGAAATCTCGATGTAGAATTTTATTTATTTATTTATTTATTTATTTATTTATTTATTTATTTATTTATTTATTTATTTATTTATTTATTTATTCAGGGGAGCTCATAACGTGTATTTCCACCTGAATGCCAGTCATACGTTGTGGTACGTATTTAAGGTGTTGAATAATAGCTATAATACTAACAAATCACTACCCAAATTACTAATACACGCATAAATACACGATTGCTGAATTAGTTACGTTTATGCAACGTTGGCGCTACTGCCGTTGCATGCAAGGCTTGCTATCTGGCTTTGCATCTTCGGTTGGCAATCACTCCTCCATCGCTTCGACTAGCCGATCCGCGCATGCGCCAATACTTCGTTGTTTCGCGTACACGGCCAGGTACAAACGACCTACACTTACCCAAATATTTCATAAACACCATCATTTCAGCTGTAAAACATTTACATTTACATTTCTAAATGCAGACCTCCCCCATAGATATCCGTCCAGTTTGACGTTTTCGTTGAGCATTTGTTCCATTATGGAGTTCAGTTCCTTGCTGCTGGGATTGACTGCAGGGCGTTAACACGTTCGCCAAGGTCCTTCATCTTTCCGTCGAGTTCTTCCATGGCTTCCTTTACCCTGGCCAGTTGCTCGTTAGTATTCTCCGATAGATCTATCTTCATACTAGACATTCCCGTCTTCATCTTTTCTGTTTTGGTGTTTACATTTTCAATTTGCCTTCCATTTTTGTTTCCATTTTGTCCATTTTTGTTCCTATATTTTCTAATCCATAGTTCACATTTTTCCATTTTGGTTTTCATATTTGTTTCCTCTGTCGCATTCTGGAATTCATTTCATTTCCCATTATGTAAATCTTGGCTAACATTTGTTTCATCAACTGTTCCATATCATGCTTTTCAGCACACTCCTGACATCAATTGTGATTACTTTACTTTTTTTAAACTATTTCTTTATTTTTTATGAAAACACCGAAGCAACACTAAGCAAAAGCACTGTTGAACAATAACAAATACTACAGGAAGAAAAGCTGGTTGATAAAGCCATGTGAATGTATCATATAGAAAATTGTATGAATTGTTTGTAATTGTTTGCCGAAGCGGGAGTAATGAAAGAAATGTGATTGTGTTTAGTAAAACAAAAATGAGTAGAAAAACGTGTGAATGTTATACGTTGCACTTATATTTCAAGTGTATGGAAAAATGTATGGATTAAGAGGTAGAACTGGAACTTAAAAATTCAATGCCACAACTGGGATTTGAACCACAGACCTTCCGCTTGCCGGAAGTAAGTTTGTTGGCATAAATAAATAATAATGTATGGATTGTTTGTAGAAGAGGAAGTAGTATGTTAGGTAAAAGAAAAGGGAGTAGAGAAAAACGTGAACTTAATACGTTGGGTGGTAAAATGGATTGCATAAAACCCTTCGCCATGAAAACAATTAGATATGTCACTTTTCATGCCGATCGGTCAACCTGTTTTGGAATTTACCCACTCTTCAACATACGATATGTATAGGCGTTGGTATGTATGAAGTTGATAAAAGATAGGGAATAACATGTGAATTGTTACGTAAAACAGAAGTGAGTAGAGAAAATAGTATGAATGTAATACATTGTATTTCTTTTTCAAACATATCAAATTGTATGAATTATATGTTGAAGGGCGAATAGCGAAAGAAGACTGATGGTGCCTCGTAAAGGAAGAATTAGTAGAGGAAGTCGTGTGAATGTAATACGTTGCATGTATATTTCAGTCATAGAATATTATATGAATTGTATGTTGAAGGGCAAACAGAGGATAAATGAATGTGCTATGTAAAAGAAATGCGAGTGTAAAGCCATTTGAAAGTAATATATTTAGTAATAAAATTGTTGCCATAAAAAATTTCCCCATAAAAAATACATATACGTGCCGAAATTTGCGGTGATCGGTTAAGCGGTTTTCGAGCTTAACAGTTGGATATATATATAAACAACCAAGTTGTATAGATGATATGAATTGTTTGTAGAAGAGTGAGTGGAGAAAGAGATGTGAATGTGTTAAATAAAAGTGAGTATAGTAAACAGTGTGAATGTAATATGCAGCATTTCTATTTCAAACATGCACAAAATTGTATGACTTATTTCTAGAAGAGTGAATAGAGAAACAATTATGAATGTGTTTCCCAAAAGCAAGTCGAGAAAACAGTGTGCATGTAATACGTAGTGTTTCTATTTCAAACATGCACGTCTTATTTGTAGAAGAGGGAGTACAGAGAGATGTGAATGCTTACCTAAAAGTGAGTAGAGAAAACAGTATGAATATAATAGAAAAAGAGATGTGAATGTGATAGCTAAAAGTAAGTAGAGAAACCACTGTGAATGTAATATGTAGTATCTCTATTTCAAACATACAGAAAATTGCATGACTTATTTGTAGAAGAGTGAGTAGAGAAAGAGATTTGAATGTGTTACCTAAAAGTGAGAGGAAGAAACAGTGTAAATGTAATAGCATTTATATTTCAAACATATAGAACATGGTATGACTTATTTTAAAAGTGCGAATAAAAATGTTTCTTGGTGCAAAATCACATTTTTTATGAAAAATTGTTTATAGAAGAGTGAGTAGAGAAAGAGATGTGAATGTGTTACCTAAAAGTGGGTAGAGAAAACACTGTGAGGTAATAGGTATGTATACAAAAATTTAATCAAATCTTTAGAGTCGTTTCTGAAATACTGGGAATATATATATGTAAGAACTGCACAGTAGAAGCGGGAATAAAAAAATGTTATTTTTTATGCAAAATCGCGTTTTTTCGGGAATTACACCTATATAGCTGAACTTAACAAGCAAAACCCTATCTGAATACAAAATTTGATCGAAATCGTTAGAGCCGTTTCCAAGTTGCGCAGAATAAATGAATATATATACAAGAATTGCTCATTTAAATATATAAGATGAATGGCATCTTTTGTCAACTGTTCAATACATAGAAATTTAAGTAGCTTTCGGGCAGGCATCAAATGTAATTGACGATGATTTGTCACTAAGAAAGCCAGAAACTACTTACAAAGCTACATAAACATTAACAGGATAATTTCTCGCTCAGATAATCTTGTATAGAATAAAATGATTTTGAGCATAGGTACTCCTTAGCAGCAATTTTAAAAGCATTGAAATCATCAACTTTTTCCAAGGTCATTAGGAAGAGCATTAAATATTTCTATTTCCTAATGCAATAAAACATTCTGAACATGTGGAATCATGGATGGATGCCTTGCCCTTTTCTCCAATCCACTTGTTTATACTCAGAGTAAGCTTCATGGAAAATTGTATTCGCTGCCAATGAAATCCCTTCCCTTCTGGAAGCAAGAAAGTTTTCCACTGGGATGTTGGATGTTGCCTGTTTGTCTAGTGTTTATCTCATGAATTTCATTGTTTGTTATAAATGTGGATCGAAAGAATTTCAAGATTGAGAATATACACATATGGCATGTAATATAAAATTTTACTTTGTGGTTTTTTATTTAATGTTTCAATATAATCAGAAAAGGGCTTTAAATATATTTTTCTAAATTCTTTTGGCATTTCTACAGGTCTTCTGCAAATGTGCCAACCATGTTGGAAGCCCCTCATATCCCTCACATTGGGCTACAGCACTCAAAATCAAGTGGTAGTGGATTACATACACTACACCATGCCTCTTCAAGCGGGAACATCCTGCAAGTATGATCATCTAAACTCTTACTTACTACAGTTCTTTTCCCCTTGTTTCATATTTCCTAGAGCTAACAATAATGTTACTTACATTTCAGGCCCCCAGAGTTCATTTCCAGCCAATTGAAGACATCAGCAGGGTGGAAATGATTCCTCCACAGCTCAGAGCACCCTATATACCAAATTTACGCCCAGCTGTAAAATCGTACAGTACAGCGGAGATGAAGACTGTGATAGCCCCTGATGTGAATAACAGCAAACCCCTGTCTGTGAGTATCACACTGCAAATGAAATGTGTTACACTAAATTAAAAATCTGATGTTACATTCACAAGATTTTCTTTCTTTCCCATTTTTTTAACATTTTTTTATCTACTATATTTTAAAATTCTAAAAGAGTCTTCCGGGCTGATTTGCCGTGGTCTGCTGGAGTAACTTGGTCCAGACGTTTCGTCCACTACTGCAGTGGACATCATCGGTGGCATGGTTGAAGTCTTCTTGGTGAAGGCACTGTTGCGTCTGAGGCGTTCACTGTCTGGGATGCGGAATAAAAAATGTGGATCTAGTTAAAATACACAATTTATGTGAAATACTTTTTCTTTTAAGTGAAACATTTCTGAGATATTCTTTCTTATTTGTTTGAACTTGCCAATAATTATACTTTTTTCAAGTAGCAATGTTATTCATTTTGTTATCTCTTGGCCTTGCAAAAAGAGCAGGATTTCAAAGGCATCGCATAGCAACCAGCTCTTAAACATTTCACTATTGTTTAGAGCCTATTGTATTCCCTAATTCCCCTTGTATCTACAAGAAAATTAGCAATAAGATACTTTCTGAGAATGCTTATATGTTGATTAAGAAGTAGATAGAGAAATAGGCATTTGCAAGAATTGTGTGTATAAGGCTGAGTATAGCTCTACATATATTTGCAAACAGAGTTTCTCCAAATTGAACTATATTAAAAGTCTCTATCATAAAAGGCTACACGATAATCACTTGGTGTATCTTCTAAAGCTATGCATTTTGACTTTGGCACCAAATATTGATTGACTTCTTAAACATAAGCAGTGTACCAAAGAAGTGACTAATAAACAGGTCTTTATCGCTTAAGATTTGAAAGTGCTTTCATAAATCAAATGCAACGTACATATAACCAACCCACCACTGCAACAAAATGTGCGGCTGGGTATTAAAGAGAGGCAAAGTCTGCATATAATGGAAAGAGGTAAGCCCAGCCTCCCCTCTTTTGCAAACTTTGGACATTGATAGTCTAATAGGAAATCTGGAAAGAAATTAAGAGAGGAGAGGGGCACAACACCCAGAGTCCTGAAACTTCAAGAAGCAAAAAAAAAAGAAGTATTGTTTCTGGAACGTGTAATCGCATGTGCTTGTGAACATTTGTAAGATTTATTTATTGATTTAAATACTTGATTTAGTGATTTAATTTAGTTTGCAAAATATGAAAACACCTAAAAAATTATTCTTTAGTGTTAGGTACAAAATTTACAGAAAATACAGGCTTTAAAGAAGCTAAAATTTTGAAATATTAATATGGGATATGAAAATTGCCCAAAAAAACAATACACAAACAAGTAGATACACCATGAAGGGACAAAATTTAAGTTGATAAACTAACAAATTGTAAAACTATGCAACATACGTAAGTACGAGAGGAGTAATAATTATGTTACCTTTGCATCGAAACCCTCTCAGTCCATATTAGGTTGAGTTATCTGGCTTCTACTGTGCTATAACTTGCATAAATGGATGCTCTAGTGCAAAACAGGAATCAGGAAAGTATTTAAACTTGTTACATATTAATATGTTCTCCTTTGTCCAGTCTTTTTAAAGCATCCAATTTAATTTTCATTGCCATGTTCACTTGTCTTTTCTTCTCGTTCGACATTTTCACTGGCACATACACAATCAACACAACACTAACAGTAAGCCTGAAATCTGAGAAACTGTACTGTAAACAGAAATATATAACTGAAAGTTTAGTTTATAACATATATACTGGGTAAACAATAAACCTTCAAACCTTCCAAATAACTATCTGTGCTATGTATACACATTATTAGCTGCAAGGTTTTGATTTTGTGACAATGGTCTGATGGCCGCTTATGTTGCGACTAGATACTGAAGATCAATACACGGTCACCTTTTGTTATTGTGATGGAGAATAACATAGGTTGTATATGTACACTATTATAATTTATCTATACTGTTTATACCACATGGTGGATTATAGAAATCATTACAGTGAAGTTTAACAATAACATATAAAAAAATAGAATAAACATGTCATCGAGTTACACGGAATGTCAAGTTATCAAGAGTTGAGCTATCAGGTTCTACTGTACCGAAAATTCAAATCAGTCATTAATAATAATCATAATAAATAATATAATGATGATGATAATAATAATAATAATAATAATAGATGCCTCAGAAATAAGAAAGTTATTCAAAATAAATTCTATGTTTTAAAGAAATCTGCAATTTTTTGTATCCTACGGTTTTTTCTCTCTCTTAACATTTGCCGGTTGTACAATATTTCCACAAAACCTGGGACAGTGCAAAATATATGAATAATACAACAATATTTGTTTTAGTATGTTTATATACAATATAAATACAATACATAAACTACATAAATAAAACGTTAGGGCATTGGATCACATCTAAACATATAAGTGGTTGTCCTTTTTAGCACATGCAACACACTCCAGAAACATTGGGATAGCACTGCGTTTACTACAGTATGGCATCACCTCTCCTCTTAACGACACACTGCATTCTTCTGGGCATCAATAACACCAATCTTTCTACCACCGCAAGCAGAGTACTGTCCCATTCCTGATGGATGTAGTTTTTCAGCTGTTCAACCATCCACGGTCATCGCTGTCGTAATTTTCGTTCCATAATACAAAAAAGATTTTCTATTGGCAACAGATCTGGGCTGCAAGCAGGCCAATCCAACTTACTTTATGTAAAACAACTAACTATGGCTTGTGAACAATACATATGAAAAAATAAATTATTGCAACTCTGTATATCATTTCAGTAAAAACACAGAGAAACCATTTAGATCTTGTGTCTGTGTCACTTTAACTACTTATGAGAAAAATATTTAAATGCTATTCCTGAACAACATGTTGGTAGGAAGATCAATGAAACAATTTTTGAAGATCTTGGGCTACAGAAACCAAAAGTGGAAGTATACCAGACATGTGATAGATTTAAGCTAAAGATAGAGATCTCTGAAGGCGAAAAATACTAGAGTTTGAGAGTAAGAAGTGCACCCAAGAAAAGGTTGACTTGGCAAGTCACTTTCAAGAAATTAACTTACAAGGAAAGCCATAACATTCGGCTTACAACAATGCTTGTGAATTGCAGTAGTCAGTTGCCCCATTGCCTTCTATAGAAAACAGCTATGGAGCTGAAACTTAATGTTTACTGCTGTGATGTCAAGCAAGCATACTGTTTCATGTAGAACAAAAGACAAGTCTTAAGAGCGACTAATGAATAGGATATTGCCTTTACAGTTAAGTTAAACAACTTCATCTAGATGTAAAAAATAGCTTATGTATTCCGATGCCTGCCAAGGACAAAACAAAAACAGTTACATTGCCATAATGCATATGGTTGCACTTCAGGAACACCCAATCCCCCAATCTATTGACCACTAATTCCTCATATTAGATCATACACACATGGAGAGTGATGGAGATCATGTGATCATAGAAAAAACGAAATGGAAGTATCGTGTTCCTATTCACCATCCTCACTTTTGGATGCAACTCATTGGTTTATCAGAAAAGAACAAGCCATTTGTGGTCAGTGAAATATCTAAAGCGAACCTTTGACTTTTCAGCATTGTTGGAAAAAGAGCTTGTGCTAGGAAAGGTTGACAAAAGATCATTTGGATGGACATGCAGTGGCTCTGTTTCCAAAAGGTATCCTTTGGCAATTATTTCTCAAGTAAATAAATCTGCAGATATAAACCCTTAAAGAAGCATTCTGGTCCAAATGCAGTAAACCTAGCAAAAATAGGACTTGCTGGACCTACTTTCATTTATCTTGGCCACATTCTGGGAATTTTGGAGCATTGAAAATATCTGAAAGTGTTCTTAGTACATTTTCAAATACTGATACCAATGACAATGTTGAGTGAAGAATGTATTTTTATTATTTGTTATATTTTGGATGGTGAAAACAATTTCATGGAAATTTAAAGAAAGTATATGACAAATTCATAATAATAAAATGTCTTGTTTCTTTACTTAGTGTTATGTTATATTTTGCCAAGTTCATTAATTTTAACAACCTTTTATAAAAGGCTAAAAAATATAATATTTACTATGCGATTATAAGGTATTATTTTTAAAGACTATAGTGGGGTCGTCTCCTTAGTGTGGTGGTAGCGCTTCTCCTTACTAAGCAAGAGACCAAGGTTTGATTCCCGGCACCGTCGGGATTTTCTTCCACTGGGGGACCTGGCATAGGGTGCACTCAGCCTCATTAGGTCCCTGAGAGACCAATCGAGGAGCTACTTCATTGAAAAGTTGTGGTCCTAGTTGCGTAAACTGCATAACCGGCTGGGAGGTACCAGGGTGCTGTGCACCAGTACTGCACCACACTCTTGACGCCTGTGGTAGAGGTGGCAGATGCAGCAGCTAGGCAGTAAGGGCTGTTGGGCCTTGGATTATTATTATTACCACAGTGATATGTCTTGTTTCATTATCTTTGTAATATTTTTATGCTGTCATTTTCTCAAGTTTTGCTAAATGTGAATTCTATATAAATATGGTGGAATTTTATCCCCATGGGAACTACAAGAATTTATTACATATTTAAAAATACAATTTCATTGTATATTCTAGGGGCAAACAATAAATCTTCCACTGGCACCTTTATTATAATGTTTGTGTGGAAGTGGATATGTTAAAATGTACTGTAAAAAGTCTTAAGTCACACACCCACCCTCCAACCCTTCAGATAATCCTTATATAATGGATGAAGATTTACAGGAATTAAAGCAACCTGATTTGTATATTTACGGTATTAACCAACAAATATTTTTTTATAAAATATGTAGACTTTTGACAAATAAGGGATTTGGGAAATTTATTTTAATCTTTAATTTAGTTTTTCTCATTATGAGGTTTTTTTGACTTAACTGATTTTGAACACCCAGTCGAGATTTGTGAATGTCAGTGTCATACCCCTACTCTTAAGAGCTTTCATTCTGTTTCCTTACAATGTCATACTTTCCATTTCCATTTACAAGTAGACCATGCATGAGTGAAACTAAGTTTGTGTTCCCATTTACATAAGTATAGGTCTCTACATTACTCTTGATTGTACACATGTTACAGGTTCTTCATATGAATCCTAACCCCGAAACTCACACAACCAAAAATGTTAGTTTTCCATCGAGCCTTAAGAGGTCAAAAAGTCTGGGAGCAGCAGATATGGCCAAAGCAGCATCTGCAGGAAATGTTCAGCTAAAGGATTTTCCAGAACTGGGAGACATCCCAGTGGAATTGGAAAAAGCAGTTTTAGGTAAGCAGAGTGCAATTATGTTTAAGTTCTGAAAGTTGTAAATGAATAAACTACAAAAGCATATTAATTGCCAGAAATTAAACTCTCAAAGTGGCTTTATTTCATACATACTAGTAATGGATAGAAGAGCAACTTCGCCTGTGAGTAATCTCGCCTGAAGGCAAATACCCGACAAGATCTGCTGAAGGAGGATAAAGGTACAGTTTCACAACTGCCTCCCAAATGGGTGAAACCGGATAGCAGAACAGATTTCACTTAAGACAAATTACCCTGATTTATATAAGAGAAGAAGCATGGATGTTAGTGAAAGCTACATTATGGATTAGTCTTGCCCACCTCTCAGGTGGTTCTGGCTTCTAGGTTGAACAGTTGAAAGATCAATAAAGTTGGAGTTTATAAACACACTTTGTTGTTGTTAGCTAATGCTGGATTTCTGACAATGAAGTCATTAATCCTCTTGCTCTCCAATATTTTTCACTGATGATATTGAAGAGAGCAATAGCAGTAATAGTAATAGTAATCTACACACTTTGTAGATGCTGTTATTTTAGTAAAATGGACAACCATATTGGCCCTAAAATAAGCTGCCCCCACATGTAAGCTGCAATCCTAAATTTCAAAGAAGAAATAAAATAAATACATTTTGTGCAACAATAAGCTGCACACTAAGTGAATGGAAAAAAAATTACCAGTAATTTTCTTGTACTTATTTGTAAGATGTATATACAGTAAACATATCGTTGCTTTGGAATGACAAGGTCCTAACTGACAAAATTGAAAAGATTTCCACAAATTTACTATAGTGAAGTGTGAGTCTAATTACTTTGTGTTATTTGTGGATCAATTTACTTCCTGTTAATAGTTTCAGGTGAGTATATTGAAAAATTTACTTAATGTGTGCTTTGATACTGTAATAATTCAATGTGTAACATATATCATATCTGATGCCACCTAAGGTTCATTCATATAGGAGATTGAAAAGTGATAAAGCTCTATTTGTAGACAAAAAAGTTATCTCTTTGGCATTCTATCTGCACTATTAATCTATTTGAAGTAAGAATTTTATTATAATCTAGAACCTAGGTGACTGAGCTCTGCGCAGCATTTTATTTTCATCGTAATTGTTAGAGCCATTTCTGAGATACAAGAGATACATATAAAAATTTCACCAGCATCATCATTTCAGTCGTAAGACGTCCACTACTGAACATAGGACTCTCCATAAACATCTACCTAGTTTGAGGTTTTTCTCGAGCATTTGTTCCACCATGGAGTTCAGTTATTTGTTGCTGCTGTCGACTATCTTCCAGAGCATTAACACTTGGCCAAGCTACTTCATCTTTCCGCCAAGTTCTTCCATGTCATCCTTCACCTCAGACAGTTGCTTCTTACCTTCTCCAATAGCTCATCTTCATATTGGACATTCCTGTTTTTATCTTTTCCATTCTGGAATTTAAATTTTTCAACTTGGCCTACATATTTTTTTCCATCTGCCGCATTCCAGAATTCCTCATTTCTCATTATGTCCATCTTGGCTAACGTTTGTTTCATCAAGTGCACCATATCGTGATTTTCGTCGCACTTCTGACACCTATTGAGACAACTTCACTTTTTTTAACTATTTATTTTTTATAAAAACACCAAAATGACGCTATGCAAAAGCATTATTCAACAATAACAGATACTACAGGAAGAAAAGCTAGTAGAGAAAGTCATGTGAATTTAATACACATTTATATATTAAACGTATAGAAATATGTATGATTTATTTCTCAAAGAGGGAGTAGAGGACATGTGAATGTACTAGGTTGAAAAAAGTGGGTAGAGAAAAACATATGAATGTAATACATTGCATTGTAAAGTGAATTGTATAAAAACCTTCTCCATGAAAAAATAATTAGATGTGACGATTTTCATGGCACTCAGTCAACAGATTTTGGAGTTTATCATTTATCAACCTCATACATACCAACGTCCATCTATATACCAGGTGAGCCTTCTCATCCTGCAGAATGATAACTAGGTAACCCTGAATTTTACCGATGATGCAAAATGCAGGTGCTGACATCGCATTCACCAGCCTGCTGATTAAGCCTAGGGTGGTGGTCGTTGTTAGAGTGCTCTATTAGCACAGTGGTTAGCACACTGGAAAGTCATGGTGAAGGTGGAACGTTCAAATTGCCCCTGCTAACAAATGAGGTTTTTATTTCCTTCTGTTTCTTTTGAGAATGTTCTAGCAAATCAAGTGTTCCTTCCAAATGCACTAGAAAGTGAGTTTGCCTATAAATTATTGGCTTTCTTTTGTATGAAACAGTATCTTTAAATAGTAAAATATTATGTAATGATACCTTAAGTTTGTAAGTTATAACCACAATGTTGTTATTCATTTATTATGATGTTCACTAAAGCATATTCTAACAAGTAACAATTTTGTTCTTGTGAGATTCACATAGTTAAAATAATTAAGTGAAACAACACTTGCATGCCAAACTATAAGTTCTGGTTAATTTAGTAAACATAAAAAATACCTTCAAGTGGCAATATCTGAACCTGAGACCTTCAGCACTGAAGGCTAACGTGCACACTGTTGCCCTATGGAAGCAACTTGCTTCACGCCCAACTGCAAAGCAGTCATTTCGGCCAAAATTGATAGGACACGGCATAGCCTGTAAACATGCTGGGACTCATAACTTCTCAATCCGCAGGATGAGAAGACTCACACGGTATATAGATTGTTTGAATTGTATGTTGAAGAGTGAGTAGAGAGTAACAGGCCAGATCTACTGATTTTGCAGATCTGCTTTTTTGCAAATCTACTGATCTACTGCTAAATCCTGAACACACTTCAAAATCTGATGCTTTTTATGTATTTTCCATTTTTAAACACTATTTTCCATAACATCATATAATTGGCTCTTCCGAAAAAGATTTTCAGGCAAGGCATTTCCCTCATGTATAAAAACAAAAGATTAATATAATCACCTGTTATTGTTTATTTATGCCAACAAACTTACTGTTGGTGTTTTTAAATACACAAGCCGTGTTTGGGCAGTGTTTGAGAGGTAGAACTGAAACTTAAAAATTCAGTGCCACAGCTGGGATTTGAACCACAGGCCCTCCGCTTACTAGGCGGGTGCTCTAACCATTGAGCTACTGTGACAACCTGCCAGAATGACATTGAATTCTCAAACCAGTTTGTATTTTTCCTGGTAAACCACAAAGGCAGTCTCACATCAGAGACAATTACCCAAATGGTGACTTCCTATTGCAAGTACTTTATGTCCCGGGATTAAATAATCTTTAGATACCCACACACGGCTTGTGTGTTTAAAAACACCAACAGTAAGTTTGTTGGCATAAATAAATAATAATCACCATCCCGGTAAACCTCATGGAGAATAAATCCATGTGAGACAACATGCCTTAATGACGACTTACAGAATGTAAGGCTTTAAGCCCTGGGCTTTATAGTTTAACTAACTACAAATATCTCATTTTCTTAAATCTATTCTCAAGATTATGAACTATTCCTCTGTGAAGTGCACAAACATCAGGGAATCTATTTATAAACCAGTCTCACTTCTCTAGAAGAGTTTGTTGTCACATAGGAATTATATATGAAGATTCTGTATGCTAAGGTATACATACAGACTTCTTGACATTATGACAACACTAACATACAATAACGGACTGCCTCCGTAGTGCAGTTGGTAGCGCACTTGCCTCAGGCGCGGAGGACCCGGGTTCGATCCCTGGTACCAGTATGGGGATTTTATCCCCTCTGGGAGGTCTGGCACGGGGTGCACTCAGCCTCGTTAGGTCTCGGGGGAACCCAATTGAGGAGCTACTTGATGGAGAAGTAGCGGCCCCAGATCTAGAAGACTGCATAACTGGCCGGGAGGGCTCGGGGCACTGACCACGTCCCACCCTCCAGTACTGCACCTCACCAATGACGCCTGTAGTGGGCAGAGGTGGGGGACGCAGTGGTTGGGCGGTAGGCATTGTCCCCTTGTGGGCTGTCGTGCCGGGGTTTAGTTAGTAATATACAATAACACTAAAATAGTGGTCTCAGAATTATCAACCTCTATACAGCAAAAAAGTTGTGTCAACTGATTAACTTGCACACAAAGAGCAGTAAAAGTGGAGGGGGAACAGCACTGGTAAGAAACAAGCCCTGTAGTGTGGCTATGAATTCAAATGGAGGCTCTATCTACACAGTGTGTTTGTAGCTTGACTGGACCACCCCGTGGTGGCACCAGACTGGGTGAGGGCCGGTATGCTCTCCATCAGGATTGCATCTAAAGGAACAGCAAGTAACGAGTACAGAACACTAATTACTGTACTACCCTACATTAGGCTTACCTGCATCACAACAGATGTTGAAATCAATGACCTTCAATGCAAATACATTCCCTATATCTCCGAAAACAATGCTGGTTTACATGCAAAAGATCATGTTGACTGATTCTCTGTATTTCTCTTGTGATATTGTCCTTCAATTATTATGACGCGCGTGGAAACACATACATACACGCACACACACACACACACTTCATACTTCCAGTCTCTGGGCAGGATAGGAAATAACCAAGATTAGAGAACAATTCCCGCTACCCAGCTGGGAATCAAAGCTGAGGCCCTTTGCATAATAGGCAGGTGCTCTACTGGCTGAGCTACAGGGCCAGTCATTTTATTTACAACTTGGACTTTGGGACTTCAGTTATTTAATTTTGTGATAGAGATATGTCCTTTTTTACATAAATATTTAATATATATCTGTTTCTAAAATATGATAAGAAAATACAGTAGGTCGTGATAAGACCGTGCTGTCAAAACGACCTTAAATAAATATTTACCAAAAAAAAAAAAAAATACAGTATTCAGCGTTTAAGTTTTGATATCTAAGTTTTCCATGAAAATTTAAAATTTTCAGAGAAGGAAAGTTACATTTTTTTCCTATTCTTTTTGGCTTAGTAAGTGGATTAACAATTAACAACTTAAATAAAATTGTATTTTGTTTAACTGCAATTTACTTATTTATTTTTTTATGGTTTACAGATCCGAACAAAGTCTCAGCTAGGGCACTCATGGACCTGGTGCGATTTGTGCTTGAGAGGGCAGTTGGGACTGTTTACTGTTGTCTTCCTGCTGCCAAACTATGCATACTTATTATTGAGGTTAGCACTTTGCTTATACATTTGTACATAAACAGCATATTATATACACAGAACTATAAGCACTGGTTTTGTGGGGAAGTGCCAACAGGAGAGGAGGAAAAGGAGAAACAGCTGATGATTACAAAAATGAGCATCCAAGAAAATCTGCGCATATAGCATGTCATACTGAATAGAAAGTTCACAACCAATTCAATGATTTTAAGTAAAAATATAACATCTGTTTTATTCTTGCTTTTTGCAGGATATTCATTAGCATATTAGCACATTTATCTTTTTAACTGCCTGTATAATAATCTGTTTTCAAGAATAATATTTGCAGCAATAATCCATGACTTTAAAGGCAAAAAACTACAATTAATTATGAATAAAGTATCATTCTAAATTCTAGTAAAACAAATGAATTCAGAAATAGATATATTGAGTAAGAAACCTTAGAATAACTTCATTTTTATCACAATATATTTTTCTAGCCCAAATAGATAATCCTGATATTGAAGAATTGGACATATCAATACATTTTTGATGTAATGGGCATAATTTTAGTCCTTAAAGATTTCGTTGGTCAAAGCGCTAAGTCACCCCCTCCAAACCTTGTCTATCTAAGAACAGCCCTGCATCACCTCTCAATCATTTACATTCCTCTAAAAGATTTTAGTAGAAATAACAAAATTATATTCAATGAAAAAACTGAGGTTACTAATAGTGAAGCAATACAAATTAACAAATATAATTCATTATGTGTTTGGTCTGAGGATGTGATTAAATAATCACGAAACTAATTAACTGCATATTTAACTAAGATAAGTGAAGCTTTTCTCCCTCTCCCTCCTCCTCTCTCTCTCTTGTCCATTTGTATGTGACTGAACTGTTCTTAAAGTGCTGGACTGATTTTTATGACATTTTGTGTGACAAAGGTGATTCAAGAAGGGTTGAGATTTACAATATGACCCAATAGAACATGTTCTTTTTAATTAATTAATTTATGTGTTGATCTTTGGATGGTTTAGCTTCACAATTGGATCCGTCAAGAAGTGCTGCGATCACGTTTTAGAATTTCCGTATTTGGTGCAGCAATCGGATTCTAGGAAATTTTTGCCACAGCTGAGCGTTAACATTACATTAAAAGCATGTGCTTATTTAGAACAAGTAATTAAAAGTGTAATTAACAAATATACATTGTGCAAATGTGCAAGGTGCAGTACTGAAGTGAGTATTCTACATGCTTTTTCGTGAATTCCAATGATCCTATAACGTACTATAATAATGAACTTAATCTACAAATGTGATATATTAATATTTATTGAAGTAAGGTGTCAAAGTGTGATTAAAACCTATACATTGTGCAAATGTGTAAGATGCAGTATAGAGGTGAGTATTTTACCTGATTTTTAATTAATTCCAATGATGTATACACTGCATTCTATCTCATTCAGCTTAACCTACAAATTCCATGTACTATTATTTATTGAAATAAGATTTTAAAGTGTAATTAAAAGTATATATTGTACAAATTGTGCTAGAGCCTTTGTAGTACTTTTTCTTATGCAGTAATGTAATCACGTAACTACAGCAAACATGACCATCTTCCCACTACAGTGCATGCACAGTAGCAACTTCTAACCCAAAAGAGAAGTGCAATTCGTGGTATTAGCTTTTTTTTCTCTTCTTCTTTTACAGTGAAATGTTGATACTGCATTAAACCAAAGAAAATAGCTTATAACGGATTGTGCACCACCGGAAATATATAACCAGGCATTAATAAAGATTGAGGATATTTATATTGTCATTTTGAATATGGCACTCATTCATTTCGGTATGCCATCGCCTAGCACCCAGCAGCATAAATCATTACGAGTTCAGTGCCAAAAACAGTTCATACGATATCTTTGGCTACTTTTGTTGCTAATAATGAGCAACTGCTCACTGTAGAACAAAAGAATATTGTCAATTACAGCACAACAGGACGATTCTTTTTTTTGGATGCACCAGGTGGCACTGACAAAACATTCCTCATCTCACTGATACTTGTGTGCATTAGATCACATAATCATATTGTGTTGGCAACTGCTTCATCAGGCATTGCAGTGATCTTGCTTGATGGTGTGCAGACTGTGCATTTAGCACTCAAGTTGCCAATGAACATTCACACAAATCCAGAGGTACTGTGTAACATGAAGAAGCATTCAGGCATGTCTGAAATTTTGAGAAAATGCAAAATTATTATCTGGGATGAATGCACTATGGCCCACAAGAGGCTCTTGAAGCTCTCGATAGAATGCTGAAAGACCTCAATAATAATACCGGGCTTTTCAGTGATGCTCTACTGCTACTGTCTGGCAATTTCAGACAAACATTGCCGGTCATTCCGTGAGCTACATATGTGGACAAAATTAGCGCATGTTTGAAAGAATCATACCTATGGCGAAGTGTCAGTAAAGTATGCCTTATCATAAATGTACATCTTCAGATTCAAAATGATCCATTAGCATTCTCCAAACAATTACTCAACAATGGCAAAGGAAAATTTAGATTGCATTAAAATGCAATCCAACTCCCAGATAATTTTTGCAACATGGTGGATATCAATGCTTTGATTGAAATTATATTTCCAAATTTACAAGCTAATTACACTAATCATGCGTGGTTATGTGAGTGAGGTATTTTGGCTGCAAAAAATATAGATGTCGACACAATTAATTTTAAAATACAACAGTCATTGCCTGACAATAAAACATCCTTCAAATCCATCGACTGTTGTCGATCCTGAGGAAGATGTCACTTTCCTCTTGAATTCACTGGATTTACCTGGAATGTCACCACATAACTTGTGATTGAAGATTTGTTCAACATAATAATTTTGCTTGAAAATTTGAATGCACAAAGCTATGCAATGGCACACGATTGGTCATAAAAAATCATGGGCAATGTTCTTGAAGCTACCATTTTAAACCAAAATTTCAAGGTGAAATTGTTCTACCATGGATCCCAATGATCCCTTCACACTCAACTATTCTATTCAAATGTTTGCAATTACCAATTTGCTTGGCATTTGCAATGATTATTAATAAGTCACAAGGCCAAACAATGTCAATTTGTAGGTTGGATCTACAAAATCTGTGCTTTCTACATGTTGCATATTCCTTATGTTGCATATTCAAGGATTGGCAAACCATCAAGTTTGTTTGTTTATACTCTCAAAGATTAACTAAAAATATTGTCCATAAAATAGCATTAAGACAAAAAAAAAGTATTCCTGTTAATAAAGTAAAACCTATCTTCAGCAGAACTGAACAGGACTCATGAACATTTCCGTTAAATACAGATTTCCATTTAACGAAGGCAGGCCTAGGCTTTTAAGAAACTTAAACCATTAACATATGTAAATGGGCAGTATGAAGTTAAAATGTACATACATTATTCTATTGTGTGTATTTAGATATTTTTGCTGCAATACATACATGTAATATACACCAAAATATAATGAATGAAAAATAACTGCATACATGATTCATTTACTACTTCCAGTAGTCAAGAAGAGCTATCTGGACACATTGCTGCTTAGCTCCTTTACTTCCTCAAACATTTTAGCTGAGAAATCACACCAAATATATCTGAGTTATAGGGAGTCGTAGGGATATTTGCCATAGGGCAAATTCTTGCAGTTCCTTTAAACTTTTGACAGCATCCTGATAAGTCTTTAGGCTACACTCTTCTTCCAGTTAAGGGACATACTCCTCTTCATCATCCTCTGCCTTCTCTTCTTTTATTCGACTTCACATATTCTCAATTAAGACATCTGTATCACCTGTGTCTGTTTCAGTTTCCCCATCACTGTCTATGTTGACATATTCCATGGCACTACAATTGAAAGCACCTTCATCGAAGTAGTTTTATGCCTGAAAATTTTCTAAACTCTACATTCCGAAACTGGAACTTTTCGTTAAAAGGCGTACTATGATTTCTGTTGCCCATGTAAGATAGTTTCAGTTTAATATAGGGAACTTTGCATGTTTTTCAACCCTAAATTTACGGGACCATAAAATAGTTCTGTTTTAGACAGATTTCCGCTTAACAGGGGTCCATTGAAGGCAGGTTTTATTGTATTAAGATTAAAAATATATTTAAATATTTATTTTTTCTACTTTTAAAAGTACACCTGTCATGAAAATGATTTGAGTTTTTTCTTTCTTGCTGTTATTTAAAACAGTTTTAGGTTTGTACTGGACAAATTTAAGTTTATAGTATACAGGTACAATCACACGCTATTGATAGGTCAAGTTGTGATAACCATAGGTGTGGTGGCGTCAGGTATTCTAAAACTAATTTTGTTACATATTTTTTCATCAAAACAGTCCAAACAATTTATTGTTGTTGTTGTTAGCTAATGCTGGATTTCTGACAATGAAGTCATTAATCCTCTTGCTCTCCATTATTTTTCACTGATGGATGGGGCATTAGAAGTGGCCGGGCATATTTGAAGGTGGTCTCGATCCATTTCCTCTTGCAGATCACATAGAGGACAGAGTGGTGAATTTATAGTTTATTTTTAAAATTTTAGAATTTTTGGATGTACAACATAACTAATGCTTAATTTCTATGTTTGAGTTTGATTATTTTGAGTCACTTGAGTCATTTTTACTTTCTCTACTAGGTATAGCAAGTAGGGGAAGTACTGTATCCCAGCCAAAATTTTGATGTTGAGATTTAACCAGAAATATGCTTTGAGGCCACCTGAATACAAAATAAGTATTTTTAGGAAAAAGTCCTTGTGAAAGAGAGAGACAGACACAGAGTATGTGTGTGTGTTTGTGTGTGTGAACAGCATAACTCAAAAAGAAAGTCTGTTAAATACCAGAATTGGTATTTAAATTTAACATCTTTCAACTATGCAACACACAGGTTTTGAAAAAAATTCCTCCACCCTGAACTACTCTTTACATGGAAAAGTTTTGAAAATTTTGATTTTCTCAAAAATGGCTCTAACAAATTTGATTAAAATGTCATATGTTTAAGATATGTTTATGGTAAATGAAATGTATACAGCTGAACCTACTTTATATGTAACCCAGTTTAAAGTAATTTGTATTTATACACATATTTTCGTAGGTTCCAGAAAAATGCAATTTAGAAACGGATTAACAAACTTATTTATGCATAATTCACTGTTATAGGTATATTTTACATAATTATAATGAGCATACAGCATTCGCTATCTTCAAAGAAACTCAAGGCGTATTTTCCTTATATCTGTCGACAAAAACACAAGTTCAACGGGTGGCTTTCAGCTACAGTAACAAAACACAAGATGTTTGCTGGTAGAGCTGACGACTTTCAGCATGACAATGTCATAGCAACAAACAAGAAGTAAAGATAAACACGGTATCTGGTGTTTACTTTGTGGAGAACTACAGGTTGAGGAGATTATTGCTGATGTGTGCCAAAAACACAGTGGTGCTCAAGAAAGCGGACCAGCTTTAAGTGACACTGATAGTAATGGAGATGAGACTCCAATCTTGAAAAAGCTTAAGTGAGTGAAGTGTTAAGTGCAATAAATGTGTGTAAGCGTTACATCAGTGCAAAAAATGTTAGTGAAAAATCTCTTAAGGTTATTAATAAGTTTGCAAAATGAGGTATATGCAAGAAAAGTTGTTGTTAGCTAATGCTGGATTTCTGACAATGAAGTCATTAATCCTCTGCTCTCCTATAGTTTTCACTTATGGATGGAGCACTAGAAGTGGCCGGGCATATTTGAAGGTGGTCTCGATCCATTTCCTCTTGCAGATAACATAGAGAATAGAGTGGTGAAGAATATATCCCAATTCTGTTTAAATGTTTTACCAGACAATCATGTCCTGTAATCAACCTGAAGGTTGCAACTGCTGTTTTTTGAGGATACTCAGGAATTACTGTTTGAATGTTTGGTAGTTCCCACCTTTTATTCTTTGATTTTTCATAGTAATATTTTGCAATAATTTTTTGAATTCAGAGTTGACTAATATTTTAGCTGCATAAAATGGTAGATTAACTATAGAATGCACTATTAAACTCATCAACAATGGAATTAATATTTAATCCAAATGATCCACCCACTTACCTTCATTATAATGGTTCAGGTACAAATCCTGATCTTCTGATGGTGTCATCTGACATAATTGACAATACAAAAAGACAAATAATAGAAGACCCAGGTTCAGGCCACAGAATCACCATAAACTCCACAAGAGGTCTAATAAATAAAAGTAACGAACCAAAAATTAAAACTTCTTGGAATTTTAAAAAAGCAGATTGGTCCAGTTTCCAAAATGAGATAGAAGGGAAGTGTAATATACTGTTAGAATCAGAGTTCAAGTCAACAGATGAAATGAGTAAAAAAATTTGTGAAATATTATTGACAGCAGCCAAAACACATATCCCCAAAAGAAAGTTAAAGAAATATAGCTACTTTTGGTCTCCATCTTTATCTAAGTTAAAACACAAAAGAAATATAGCAAGAGTCAAAGCCGAAAGAACCAAGTGTCCAGAAGATGTACAAAACTGGAGAAGAAAAGCAACCATCTTTAAGAAAGAATTAATTACAGCAAAGAGGGCCAGTTTCACAAATTTTGTGGAACATATGGACTATAGGAAAGATGGAAATAAAATATACAAATTCCTTAATAAAACAAAATTATCAAAAAATACAACTGAACCATTAAAACATAATAACAAAAGCTTAACTACAGATAGGGAAATAGCAGAATCCCTTAACAAGTTTTATGCGCAGTCACAAAGAATACCCCAAGTGTATAAAAAACAAGATAAGGCTATCCAAAAAACTATCAGAGAAACTAATAAGCCAAAAGGTATACGAAATGATATTTTTATTCAGGATTTTAACGAAACAGAACTGGATTTAGCAATAGAACAATTACAGAACAAAAAATCTCCAGGACCTGACAAGATCCACCCAGAGTTTATTAAACACCTTGGCAGGAAAGGAAAAGAAATCCTACTTAAACTGTATAACACGTGTTGGAGAATGACTGTACCTTCTGACTGGAAAAAAGCCATTATCATCCCGATTTTAAAGAAAAACAAACCCTCAAACAATATTAATAGTTTCAGGCCAATATCTTTGACCAGTGTTATTGCAAAAGTGATGGAAAGAATGGTGGCATCTAGACTTAACTGGTTCCTAGAATATTACAACTTAATTAATAGTTCACAGACCGGCTTCAGACAGAATCATAGTACAAGTGAAAATGTACTCCTACTAAGCCAAGACATCAAGGAAGCTTTCAATAGAAAGGAGGATACCTTGGCAGTATTCATCGATTTTAAATCAGCATATGACTCAGTCTGGAGAAACAAATTAATTGAGAAGTTGCAATTAATAGGTGTGAAAAATAACATGCTTAAATGGATAACTCAGTTTATTTCACAAAGATTTTGTGCCACAAAATATAATACATACATTTCCAAATATAAACAAACACACCGAGGACTTCCACAAGGTGCTGTTCTGAGCACAACACTCTTTAACATATATATAAATGACCTTCCATCAATAATAAAAACTTTAGAAACCAAAATTGCTTTATTTGCTGACGATGTAGTCATTTGGACTTCAGGCTCTCCAAAAAAAACTGAATTAATTAAAGACAGAATAGAAACAGCCCTAAACAAAGTACATGAATGGAGCTCCAAAAACCTCATGACTATCAATGAGGAAAAAACAAATTATGAATTATTTACACTAAAATACAAACCAGTTAATATTAACATAAATTATAATGGTAAACCACTCAAAGCATTTGATGATGCCAAATACTTAGGCATCACTTTCGACAGAAAGCTAAGTTGGAAAAAACATATAACAAACATCTCAGAAAAGGTTGAAAAGAAACTACAAATCCTGAAAAGGTTAGCTGGTGCTAAATGGGGCTGCTCAAGGAGAGTCCTTAACACAACATACAAAATGTATATTAAACCAAACCTCTTGTACTGTTCTGAAGCTTTAATAACAGCAGCAAATGCTAACATCAATAAACTTGAACAAATACAAAATCAGGCTCTTCGCCTAATCACTGGAGCAGTTAAATCCACACCTATTGATGCCATGCTTGCCTTAACACGGACCCCATCAATAACAACAAAAATAGAAGAACAAGCATTGCTCCAACACGAGAAAATGTTACGACTGCCAAACTCTAAATGGACAGAAGAGAACCTCCCCCCTTCAATCCTTAAAACTCATAATAGTTTCCTAGAAAAGGTAACACAGATTAAATCCAAATTGAACATTCCTAACACCAGAGAAAATCTACTTATAAGAGAAAATCCATTGGAATTATTGCAACCTACCTTCAATTTGGAATTAATAGAGAAAATAAGTAAATCAGACACACCAAAAGAAATACAAAAACTTCTAGCTCTGGAAACAATCAATACTAGGTATCCCACAGAAGAATGGCTGCACATATATACTGATGGATCCTCCAAGGAAAACCTTACTGGAGCTGGAGTTACGTGTTCACATTTTTCCTTTTATCATTCTGTTGGCAGAGACACAACAAATTATGATGGAGAAATAGAGGCTATATACATTGCTCTCCGACAATTATTAAATCTTCCCTTAAATAAATTTAACAAGGCAGTAATTCTTTCAGATTCTAAAGCTGCAATTCAGGGAATATGTTCAAATACTACAAAGAAGTCAACAAAAATTAGAGAATGCTACAAAATGTTAACACAACTCCAAAAAGTTAATAAGACTGTTCAGCTCCAATGGATTCCAGCACACTGTGGAGTCATGGGAAATGAAGCTGCAGACTCACTTGCAAAGAAAGGCACAACGATAAAACAAAAGTCTAAATTCAATTTCTCATATTCCTCAATAAAACGCTTGATCGTTAAACAATTTTCTCATTCATACCTACAAGAAATAGAAACAAATGCCAAAGATAAAAAATGGATTACACTACTTTCCAACCCAGATATAATCCCCCAGAGACCACGGAAAACAGCGGTTGCAGCCTTCCGACTATTGACAAATCACGACTGCTTAGCAAGTCATCTCTACAGAATAGGTATCTCAGCCTCACCAATATGTGTCCTGTGTAACGATCCAGCAGAAATGAATGAAGACCACTTGAAGACCTGTGAAGCATTAAGATCAGAAGAAACTACAGTTCAAAAGTATTGGAAAGCACGAATCCTAATGGCTTCATTGCCAGATGCAAGGCACTAGAAAACAACAACAACTATAGAATGCAAGAAAAGTGAAACAAGCCAAATTAACTGATTTTTTTAAAGCAAAACCAAGTTTAAAATAATTTTTTTTCAAACATATCTTCGTTGTTTGTAAAATGTTACACATGTAGACCCACTATACTGCCTTTAAAAAAATATGAACATTACCAAACTCTCATTTGTAAGTAATTCTGAATTACAACTGATCTTCCCTGTTCTCCTTGATACACGCATAAATCAGGTTCAACTGTATTTTGAATTTTCTGGCTATAGTCCATGTAGTTCTGTTTACCCCTGATGACTTTTACATAATTGGTAAACTGTAAGAGATATGCCAATCTCACATACAAAAAATGTAGATCTTGTTAAAACACACAAGTTACGTCCAAATGCTTTTTTTTTTTTTTTTTGTGGAGCAAAGCATTTTGAAGATATTTGTTATTTGTGTGAGTTTTCTAATATTTATACTTTCCTCAAATGGAAGGCTATTATTCATGTTTTTTTTCTCTTGGCTGTGCAAAGAGAACAAAATTGAAAAGCTTCATATTGCTACCAGTTTTAAAAGATTTGACTATGGCTCAAAGCTTAAATTACATTATTTTGTTGTTTAAAAATGCCATCAATTACCAGAATCACATCGTGTCACTGGTGTGCCAGAATTTCGTCTCACAGGAGTTCTTTACATGCCAGTAAATCTGACATGAAGCACACTCAAAAACCATCGGCTGAACCCATGACCTTGGCATCAATAGGTCAGTATCTAACCAACTGAGCCACCCAGACCAACTATGGCTCAAAGCCTACTGTATTTCCATATTCCCACTTACCAGCTTGCACCTACAAGCAAATATGCAATAAGATAATTTCTGCAAATGTTTATCTCAATTAACATGAAGAACACAGAGGAATAAGAGTCTGTAAAAATAGTAAAAGAATAGAGAAAGTCATGTGAGTACAACACATCAGATTTTTTTGCACTCACCTTCACTTTAAAATGTTGAAAATACTGAAATTTTTCATCATTTTAAATTGAAGGTGAGTGTAAAAAAGTGACTCAAGTGACTCCAAAAATCAAACTCAAACATGAAGAATACTTCAATAAACCTCCAAGAACTGCTGTCAAAATTTGCCACAGAAATTGAATCTGAGCATCTCCAATTCCTAGACCTAAAAATCCAAAAATGCTATGGAAGTCTCAGTTTCACATGTACAGAAAATCTACACATACAGATAACTATAAAATCCAATGGTTATAATCCAAAACCACACGAATATGCTGTTTTCAACAGTGTGATACATAGGCTTCTTTACCTACCTCTCAACAGAACAGAATTCAACAAAGAAAAAGAGACAATCTACAGAATAGCTGAAAACAATGGTTACAATAAAAAAATAGAAAAAAAAAAAATCCAAAAGGCAAAAAAACAGGAGATGATACAAGAAACCACGAAACTGTCAATGGAAAAAGAAAGCTGCAGGTACACGAAGCTTACATACCATAAAGCCCACACCCAATCCCAGAAAATATTCCAAGATCACAATATTATTCTAGCACCTGAAAGCACACATTCCATCCAAAATCTACTACATTGAACTGAAGGAAACCATACAGCAATAGAAAAATTGAGAATATACTAATTCAGCTGCAAAGACTGTAACAAAGTTTACACTGGAAAAACAAAAAGAAAATTGAAAACAAGGTCTAAAGAACATCTTAGGAACCTAAAGTGCAAACAAGTAGGAAAATCGGCAGTAGCAGTAGCAGTGCAGTACGAAGTCAGTCCTGAAACTACATTGTTAAAAAGCATTTCTAACACAAAATAACTAACAAACTGGGAGAATATATTCATTCTGAAAAATAAAGAGTCAACTTTGAGTTGACAACCCCATCAAGAAATTCCTGGAAAGGACACCACAGGACGAACAGCATTGCAATCTCCAACATGACGACACCATGCTCTAGTAGTTGGCATCAGGCTGAGAATGAGAGCAACTGAGCTCTTGAAACATGTCCCATTTTTAATAAGTGATGCAGTGTTAGTAAATCTAATTTACTTTACTATCTAAACACTTCACTATCAATAGTGCTTTTGTTTCTAATATTATGCTTAGTTTCTATCTTAAATTTCTTTTTTCTTCTGATATGTTCCTATGGAATATTGCCTATATTTCATTTAATGAGAGTTTTAAAAGTTCTGCTACATCATTTTAAGTTTTTCAGCTTTTGAGTTCTTATGAAAAAACAAAATGGTATTGTCTGAATATCTGAAACATGCCTTTCTGTTCAAAAAAATATTTAAAGAAGTTTAAAAATTGTGTTAAATATAAGTATTACAAAGGGCTAGCAAGGCTAGAAGGGAGAGTCAGATTTCAAAAATGTTGACCATAACCAGAATTCAAATCACAAATCTATGGCATTCTGTACCTATGCTGAGCTACCATGTGTGGATAATTTTGTTTCACTGTTCATATTAGGTTTATCCTAGTGGTGCATTCATTTACTTTTTCAATTTGTATCTGTTGATTTTGTTTTCAGAAAGAGATCAATGAAACATTTCTAGAGTCACTTGTCAACATGTGCCAAAAATGGTATCAGGAGCGCGATCGGATACTGAAAGTTCCAGGTGGTGGGTTGTCACAAAATCTTCGCTTCTGTGCCTTTATTCAGTTCCTTAATGAAATGTACTGTGTGGTATGTATCATTAAATACCAAACCAATCATTAGTTATTGAAACATTTGAACAAATTGTTAAGACAATTTTATAAATCTCTGACACTCATAAAATTGTATGTACTGAAATATATAAAAATTACTATTACTATTATTATTACTATTAGTATTACTTATTACTATTATTATTATTACTATTATCATCATCATTATTATTATTATTATTATTACATTTATTTACTCTTTTTAATATACTTATGGAGCAGTTGTAACACTGCATCATTTGTAGTCCTAATTATGAGGGAAGAGTTTTGGGAGTCCTTGCTTCCATTTTCAACCTTGGAGGTCTGACTGATTGCCATTGTGATTACTACAGCCTGGATTTTAATAACCTAAAAATAATTGAAAAAGACCGTAAAAAGATGACTTTATGACCCTGTAATTCACTAAAAATGGCCTAAAACAGAAAAAAAACCATGACCAAAAAGTAAAAATTAAAATGATCAATGTTACCTTTGTTTTTATCCTCTCATTTATTTTTCTTTCAGTGCAGCATTACAATATCTTACACTTTCTGCAAATTTTGAAATGTGAAAGACTGACGGTTATCTACCAAAAGAGCCTTGTACATAGAAAACTCTTTTCTACGTCGACTGAAGACACAGGAGCATACTGAAAATAACACAAATCATTAGACTTCGGTTCTTGTTCCACATCATTAAGTGAATATTTCTTCCCTGGCAGTAGATCACTAATCTCACATAGAGTATGAAAACCACTATTTTTCTTCAAAAAAGTTTTCATTTTCTTAAACACAAGTTCACCAATTTCATCTTCTACATTAGATAGTTTACATTCAGTTGATTTAACCAAATTTATGTGTTGACAATGGACAACCATGTTATTCCACGGATGTAATTACACCTGTCAAAAATCCAAAATTTGATTTTTTGTAGGCCAGTTTGCCTTCAATTTCAATGTTTGAGAATAGTTCTTACAAAATTTTAACTGCTGCTCCACTGCCACTGTTAAAAGAATTGATGATGTTTTTTTTTTTTTTTTTTTTTCCTCACAATATCAAAATGTTCACAATGATAAATGCAGGCTTCTAACCAGGTTTCCCACCTAATAATCACTGGAACAAGTGGAAGAGGTGCCCCACGGGCTTCTTCTTGGAATACCTTTACATGACAAGGAGACTTCAAAAACACTTTCTTCACATTTCCGATTAGTCTGTCAACATCTGGAAAGTGGCCTCTTATTTTTGCAACAGCTCTGTGGCGAGCATGTGTTAAGCAGGTTACATGCACCATTTTTTAATAGAGTGCATTAAGGGAGTTTGCTGCTTTAACCATACAGGATGTTGCGTCAGTGACAAATAGCAGTACACAGTCACACTGGACACCATTAGGCCAGAGAGAATTCATGGTATGGTCAAACAATTTACTCAGTGGAATAATTCACTTTCTCCAAAACATCACAATTTATGGGAAAAATATCACCTCTTTCTTGTTCATTCAAAACACATACAATTACATTCACAACATGGTGACCCACAGAGTCTATAGTCTCGTCCATTGATACCCAGATGTGTTTGTCTTTCAGTCTCATTATGTCAGATGTGTTTTGTCTTTCAGTTTCATTCCAATGTCATTCATAGTCTTTTAGTAACATCGTTCGGGGTAGTTCTTTCTTACTGTCGACTCAACTGGTACCGATTTTCCAGTATATTTCTCCAGAAAATTGCGGAAAGCATCATTGTTCAATGTACTGAACGGTATGTTTGCTGGGACAAAGGTTTCACACAGATCTTCATAAAACTGTGAATTCCCAATATACTGTCCTAGCAGCATCTGTTACGCTTTTCTTGTCCCTTTGCTTCCTGTTCACATGTTGTTCAATGGTAAACCTCTTCTCTGCTGCCACTTTGACGTCACAGATTTTGCAGTATAAAATACTGCCATCACTTGAAAACACATTGTCCCCATATTCCAAAAGAAACTGCTTTAGTTTCACAGAAGTAGTTAGTTTTACTTTTGGCATTTTCAGAAAATAAATTTTACTCTTCACTTCACTCACTAACAGCTTATGAAAAACTGACTAAAATACCTAAGCTACTGAAGGGCCTCTTTGCAAGACCCTTAGACAATAGCAGGTAGCCATGTCACAGATAACTGCGTGCTGCATGTCCTCAAATTTCTGCTTCATGGTGACGAGATGTTTGCAAGAACCTTACGCAGTAGCAGGTAGCCACACGACGGCCATTACTTGCTGTATCCCTCAAATTCTCCCACATTGCACAAGATGTTAACAATAATATTCCTTGTTGTTGGGGGGAATCCACTTTGAAACAAAATCACATTGGAGGGGTTACTGCGTATTTCCAAGAAAATGTAATTGCTTCTTAAATATGAAGTCTTGAAACTAATAGGTAGCCCATACGCTGCCATAGTTTAAAGAGATGTATTAAAACTAGTAAAAAATGACAAAAAACTTTTATGGTAAAATGACCTAAAAAATGCTTCTAAATAATAAAAAATGCCCCTTTCCTCCAAAATGTAAATAAAAAAAAAAAAAAAAAAAAAAAAAAAAACTGGCCTCATTTCACTCCTTGTGACACATTTCATACATATATTCAACTGAGCATCGCCCTACTATCATCAGAAAAAAGAAGCAAAGTCATCAAAATCTGGACCCTAATGATTACAGTCGCCTGCAAAGGCTGTCTGATCACTGAGGTTAAAAATGGAAACACGGGCTCCCAAAACTGGATCCTCATAATTAGTGTGACATAATGTTATCATTGACTCCAGAAATATAATCTGGACCTCACTATTACTAAATTCCTGTTACTGAGCACGACGTTGAAATGGATGGCAAACACAGTTTGAAAAGAAGTAATTTATCTTTCAGCAATTACCCATTTTGGGTATCTAGTATCATCATAAATACTATTACAAATATACATGTTGCTGAATTGCATACATTATTTTGCTGATATTATAGCTACAGGCCTGAAGGCCCTTAGCAAACTTTCAAGTTCAACACGGTGTCATAACTGGTTGCCACTATTTATATTGCAGTCCTCTTAAATGGATATGTTACAATAGTATTGCAAAGCATATTTAAGAGGCAAAAGTCAATATTACACAATAAACACATTTTTTATGGCAATGTTAAATTCTGTGGAAAATTCTTTGTTGTATTTATGTTTCAGCTTTTAATTAAAGTAACATATTTGTAAATTGCCTATAAAAAACACTCATACTACTTCTGTTTTGTTGTATTTTGCTACCCAATGGTTCAATATCTTAAATCTTATATTTATTTACAGCTGAAGCGTAGACAGTTACAGCTCAAAACAAAGCATGATGGTGTACCTCCAGGCCTTGTATTGTTGAACTTGATTTTCAACTCTTGTCTTGACTGTTTGAAGCCTCCATACTCTTTGGCAGAGGTAAATTAAGTTATTTACACATGTAAGAAAACTGTAACTGAAAATTGTTTTGATAATTTTGATTTTTACAAGAATAAAAGCATATGATACCTTGAAGCCAAACATTGCATTTTTAAAATTCACATACACAGTGTTCACAAAATGGGTGGAGATTTCTCACGTGGTGACAGAACATCCATATGAGTAATTTAATACAATCAAATTTGGGTCAGAAATGGTTGTTGTAGGCATGTAGGAGAATTTATATATATATATATATAGAGAGAGAGAGAGAGAGAGAGAGAGAGAGTATCCCAAAATTAGACCGACAAACTTTGGGAGCTGATAGATAACATTACTTTAAACACGTTTTGTCAAGGAGAGTTTTTTGCTGCAGTGATTCGTTAAAGCACTAGACGAGTTAATGTCATAGATTACTGCCTCCCACCCAGTTTAAGTATTTACGGCAAAATCAACAATAAAAATTAGTATTACATTTATCTTAGTAAGAATCACAATTTCAATCCAACAAACACAGAACACATAAACAAAACACAAACATGTCATTGTCTACAGTCAATCACAGCTTTACTATTCAAAGTAAATGTTGGAATGCATGCCCATTGCAATTAACAAAAAGAGTGCATTGACGTGCCTTATTCTGCCCTACTCTCGCAAAGACACCAGCCATTTCTCTGGTTTAAAAGTTTGTCTGTCTAATTTTGAATAGTAAAACTGTGATTATCTGTAAACAATGAGATGTTTGTATTTTGTTTGTATTCTGTGTTTGTTTCCTGGATTAAGATTGTGTGCCTTGCTAAGGTAAATGCAGTACTAATTTGCATGGTTGATTTGCCATAAATAAACAAAACTGGGTGGGGGGCAGTAATCTATGACAAACTCATCTAGCACTTTAATGAAGCACCGCAGCAAGAAACTTTCCTTAACAAAAAGTGTTTAAAATAACGTTATCTATCAGCTCCCAAAGTTTGTCAGTCTAATTTTGGTAAGAATATTGTAATTTATAAACAAAACTGTCTTATTTTTCTAATTGTTGATAATAGTTATTTGAATATGATTAACGTTTATTTGTATGTATTACCTGAGCAATATTACTTATTCTAATTTTGCCTATTAACATCACATTTAAATATTTTACAGATATCCAAAACTAAAACCTAATTCAAATGGAATAGCAAAGCATAATTCATTAACAAATACAAGGAAACACATGGCTCACGTTGATATGGCTACTTCATATGTTGGAGAAGTATAGTTAAAAATTCTGATGTGTTGCACTTACATGACTTTCTCTATTCTTGTACTAATCATTTTTTCAAACTCTTATGCCTGTATCTTCTTCGTGTTGGTTGAGATAAACATTTGCAGAAATTATCTTATTGTTTATCTTCTTGTAGGTACAAGCAGAAAATGAGAATACAGTAGACTTTGAGCAATAGTCAACTCTTAAAGTTTTCAAATTCTGTTCTCGTTGCACGGTTAACATATAAAAAAATGAATAACAATGTTTCATTTGACAGAAGTACAAGTTCTCCAAAACTCACACAAATAACAAACAATATCTCCGAAATGGTTCACTCTACAAAAAAATTTATTTACATATAAATTGTGTGTTTTAGCAAGATCTATATTTTTTGTACAGTTTACCAGTTATGCCACAGTCATCCAGAGTAAATAGGACTGCATGGGCTATAACTAGAAAATTCAAGATATACATTTCATTTGGCATAAAATATCTCAAACATGTCATTTTAATCAAAATTGTTAGAGCCATTTTCTAAAAAATCAAAATATTCAAAAAAATTTTCCATGTAAAGGGTACTTGAGGGTGGAGGAATTTTCTTCAAAATCTTTGTGTCATATCCTTGAAAGACAAACTGAAATACTAACTTTGGTTTTAACCGACTTTTCGTTTTTGAGTTATGCTGTCCCAGACTGACACACATGGACCTTTTTCTAAAAATGCTTTCTTTTTTATTCAGGGGGCCTCAAAACATATTTCCAGTAAAATCTCGACATAAAATTTTTGGGAGGAGTACAATACTTCCTATACTTTACTATACATAATAGAGAAAGTAAAAATGATCATCACCAAGTAGATCTTATCTATGTAAGGAAAAAGTAAACAAGTTCTTTGTACCAGCCTTATCGTGTTAAAATATACCGGGTAGTGCTTCCACAAATATTCTGAATAGAGTAGTTTTGGACAATAAAATGTCAACACAAGTTGTAATTATGTAGCAAGTTCTTTGTACTTATCTAATTAAATAAAAACTCATGCTGTGCTAAAATTAAATGTTTAAAAAAGATCCCTGTCCTCATAATTTTATCTAACCTTAATGCCCTGAAGATTAAACACATTTAAAAAGACCCATTGCAGGCCTAACACAATATTACATAATACAGGCCACTTGGATCTGCAGTGTACTAGTCAGTATAATAAGCTGTTCTACTTTGGTTATTAGTAGACCTTGGACTTTTAGTCCCTAAAAATCTTAAATTAGATACCTAAAATAGGTTCTAAAATCACAAAAATAGGTAAACAAAAATGACATTTTGTTTCCCATTA
Source organism: Tenodera sinensis (assembly GCA_030765045.1). Lineage (NCBI taxonomy): Eukaryota > Metazoa > Arthropoda > Insecta > Mantodea > Mantidae > Tenodera > Tenodera sinensis. The sequence continues at coordinate 36,162,857 of CM060965.1, read as the reverse complement.
CAAATTAGCCAAAACATTTGACAATGTCTTTATTGTTCATGCCCATAATTAGTCACATTTTCCATTGAGAAACTGTAATGTTTGTCAGATAACACCAGCTTATAAGCCAAAAATAAGTGTTCCACATCAACTGATGTCACCGGAGCATATTTAAATGTTGGTATTAGACGCAAGGGAACAGGACATTCATGTTCAGGTGTTCTGCCGGACAAGATGTCAGCAACTGTGCAGAGAATTGTCAGTACTGGATTTGCTTGAAGTACTGATTTGAGTTTTTCAGAAACTTTTTCACCAGCATAACCAGAAACCAAGTTGATTTTTTTTGTCACCTCTTCTACACAACACCCGGTTGTGTGTAGACTGGTTTGCCTAAAGACAGCATTAATAGTGGGGACCAGAAATATATAATAATTTGATAAATGTAATATTATGGACAATTGTTGGGTTCTGCAGAAGCTCTTTAGCTGAAGTAATGCACACTACATCCTTCTTAATGTCCTCCATGTTCTGCATTGCTCACTGTGTTTGTAGTCAAGATACGACTGGCATACAGGTCTACGCAGCATTTCCATATTACCAAATGAAGAAATTGAAAAATGTGAAATTAAATAAAAATAGATTCTAGCCTGAAATTAGGTATGTTGAAGTTGTATAAGACCACCATTTTCGAACACATATTTCCTTAATTAGTATATATACAACTTTTATTTTGTATACATCATGAGGAACAAAATAGGTTTTTACCTGAAATCCGAGGTTTGGTTATTAGTTTAAACTCTTATTTACCTTTGATTACTTTTTCATTAGTAAACAACTGATGGAAAAGGAAAGACCCCCCCCCCCCCCCCCCCTTCTATGTTTGTTTGCACAACCACTTCATTTAGTTCATTCTCTGCTGACTTATAGGATAGGGTGTGTGCTGTCATTCTTAATAGGAGTGTTTTACATGGTCAAAACTGACTAACATGCATCTTGCATATGATGCTGGTGGTACAATAGCTTGACATCAAAGGATTTATGCACAGTTCTTCTCACACAGACGGATACCAAATCTGAAGACAATTCTTGTGGTTGATGGACAAGTGAAAGAAATTGGTATTGTCATGTAAATAATCATACACGTGATAGATCTCAGTTCCATACACCAGAGGTAGAAGAGTAGGTGTTGGAGCAGTTTAACAAGCCCTGAACAAGCACTCGACCTGTGTCATGAAGTCTTCAGCACTTAATAACAGCACTATATGAGGATCTTCATTATCCTTTCATACTTGCAAAAGTCCAGGAATTTTGGGGGTGATAACTTTTATCTTCAATGTGCATTTAGCCAGAGGTACATACAGCAGCAGACTTCCCCACCATTGTGTTGTGGACAGACAAGCCCAAATTCATCCATGAAGGTATTTTCAGCAGTAGTCACATGTGGCCACAAGTTAACCCACACAATGTGTATGTGTCCTCCATGATCTATAATCACCCTCTGTAGTCAGGTGTAACATACCAGCCTTTGGTTCCCAAGGCCGTAGGTTCAAACTCGGCAGAGGACAATGAATATTTTCGGGTGTAAAAATGTTTAGCATGCCTTCCTTCAGAAGAGAAGTAAAGCAATTGGTCCTGTGTCATAGATTTATGGCATGTAAAAGAACCCCAAGCCTGATAAAGAGGCTCTGAACAAAATTAAGCAGTCTTTCACATCCAATATGAATGGGACACTGAGAACCACAGCAGTTGAAGAGTGCCCATAAACAACAATAATAATGATGATATCATCACCATTACAATAATAATAATAATAATAATAATAATAATAATAATAATAATAATAATAATAATAATAATAACAACAACAATAATAACAATAATACTAGATGCAATATTAACCGGGCTTGTGGGCCGTGGTCTATTGGGTTCCTTCTTCTTCCCAAACGTTTCGTCTGCGACTACGGCAGACATCTTCAGTGGCGGCGAGGTCGAAGTTTCCTAGTGGAGATCTCAGCACCGACTGCGCTGGTCACCACCAGAGGTGCGGTATTTATGTCGACAGCTGGAGGGGAAGTACGTTGTGATACGTCCGGGTGGCCAGTGGGCTGGACTTGTACCAGTGGAGTACTACAAGGAGCTGGCGTCTGATTGGCTGGAGAGGGGTTCTGAATTTTTGTTTTTGTTAACGCTGTTTGCCATATTCTGTTGAGTTTAAGTCCTTCCTCTTTGCGATTGATATTATTTTTGTGCTTGTGTATTTCAATGGCTTCACGGAATAAGCGAGAATAGTAGTGGGATGTAGATGCCAGAATATCTGTGTTACCATATTGGATGATGTGTTCCCCTTCTTCGAGTATGGCATGTTCAGCAATTGCTGATTTTTCAGTTTGACCCATGCAACAATTTCACATCAGATTTGTACAGATTTAAACAGATTTGTAACATACTCTGTTCCGCCAAAGACCCCAGGGATCCTCTATCCACCGCAGGAGTATATAGAATACCTTGTTCGTGTGGCAAGGTGTACATTGGAACCACACAACGTAGTATAAAAACCCGCATTGAAGAACACAGATGAAATTGTCGCATGGGTCAAACTGAAAAATCAGCAATTGCTGAACATGCCATACTCGAAGAAGGGGAACACATCATCCAATATGGTAACACAGATATTCTGGCATCTACATCCCACTACTATTCTCGCTTATTCCGTGAAGCCATTGAAATACACAAGCACAAAAATAATATCAATCGCAAAGAGGAAGGACTTAAACTCAACAGAATATGGCAAACAGCGTTAACAAAAACAAAAATTCAGAACCCCTCTCCAGCCAATCAGACGCCAGCTCCTTGTAGTACTCCACTGGTACAAGTCCAGCCCACTGGCCACCCGGACCTATCACAACGTACTTCCCCTCCAGCCGCCGACATAAATACCGCACCTCTGGTGGTGACCAGCGCAGTTGGTGCTGAGATCTCCACTAGGAAACTTCGACCTCGCCGCCACTGAAGATGTCTGCCGTAGTCGCAGACGAAACGTTTGGGAAGAAGAAGGAACCCAATAGACCACGGCCCACAAGCCCGGTTAATATTGCATCTAGTATTGACACCGGCCCTGAAAGCCTTAGAACTTTGATGAATAACAATAATAATAATAATAATAATAATAATAATAATAATAATAATAATAATAATAATAATAATAATAATAATAAACAGATGTTTACTAACCAACCAATACCCCATTAAATATGAAATAGAAAAAGCTGCTCTTATTCAACACGAAAAGTTGATCAGACTCCTATTCAATACATGGCACAAGAGAAATTTTACACATACACTAAAGACTCAGGAGAGCTTTCTTTCCAAAATTCAAGACATCAGGAAGAATGTACACCTTCCTAATTCAAAGGAAAACTTCATATCTAAAGTCAATCCGACACATACATTAGACATCACATATTATTTACACCTGACAGAAGAAGTTAAGAAAAATGATAAAATTATTGGCATTAGAGACAATCCATACTAGATTTCCAGAACATGAATGGCTCCATATTTATACTGATGGATCATTGATATCAAACCAAGATGGAGCAGGTGCTGGAGTCACATGTCACCTCTTTTCATATTACAAATCTTTAAGTTATGGAACTACTAACTTTGATGGAGAAATTGAAGCAATTCGAATGGCCCTACAAAATCTTTTGTACAGAATTTCACATTTTAGCAAGCACTTATTCTCTCAGATTCCAGGGCAGCAATTATAGCAATTACTTCCAAGTTGTCACCAAAAAACCAAACAATTATAGAATGTTGGAAAATCCTTACCCATCTAACAGCACTTCAAAAACACCTAGTCTTCCAATGGATACCGGCTCACTGTGGACTGAGTGGCAATGAGAAAGCTGATTTTCTTGCAAAAAAGGGTACCAGTGGTGTACAAAAATCTATAGTTAATCTAGCATTTTATGCAGCTAAAAGATTAGTCAACTCTTGAATTCAAAAAAATTATTGCAAAATATTACTATGAAAAATCAAAGAATAAAAGATGGGAACTACCAAACATTCAAACAGTAATTCCTGAGTATCCTCAAAAAACAGCAGTTGCAACCTTCAGGTTGATTACAGGACATGATTGTCTGGCAAAACATTTAAACAGAATTGGGATATATTCTTCACCACTCTGTCCTCTATGTGATCTGCAAGAGGAAATGGATCGAGACCACCTTCAAATATGCCCGGCCACTTCTAGTGCCTCATCCATAAGTGAAAAATATCGGAGAGCAAGAGGATTAATGACTTCATTGTCAGAAATCCAGCATTAGCCAACAACAACATAATAAACAGATGTAAGCATTTCAACACAGATTTTAGTAAATCTTTGGGCAGGAATAGTAAACAATACCTGGGCCTTTATCTGCTTCACTGTCGCCTAACAAGACAATAGTACTTAGATTTTCTCCAAGTAGTGCTGTTTTCTTGGAAGAATATTACTCTCAACTTACTAGGATGTGGTTCCAGCATGATGGTACTCCCCCTATATGTATCATTAGAGATTTCATCAACACTGAAGCAAAGCTTGTGGTGAGGATCATGGTAAAAGTGTGGAAATCATGGAGCTCTCAGATATGAGTTCATTAGTCAGTGGTGAGACACACAGAGCTGTGAAACCAGATCAATGTCCATTTTCAACAACTGCTGTAAAACTTGTAATAGCTTTGTTTTATGTTTCAACTTTTTCTCTACAAAAATATATCCATCGTTTTTTATTAGTCCTGTCACAATGAAATAATCAATATCATTACTAAATTACAAAAAAAGACTACTAGTGGATGGGATGAAATTAACACAGTAATTCTAAAACAATGTAAACATGCTCTTGCAAGTCCTCTTGAACACCTTATTAACTACTCTATTTCAAAAGGGGAGTTCCCAGACTGTTTGAAAATATCTGTTGTTCTACCTATACATAAAAAGGGGGATACCATGGATATTAATAACTACAGGTCAATTACTTTAATTTCAGAATTGGGTAAAATCTTTGAAAGTGTTATTTTGCAACGACTGGTCCACTTCTTTGAAAAAAATAACACCATTATAAATTCACAACATGGCTTTAGAAAAAATTTCTCTACAATTTCAGCAATCTTGGATTGCACAGATAATATTGTGAAACACCTGGAAAATAAAGAAGTATCAGCAACTTTATTTTTTAGACCTCACGAAAGCATTCAACTGTGTAAATCACATTTTACTAAATATGATCTTGAAACAAAGATCTCATCGCTCCCTAAATAAAGAAATAATGCCACAACCATTATCCAGTGAAGCAAAAAATTAATATAATTTGAGTCAAACTAATAATCAGTGCTCCTTTTATCTCTAGTATTTACCTAGAACATGTTTCATTAGGTTCTAACATCATCAGTTTGTGCTGTTACATAACAACAATTTATAAGTACAGAGTGTTTCCAAATGAATATAGGGATTTTAAGGCTTTATAATATTTATTACATTTAACTTACAACTATAAAGTATACATCAAATGAAAGAACAACTCAAAAGAGTTTTTTCTATAAGTGTTCAATGTAAGCACCATTCGTCACATGGCACACATCCAGTTGATAGGCTAGTTCTTCCCAAACCTTGATCAGTGTGTCTGGAGTAATTGTTGCAACAACTGCTTGTTGTTGTAGTGTTTAACGCCCGCTTTTACTACTACGGCACCGCAGGCGGTGACACTGATGACACATGGAATGAAGATGGAGCACCGGTGGAATGAGATGGCAGGGGAAACCGGAGAACCCGGAGAAAACCCACCCTGAAGCCGCTTCGTCCACCACGAATACCACATGTGGGTCCCTGGGATCGAACCCAGGCCGCCTAACAACAACTGTTTGAATCCTGTTTCTTAAGTTGGTTAGGTCAGCTGGTAATGGCACATACAGATGATCCTTTATGAAACCCTAGATAAAAGTTGCATGGCATCAGATCAGGTGAACATGGAGGCCATGCGAAATAAGCTCTGTCAGCCAATCCAGTGCTTGGGTACAGCTTTGTTTAACCAATTGCGTACTGAGTGATGCCAGTAAGGCTACACACCGTCTTGCTGCCAAATAAAGTTCTCTGGTTCAGCTTCTACCAATTGAGAAAAGTGCCATGTTGTAGCACATCAAAGTAAGAAGCACCAGTTACAGTTGCTTCACTGAAAAAGAAAGGTCCATAAACTTCCCACCCGGATATGGCATGAAAGACAACATTTTGGGGGGCCCGTTGCAACTGTACCATTTTGTGGGAATTAAATGACCCAGATGCACACATTATGAGTGTTCACATTTCCAATCAATTCATTGCTGAAGACGATACAATCTGGAAAACATTTGTCTTTATGCAGCAACTTTTTATTTGCAAAGCTGACACGCAAACAGTAGTATGTAGGCTTTAGAGCTTGTAAAACTGCAAAGAATAAGGAGTAGTTGTAAGCGTCTCCTTAAAACTCTGCACACAGAAAACAATGGAATTGCTAATTCACGACTAGCTATCTGAACTGATTTCTTGGGGCTGCATGTGAAAGACTCTTTCACTCGTTCAGTCAATCTTGGTCACCCCATACTCTTCCCTTTACAAAGCCAGTATGTTCAAACTAATGATACCATCTACAGATATTAGCAAAACTAAGATGATTACAATGAAACTTAATATGGAACGCACATTGCACTGTAACTACAGCTTTAGTCCTTGCAAACTGCGAAACACAAAAAGCCTTCTGTTTACTAGTCACTATCTTCGCTACTAGCACTTTCTAATGGAAGACAGAGCAAACAGTGCATGCGCATAGGTGCACTCAATTAAACTGTGAGTTGCTCTTTCATTTGACATATGATTTAAAATTCTAAGTTAACTGTATTAAATTTTACAAAGCCTCAAAACTTCTATATTCATTTGGAAACACCCTATATGATATTTCCAAAAAGTTTTGTTAATTACAATATTAATGCTAAGATTGCAATGAATTTAATTTTTTAATGGTATATAAATATTAAACATTTTGCTTTTATTTGCAGGTGGATACGTTGTTTTTTGTTTTGACCACAGTAGGCAAAGATCTGGGTCAAGAACTGCCAACAAAAATGCCTCTGTTAATGGCAAGTATACGGGATGCCTATCTAACAGATGGTGTAGCGCCGCGCATCAAAAAGACTTTGCTTCAGCTGATTGAGCTGCATGCTTCTCGATGGCAGCTCCCAGCATCAGCTGTGATGTACTACACCCACTCATCACAGTAACATTTAATATGTAAGCAGTTCTGCCTTGACACACCTATATTAGTGCAGATATGCATTAACATAGAGCAGAAGTGAATTAATCCTAGACTACTTAAGTGGAAATCATTTAATGACATACTTTCTAAAAGGAATAATATGTTCTAATAGCTATAAAATTAACAGTTAACATTAAAGTAAAAGCCCTAGTGAGGAGTGAAACCTGGAATCTCTGCACTCATAAATCAGAATGATGATCACAGAGGCAGTCTGCTACAAACTTTTGTTTACAGTATTATGCAGTGCATTCGTAGCTTGGCCAGACCATCCCGCAGTGGCACCAGACTGAGTGAGGACCAGCACACTCTCCGCCAGAGTTATGCCTAAAAGACTGGGAAGTTATGAGTATGGAACACTAACTTACATTAGGCTTACCTGCATCACATCAGATGTTGAAATTGATGACCTTCAACGTGAACACATTCCCTATATCTCTGAAAACATCCTAGTTTACTCACAAAATTTCATGTAAACCAATTGCCTGCATTTCTCTTGCAAAATTGTCCTTCAATTCTTGTAACTTGTGCATATTTAATGCTTACACTTTATTCTTTAACGTTCCCCATAAATAAAAATTGCATGGAGATAGATCAGGGGAACAAGATGGCCACAATTCTCAACTAAATATTCTGTCCCCATACACACTTCCCAATTCATACATAGAACTCGCAACAGTATGTGATGTAGCTGAATCCTGCTGAAACCAACCACACAATCCTTTATTTCTTATTATTTACGGGAAACAATTATTTAAAACAGAATTTACACTAACATGTGAATCAACTGTTGTGTCATATTATAGGGACCAAAATTCTACATATACTCACTGCATACTAAATCCCAACTTTTGCAGCATGGTAAGGCACTTCATGAGTAATAGGGGGATTTTCAGTAGTCCAGTGTCAGTTGGTCTGAGTAGAAATGGAACCTTGAAGATAAAACCATGCTTCATCAATGAAGAATGTAACAGTGGGTCCACATCGCCATTATGTATGGAATGCAAAAACCAAATGTAATAATTAACCCACCATGCTAATGGCTTCATTGCCAGATGCAAGGCACTAGAAAACAACATAATTAACCCACCTTACAAGACCTTGTGCTTGTAAAGCATAAACTGCACTTACCTTGTAAGGCTTAAATTTCAGGAAGTTTCGTTGCCACAAAAGCTGACGTCTTAGTAATGTTAACCCTCTTTTGCTAAACATCTCAGTGGTTTTTATTTATGGGGAACATTACAGAATAAAGTGCCCACACAAGTTACAAGAAATTACAATATCACGAGAGAAATACAGGCAGTCAGTCAGTCAACGTTAACTTTTGCGAGTAAACCAGAATTGTTTCTGGAGATATAGGGAATGTGTTCACTTTGAAAGTCATCCATTTCAACACCTGTTGTGATGAAGGTAAGCCTAATGTAAGTTAGTACAGTAGCGGGTACAGTGTTCCATATCACTTACTTGCTGGTCCTTTAGGCATAACTCTGGGGAGAGCGTGTTGGCTCTCACCCAGTCCAGTGCCACCATGGGGTGGTCCGGCCGAGCTACAAACACACTGTATTATTGACACATTTCACTCGTGCATTTGCAGTAAAATATTATGTTTAATGAAAGCAACTAAAGTTGAAACATACTTGCTTTAACTTTGACTGAAAAAGTGGTGACTTAGAATGAAATAGTGAATAAATATTTTACCTAAAATATTAATTTAAAAATATATATACTTAAAATAAGAGGTAGAATAGTTCATAAATAACATAAAAAGAATTCACATGCTTATCAAAAACAAATTTGGCAAAAACAAATATTAGTATCAACAAATATAACAAATATCTAGAGACTATAAGCTTTACTTATCTTAGTATATGGTGTAAGTTGTTGAAAATTAAACTCAAAAGTATGGTTTCATGATAGTAGTCATCAAAAAGTGGCAGAAAGTGGAAAGAAGTTTAAAACTTCAAAAAGCTAAATATATTGAACTAAAGTTATATAATTACATATGAAATTAATACATATTTTAGGTAACATTTACTATTTAAATCAAAAAGGTGAGTCGGTTAATGACATTACACAACATTTACTTATATTTTACCAGAACATGTTTCAAAGACTTGACTTTTCCTCATTATCAAGCGGACATCAACACTGATTATTACAACACTGTTTTCAAACTTCCAAAGAAAGAAGATAACATTTACTATGTTTACATGGCAAAATGAATAGGTATTGAGTTCTCTTACAAGACTGAATACCACATGGAGATGAGGACTGAAACTAAGGTCAACTACTGCATCCGATCCACTCATTTCGTGGGATCATATTGAAATCAGTTGTATGGAAACACGGATCAATTTGAATCTACCAAAGATGTTAACTTCTACTGTATTCATAACACACTGCACACTTGTCATTTTGTTTACTTAGTGAAAGTGGTGTAATAAAAGAAAACAACAAAGCCACTTTTATTGTTTCTACAATCTCACAATATATTCTTCTCAAAAACATTCACTAATCTCTAAACCTTGTTAAACTACACAGAAAACATACCTATACAGGTTCGCCAACATAAACCGAGTGACCAACATAAAAGCTTGAATTATTTCTGGATGAGCTTTTCATATCCAAAGCGATCTCATTTCCAGATAGAATTCAATATGGAAATACAGAAATGGGAATGTACTCAATACATATTGCATTTGCCATTAAAATGTAGTAATAATTTGGCTCAATTTGGAATAAAAATTATTTGACTATTTGAGTTTCAGCACAAAAAGTAAAACAAAGAAGTTAAAAAATAAGCTAAACATGCTTGTATGCTCAAAGCAAATAAATTGAAGACATATAAATAGAACAATCCAACAGATAATGTAAATAATCTTTCAAATGCAGCCTACCCCGTTGAACTCTACACTGATGGCAGGAAAATGGAGCAAGGAGTTGGTTCTGATGTACTTACTACCAGAGAACAAGAAATTATGCACTGACTGAAGTTCAAGCTGCAAGGTAGATCAAACAATCAGGCACAACAGGTAGTAATATTAAAGGTATTAGAACAAATTAGTCAAATCACAGATATAGAATGCAAAACAGTTGCAGTTTTCTCAGACAGCAGAGTAACAGACTCGCCAAGAACCCACAAAATCATAGTTATCTAATATGCAAATCAGGAATCAAAAAAGACTACTTCAGCTAGACAGGTAGGAAATACACATGAGATGGGTAAAAGGACATGCTAGTATTCAAGGAAATGAGATGGTGGACAGACTGGCGAAAGAAGCAATTGAAACAGATGAACTAGCTTATCTAAAAATACTAATAGCAATACTATGACAATAAATCAGAGACCAGCATATCTCCAACTGGCAAAAAGAATAGGAGACTTCACAAAAAAGTAAAGGAAACTTGACTCTACTTCCCAGATGTCATAAAATGACTTAAGAGGACCACAAATTCACCGAACTTAGCTACCATGGTAACCAGGCATACTAAACTGAAAAGCTACAAGTGGTTCAGAATAATAGAAGATGCAATATGCCGGCACAATGAAGGTGAAGAAACACTTGTTACTACAGTGTAAGAACTTTGAGAAACAAAGAACAGAACTCATAAGTAGTTTAACACACACCTATACACACACAAACACAGCTAATGACAGTCTATTTAATACTCACGACTCCAACACAACGAAAAAAAAAAAGCTCTCTCGTCTCACCTCCTTATGTAGGTGAGAATGACCTACCATGGATTTTTCTCAAAATTCACCTTTTCTCAAACCCCTCACAAATAAGCTGGCAGCCATAAGTCTTGCGAACACTCTGGAAACCCTTTTGTTCTGCTGCACTCATAACCATCTCTATTCTGACCACTGCAGTGTCATCGCGTCACATATTCACAAGCAGTGGTGGGGTATTTGACCTTGAGTCTTTAAGGCAAGCAGCTGCAACTGGTGTCAATATTTTAAATTAATGTTCTAAATTACTTTGTTATTTCTATATCTACTTTTCTACTTTTATGATAGTTACATCCAAGTATATTAATTTTAGTAAATTAAATATTTTGTTTTAGGCCATTTTAGGTTTTGCATTACATCATTCTTTTAAAATTTTTTGAGCTATTTTAAGGTTATTTTTCAAACATTTTTTTTATCATCAGAATCCAAGCCCTGGTTATGATACATCAGCTTAAATGCATCATAATTATGGCTTCAATTCTAGTTATTGGTTGCATAGAATATAAGTACATAAAGTAATTGAAATTACTGTCTATTTTCAGATGTGGAACAAGTTTATTCTCCTCAGTGAAGAGAGTGTGCGGGTAAATGATGAAGTCGTAATGCAAGTGTGTGGTTTTGTACATTTTGAACAGGTTGTGAACTGAGTGAGAATAAAATATAAAAGTTCCCTTACATTGTTACTGTTGAGTGGAATACTGCACTGGTGCTTCCGATGTAACTTTTACCATGAGAAGAAAACAATAAAATATTACTGATATGAGGGTGCTTAGGGATGTAATGAATATGAAGAAGAAAGAAGCAGCATTATTATAAAAGAAGCATTATAATTTAAATTTATTCTGTATGTTTATTTTTTTCCTTAACAATTTTTCTGAAGCTAATTCAGAGAAGTATGACACTTTCAGAGCAAAGAGCATTTAAAAATGAAACCAGCATAGCACTAATAATACTTCACATAGTGTTCCTTCAGTGATTACTTAAAAGTTAGATTCTAAAGTGCAGCATCATGGCAGGTATAAGCAGTAATTCATTCAATTCTGCATAGTTGTGTTAATATGATTTAGTCAGACAAATGTAAACACATCTATATACCATGACACTATTTTGGTTTACTCTTATAAACTACATAACCATCGTAGTTTTAATGAGTACCTCTTTGAGCAATGCATTGATGCTAAAGAACACTAAATTTAATGCTCTGAAGCTGTACATATATGTATAAAACTAGTCATATTAGTTCTAGACAATTTTGTTGTGCCATGTCTGCCATCCTGTTTTCAGTGTGTGTTGAATGTTGGTATCTTGGTGTTCTGATGCAATGTAACAATGGTCAGTCAGTGTTGGATCACATAATGGAAAGAAAAGTTTTATGTGAGAGTTTGAAAGGAATGTGTCTAAAGGGAAAAATTGCTGGCCATTCCCAATTATGATAAGTGTGTGCTCTACACTGACTGGCTGAAAATTTGTTTCAGATAATGTATGTTTATAAAATATGACGTTCTTCTGGTCATTAGTTATTAATCTCATTTTTGCTCTAGATATTAAACTAAGTTATAAGCAACTGTGCAAGATATTGGTTATGTTTAAAAAGTTTACAGACTGTGTGAAATGTTAACTAAGAAGAATTTTTTCTACTTCAGAGTTGAGTCTGCAATTTTATCTGTTAAATGTACTTTATTCGTATTAGTACATTTTAGAATGCTTTCTTCTTAGCTTAATTATGATAATATGAAAGAGTTTCAAATGTGAGAGCTGCTAAATATTTTAGCATGTTAAGCTCTTCAATCTCAGAAAAAGATTAATAATTTTATAATAAAGAACAATAAAAATATTATAATGTGGACATAATTTTCTCTTAGAAATAACTAAGTTTTAACAATGAAAATTACTGCTTATCATACCTCTTTTTTTTCTGAGTAAATTAGTGGTTCAAAACATGAATTGCTTCTCTATTTAACACTGATTTCAGAATTAGTATCTTTTCTTGCCCTAACAGAAAGCTGTACTCTGCAGAAATGCTGAGGTAATAGAATAGGAGCTCCTTATATGATAGGTAAACCAAAGAACAAAATGGGAGGGGTTGAAACGTCACCTCCAGTGGCAACTCTGCTTTATTAGCCAGCTAAAGACAGTGTTTATTTGCCTTGTTGTGGTGGCAAGTGGAACATATATCAAGCAACATGAGAAAACATTTATCTGAATGGGTATAATCATTTATCAACAGTAATTTATTTGCTCTAATTTAACTTAACTGTATCGGGATGCAATAGTTTTAAAATAGGAAAGAGAAATTATAAAAGAAAATAAAGAAAGATAAAGAGTACGAATGAAAGAAAAATGTACAAAACAGAGATGTAGCATGTTACAACTCCCTTAAGATGGTGAACCATTTATCAAACCATATAAGTGTACCACGATGCAAGCCTGAATTTGCTAATTCCATGAAAGCAGTTTTCTTTCTTTAAAAAATTAGTTCTAAGATTTTAGTGCTACTACTCAATCATGTTATTATTTTGAAGTTATTTGTAGGTTTTTGAACACAGTCTTACAAATATTAAAAACAGCAGCAATATTCCAGCATAATTGTCTTTTTTGGATTCCATACATTTCAATTAACTAAACTAGCTAACTATTTTTTAAGAAAAATTTCAGCAATTGCCATTGTTTCATTGTCAATGTTCTTTATATTTCATTTAGTTCAGAATTTATATTACAATCTGAAAAGGCAAATGGAATTTGTATGAGCTTAAGACTCATCAGCATGAGAATTTTTTGGCCTATGTATAGGACCAGTGCCCACTAAGCATCATAAGGAATTTGAGGAGCTAATATAAGCATCAGTATCAAGGTCATGGAAACTAATATTTGGTTGGGGAATGGATGATGCTGGCTGCATCATCTTCCTGCATCAATTGCATGATCTTACACCTCTGTCATAAACATGTAGATACAAGGCTGGTTGGTCAGCCTAATATGCGAGTCTCGCCACAAATTGTTATTACATTTACTGCAAATTTTTATCTTTATTAAATTTAAACTTTTCATAAACTGATAATGCTGGAAATCCGCCCAATTGTATCGTCCTCCATGGCTTACGGATAACATGCTCACCTCTGGTTCCCAAGGTCGCAGATTCAAATCTAGGAGAGGGTGATGGAGTTTTTCTGGTGTAAATATCCTTAGCATGGCTTCCTTCAGAAGGGAAATAAAGCCTGTGGTCCCATGTCATAGATTTATGGTACGTAAAAGAACCTTAAGCCTGATAGAGAGGCCTCTGAGCAAAATTAAGTGGTCCTTCACACCCAGTTTAGAATAAGACACTGAGGACCACAGAGTTAAAGAGCACCCATAAATAACATTGAATTTAAATTTTTTTCCACCCAATTGTAAAATTCAAACATTAGCAGGAAAGAAAGAAATTCCTTACCAGAGGACGTAAAATTACTGAGAATAACATTACAAAGAAGCTATTGTATAGTCATTTAATTAAACATGTTTAAAAGTAAAAAGATAACTGTCTGCAAGCTTCTTAAACATTTCTAAAAGCTTCTGGTATTAATGCAGCAAACAGACCAATGAAGAATCCATGCAGTAATACCAAATGTTACTTCATAGAATTGATTAATTATTTAAATGCTCTAATGGCTGCTTTATAGTCTAAGTTCTATTTGAGCTGTGGTATCAGTCACATACCTTTACATCAATATAACATTTATGTGATAATATAGGGTTCTTCATTTAAAACCTAACAGGGCACAGTGTTTTGCCTCTCCTGCGACCTTGCTGGATTCCCCCACTACCAGCTGTCATTGTGCACACAGCTAGTCGGTCCTGGGTCTCTGAAAATCCACATTGCTTTCAAGAAATCCCTCATGATCGGAGGGTTGGAGTTTGATGTGCTGTTAGCACTAGATGTACAATCGGTGCAATATTCTACGAGCAGACTGTAAATGCAGAGAGCAACAGAAATGGCATTTTGACCCCCTTTTATCATGAACTGACAGAAGAACAGAAATCATATGGGTGGTTTCAAAAAATTCTGCTACTGCCTATACAGCAGAGTCCACGAATAAAATTAGGGAAGTGTTTGAAGATAGAGTGATTAGTGCTGGTGTATGACCCTCTCGCTCCCCTGATCTGTGTGATTTTTACTTGGGTAACCTGAAAGACAAAGTTTATGAGACCAGTCCTCATACATTGGAAGAACCAAAACAAAATATTAGAAATGAAATTGGAAACATTACTGTGGCCCAACTTAATCATGTGAATCAGAGTGTGTTCTTCCAATATAATGCTTGTTTAGCCAAGGGCGCACAACATTTCCAGCATCTTCTATAGATAAAGAGTTTTATGCATGCTTAACAATGGAGTTTATGTAGGAGCAAAGCTGGCTGTGGCAAACCCAATCGCACACAGGCAAAATGCCGTGCACCTGCTTTTTTTCATTACCCCTAGTGCTACAGACCAGGAAGGGTCTTAGCTTGCTGCCCAGCTGCTGCGTCCCCCACCTCTGCCCACTACAGGCATCATTGGTGGGATGCAGTACTGGAGGATGTGATGTGGTCAGCGCCCCAACCCTTCTGGCCAGTTATGCAGCCTTCACGACCTGGGGCCACTACTTCTCCACCAAATAGCTCCTCAATTGGTCCCCCCAGGACCGAACAAGACTGGTTGGACCCCATGCCAGACCTCCCAGTGGGGGAAAATCCCCACGCTGGTACAGGAGATCGAACCCAGATCCTCAGTGTCAGAGGCAAGCGTGCTACCAACTGCGCTATGGAGGCGGTCTGTGCGCCTGTTAGGTTTTAAATGAAGACATTTCCAGCATCTTCTATAAGAGAAGAGTGTTATGCAGGCTTTACATGTGGAGTTTATATAGGAGCAAAGCTGGCTGAGGCATACCCAACCACACGCAGGGGAAATGCTGCATCTGTTAGGTTTTAAATCAAGAACCCTGTATTTGTTAGATCTGGGCTGAGAAAGCTAATAGTAAAGTATTAGCTTAAGCTAATGTACCAAAGCATAAAAACAATACATTTTTGATATTTTAAGTTCACATTTAAATTGGTGCATTTGTATAGGATCTGTACATCAACATGTTTGTTATGCCAAAGCTGTTAGTATTTGGGTTTGTGCTATATATAAAACCCTGCAACCTTTTTAAGTGAGAATGGATAGTGCCTTAAAATCTCCAAAGATATACTTAGGTATAAGCTAGATAAATAATTTTTTAACTCATAATTTATATCTATTTAATTTTTACTTCTGTAAGCTTTTCTATTTTATAGATGTATGCGTTTGTGTTTTCTGAAAGGAACTTTTCTGCATTAACATAAGGTTTGTATGGTATGCACAGAAGATTTGAGAATTTCACAGGAGGACTTTAGTATGATATAATGTATAACCTTTTTAAAAATTAAATTCTGTATCAGATACAACAAATGAAATTGTACCTTGTAGTTATAAATATGTTAAGATATACCAGTATTTTGTGTTGGTGTTTTTCAAAAAAATATAATATGTTTCTACAGAGTTCTATTATGTTATGCTTCAGTAACTGCCTAGATGATTCTATGGTAAGGGCAAAAATAATAATACTAAGTTTGTACTTACAAAGAGAAAAATATTAATTATGTGGAAACCATAATCATTTGAAGCATAGATTATTTTAAATAATTTACAGAAATTACATCAAAATTCAAAGTTAATGGTTCCTATCTTATTAGCATGTGGTCCTAGTCCTTTATCCTTTATGCCTACATTTGTTATGATTGTTTTTAGCTGTGTTCTATGCCCAAATTAGAAATTCAAATGAAGAGAGTTGTGTTTATTTTTTTCTGAGGGCTCATTATAGTAGGGCAGCCCACAATGCTAAGTGGGGATTTACTCAAGTGTTGTGGGGACCTATAGGATTTTGAAGATTAGATGCTAGAAAGAAAAAAAAGTTACATGATGTACACCCT
The DNA here is from genome assembly GCA_030765045.1 of Tenodera sinensis. Taxonomy (NCBI): domain Eukaryota; kingdom Metazoa; phylum Arthropoda; class Insecta; order Mantodea; family Mantidae; genus Tenodera; species Tenodera sinensis. The sequence goes on along the minus strand of CM060965.1, from coordinate 36,145,858 downwards.
TTCAATGGTGGGAGGAGCTCCTAAAGACTTAAACAAGAAAAAACAAAAGGAAAAAGATAGCTATTTTTAAATACTCAAGTGCATCAGATTATTATATAAACAGTTCAGCTTGAGTCCTAGTCATGCTGACCCGTAATCTGACGATTATTTGGAGGGATTTTCTTAATATGATGGTTTGAAAAGTTGTTTTCATGATTTTTTTTAAATCACTGAATGTGACAAATAAAATACATGGAAAATAGCATGTAAATAAAAAATAATAGCATATTACTCACCTTAGGGAACAAAGTATGACATTCCGACCCACATAGTATTGTCACCCGAGGTGAGATGTGTGGGGCATATATGCTTCACTACAGCTGCAGGCTCTATTGACAAGTTTTGTTACTTTTGCTTGTGGAAATCGGCAATTATATTTTTCACGTTATCCTTGAATTATTTCCTTCAAAATAAAACAACATTTGACAGCGCTCGAGAATGTCAAGGTGACAATTTTGTTTGCATGTTTGTGACCCTCCCACTCATGTCATATTCAAATCGTCAGATTATACACTTTTTGGCATGTAAACCCACCATACCTTAATCTAAGTAATTTTGATTCCTGATTTTTTCTTTTTAACTATTCTGATCAGCTGCACTAGATGCATGACCCTATATAGAGGGTTTATATATGGTGGAGGTACTCAACAGGTATCCCTTCTTCTTCCACTTCCCTAAGATGTCATTATCATGGCATCAGGGGATTACCTCGGCGGTGCCGTGGCCGAGCGGATAGCGCGCTCGCCTACCACCTAGGCGGCCCGGGTTCGATCCCAGGGACCCACATGTGGTATTCGTGGTGGATGAAGCGGCGTCAGGGCAGGTTTTCTCCGGGTGCTCCGGTTTCCCCCGCCATCTCATTCCACCGGTGCTCCATCTTCATTCCATGTATCATCAGTGTCACCGCCTGCGGTGCCGTAGTAGTAAAAGCGGGCGTTAAACACTACAACAACAGGGGATTACCTCACATCCATCTTTTGAACTTGCCCCTTTCCTTGGCTAATTCTTTGAGCTGAGCCATCGACTTCCCTCTCTCTGCAGCTACTTGTTGCACTACCTCTTCCCATATCATTCTTGGTTTACCAGCTGGTTGCTCTCCCTGTTGTTTTGCCTCCATAAACTGATGGGGTTTCCAATCTTCTTCCATTCTTATTACATGTCCGTACCATGTAAGTTGTCTGTCTTCAATTCTTTTACTTAACAGAGGTTACTGTAACTCATCTCTTATTCTTTCATTTCGGATCTTCTGTTGTTTTGCCTACTACTCTTCTTAGGCACTTCATTTGAACTGAGTTAATTTTACTGATGTTTTTCTTATTTATTATCCAGCTCTCACTCCCATATAATAGGTTCCAGTACTGCATTATACACCCGGATTTTGGTCTGTTTATCAACTTCCCTTTTGCCAAATATGTATCTGTTCAGTGAGTAATATACATGAGGCCTTTTGTACTCTTTTTCTTATTTCTCCTTGAATTTTACCAGTCTGATTTACAATAGTTCCAAGATACTCATAGCTTATTACTTGTGCTAGATTCTGTCCCTAGCATTCAATATTGATCTGTTCTATTTAAGCTTCTGTTCTGGCCACCATCATTACAGGACTTTTTTTTAAGTCTTTCTCTTTTAACATTTCTGACCATTCTGTGACTGCTTCCTTTCAGAACCTGCAATTAAGATCACGTCATCAGCATATACCAATGCCTGACAAAATACTGGCCTGAGTTTTCTCATTCCTGCTAAGGATTTATTTGTTCTCATCTTACTTGTTCTAAGTATTTCATCCATAAATACGATGAATAATAGTGGACTTAAGCTGTCTCCTTGCTTGACACCATCTAAATAAAAAGGTGAGGAGAGCTTACCATTAAGTCTAAATAGGTATACCCCTTATGTTAATCTGCCATGCTTGAGTAAATCCCAAAATCCCTATTGGATTCCTCTACTATTAATATATTCCCTGCAGACCAGAAGCCTGTTTCACAAACCTTTACACTGATATTATAAGTAATATAATATTCTTATTTATTTATGCCAACAAATTTACTGTTGGTGTTTTTAAACACACAAGCCGTGTGTAAGTCACCATTGGGGTAATTGTTTCTGATGTGAGACTGCCTTTGTGGTTTACCAGGAGAAATACGAACTGGCTTGAGAATTTAATGCCATTCTGGCAGTTTGTCACAATAGCTCAGTGGTTAGAGTGTCCGCCCGGCAAGCGGAAGGTCTGTGGTTCAAATCCCAGTTGTGGCATTGAATTTTTAAGTTCCAGTTCTACCTCTTAAACTTTGCCCACACACGGCTTGTGTGTTTAAAAACACCAACAGTAAGTTTGTTGGCATAAATAAATAATAATTACCATGTGAAGGTTATTTAATCCTGGGATATAAAGTACTTGCAATAGTAAGTCACCATTGGGGTAATTGTTTCTGATGTGAGACTGCCTTTGTGGTTTACCAGGAGAAATACGAACTGGCTTGAGAATTTAATGCCATTCTGGCAGTTTGTCACAATAGCTAGTGGTTAGAGCGTCCGCCCGGCAAGCGGAAGGTCTGTGGTTCAAATCCCAGTTGTGGCATTGAATTTTTAAGTTCCAGTTCTACCTCTTAAATATAATATTCACTAATAATATTAGAAACTGCTTCATAAAAACAAAAATCTGATGTGTTACACTCACTTGATTTCCTCTACTCTTGTACTAACTATTCATATAAATGTTTAATCCTCTATTTCATGTTAATCAAGATAAACATTTGGATAAATATCTTATTGCTTATTTTCTTGTAGATGCAAGGGGAATATGTAAATACAGTAGCCTTTAAGTGAGTAAATTTTTTAAAAGCTGATTGCTTTGGTGATACTTTGAAATTCCATTCACTTTGCATAGGCAGGAATTCAGAAAAAGGTCTTCCCATTTGAAAAAAGTATGTGTTGGAAAATGCAGACAAATAACCCAAATATCTTGGAAATGGATCCCTCTACACAAAAAGTGTTTTGACATAAATTGTTTTAATGAGACGTATATTTTTTGTGTAGTAAGACTATCTCTTACGGTTCACCAGTTATGCAAAAGTCATCCAGAATGAAAAGGACTTGAGGATATTCTCAGAAAATTCAAGATATACATTTCTTTTGTCAAGAACCATCTTAAGCAATGGTATTTTAATCAAAACGCTAAGAGGCATTTTTGATAAAATCTAAATTTTAAAAATGTATAGGGTAGTCTGGGGAAGGGGAATTTTCTTTAAAATCCTTGGAAGATGTTGAACTTAAACACCAAGTTTAGTTGGTAATTGCTATTTTATGTCAACCAACTTACTAATGGTTTTAAACACACAAACTGTGTATGGGCAATGTTAGAGAGGTAGAATCAGGACTGAATCTACCTCTTAACCAAGTTTAGTATTTAACTGACATTTCATTTTTGAGTTATGCTGTTTACAGACATACACACAGATGTGGTTCTAAAAATGCCTTTTTAGAATCGGGGGTTCCAAAACATGTATTTCTGGTGAAATCCTGATATCAAATTCTTAGGTGGACCACAATACTTCCCCTACTTACTATAACTATGTAGTAGAGAAAGTAATTACTGGCAACATTGAACCAAAGAGAAATATACCCAGAATTTTATGGCACAGGAGCTATATATAGAAATTGATACTGGGAAATTTTGAGATGAGACACGTATTCACAAGAATGGCAGTTCATGGCTTCCACCATCATATCTACAACAACACATCCCTTCATGAACCAAATAGAGTGAGTGTAAACATGTATACAAAAATGTGCTCACTCACATATAACTCCACACAAAAAGGACACAGTAAGTAAATGTACAAATATATGAAAGTGCTATACTCAGAATGTAATGTAATATTTTAAATCTATACACTATTTGACTGCAAAAAAATAAATTCCACTGTTTTCCTCAGAAAATGTGTTTTTGTCTTATTTTCATCTCGTTTGCCCATCTTAATTTGAATTAATTTCTTTTAATGACAGAAATTTAAATTTCTACAAAAGCAAGAAATAAAATACACTTTAACTTGAAACAAATGACTAATAGTAATAACATTAGTGAAACATTACATTGATTTAAAAGAATGTTTATTAAGATAGAATTGGTCTTACAAATAAATTATTTTACCATTTCCAATATTATTAGCAGGTGTGAAAACAAACATCTTATCAAAATATAAAGTTATAAACGAAATGCAACAAGAAGGCAAAGTAGAAATTATTCAAATTGAAATCTGGAAAGAACATTCACATTACACCATGTTTGGAATATACAACCCACCCACCAAATAACAACTCTTGTCTGGATATAATAAATATACATCGAAACACAATTTTGATTGGTGATTTTAATAGTCATTCACGAAGTTGGTGATACAAAGACTATAATGCTAGTGGCAAAACTATTGAAGATTTATTAAATTCAAAAGTTTAGATTTTACTATAAGAATGATGACCACCCTACAAATTTACATAATGACCACTGTACAAATCCAGACTTACTATTAGTATCATCAGATTTAAAAGATAAGACTACACGTGGAATCATTGAAGACATAGGATCTGATCATACTACTTCAGGACAAACAAAATGATAGCAAACCAAAAACAAAATACTCTTGGGATTTTAGAAAAGCTAATTGCACAAAATTTACTAAGGAAATGGAACAAAATCTATACTCTATTCAGTATGAAGTATCAGCAACTAAATAATACAATCTCATAACACAATTCTTGAAACAGCAAAAATTGGATGCCAAGAGGAAAAACTAAAAATTACAAGCCCTTTTGGAATACAGACCTAAGTTAAAAGAAGAAAGGGGCAGCAAGAAAAAAAGTACAATTGTCCAATAACTCAACAAATATACAAGAATGGCAAAGAAAGCCAGCAAAATTTAAAAAAGAAATTTATGTACAAAAAAAAAAAAAAAAATTCAGTGAATTTATTGAAAAAGCTGACTATAGAAAAGATGCAATATTACAACAATAACTAAACTATAATAATAGTAGTAGTAATAATAGTAGTAGTAATAAATAATAATAACAACAACAATAATTTAAATTTAAGAAAGAAAATAAGTTCAGGAGGGAGAAGTGGTCTATAATGGGTCAGAGATAGTGATTGTGAAAGCATTTTCATACTTAGGAGTAGCATTGAGCTCCTCTGGTTAGTGGGAGAAACAAAAGAAGGTAGTATTAACCAAGGGGTCACTGGCTCCTTGTACATTGTACCAGATATGAAGGTTTGAAAGAATATACAAGGCAATGGTAGAAGTGAGATGGGAATGTGGTATAGAAGTGTGAGGAATAGAGGAAAGTTGCAAACTAATGGTAGGCTTTGGTCCCAGTTGCATGTATTCACAACACTTCAGTCAAACAATTATAGAATGTTGGAAAATCCTTACCCATCTAACCACACTTCAAAAACACCTAGTCTTCCAATGGATATCAGCTCACTGTGGACTGAGTGGTAATGAGAAAGCTGATTTCCTTGCTAAAAAGGGTTGTAATTCAGAATTACTTACAAATGAGAGTTTGGTAATGTATCATATTTTTTTAAAGGCAGTATAGTGGGTCTACATGTGTAAAATTCTACAAACAACGAAGATATGTATGAAAAACAAAACATTATTTAAAACTTGGTTTTGCTTTAAAGAAATCAGTTAATTTGGTTTGTTTCACTTTTCTTGCATTCTATAGTTAATCTACCATTTTATGCAGCTAAAAGATTAGTCAACTCTGAATTCAAAAAAATTATTGCAAAATATTACTATGAAAAATCAAAAAATAAAAGATGGGAACTACCAAACTTCAACAGTAATTCCTGAGTATCCTCGAAAAACAGCAGTTACAACCTTCAGGTTGATTACAGGACATGATTGTCTGGCAAAACACTTAAACAGAATTGGGATATATTCTTCACCACTCTGTCCTCTATGTGATCTGCAAGAGGAAATGGACCGAGACCACCTTCAAATATGCCCCATCCATCAGTGAAAAATATTGGACAGCAAGAGGATTAATGACTTCATTGTCAGAAATCCAACATTAGCTAACAACAACACTTCAGTTGTTTGCAGGGAGGATTTGTGACATAGCACACCTTGGGTAGGGGTTGCCTTACAAGCAACTTACTGTAGCAGTAAGTCACCTTCCCCTTCCCTACCTCTTCTCCTGTCAACATGTAGTGGAGAAAATTAAAATGTCATCATAAAGAATTTCAATGAAGGAATAATTTAAAATAAAAGTCTGTAAATAAAAAATTAGGTTCAAATATACCTACGTTTTGCTATGTTTTCAACTTATATGTAATAAATGCAATTTCTCTGATAGTTTCTCTGTCTCTACATAACTTTACCAAGTTAAGTCTCATACAAACAGATATTAAAATTTGGGTACAAGTATAGTCATGTTCAAAATTAATGGCTATCACTATAAACACTAAGCACATAGCTATTTGTGTTATGCATATAATAATCCAACTTAGGTTAACCGCAAATCGTTCCAGAAAGTTATTCTGCTCCTGCATAAGCTGCTTTTCGGTTTAGAATATAATTTAACATAAGAAATAGCTGTTTTCCGAAATTTACTTTCCGATATATGGGAGGTCCAGGTTAGGCAGGTTTTACTGTATATACTATGCAGATTTGAACACTTTACATACCTACAACATGCTAGGAAAGCCAACATCGAAACTATGCTTCCTAGGAACCATAAATCTGGAACACCTGTGTAGCCTTATGCAAATGTGGTTTAAGGACACCTCCATTTTCCATCCATAAATTGAAATTGTTATTTGGTGATCTTCATAGTCTCCAAGTAAGAGAATATGCTAAGTTCTGTTTCAAATTCCTTGCACTAATCTGAAGCTTTTTAAAATAAGTTTTTATTTAAAAATATTTATTATTTTCTACATTGTATTACATATTTCCTAATATTTAATAAATCTCACAATGAAGTTCTTTGTACATAAAATTAGAGCTCAATGTCTCAGATGCATTCATAGGTTTTTAGATCTATATGCCTGTGTGGCTTATTTACCAAAGATCCATGTAAATACGACTGGTTCTTCCCAATCCTGAATGCATTCACTGAGAGTACTCCTGTGATTGTGATCTCTGTGATGTTGAAGCACTTCCCTGAAAAATAAAATACCAATCAAATAAATAACATACTATATTTCATCAATAGAAAATTAGGTTATATATTATATATTAGGTTATATATTATATATATGCAAAAATATTTGTATGAAAACATGAATTTTTCTTTTGAAATCTGTAAGCAAGCTCAACTGCTTTGCACAGGCCCTATTGTCCCATCATAGATTTAGTTTCATTTTCCAAGGGTTTACTGGATCAGGAGACAAAGAGGAAAATGGAACAAACAGAAGAATTTTAAAGCTTTGGATGTCTTGAAGGGCCTATGGAGAAATTTATGATTGACTAATATAATTTAATTTAGTGTACTTTAAGATTTACACATCAACTGTAGAGCTTGTTAAATTTTTTGAATAACATTTTACATAGTAAAATATTTACCTTTTATCGATTTTATTTCAAAACTAAAATTGGCTCCAAAGAGAAAAATCTGATGTGTTGCACTCACATTACTTTTTCTACTCTTGTACTAACTATTCTTACAAGCTCTTATTCCTCTATCCCCTTCATGTTAGTCAAGATAAACATTTGCAGAAATTATCTTATTGAATATTTTATTGGCTGAGTGGTTAGAGCATTCACCTACCACCTAGGTGGCCCAGGTTCGACCCCAAGGACCTGCATGTGGTATTTGTGGTGGACGAAATGGTATCAGGGTGGGTTTTCTCCGGGTACTCCGGTTTCCCCCACCACTCATTCTACCAATTGTTCCATTGTCACCTTTCCAATCATCAATTTTGCCTGCATTTCATATCATCCTCTTCCTCACTATCATACCCGGTGCTTGGCTGACCATCTGCTTCCAGGTCTTCACTCTCTGGTCCATGGGTTCCTGTGCTTCCATGCAGGTGTCTGACCCTAGGCATTGGCTTGTAAGTCCTACATAAGGGGAGGGTAAACAGGAAAAGAATATTTTCTTGTAGGTGCAAGGGGAATATGTGAATACAGTAGCCTTTGAGCTATAGTCAAATCTTTAAAGCTAGTCAGTGTATGAAGATTTTGAAATTCCATTCTCTTTGTACAGGTAAGAGATAAAGTGAATAACGACCTTCCACTTGAGAAAAGTACTGCAAAACTCAGGAATATCTCCGAAATGATTCGCTCCACAAAAAAATACATTTGGACATAGCTTGTGTTTTAACAAGATCTACATTTACTGTACAGTAAGATTTAGTCTATCTCTTATGGTTTACCAGTTATGGCAAAGTCATCAAGAGTAAACAGGACTACATAGGCTATAACCAGAAAATTCAAAATATACATTTCATTTGTCACAGATATCTCAAACATGGCATTTTAATCAAAATCGTTAGAACCATTTTTGAGAAAATCAAAATGTTCAACAACAAAAAATTCCACGTTAAGGGTAGTTTAGGGTGGAGGAATTTTCTTCAAAATCTTCGTGTTGCATCCCAAACTTAAATACCAACTTTGGTTTTCCATCAACTTTTCTTTTTAAGTTATGCTGTCCAAGCACGCACCGAACCCACCTCAACCACACTCACAGACCATTTTCCAAAAATGCTATATTTTTGATGAAACCTCAATATCAAATTTGTTATATGTAGTAGAGAAGGTAAAAAATAATTGGACCATACCGTTTTAAATGATGTTTAGACTCTCCTTAATTTTATCTTCTGTTTGATAAGGAAAAACTGCTTTCTGTTGTAAAGGCAACATTATTTTATTGATTGGTAAATTTTGAGCAAGTTTGTGACACCATACTCTACTTATATTCACTGGGCATCACTGTCATCTTCACCTGAAGATCCTTTTGAAAGCATGGAATTAATTATTACCACTGTTGAATTATATTGGAAGAGTACAGCTGAATGATTTCTAATTAAATTTTGGTCTTGCAGACCGTAATTTTACATAACACTGAATGCACACGCTAAGTTGTACTGCTCTGAAGGTTTAGTATTAAAACATAAATTTGGCTTCACTTACTAAGTTTTGTAATCTATGGAGCTGATCCAATGCATGAGGAAGTAATGGTCTTATTGTTGCAATCTCCATTGATGTTAAATGATCCAGTTTGGCATGGCTGCCACCTGCTTTAACAAATGCATCAACAGATGATCGAAGCTTTGACGTCCGCATGTCCCATATGTCCTGAAATCAGACACTGTTGTTGTAGTGTTTAACGCCCGCTTTTACTACTACGGCACCACAGGCGGTGACACTGATGATACATGAAGATGGAGCACCGGTGGAATGAGATGGCGGGGGAAACCGGAGTACCCGGAGAAAACCCGCCCTGACGCCGCTTCGTCCACCACGAATACCACATGTGGGTCCCTGGGATCGAACCCGGGCCGCCTAGGTGGTAGGCGAGCGCGCTAACCGCTCGGCCACGGCGCCGCCAAAATCAGACACTGAGATACCAATACATTTACTTTCAATGTTTACCAGGTGCCCTTTAGTGACCTGTGTTATAAGTATATTTTACTTAGTAATCTTTTTATTGTAGGTTTTCCGTTTCTGTAATTATTAGGGACAGCAGTTTGTTCCAGTTCTTTGCAAGGTTGACTGGTACTGGTATATGGAGTACCTGTACTTACTAGCCCATCAATAGCATGCAACTGTTTGCTGGTATAATTAGCGGAACAAACATGAAACATTTGTACAACTTACCACTGTGATATAATATGTATGTGCATAGTTTACAATATTGCGAGGGTGAGTAAAATGAAAACTGGAAATACACACTATTTTTTAATGTAGTTCCGCCCTTCCCCTGCTTTTCAATATATTTCTGCCAATAAGTCAGAAGAGCATGGATACCTCCAGAAAAAGTATCTTTTGGCTGTGCACGTAGCCACTCATGCACTGCCTGTTTCACCCAAGTATTTGCAATCTAGGCACATGATTTTGAAATAAACTATTCCGTTACAACATAAAACAATGTGTATTTTTAATTTTAAAAATGTGAAATTACTTCTGTTTTCACTAAAAATATGCTTCTACTGCAAGAAAGTTTGCTCATCATCAATCACAGGATGTTACAGATGCATATTGAAAATAAACACTATTGTCTACATTATTGAAATCAAGCTACATGATGTTTACTTAACATACATCTGAACAGCCAGTGTTCAAACCCTAAGTAACTAAAACATGTGTGCTCTCTGACGCAGCACAAGCAAATTGTCCTTTCCAGTTAAGACTGCATATCTGCTAAAAATGCTGTTTTGTCAGAAATATTTGTTAGTGAGTCCTGGGTAGATGCAAAGTTATCCTGAGTTAAGGCTAGTTCACAACCACCCGAGAACAGTAACCATAATGATCTTGTGAACAGCAAGCACAGCAGCACTCAATATTTTGGTTCACAAAAGCCCAGGAATGATGACAAGATACCAGAAAATGGAGAGGATATCCCGTATTGGGAATTCATTTGTTTCTAACAAACCAATGGTATTTTTTCTGGCTTGCGACTAGAGAGGTCTACTGGCTATTTCATGGCATGGCCACCTTGAATAATTTCTGCAGTGGGAAGTCTAATATGCACAATATGAATATAACATACTGTGTTTAGTAACAGCAACGAATAAGTCAAAACTTGGCTAAAACTTCTTTCCTATTGCCGAGGCCCAGGCAAGCTTCCTGTTGGCTGTGAACATTCCCATTTGAATATGTGTGTTTCAAGTTTACCATTCTGGTTATCATTACTGTTGTCAGTGGTTGTGAAGCAGCCTTAATAGTGGTCTAAGAACATGATGTTGCCTTATTAAAGTCAGGGCCACCCACTGTCCCTCTTGACTTTACTTACATAGCGTTATTTCAAGTATACACATCTATAACTATTTATATAGATGTAACTGTATATCCTGAGTGTAAATTATCAATTATGTGTACTACTAAAAGTGCAATAAACAAGTATAACATAATGCTACACGTGCGCAATAAACAATGTTGAGTGTTTTAGCAAATATGCAACCTTTACCACCTTTCCTTTCACAGTACCTTTGGCCTATGTAATGTCAATATACGCAAGCAACAACCAATCTAAAACATGTCCACAGGACAAAGTTTCCAGAATTTTAATGTGCAAATTTATAGTTACAGCATATTTTAGTTTGTTACTAGTTTCTCTATAGAATTACAGAATCAAAGTAGCTAAAAAGTATTTTTTCCCCTTTTCTGTTTTAGCATAGATTAATATTTAGGGTCCGGATTTTAATGACAAGTCATATTGTTTCCCGAAACTTTAGGATGAAGTTTGCAACCATTGACGCACGAGTCTACGTAGAAAAATGTATTTTTATTGTTTAGGATGAAGTTTAGAACAACTGAAGCATGACTCTAGGTAGAAAAATGTATTTTTATTGTGCATATAAGGTCATATTTACACCTTTCTTATCAATAGGTCATACTTCAGCCAAATTCTCCCATAATAGCTCACACTTCAGGCAATTTTTGTCAAAATGCATATATTTGTCATATTAAATTCTGAAGTGTTCTGCTGGATTATATATACAATTAAGTGACCATGAAAATCCAATGTGTATTATGTACGGTACCCTCTTATGCAGACTAGCTCACCGTGTGAGTGTTTTAAAGCAGCTACCCCTACTTGTAGGAGGCTTTTGCCCTCAATGGGATATCACAGGCTATTTTCATTCATTCATTCTCCTGGATACTCTACAATGTGCAAAATTAGAGATAGTCTTTCTGGGAATGCTACAACATTTAAAAACACATGAACTTAAGCTAGCCCGCAGTAACCTCGCTGCCTTCAAATGCACTTCTGTGACATCCTGTCCTGTGATGTGGACAGAAACTTTTCCAGGTACAAAACTATCTTCAACGACGACCACAGATCTTTCAAAATTGGAAGTCTGAAAATACACCTTGTGATCCAGTGCAGTTCTGCAGAAACTGAAGTTTGACAGGAAGTATTAATTTGGAACACTTTAAGCAAGTGGCGTGCAGGGTTCAAATTAACATGAGGATGGGGGAGAGGGGGATTTCCCCCCCCTCATTAAATAATTTTCCCGGCTAGTGAAAGAAGAATTCCTTCCCTGCTAGGGAAGTATTTTTTTTTTCTTTTTTACTGTACTTATTATTACTGCCCTTTGAAAATACAAGAAGACACAGAATACTTTCTATACAGACTGTACATAGTACAAGTGCTAGCTGTGAGTAAGCAAAAGCATCATATTGCAAGCAAGCCACAATATAAACCATTCTCAGGTTCATTAGTTAGGTTGGTAATCATGGTCACAATTCCAGCTGTTCTGCCAGCAATGATGATTCCAACTTGCAGTTTTCAATTAAGTTTCTTGCAACTCACTGTTCTGTTGTTGGTCAGCATGGATAAATTTGTGACAAGAAAGCGAAAAATTTACAGAAAGTAATAACTGATGTATTCCAGTTTGAATCTCAAGCTTCAATTCCAAGTAATATTAATATTAACAGCTTCTCAGGTAAAAATTGCAGCATTGCAAGTGACGTGTGTTAGTGAAAATATTGAGAGTAAGTGCATTACACTACTTGGGGGTTGTGTAGACAAAACTAGATTTGAAAAATGGAAAACAAATTACCCCTGACATTCCTCAGTACTGCTCAGAAATACAAAATTAGGGTGCTCTTAAAATGCATATTGCTGCTGCTATGTTTTATGTATATTAACACACCAATGCTATTGCCACTGGTATTAATACCATTATTGTCATAAATATAACACAAACTTAAGTTTCTCCCCTTATTAGAAAGTCTGATTTCAACACTGGTGGTGTGCAGCAGTAAAAATGTATTTTTATTGTTTGGACAGGTGTTATTGCTTTTACAGTACTTCGTGTCACATGCACACATTCAAAAAAATAAGTGCTAATTAGTTTCAAACACTGCAAAAAGTAAGTACTATACTCACAATTTGTATTCAAGTAAATTTTGTATTACATGATTCTTCAGTATTTGTATTTGTAACCAAATGTGATTTCCTCCCCTTTATTGCACTTAATTAAACCAGAAATTTGGAAACGGCAAACTTTAGATATCACTTTGACTCAGGGGTCTCCGTCTAGGGGATATGTGAATAGCGAGTACAAGGTACCCAAGCTGAGGAGAACATTACTTCCACTTACTGGTGTTTTGCTCCTCACTGTAACTTTTCTATCTGACCTTACCTTGGTCATCTCTTGTTCTCTTCTCACCCCTATGCTATTAGGGTTCCCGGGGGCTAGGGAGTCTTTATTTTTCCAACCTCTCCATTTCTCTATGAACTCTTAACCCCTAACATGCTGACCTGTCATGGCATGTAATACGTCCTCTGATTGGTACTCAGAGGATATGGTCGGTGAATTTATTTTGATAATTCTCCCGGTCAGGTCAGTGAGACCCGTAAACCAACGACAGGTGTGGTCCTCCAGACATTCTCGGGGTTGTGAGAGAGTGATGTGACCGCCAAAACATAAAAATATGGTGCTCTCTAAAAAACGGTTACTATTACTGCTATTGCTCTCTTCATGTAAATTTTGGAGAGCAAGAGGATTAATGACTTCATTGTCAAAAATCCAGCATTAGCCAACAACATATAAAAATCAACAACAATGTTTCAGTCATATTTTTAATTTTACAGGCACATTTAAGTTTTAGGCCATAAATAATTTCATATTTCACTGCAATTTGTCATTAAAATCTGAGCCCTATTAATATTTACCTTTTAAGTTTAAATTCTCACCTTAAGTACAGTTCTAATTTCATCTGCATGTGGGATGTCCTCTGCTGCACAATCCAGCAATAATCTGCCTTCTACAATGTAGTGTTCACTTGGCATTCGTGTGAAAAATCTAAAAACAAAGCAATACATATAGTCTTTCAAAATGCAAAGAAAGTTTATGCTTACAACCATGCAAATGTTTCATTGATCAGCTCAGTTCTCTCTTGTCCTTCCAGTCTGTACACAGCTGTGACATAAACAATGCTCTGAAGCTTAACATTATATACATTGAAAAAGAGTGCATATAGACTCAAAATACTCACTATAATATATAAGACATATCAGATGCATAAATATAAACTCTGAATGAGAATATTTCTCTTGCATCATTTCTCGTAGCACAGTAGAATACCAAAATAACATTCTTGGGGGACATACTTTAGCCCTGCATTATAACTATTTCATGGTATATCGAAATGTGAGCTTAAAAGCAGCAAAAATTGATGCTGCAGAGGTGGTAGGAGATATTCGTACAATAATAAATTACAGTATATTGTAAAGTACGAGACGAGGGTGTATCAAAAAGTAACAGGAATTATATTTTTCTGTTTAAACATGCACTCGTCAAAATTCACCAATCGTGATAACAGAGAGGTCTGACCTTAACTGACGCTGGGATGGATGCCACACTGTCCGTGCACTGTTCAGTTTGTCTGAGAGCCATTGTGTAAGCACGTGTTTCAGTGACTCAACATGGATTTCAAGTTAGAACAACGAGTGGCAATTTGATTGTGTGTTCTTCTGAAAAAATCTGGAACTGAAACACTGCAAATGATACAGGAAGCATATGGAGACCAAGCTTTATCAAAAACATGTGCTTTTGAATGGCATAAAAAATTTCAAGATGGTGAAAAAAGTTTTAAAGATGCTCCACGTTCAGGACGGCCCTCCACTTCAAAAACTGAGGTGAACTGCAACATCATTGATGTCCTGTTGCAAGAAGACAGACGATTGACAAAAGCAAAGATAGCAGACATTATGCACATTTCCTATGAGTCAGTTGAAGACATAATTCATAATGATTTGGGCTATAGAAAAATGGTGGCAAAATGGATTCCACGAGTGCTTAATGAGGAACAAATGTGTCATCGAGTCATGCCAGCTAAACATGAGTCATGTCAGCAGTGGATTACAAAACTTCGGAGGGAACCCAACTTTCTGGACAAGGTTGTAACTTGTGATGAAAGCTGGTTTCATCACTAAGATCCGTGGGTGCCATTTTCAAACCGATACAGAACTAAACCGAAATTGATTGAGCGATGTCAAACGGAACACGAGCGCAAGCACCGCTTTGGAACTTAGCAGGTCCATGCTGCCCATAATAGCAGCACCTGCTTGCTCTACTTGGGACAGTGCTGATCTGGGCTATACAACATGCATACCATGGAAAAAGCAAAGCCACTTTCACATTTGCTGTCCCTTAACATAAGCAGACGAATTAATAAGTATTGTGACATATTGGATGTACTCTTAAGAGGAGTTTGTTGGAAGATTTTCAGAGTTGGAAGCTCTCAAATCTAAACAGGATTCCTTTTCCCTACCCTATTCTATCAATCCCGAGAATGTTCCAGTTGAATGTCAACTAGATCTTGTCGGTCTGCGTGACTCAGTTGGTTAGACACTGGCCTACTGATCTAAGGTCACAGGTTCAAATCCAGCCCAGACAGATGGGTTTTAAGTGTGCTTAAAAACAACAGTTCCATGTCAGTAGATTTAATGGCATATAAAAGAACTCCTGCAGGACGAAATGTTGGTGCACTGCTGATACAATTCTGGCAATTGACAGCGTCGTTAAACAAACAAACAAAACTAGAACTTACTGATTTATGCTGTGATTCAGATCTAAAAAAGGTGTATAGCGACAATAATATTGTCAGGTTTCATCAAGGCCTTGAGCCACAAACATACCCAGAATTTGGTAAATTTGCTACAGAAAATATGTGTATGTTTGGCAGTATATACATCTACAAAAAGCTTTTTCTATAATGAACTTGATGAAGTGCTGTCTAAGAACAAAATTGCCTGATGATAACCTTGTCTACCTTGAGACTTGCTTCTGTAACTAAGTTTTCCCTAATATTAAGATTTTGGTGGAAAAGTATAAACTGTGCATAATAGATGTGTAATTAATTTATAGTGTGACCACAAGCAGGAGTTTTAATGTGGAGCTATTTTTATTTTATGTTACAGGAGCAGTTTGTTTCCCTTTGAATTGTAAGGCTAAAGGTTATATAAATATTTATTATCTTTTGTGATTTTAATTTTTGTTTTTTGGAATATTAATTTGTTTTTGAATAATTACACTACTATTGTAATTCATGCTAAGACCTTATCTTTCTATACCTGAGTATCCTCCCTTTATATAGGACTCGCACTCCCTAGGACTTACAAGCCAGTGCCTAGGGTCAGCTGCCTGTTGGGGAGCAGAGGAACCTATGGACCAGACAGATTCAAGACCCGGAAGCAGGTGGTCAGTCAAGCACCAGCTATGATAGTGAGGAAGAAGATAATATGAAATGCAGGAAAAACTGATGGAAAGGTGATGGAGCAATAG
The DNA here is from genome assembly GCA_030765045.1 of Tenodera sinensis. Classification (NCBI taxonomy): domain Eukaryota; kingdom Metazoa; phylum Arthropoda; class Insecta; order Mantodea; family Mantidae; genus Tenodera; species Tenodera sinensis. The sequence continues at coordinate 36,129,360 of CM060965.1, read as the reverse complement.
GTGGAATGAGTGGCGGCAGAAACTGGAGAACCTGGAGGAAACCCACCCAGACGTCGCTTCATCCACCACAAATACCAAATGCTGGGATCAAACCTGGGCTGCCTAGGTGACAGGTGAACAGTCTAACCGCTCAGCCATGACGCCAACCTAAGACCTTATGATCTATGTAAATACTTTTAAACCGAACAAAAACACAATAATAAAGAGTTTACTTTATTTCCCCTTCAAACTTTGTATACCCATGCTTTGTTTTGTTTAACGGCACCGATACCTGAGTATGTACCATAGTCTGTCTTGGAGCACTTCATGCCCACAAGTGCTGCCAAGGTCACGAAATTGCGCTTGGATTGACATTGCTATTATAAATTATTACCAAATAAAAATAAGTTTAGGAAGAGGCAGGAGGAGTTTTAACATTAAAAGGTGGAAGTAAGAAAAGAAGTGTGTAAACAAAAGTGATAAAAGCAGGTAGGTTTGAAATATTGGGGGATAGAAGAGAAGGAAAGGGGGAAAATTTGGAAAACTGACTATCACAGCAAACATTGAACACTGCAGAGATATAGTAAGAAAGAAGCAATTAGCACTTGTTCACAAACATGTAAATTTTAAGAGCAGTAACCGGCTATGACAGTATGGACTGGAATCCTAGTTCAAGGGCAACCACAAATATAAAATGTATACTGGGCATTCAATAAACCAATTTCAATTTTAAAACATTAAAAATCTGATGTGTTGCACTCACATGACTTTCTCTACTCTTGTGCTAACCATTCTTACAAACTCTTATTCCTATATTTTCTTCCTGTTAGTTGAGATAAACATTTGTACAAATTATCTTATTACTTACTTCCTTGTAGGTGCAAGGGGAATATTAGAATACAGTAGGCTTTGTGCGATAGTCAAATCTTTTAAAGCTTTGAGATTCCATTCTCTTTGCATACTTAACATATAAGAAAAATTAACAACGATGTTCCGTTTCACGAAAGTTTTTAAGTTTTCCAAAACTCACACACATAACAAGGAATATCTCTGAAATGCTTCACTCTACAAGAAAATTTATTGAGACATAAATTGTGTATTTTAGCAAGATTTACAATTTTTGTATAGTATAATTTGGTCTACCTCTAATGGTTTAACAGTTATGCAAAAGTCGTCCAGAGTAAATACGACTACAGGGGCTATAGACAGAAAATTCAAGATATATGTACATTTCATTTGTCATAAAAATATCTCAAACATATGACATTTTAAACAAAATCGTTAGTCGTTTTCAAGAAAATCAAAATTTTCAAAAAATCTTCCATGTAAAGGGTAGTTTAGGATGGGGCTACTTTCTTCAAAATCTTTGAGTCACACCCTTATCCGGAGCGAGATTAGAGGTCGCGAGTTCGAATCTCGCTTAGGGTAAGTTATCCGGGTAAGGTTTTTTTCTGAGGTTTTCCCTACCCTGAGAAGACGAATGTCGGGTAACTTAAAGCTCCATGGACCTCGGGCTCATTTGAGCATCATTTCACCCATTTCATGCATACACCGTCCGATATGACACAATGTTGGAGGACGTTAAATAAAAAAAAAAAAACACCCTTGAAAGACATTAAACTCAAATACCAACTTTGGTTTTTAACTGACTTTTCGTTTTTGAGTTATGCTGTCCACAGACACACAGTAACACACACAGACCTTTTTCTAAAAATGCTTTTTTTGGACTCAGGGGGTCTCAAAACATATATTTCTGGTGAAATCTCGACATCGAATTTTTGGGTGGAATACAATACTTCCCCTACTTACCAGTAGAGAAAGTAAAAATAACAAAGGACCATGCATAGAACTTTTTGGAACACCTGCTCCAGAATCACTAGCATTCATCCTGGTTTTCTGGATTTGATTCTAATTTATGTTCAGCAAGTTTATCTGGAAAGGAAAGTTGAAGTAACTTTAAAACATTTTCTGATTTTCCAGCATTAAAATTTAAATTATCTGTTACATTCAGAAAAAAAACTGTTAACACATTAGCAACCAATTCAGTTTTACTTACACTCTTATTATTTACCTTCAGTGTTAATGGCTATTCATTTTTGTTCATACCCAGGTAGTCCTCCGACTATATAAGTTTTTGATTTCAGTGGAAATACAATTATGTCTGCAATAAATTTTGTCCTCTGTCTCTATTCATAGCTGATCATATTGCACAGGCCATGATGCCTAGTTTAGTATGTATATGAATAAAATGACAGAGTTTGGTGTTATCAAAATTTAGCCCTGTTTGATTACAACACCTAAGTTAACGCATTTATGAACAAGGTGATAGTGTCCTGTGTTAACAGAGGCCACACCTACTCCTGCCATCAATAACCAGCTATTTACAAACACCACATCTCAACTCTTTCTCCACTTTTACAAATTGACACAGATATAATAGTTTAGCCATTTCATTTTCTGACCTCCTTATGATGATAAAGTTTCTTTGCCCACTTTAAGTGGGTTAATGGAAGATTTTGGAGTAAACCTTGTAATGCTCTGTTATGTTTGTCTCATTAGTAATTCTGTTGCAGAGGTGAAGTTCCCTTTTTTTACTTTCTCTACTGGTAAGTAGGGGAAGTATTGTATTCCACTAAAAAATTTGATGTCGAGATTTCACCGGAAATATATGTTTTGAGATCCCCTGAGTCCAAAAAAAAGCATTTTTAGAAAAAGGTCTGTGTGTCTGTGGACAGCATAACTCAAAAACGAAAAGTCAGTTAAAAACCAAAGTTGGTATTTAAGTTTAATGTCTTTCAAGGGTGCGACACAAAGATTTTGAAGAAAATAGCCCCACCCTAAACTACCCTTTACATGGAAGATTTTTTGAAAATTTTGATTTTCTTGAAAATGGCTCTAACAATTTTGATTAAAATGCCATATGTTTGAGATATTTTTATGACAAATGAAATGTATATCTTGAATTTTCTGGCTATTGCCCCTGTAGTCGTATTTACTCTGGACAACTTTTGCATAACTGGTAAACAGTTAGAGATAGACCAAATCATACTATACAAAAAATGTAGATCTTGGTAAAATACACAACTTATGTCTCAATAAATTTTCTTGTAGGTTGAACCATTTTGGAGATATTCCTTGTTATGTGTGTAAGTTTCAGAAAACTTAATGGAACATCGTTGTTCATATTTTTATGTTATGTGTGCAAAGAGAACGGAATCTCAAAGCTTTAAAAGATTTGACTATCGCACAAAGCCTTCTGTATTCTAATATTCCCCTTGCACCTACAAGGAAATAACCAATAGATAATTTATACAAATGTTTATTTTAGCTAACATGAAGAAGATAGAGGAATAAGAGTTTGTAAAAATGGTTGGTACAAAAGTAGAGAAAGTCTTGTGAGTGCAACACATCAGATTTTTTCTTACAAGATGCTGAGTGCCCAATGTTATCCTACCTTTGCTGTGTTAGTCACTCAGTTTCTTAAGTATCTGAATCAGGAAATGAGCATCATTACAATGCTTGAAAGTGAATAAAAACTTAAGTTTAGTATTAACATCAAATAAAGTTCAGATGAGATCCCACGATTCTTGTTTGACTGCCTGAATAAATACTAACACTTCTCACTTTCCATGTCAGTTTGTTATCACATGTGCATAGTCAAAAGTGGCTATTTGGGCATTGTATGGACACATTTATCACAATCTTGCCTGTCTACACTGATGAAAGATATTGGCTATTTCTGTTCTGGTAGAAAAATTTATTATAAGGTTAAGGTTCCGTATAGAGTATGATACTGGAATCGCTATGTAACGTGCCTATACACCATTCCTTTGTTGGACAAGGTATACATGTAATTAACCACAATTATAATGAAACATACTGAGGGTTTTAAACCGCAAAGCGTATCAGGGATATTGAAGACCCTAAGGCTCAAAGCTTAGCCAGGATATTGAGGGCCCTAAGTTGCAAAGCATAGCCGAAACATCAGTGTAGGTAAACCCCAATGATTGCCAACCACTACTTATTAACTCAGGATTACTTTGCATGTATCCTGGAATCCCCAATATGTCTTTCCCTCTGCCATACTGTACTGGGTAACTATACATTATACGGAACCAGTACCTATGAGATAAATGTTTACAAAATCGGCCGCTCGAGAAAACGAATGAAATACAGTGCAATGGATGCAGTTTTTATTGCTGATTACGATTTTGAAAGTTTTATTTTGCGCTCAAGCTTCGTTTTTGATCTATGAGCAAATTTCGTGCGTGCGATGCAGTGGTTTTATTTCGCTTATGCGGCGGATATTTAGCAAATAAATATGTATAAACGAGTATAATATATGGTAGAATGATCGATTAATGCATTTACGTTGAAATTATTCTATAAACACTGCCCAAATTGTAAATATTTCGATAACACAGGACCCTGTTACCCCACTCATATATACACACACTACACCTAACCTAACCTAATACGGACAAAACGAAAACCGCCAAATAAAACTTTAAAAATCGTAATCAGCAACAACAATTTCAACGTAAATACATTGATCAATCATTTTAGCATATATTATACTCGTTTATAAACATTTATTTGCTAAATATCCGCCGCATAAGCGAAAAAAACTGCTGCATCATAGGTACGGAATTTGCTCATAAATAAAAAAAACGAAGCTTCAGCGCACAATACGACTTTCAAAATCGTAATCAACAATAAAAACTGCATCCATTGCACTATGTTTCATTAGTTTTCTCGAGTGGCCGATTTTGTAAACAATTACCAAATCATTCTGTGAATGCATTTAATGATAGCAATTTATTGAACACCTGAGCTAAGCAAAGTGATGATATTTATGAATTCAAATAGTTGCATTAATGGTTGAAAAACTAATTATCGGCCTTATTTAATATTCTCCAGAAAACTTACAAAATCCTTAACTTAACGAATTACTTAATTCAAAAAGAATGAAAGAGTGCACTTTTCACTTGTTGAAAATGAATTATAGGTTTCTTAAATTTTTGCATTAATTTACCTAGATTGTGCTTCTTCCTCTTTCACTCGCTCAAGAGTCTCGACGTTCATCCAGTCAGGTGCAATAATTCGACATTTTTGTCTCTGGCGAAGATTCATTGCAAGCCAAATAGGAACATTAACAGGTAGTCCTGCACGGAAAGGTCCTATATCACCAGATATAAGGAATATCCTGTCAAAATTGAAATTGGGAATTATACTGACCATCTTCTTCTCAGCCATGAATTCTACTTCTGCTGGATTCATTCCGTAATCTGAATATAACTATAACTACCTTTAGACTTGCTGAATAAGTTATGCTTGTGCTTAATGTTCGTGATTCCCGCGTGATTTTTCGGGAAAACAACATTTGAAATCAAAATACAGATTATAAAAAAAATGGCGGGAAGTCCAACTTGTGTTATAGGTGAGTTTTCAATTCAACGGAACGACGAGCGATGGAATTACGATGGATGCATTTTCCGCTGAATTGAAGAACGGTTTGATGATTTATGCAAAAGGCCAATATAATGCGAATGAAATCTTTATTTATGGTGACACTGCATGCCATTTATTTCCTGTTTCCCCGTGATCCTGTGTTAATTTAGCCACCCAAATCATCCAAGCCGCAGCTTCCTTTTACGTTATGGAGCACAGAACACTCTATTAGTTATGGAGGTTCTTTTATCTAGGGTTAGATTACATTTGAAACAATCTGGATTGCAAAAGCAGTAAGTATGTACTGTGACATGCTAGGAATCAGTCATGAAATAATAAGAAAAATGAGTGTACTAAAGTGGTTAAAACTAAATAAATGTAGTGAAACCGGTGAAGGCGAAAGTAATATTGCACAAATTTCGAATAAACATGGTGATAGTGCCAAAAGTGAAATGAAAAGACCCGCCGCAGAGGAAAGTGCAGGCAGTAAATTGTGCAACGGATTCATTCACCACCCTTTTGCCTCCTTGTTGGACCTCAAAACCGTGGAATTATTTTAGTATAAAGGATCCTTTGATACGTACTAATAAAGGTGACTTAAGATGTACGATATGTTCAGGAACAAATTTTATTTCTAACAAGCCTCAGGCACTTCACATTTATAAGAACAGGTGCAGGGAAAGATAAATTGCCATAGAAGTGATAAAAAAAGCTCAATGACAGTTTGAGTGAAAAAAAGATCGTGAACATGAATTAAGCACCTATGTACATCAGAAATAGTAGAATTAAGCTAAAGCAATACTTAGAATAAGGGGTTATAGCAATGCAAAAAAAATTTGACACCACTGCTTGTGTTCTTAGAACAGCTTCAAAATAGCAAAATATCAGAGACCATATACTGAGTGCTGTTTGATATAGATCTCCAATCTCTTAACTAGCTCAATATGGGAACAATCCTTCACACAAATTTCTCTTTCACTAAAATCACATCTCGTATCGCTGAAGGTATGCGTGAAAGGATTGTAAAATATATTGTAGAAAACAAACGGAAAATAACCATATTAATAGATGAATCTACCACAAAGCAAACATCACACACCGGTCGTGTGTTTAAGGTTTTCTATGGAGGACACAGACAGTTGTCCATGTTTTTAGATCTAATTGAACTATAGAGTGGAACAGCTTCCAGTATTACTACTGCACCTCTTAAAAAGCTCAACTATTTTGGAATTGTAACGGGTTCTCCCCGTTGATACCACGGTAGCCCTTTTTTGTTGTAGTGTTTAATGCCCGCTTTTACTAGGCACCGCAGGCGATGACAGTGATGATACATGGAATGAAGATGGAGCTCCGGTGGAATGAGATGGCGGGGGAAACCCGCCTCAGCGCCGCTTCGTCCACCGCAAATCCCACCTGGGATCGAACCCGGGCTGCGTTGGTGACAAGCGAATGTCCAACCACTCGGCAACGGCGCGGCCGTGTGGAAACGATCTCTGCGTTGACCGCAGCTGGCACTCCCAGATTACAGTCTCTGCTGTTGAAGGCTCCGTTGATTTACTTGGGATTAAGTAAATTTCCCCCGTTAATCCATGACAGTCCTCCAAGATAAGCTTGGATCTTAAATTCAAAATTTGATGAACCTCCATATTTGGACCTTTACACCAGCAGTGTCCAACGGAAGTTGCACACTGAATAAGCAGCCGCTGAGGAGCATAATCTTGCTACCTCCTTACTACCCACTACCTCAATTTTCACCCGCCACACTGCAAAACCCCACATCCCGTCATAAAGTGGTTAAGCCCTAAAAGGGCAGGTACACGCATGACACACCTCGGGCTGTTCTCAGCCTGCCAGATAGCGTCGTCGTCGTCCCCGTTAATTCAAACCCTGAACTGAGGAAATACTAAACCTAGCCTACATTTTTGTAAATAATAACCTCTAATACACACACACACACACACACACACACACACACACACACACACACACACACACACACACACACAGACACAGAGAGAGAGAGAGAGAGAGAGAGAGAGAGAGACACACACACGTGTACTATACAATTTGCAAGTATTGCTCCACGATTTCTGTTCACCGACAATACCAGTGCTAGTGTGTTCCAAAAGCTATGGCTATTACAACAGAACTGAAGTGCATCCTCAACATTTGAGAGGAACTAAAGTAAAACACCACAGCTCCGTGTCAGTAGATTTACTGGTATGTAAAAGAGCTCCTGCGGGACGAAACTCCCTTGAAAAAAATCGTAATATTTTGACTCTGATTCAAGGATCTGCAAAATACAGTTCACAAAACCCAGCAGAGACGGCAACATTACCTTCTAGCACTGGAGCGGCTGGAAATACCATATAGGCCTCCTAAAGGTGACTACAAATTATGTCTTTATTATTGAAGTGTCCTACTTTTTTATTTTAAAATCTGGGGTTTCTAATGGCATGTTATATGTTCTGTGCTTCCTTCGGAAGGGAAGCAAATCCGTTGGAACCATACCATGGATTTAAGGCACGTAAAAGAACCTCAATCTCGATAAAGAGGCCTTTCGACAAAATTAAGCGGACTTTTACGCTCGATATAAAATGGGACGCTGAGAGCAATAGCAGTTAAAGAGCATCCATAAATAAAAGCTCAATCTATCATTTGGAAGAAATGTATTTAGCGCACTCTCCAGTAAATATTCTACTTTCATGATTGAAGGCATGGAACATTGAGCTTGTTATAGGTGTTCTGTACCATTATTACTCTATGGCATGGAGGAACATATTTGTATTTGCTATATTTCTCATATCATGAAACAAGATACAACTTCTGTCCTTGAGAATTCTCATAGTGTTGATCTGTGGTGCTGATAGTCATTAGCGAAATGGCGGATGGGGAGAAGGAAGAAGCAGCTAATTTAGTAAGTTAATGAGATCAGTTCTCAAGTGTTTAATGACGACATCTTAAATCAGTGCAGTCATAAATTTTCGTATTTGAAGTTTATATTCATGACACTTGTTAATTAGATAGATTCCATTCTAAGATGATAATAATCTGTAATACGCAGTTTTAGGTTATGCTTCATTAGTCTCTTTTAAAAGTTAAGCTATTTCTTTTTCAACAATTTCATTTCAGCAAATGGAATTCGAATGGGTGCTCCACGAAGAAGTCCATGCTGTGCTGAATCAACTTCACACAATTCTTTTGGTGAGAACACCGCTGTCTGCTACATGATCTTAATCTGTCCCCGGTTAGAAAACGTCAATAATTTTAAAATGATTTCGAGTCCAAGACATTTAAAAGGTTCCAAAAACTTGGAACACAACTATGGCTTGCCAAACAAAATGTACTATGTAAATATTAAACATTATAACTTCTCTCTTCTATTACACGCTGTGGCTGTGCGGTGGCGGAGGGGGAGTGTCATGTGTCAGTGGCGGTTGTCGGTCACGCAGGGATGTATTTCCAAGAAAATTTAATTATTTATTCATTCATGCATGCATTTCGTTTACAAATGGAGACTATGCACAAGTAAAAACAAAGCACAATCCATAACAAAAATATATTTTATGGATTACCAGTAACAATTTATATAATTCAGTACAAAGTTCAGGATCCCTGAGTTAATCATACTGGGACAGGAAGAAAAAAAAAAAAAAAAAAAGGAGGAAAGAAGCAAACAAAATAGAAGCATAAGATGTCATTTTTCATTTCATTAGAAGACTCGCTGTAGGACAGTAACTCTGAACTCTGCAGAAAATTTAATTGCAAATGTGGGGAAAAGCTATTACACTTATATCAAATTTTTTCCTATGTGTCTGTTAGCAAATTACTGTATCACGTAGGCTACAAGGCCTATGTTAGCTTGTGTATATACATTGGATGATGGGGTCCTGTATTATCAAAGAGGTGATGTCTGCTTCTGACATCAATAAGCAGGTAATATTTATACATCTTAACTCTATCCATTTTTATTGGTTCTGAACCAGACTATAACCTCGTTCCTACCATCCATTGCATCTTTATCAACAGTCTATCTTTCTAATGAAAGAAGAATCTTTATTTTCTTTAAAGCCATGGGTCTTTCTGTGCCTTGTATGGGGATGTCAAATGAAAAGTGAGGTTTGAGTTCATTGCTGCAACAAATGGGACAATCACATACAGATAGCCCAGTTAGGAATCAAACCAATGTAAAGCTCCTACTATCACCAGTTTGTGTGTTTTGATCTCTTTAACACAAGTGTTAACGTTTCTGCTACTCATAAGCAAGCTTGAGCTCAATCTGCATGGAGGTGATACATTTTTTGGTTAAGATACCTTCTGGAATTTCTGTTATCTTGAGAAACTGATTGACAAACTACAGTAGATACCAAATCTCTGAGCTCATTTGCGTGTATGCCATGACTGGAATTTCTCCAGTGAAAGAGATGGGCCACATGGCAAGGCAAAATGACACCAGAATAGCGAAGGGGTTTCTAGATCTCTGCAAAGGAGCCTAGTGCAAATAGATGGGCCAGGAGTAGTGGGGAGTGTGAGGATTATTTTTTGGAACTGTGAGGGTTTAATGAGAGGGTTAAGCTTTGATTTTGTAAGAAATATGAATGCTCATATTTTGGCAGTTGAGAAAATATGGCAAACAGATATAACTAGTTATACTTTTATTAGTAAGGTAGGAAAGAGAAAGAGGGTAAGAGGAAGAATTTCTGGGAGTTGGGGTTCTTTTATTAGAAACGATATAGTAAACAGAGTTACAGAAAAGAAATCCAAAATGGAATAAGTAATGTGGTGGATGATGTAGTGGGAAATGTGTGTAGGAGTAGTTTATAACCTTCCCAAAAATTAAAATTTTTACAATCCTCTACTCCTCTGTGAGTTGTAAGGTGAAATGGACAAAATTAAAAGTGAAAGTGCAATGATTAAATTTTTGATAGCAGAGAATTGAATGCAAGATGTGTTTATCTTCAAGCAAGTACTAGTAGTAGCTTAAGGGGGGAGGACACAAGACGGGAGAGTGAGGTGTGTTGTTAGAGTGACCAAAGATAAAATGATAAATGAAGGCCTAAAAGTGATAGATTTCTGTTAAAGTACAGGTTTAATTATCCTAAATGGGTGCTAGGGTGAAGATAGTGTTGCTGGGTTTACATGTGTGTATGGAATAGCACATAGTGTTGATTAAGCCCTGTGTACAGAGATTTTGGTGCCAACGGTAGACAAATTTGCTAAATTAAACAATATGCATTTTCCAATGAGTATTACAGTGTCAATTAAATCAAAAGTGGGAGCAAATGTTGGCTCATAGTAGCCATGTACTAAAATTAGAACAATAGAAATGGAATGAGGAACATAGAGAAGAATACATAAGGACAATAGAATTTCAAATGCCAAAGCTCTGTGTATGGGATTGATTTAATGTATAGGTCCAAAGAATGTGAAGCGTTAAATATATATCAGTTGTATAAAGGGTTTTAGACAAGTTTAAAGTAAGGGAGTTAGGAAACATTTTTATGGAATGTAAAAAAAGTAGAATTAGGAACAAAAAAGATGAAAACAGTATGTGAAAAGGGGGGACAAGTTAGGGAGATTAAGATTCAGGAAGTTGATAAATGCAATTAAATATTTATCTAAAGTAAAAACAAATTAGAAACTAAAAGCTTCACTTATCGTAGTAATATTCCAAGTTGTTTGGTGCTAACAAGTTTTGAGTTGACTCCAACTCATTCTCAAAGCCAGGTGCGGATCCAGGGGGGGTGCCAGGGGGCCCGGGCCCCCCTGTCATATCCTACTTTATTGCTATAAATGCTATGTGTGGGTTACCTCATCATCACGCAAAATGAACAAACCGATTTCTATGAAAATTGGTATAGGTATGTACTACCTTTAAACATTGTTTCTTTCAGTTAAATATTTAGCTAGTCATGTTTTAGCATGAATGTAATTATTAAGAAGTGGCGGTGGACCGCAACCGGGCCCCCCCTATCAAATATTTCTAGATCCGCACCTGCTCAAAGCTATACAAATTAAATATTTTTTATCAGTGGTCTAGGGAATAAGTGGCCAGTATTGCACCCAATAGGCCCCGAAGTGTAAATAACTTAGCACAAATACATATCATTTACGTGTTATTATTTATTTATGCCAACAAACATACTGTTGGTGTTTTTAAACACACAAGCCGTGTGTGGGCAATGTTTGAGAGGTAAAACTGGAACTGTGGCATTGAATTTCTAAGTACTTTATGTCCCGGGATTAAATAACCTTCAGATGGTAATTATTATTTACTTATTTATGCCAATAAACTTACTGTTGGTGTTTTTAAACAACCAATAAGAAATAATCAGATACATGAATATAATACAAGAAGCAACATGAACTATCATAGAGATAATATAAATAAAAGTGTGTCTATGAAAGATTCACTATATCAGGGTATAAAGCTATTTAATAAACTGCCGTGTGATGTTAAACCGATTGCAGAAGTATCAAAACGACAATTTGCTAAAAAATTGAAGGAATTTTTAATAAATAGATGCTAATATAGTTTGGATGAGTTGTAAATGTTTGTATTATAAATGTATTTATTATGTATATGTATTAACCGATATACCCAACAACATTTATATGTTCTATATGGATGAAATTAAAAAAAAAAAAAAAGCCATGTGTGGGCAATGTTTGAGAGGTAGAATTGGAACTGAAAAATTCAATGCCACAGCTGGGATTTGAGCCACAGGCCCTCCACTTACCAGGCGGATGCTCTTGATATTTATTTGCTTTTCTTTTGTCAGTGCATACATGTGTTTGAATATAAAATGTACCACAATGTTTTATGGTTTTTGTTTTTTCACTGCTAGGAGTGTGTCCGTCGGTTTCCAGTTCCATTGTGTGGGAATGATGGTCCTCAAAAACAGGATAAGTTTGTTTTAACTGCCTCTCCAGAGCAACTTAAATGTGTTATTACTCTTACGGGTGACAGCATCACACATGCGGTTAGTGCAATAATATTATCTTCATATAATTAGTGATTGTACTTGCAAAAATTTGCTTTTGCCTAAGTACTAGATTAATTTTCTACATACTTATATTGCTACTTTAGTACATAAACAGAGTATTTTAATGGTGTGTTTTCAGGATATTAATTTCAAAGTGCAACGTCAGCAGAACATGATACATCGTACTAGTATTCAGAATGATAACCCTTGGAAACTGCAGCAGATACAAGATGCAGGCAATCACTTGCAACAGGCAATTCTTCATATTGAAAATGTTGAAAAAGACTATGTTTTTAAGTGAGTGTTAAACAGGTTTGACTAACATTAAAAGTACATTCTCTATGCTTATCAGCAAACTTGCAAAACTATACATATTAAGGTATTGCAGAAGTTATAAAATAAAATAAAAAATGCAGTTCTTTCAGTATTTGCGCACTCAGCATTTTGCTACATTTTTATATGAAATTGTGCTAGATAAATGTTTTGCAAGCTAGCTTACCATATGATTCTACAAAATCAGCAAAAGGTTACCTAACAAAGTTTGTTTGAAAAGTTCTTGGAGTGGCATACTAAATAAGTAACCTCATTCAAAATATTTTTATTTTTCAATTTAGTCTCCTGTACACTAATGCACTTGGATCAACAATGTTCCAATGGCTTTATTCCATCTTAAAAATGAGATTCCTCCAGGGGTGCAAGATACTTGTCAACTCTGGCTATCAGTTCTTCATTTGAAGAGAATCTGTAGCCAAGAAGGAAATTTTTGAGCTTAGGGAAGAGATGGAAGTGTGGTGGAGCCATATCAGATGAACAAGATGGATGTGAAATAATTCATACCCCTGTTCATGAATTTTTGCCACAGCAATGATACGTGCATGGGCATGCATTGTCTTGATGGAGCATGATTTTCTTCCTTGATATCTTGGGTTGTAGTAGTGGACCTATGTTTCATCTGTGGTCATCAACCAATGCAAAAAAAAACACTTGTGGGTTATTTTGAAAACAGGCCAAACATTGTATAAATTTAGACTTTCACGGCCGGTGTTCTGACTATTTGCTAGTTTTATCTCTTTCGGGCTTGTAGGCCATGGTCTAGAAGGCATTGAGGATACTGACGTTTCGCCAAGCAACTTCCACATTTGAACTCTGACCAGTGCAGACAACGGATCATGTTACCCTGAAGATGCCAAGCGCAGTACTTGGCAAAACATTGGTATCTTCAATGCCTTCTGACCATGGCCTACAAGCCCAAAAGAGATAAAACTAGCTAATAGTAGGCCAAACATTGTTCAGACATTTGCATTCTATTGTGTTTTTGATCCTGTGTTGAGTTTTAACCTATCTACAAGATAATTTTTTGATACCCAATTCCCCAGTCAAAATATGATTGGGCCTTTCAGATGATATTAGTAATTTCTTGCACTTTGAGGTGACAAACCTCTAAAACCCTATCCTGTACTTTTGTAATCATTTCTGGGGTGGTGACACATCTATGTGAATCATCATCTAAGCTCTCGCAACCAAATTTAAACTCTAATAATGAACTTTGGGAATTGAATATAATAGAGACTAAAAGCTTCACTTATCTTAATATTTGCTGTAAGTTCTTGAAATGATTGTGCAAACATGTAATTTTAATGGTAATTTCTTTCAACAAACTTCTGGCTTAGCATTGGGTGGTTCACTTTTGCTATTTCTTGCTAATCTTTACATGAGCTTTTTTGAAATACAGATTACTACAGCATTCCCTTAATTTTTAAAGCTTGGTACAGATATGTGCAAAATATTACTATGGAAAATCAAAAAATAAAAGATGGGAACTATCACATATACAAGCAGCAATTCCTGAGTATCCTTGAAAAACGGCGGTTACAGCCTTCAGGTTGATTACAGGACATGATTGTCTGGTAAAACATTTATACAGAATTGGGATATATCCTTCACCACTCTGTCCTCTATGTGATCTGCAAGAGGAAATGGACTGAGACCACCTTCAAATATGCCTGGCCACTTCTAGCGCCCCATCCATCAGTGAACAGAAACAAACTTCTTAGGCCTGTGGATACAAGATAATCTAAAATGGAAAACTCATATTAAATATCTAGTAAACAAGCTAAGCAAGAACATATATGCCCTAAGAATTTTAAGAGAAAATGTTAGCCGTAACATAGTTTTAACAGCATATTATGCACATATACGAGGGCCGTTCAGAAAGTAACCTCCGGTTGATTGCAAAAAATTCACCAAGTTAAATAAAAATATTTTAATATACACATCTTACAACTATATCTTTGCACTATTTTTCTACATAGTCTCCATAACGATTGAGGCACTTATTGTATCTGTTCACAAGCTTTGAAATTCCTTCTGCATAAAAATCACCCGCTTGTGCCTGGAGCCAGCCTGTGACCGCATCTTTGAGCTCTTCGTCGTCATCAAACCGCACCCGAGCCATTTCTTTATATGCATGAAGAGGTGATAATCGCTTGGTGCCATATCTGGGCTGTAAGGTGGATGGTTGACAACGTCCCACTTGAAGGACTCGAGAAGGGCTGTTGTTCTGCGAGCAGAGTGAGGACGGGCGTTATCGTGCAAAAAAACAATACCGGAAGTCAGCATACCACGGCGTTTGTTCTGTATAGCCCGTCGTAATTTTTTTAGTGTTTCACAGTACACGTCTTGATTAATGGTCATCCTATGTTCCATGAATTCAACCAACAACACCCCTTTTGCATCCCAAAACACCGTTGCCATCAATTTTCGGGCAGAAAAATCTTGCCGGTCTTTTATTGGTTTGGTAGGCGAATTTGAATGTGCCCACATCTTTGATTGTTCTTTTGTCTCAGGGTTCACGTACTTAATCCAGGTTTCGTCCCCGGTCACGATTCTGTTTAACAATGGTTCACCTTCGTCCTCATAATGTGACAGAAAGTCTAATGCAGAGGCCATTCTTTGAGTTTTGTGGTGGTCGGTAAGAATTTTGGGCACCCATCGTGCACAGAACTTACAGTAACCCAATCTTGCTGTCACTATCTCATACAAGAGAGTCTTAGAAATCTGTGGAAAATCAGTAGACAACTCCGACATTGTGAAACGTCGGTTTTCACGAACTTTTGCATCAACTGTCTGAACGAGTTCGTCCGTCACCAATGATGGTCTACCACTCCTCTCTTCATCATGAACGTTTTCTCGTCCACTTTTAAATAAATGTACCCATTCACGGACCACTCCTTCACTCATAACTCTTGGTCCGTACACGGCACAAAGCTCACGATGAATAGCTGCTGCAGAATATCCTTTGACTGTAAAAAACCTTATAACAGCACACACTTCACATTTGGCAGGGTTTTCTATTGCAGCACACATTTTAAACGGCCACAAACACTTAAACTAGCGCAGGTACGACGTTCACTCGACCACGGCTTGATGCCGACTGACCTGCTGAGTGCGTGAATGCACAGATGGCGTCGCTACTCCCCCCACTACCCGCACTGTGACCGATCAGAGGTTACTTTCTGAACGGCCCTCGTACATTCCATAATTAAATATGGAATAATATTTTGGGGAAATTCTCCTGAAGCAAAAGAAGTATTTATTAAACAAAAGCAAGCCATACACTTAATATGTAATGAAAAGAAATGATGTCCATGTAAACCACTATTTAGAAAGCTTGGTGTACTTACGTTGGCATGTGCTTACATACTGGAAACAGCTTTGTTTGTAAAGAAAAACAGATGCACATTTTACAAGAAACAATCAAAATATTCACTTAACCTCCACTAGAACTACACTATGCAAAAATGGAGTTTTACATTCCTGTATAAAAATATATAATTCACTGCCTAATAACCTTAAAGATATAGAAAATGTTAATAAATTTAAATGCGGTGTGAAGGTTTTTTTGAAGGAACACTGTTTTTACACAGTAGAAGAATATTTGAAATTTATCAAATACCCTTATGTATAATTGACTTACATTTCTTCCTTTAGTATGTTGTATATAGAGAATGCTACAAAATGTTAACACAACTCCAAAAAGTTAATAAGACTGTTCATCTCCAATGGATTCCAGCACACTGTGGAGTCATGGGGCACGAAGCTGCAGACTCACTTGCAAAGAAAGGCACAACAATAAAACAAAAGTCTAAATTCAATTTCTCATATTCCTCAATAAAACGCTTGATCATTAAAAATTTTTGTCATTCATATCTACAAGAAATAGAAACAAATGCCAAAGATAAAAAATGGATTACACTACTTTCCAATCCAGATATAATCCCCCAGAGACCAAGGAAAACAGCTGTTGCAGCCTTCCGACTATTGACAAATCATGACTGCTTAGCAAGTCATCTCTACAGAATTGGTATCTCAGCCTCACCAATATGTGTCCTGTGTAACGATCCAGCAGAAATGAATGAAGAACACTTGAAGACCTGTGAAGCATTAAGATCAGAAGAAACTACAGTTCAAAAGTATTGGAAAGCACGAATGCTAATGGCTTCATTGCCAGATGCAAGGCACTAGAAAACAACAACAACAGTATGTTGTATATATTTAATAGTATATTGAACTACTTATATTGATAACAGTTTGCAAGTATTTATAGTAAATAAGTTTATATTATATAATTACTTTTGATGTATCCTATATCAGTGTACCATGTACAGTATCTGATTTTAAAGGACTAATAAATAAAAAAAAATATTGGAGAGCAAGAGGATTATGACAGAAATCCAGCATTGGCCAACAGATATGCAAATGACAATTTTTTTCTGTTGTCCCTTAGAAACAGATAAATGGTACTTAATAACTTTTAAATTTACAAGATAAAGCTATAAAATTCACTTCGGAAACTGAAAATAATTGCTGCCTTCCATTCCTAGATTTAAAGATTAAAAAAAACATAACAATACATTGAATATAAATATATCTCTTAATAAATAAGAATTTAACACACAATATAAACACATAATTAACACTGCGGTAATTAATGGCTTAAATAAGATTTTATACATAAAAATATAGAGAAATATAAATATCAAAAAGCTGTTACAGAGGTTTCTACCCTTAGAAAATAAAAGATGATTGTATTTTTAAAAAGTTAACTTACCATCCTTTGTCTAATAAAATATTTAAGGAACATGGAGTAACTTTGGTTCCTCAGTATACAAAATTTGCTAAATTTTTCTAAAAGGGATAAAATTATAAATTATAAAAAACTCTGATATTTAACAATTTAGCTGTTTGGAATGTGTTATGGTTTATATTGATAAAACTAATGTCATTTGGAAACCAGAATAAAGAAACATTTTAGAAATGTTAAATATAAACAGATTGATAAATCAGCTGTGGCAGATAATTTTAGGTAATTGAATCATGAAATAAATCTAGAGGTTAAATTATTAAAACAATTAAATGGATATATAGATTTAATGATTTTGGAAAAGATATGTATTTTTAAAAATAGAGACCGCATTATGGATTTTGAAATACTGTCTGTCAATTGTATTAACAGGTTTGTTTTGTTTTCAGATGTTGTAATACTTAGAAATATTAAGTAATTGTGCATTTATAGCTATGGTAACTATTATAACATGAGCACTGACGATATGATGGAATCTTCATGAAACATGTTTGCGTAATTATTTCAAGAACTTACAGCAAATGCTAAGATAAGTGAAGCTTTTAGTCTGTAAATATTTATTATATTTAAGATTTGTATTGCTTCACTGTTAACAGCTTCAGTTTTTCACTGAATTTGAGAATTGGTTTTTTTTAACACCAGTTTCAGGAGTCATTGCTTTCATTGTTAAGCTCTAAGGTCTGGCTGCTGTTGCTGGTTGCAGTTGTCTGCAGCCTTTTCTTTGTAGTGAAACAATGCAATTTACTAAGTTGTCAACGGGTGGCATTTCATAATTCATTAGTCGCTCTTTGTGCTTCCATATTAAGATGTTCTCCCATGTTGTGAATTCATTGACAGGCCATCCTTTATACTAGTTTCAGATTTAGGTCTAGGTTAGGGTTTTCATTCCAAAAGAGAAATGCTACTGTTGATTTTTCTTGTTTTAATTTTAATTTGACATTTCTGAAATGTTTTTTGGTTCTGGTTTTTAGGTTTCTTTTGGTTTGCCTGTGTAGAACTTTTCACAGTCCTTGTAGTTTATTTGCTATATTCTAGATCTATTGACTGGTGGAGTTTCATCTTTTGTTTTTGAAAACATTTTTGATTAATCACCATTTGCGGGGGTCAAGGTTATATTTTGTTCTCTAAAGATCTTTTTGAACTTCCTGCATGATTTTGGATGGTATGAATCTGCAATTCCTTTTTACTCATTTAAAGCATGATCAATCCTTTGAGAACCAAAAGTTTGTAAGGACGAAAATGCCCTCAAATGGGCAACAGATTTCTGATGCTTATTGCATGCAGGAATTATATACCTGAACTACTCCAATAGAATAGAGTAACAAGCAGGACCAACAATAAATTTTAATTAACTCACCAGAACCAGTTCATCACATATACTTCTTATAAAGGTTCGTATTAAACAATCACATGTTAACACATTAGTTTTCTCTATGTTCAATTTTAATTTACCAACTATACTATTGGCCTTTCATTTTGTATAATAAGCAGTTTCTCTTTTTAGATATGTTGCAAAAATGATTTATTGAGCAAACTTTTCATGTGCAAAATGTAACAAATACTGAAAAGAATCTGTTATGTTAGTACAGAGTTGCCAGTTTATAGTGCTTTTCAAATGGGAAGGAGTTCGTCCTTGAGCGTCTCCAGGCCGGTAACCAGTCGGAAACCTGCTGTGTTGTCATATTGCTTTCCCCTTAAGTGGGGCTTGACATGTGCCAAGAAATATGAAGAGTGGGGGTAATGAGCTTGCAACGCTGTGCATGTAAACATATCTTATTGTCTGCAGATCAGAACTCTTTCCATTTGAAGAGCACTATAATTACCCATCAGTACATGTTGTATGTTTACTGGTATATGCATTTTAATTAAGCAGTGGGATTTTCTAAATAATAGGGAAAAGGTTCTTTAAATCAAATTCAAAGGTAAGTTGATTAAACTACAACACTTACTTTAGTATTTCCCGGAACATGTTTTGGAGGTCGATTTTCCCCCATTATCAACTGGACATCAGTTTTTAAAGTATTAAATTCCAATATTGAAATAGATAACTAATGATTTTGTGTCCATAAAGCAAATTAAAATTCCTTATGTTTAGTAATAAAGGTCACTGGACTGGCAATATTGGGAGCTGCCTCAGTTCTCAAGACTCATTGGTTCTGTCCTCACTGGCAATAAAGAAGAGTTGGAGGGGTTCGTTGTAATGACTTTCCCTTTCATGCCTCGCACTGCAAACATGCCTATTGTAACATGTCGGGCAGTCATGTGGCTCACATCTGAGAAGACTGGCTACAATACATTGTGAATGGAACCATGTTTTATTGCAAGGAGTGCATTTTATGCTGTAAGAATAGGCTAGAATGCAAACAGCCAACAGATATGGAATAATTTCTGTTATTTATACATTTCGTAGAGATTCTTTCTTCAAAACTTACCACGATGTTGTGATCAATTGACAGCATCATTAACAAAATATCAAAATTTACCGGGCTTCACAGCTAGGCTAGCTAGCGCACAGAATACACCTCTATACAAAACCAAGCGTTTTGTTTAGTAACTGGAGCTCTTAAAATTAGTTTCTAATTTGTTCTTACTTTAGAATCTTGTTGCTTCACTGTTAATAGCTTCAATTTTTCCTTATTTGCTTTACAAAATTTAACAAATAATTCAAGACAGTCTTGAGACTGCAAAAGTAGTTAATGCAGTGTGAAAAATTAATCAGATTACATTATTATAAATGGAGGAGAAAAAAAAAACCACAAATAAATTTAAAAACTCAACAGAGCTTCCTTAATAAAATCTGAGAAATGAAAGAGAAATTAAAACTCCCTTGCTTAAAAGAAAACTTACAAAGGTCAATCCTTTAGAAGTATTTGACATTGAACACTATATATATATATATATATATATATATATATAATTAGCAGAAGAATTTACAAAATCTGAAACTTTACCATATTTTGAAACAAATGTGACATTTGGAAAAATTAGGCACCCCATATGCATTATCTGTGCCACTGCTAGATATAGTTGGACTTATTCCTCATCCATACCTGTTTCTGAAGGTCATGTTGGCACAATAGGCCAGTTAAGGACACAATGCTGAAATGTTAATTTGCCCTAAATCTATATTATAGCAAGACCTATTGGTCAATCCGGGGTGATTACTGACAGGGATGAAAGCTCAGAGGGCATTTAGGGAGAGGGAGCCAAGCATTTGTGATAACCTGGAGAACTATAAAAATATCCCATGTTACTGGGCAGTTATTCTAAGTTTCTAATAATTCCTAAGTACCTTAAATACCAGATATATCTGAGCAATTCTCATAGACCTTGATGTTCACTAAATACATAATAGGTACTATGTGGCGAACTAGTATTTGGGCAGGGACCTTAGGTCTTATAGTGAAAAGCCTATTTGATTTATTATCCCATCCTTAAATACAATTTGTTCCTTAACTTTGCAGTATCACGTGTTTCCATGGACTACTTAGGCATCCAGTTTAATAAACATCACTTTAGCCATCCAAATAGACCCCATTCACTACAGTATTTTGCGTATAAGCTATGATAACCTCAGGATCAATGTGTTTTGTGATTACTATGTAATAGCAGTATGTATATAAAATATTAAAAACTAGGTAAATTTGCACAATTTGGGTTGTTTGAAAAAGATAACTGTGCTAGCAAAAGAATTTTTAATGTTGATTAACCTTTCTCAGGTTTTGTTTGGCAAAAAGCAGTAAACAGAAATTAAATTAATTACCTTATATGTAGATTACTTGCTCCTATCACACTAATCTAAAGCACATAGTTTGTAGGATGGATGTTCAGTAGCATCACTAGAATAGTGTAGTGCAAAAGCATTGGCAACTTGAAAAATATTTGCTTCTTGTAACATTGTATCTTAGTCTTGTAAGTAAATGGAGAGAGCACTCAAATTGAAACTTTAACTGAAGCTTGACCAATACAGTTAGCTTATTAGCTGGCCAAACATTAAAATTAAGCTACCTTTTTGAACATTAGTTGTCCATGATCATGTCACAATCCATAATAGTTTTCAAATAAGCATAGTTTCCCTCTGCTTTGAGTAGCCTCGAACAGATGCTTTCTGCTTCATGTTCATATCCGGTCAAATCTAATAAGTGTTTGCTGATCCTGCTGGTACTGCAAACGAATTTAGTAAAATGCAAAGGTATTATGATTGTTTAATGAGGCCTTCATAGCTTCTTCTTTCCCTCTCTGTTCCCCTCTCCAATGGCAGCATAATTCATGCTAATGGCTGGACATAGTTATAACCAATGGCACATTGGCCTGAAAGGAAAGTATTGATGTTTTCTGGTCGCTCAGTAAATTGTCACTCATTGAGCTCAACTGTTTGATTCACAACACGCTGTATACATACACACATGGCCAGATTATTGGTCTATGACAAGCTGGTAACACAGTTTGACAAATTTCAGAGACTGTAAATTCACAGAAATGTAATTAAATTTTAATGCTACCCAAGAAAGGCACATTATTGCTTACATATTAGAAGAAAACCTTTCATTCGAAGGTAGAAACTGTGTTATATAATGTAATAGACAAACAAGCTTAAAGCTATTTTGATTGGAATTTTAGTTACAGTATAACTATAGGGAGAATTTGTTGTTGTTGTTGTTTTCTAGTGCCTTGCATCTGGCAATGAAGCCATTAGCATTCGTGGTTTCCAATACTTTTGAACTGTAGTTTCTTCTGATCTTAATACTTCACAGGTCTTCAAGTGGTCTTCATTCATTTCTGCTGGATCGTTACACAGGACACATATTGGTGAGGCTGAGATACCTATTCTGTAGAGATGACTTGCTAAGCAGTTGTGATTTGTCAATAATCGGAAGGCTGCAACCGCTGTTTTCCTTGGTCTCTGGGGGATTACATCTGGGTTGGAAAGTAGTATAATCCATTTTTTATCTTTGGCATTTGTTTCTATTTCTTGTAGGTATGAATGAGAAAATTTTTTAATGATCAAGGATTTTATTGAGGAATATGAGAAATTGAATTTAGACTTTTGTTTTATTGTTGTGCCTTTCTTTGCAAGTGAGTCTGCAGCTTCGTTCCCCATTACTCCACAGTGTGCTGGAATCCATTGGAGATGAACAGTCTTATTAACTTTTTGGAGTTGTGTTAACATTTTATAGCATTCTCTAATTTTTGTTGACTTCTTTGTAGTATTTGAACATATTCCCTGAATTGCAGCTTTAGAATCTGAAAGAATTACTGCCTTGTTAAATTTATTTAAGGGAAGATTTAATAATTGTCGGAGAGCAATGTGTATAGCCTCTATTTCTCCATCATAATTTGTTGTGTCTCTGCCAACAGAATGATAAAAGGAAAAATGTGAACACGTAACTCCAGCTCCAGTAAGGTTTTCCTTGGAGGATCCATCAGTATATATGTGCAGCCATTCTCCTGTGGGATACCTAGTACTAATTGTTTCCAGAGCTAGAAGTTTTTGTATTTCTTTTGGTGTGTCTGATTTACTTATTTCCTCTATTAATTCCAAATTGAAGGTAGGTTGCAATAATTCCAATGAATAGGGAGAATTTGTAGAAGGATTAAATTTTTTTGTATTTTTCAATCTAATATTGCATTATGTTTACTGTAAAGGTTTACATGTTTGTAATTCTAAGGGCAAGGTTAAAGCTTTTCTTATAACACATAATCATTTAACCCAATAAATGCTGCTTATTTCAAGCAACATTTGCAACCTTTTCCATAATAGGTATTAAGAATTTGTAGATAAACCTAAAGAAAATTCAAACATGTGTTTTCTATGAGGCCAGGTTTATTTACCAATCCCCCTCCCCCATCTTTCCTTGTTCTCATTACAGCGCCACACCTCAATTGCAACTGTCAAGCAGTGTCATTGGTTAGTAATCATCCCTTACCCCTTGCAAGAACCCATATGACAAACTGAGAGATGGTCCCAAACAGTGCATATTACTAAATTTGTTTTGTGTACCTCCTGCTCCCATTTCCTAATTATTGCTGCTGAGGGACTTCAGCCACCATGAACTGGATTTTGTCTCTGATAATAGTGGAGTTTCAATTTTGTGGCCTTCTTACTAAGAAGGCAGTTGAGTGAGTAATGGTATCCTGTATCTTAATGTGCCTATTCTTTTCACAGAGTTTTAGGTAAGTTTCTGTTATGAGTGCTCATTCTATCCTATGATGTTGCATAAGTGAAGAATTGCATAACAGTGAGTTGTATTTGAGAATTCAATGGTTTGATTATTCATAGGTCTTCTGAGGAAGTACTTCATGTACTGGGTTGCATATTAGGCTGCTTGCAGCGAGGAAGAACGAGTCTTATTGTGCCTCGGAAACGTACTATCGATGATTTGATGAAGAGTCGAAATATGGTAAACACATTTTGTAGTGCATGAATAGATTCAAATGTTGTAGTCTTCAGTTAGTGTGTGTTTCATATTCAAAATATAGTGCAATGGTAACAAATATATTTACAGAAATCCTTATCACCAAGTCTTCCAGAGGACCTGGCAATTAGTTTCTACATCCAAAGCCACAAGCTAGTTTTTGCAGTCTACCAGCTGAGCAATGTTCATGGAACTATGAAGTTTGACTCACATCAAGCTGAGTGCTCAATACCTTGGCTCAATGATGTGCTTGTGCTCTTCACTGTCGCCTTACAGCTTTGTCAGCAGCTCAAAGACAAGGTATTTTAACTTCTTTTTAATTTATACCATATTTTTAGGCGCAAATTTTCCATATAGTTCAAAGGTGGTTGTGTAGTGCTGTTGTTTGTAATGACATCCTGATTTCCTGAATTTAACTACTTTGTCTTCAAGAAATGCAATATTCAGTTAACACCAGCTAATAGATTCTCCTTCATAAAGGTTTTAAATTTAAGAAGAAAGGACACCATGTTACAAACAAAGTCTGAGTATGTATAAAATTGAATGCTACAAAGAACAGTTCTACATAGGGCAAACAAAGAGAAATGTGAAAATTAGAGCTAAAGAACATTTTAAGCAATAAAAATAGAAAAAAATCAGTAGTCACTCTTTTCTGGACTAAAAATAATCATATAAATCCTACTCATACACTCTTAATGCAATTAACAAAGCAACAGGAACTGAGCACATGGGAGCAAATCTACATATTGGAAAAAAAGACGAGTTTTCAGTTTTGAAATTCTACTGAAAGATTTTGTCCAGCAAGCTCCTGGAACTAACACAAAAGGGCTAAAACTCACCTACATCCACATAAACAAAGAACCAGCATCTAAATAATAAAATGAATGGGATTTATGTTAGCTGCAAGATTTAAAGACGACTGATAGTTGACATTTTGTGGACACAAATGATATTTATATCACCGGCTGTACAGCCTGATTTCACAGCGTTTTTAACTACACAATACTGCAAGGCATGACAAGCCTATGATTAAATTTTGTGTTGAGCCAGCCGCCATTAAATTTTGCAACAGCTATACTTTACTGTCTAGATAATTATTACACATCACTGTAAGCAAAATCTTCTGACAAAGTGGTTTAATGAATGATCAGCAGTCCAACATAGGTTGAAAAGGAAGATGATTGTTCTCTGTAACATTCCTTATTATTAAAAGAAATGCTGTATAACTGTCACTAATAGACTCAAAATTCTTCCCATATAATTTTTGCAAGTTGCATACCATCTTATTTTATTTCTGGTACAGTGTAACATTGCACTGAAATTATAAGTAATGTGAGTGGTACAGGGACTCTTCTATGTCCTGCAAAAATTTTTTTTAGCTTCCAGTATCAGTTGCAATATCATAGCCTATAGAAACTCACAAATATTGTGACAAAATATTAAGTTCAAATTGAACCACAGAAACACAGTTCTGTTTTGTCATAAACACAGTCTACAGTCCCTCATAATCATGGCACACACTTTTCTGTCTTTCAGTTCTCTCTGTGTAACAGCTTAACTGCTGGTTTTGACGACCGCACTCTAAAATTGCTTGACACATACAGACAAATTAGCAGCTGTTTTGTTCAACACTCATAACACCATCACAAAAACAACTTGCTTCCCTTAATGTCTCACTTGCTTTTATAGACAAGAATGACAAAGTTCAACTTCCCTGGTAACCTTTCATAAATAAACTGACAGTCAGAAATCTTGTGAACAATCTGGAAATGCTTTATTCTGTCGAGCTCGTATGAGGTACGTAGCTGCCCAGTGGTGTGAAGTAGTTTGACCTTGAGTGTCACAAATATGATTTGAAACATAAAAACATTACTTTAAATATGCTCTAAACAATACAAAAAAGACAATGTCCAAATGTACTTATTACATGTGCACCGAGTCGGTAGAAGATAGTAGCTGCTTTGCTCTCTCAATCACCTGAGTCTTTGTTACCATTGTTAAAAAGGTCAATTTGCTGGTCAAATGAACTGGCAAAAGCTTTCACTGATCTAGAGTACAACTAAACTATTGCATACACTAAGCTAATGTCCGAGTGATGTGGCCAGCACCTCCTATTTTGCCCCTGTTAATGTATTTATTGTTCATTGAGAATATTCACATCTCCTGACAACACTGGACCAGTCAGCTGTTGTTTTATGGCTTACACTTAGAACAATGGATGATTTCTTGTATGAAAATCCATGGGCATAGTTGAGTATAACAAGGAGTACTTGGGCAGATGGTAACTTAAGAGTTCGCGAACAAGACACTTTGCCATCGACTCAAATTGTTCATGTCCTCACCTACATGAAAATGTCTATCTGTAATCCTGCTTTCTAACAAGATGAAGGATGGCATTATACTCCCAATATAGCATGCACATTCTTACTAAACTTTTGTCATATTTTATACATTCATAAATATACAGGCATGGAAAGATTAAAATATTTAATATCATAAATGCATGCCTAGATATTTCTATTTTCTGAATAATTCTGAGAGCTCCTTTTGTAACCAAGATATGCTTATTCCCGGCAGTGCCATGGCCAAGTGGTTAGACCATTTGCCTATCACCAAGGGCCTGCATGTGGTGTTTGTGGTGGGCGAAGCGGCGCCTGGGCAGGTTTTCTCTAGTTTCATCCACCAACTGCTCCTTCATCCATATTGCCTGCCGTTTGTGTCATCCTCTTCCTCACTCTCATACCTGGTGCTGGGCTGACCACCTGCTTCCAGGTATTCACTCTGTCTGGTCCTGCACAGGCGTGTAGGTCCTAGGGTGTAAGTTCTCCATACAGGGAGAGTAGTCAGATAAAGAAGAACAAGAAGTTTTCCCTACTGCTCCCCAAAACATCAGTCCATAGTTTAAATGCATTGTACACTAGTATGATACTATATTCAGAATTTGTATTGTTTCAGAATATATACCCCTGTTTATGTTTCACAATTTTGTCTGCAAAGTTGTTCCATATTTTTTTATAAAGCTTGTCAAAACTGAGCTTAGAATCTTATGATATTGGTGAATCCCTAGATAAGAGCAAGAAAGAGAATGAATTGATGATGCCAGATATCTGTTTTCATATTTGAAGTGCGAAGATAAATTGGTTTCTTCTGATCAGGGTGCTAATACATTCATTTTTACTCTGTACAGTCCAGTATGCAGTTGGATATCGTCACTTCACAAGCTAATTATTAGATGTATTAAAGAAAGCTGTTTGTGTTATAAGAGACATTCATTTGATTGTTATTTGTTTTTCAGATCTGTGTATTTTCACAGTACAAAGATTTTACTGTTGGGAGTGGATCACAGGATGCTCTGTCTTGGTGATTGATCACAGGAGGTCCATGCTGACTTTTGGGAATCCAGAGGTTTTTCCTGTTGCATAGCATGAACTAGAATATGCAAACTTATGTCCATCATTCCAGAAATTGCTAGTAACTGTAATAGATGTGTAATATATTAAGTTTTTATAGATATGCACTTGGACTTATGCAAATGTTATACTTATTTATTTATATTGTATCTTACTGTTATACCAGTCTGTTTACTTGTGATGATTTTGTTTTCGTGTGACTTAAATTAAAAGCTGAGATATGCAAGTAAAATGCAAAATAAGTGGTTAATATTTATTAGCAGCATCACAATTTTCAGTGAAACATATCAAACATAATGGTGAGGAGCACTTATAAAAGTGCTGTATGGCACGGTTATGTTACAGGGTTATTTTGCTGTGATTTGGGAGTTGTATTTGCTTTAAAACTGTATAGAGCTTATTTGCTTGTATTCCATCTATTTTATCACTCAGTGTTATTACTTCTAATCAGGATCAAGTTTTTCATATTATTCTTCTGTTTGTAAAACAATATATTATTGCATTCCGAAAATTCTACTGCTTAAAGCTATATTTCACAAATGTGTTAGCTTTTGGCTACTAGTAGCTCAGAATATTTATGATGTGTTTGAGGTACACCCACCCTTAAATATGATCGTTGATCTGAATGTTTACCTGTAGTATGTTATTCTTTTTTGAGTAAATTGTTTTATTTGACTCTACTAAAATGCTTAAAACTGCTCATATTTATGAATGCCAAAATATGTGGTTGTACAAAATTTTGTCTTTAAGAAGAGCAACCTGTTTTTGTAATTTACTATCACTTTGCCATGAAAAATGTTTTGTGGGTTACAGGCTGGTTCATGACCACCTGACAGTGGTAACAATAGTGATCCCAAGAATGGCAAGCAAGGCAGCACTCAATATTTTGGTTCACAACAGCCCGGGAATGATAACAATAAGGTACCAGAAAATGGAGGGGATATTGCACATTGGGAATTAATTTGTTTCCAACTGGCCAATGATATTTTTTCTAGCTTGTGACTAGAGAGAGCTCTAGGGCTGTTTGTTAGCACGACCGGCTTGATTAACTTCTACAGCAAAAGGTCTAATACACACAATATGAATCTAACTTGCTGTGCTCAGTAATGGCAATGAATAACTTAAAACTAAGCCAAGTCTTCCTTGACATTACCAGGGCCCAGGAAAGCTTCCCATTTGAATACATGTATTTCAAGTTTGTTACTGCTGTCAGTGGTAGTGAACCAGCCTTAAAAGATTGATTGTATCAACTTGAATATCAAATTCTGGAGTTTCTAACAATGTGATTGAAAGCACTTCTTGCAATTGAGGTTGTCAAATATCCTGTAAGGAATTCTCTTTGCAGAAGTTTCAGTATTGTTGCCTATAATTTTTCAGAAAAATAAACATTAAAATGTACTAATCAAGGTTCACAAGTGAAGTATTTTGGAAAGTAATATTTCATAAGCTTTCTACAATGGGAATTACATTGAAATCTTCCAAACTGGTCAGTTAAATTGCTTTAGGTTTTAATATTTGCAGCATGTTAAACTATTGATGTTTTAATCTGTTAATTATTAACATGATTACTTCTTGTTTTAAAAGATCACTTTTTCCTGCATTTGTTATGTCATTGGGTGTTATTGTTTGTTGTGTCAATTAGGTGCTTGCATTTACCCATTGGCCCCAGGAAAGTATTATTGATGGAAAGTGAGGTATTAAAACTTTGTGTTGATGACAAAAATTAAAAAAACAGTACAGTTGAATAAAATTACTGTGTTCTGTTATATAACTATTGTGCAGGCATTTTACGTAAAATCTTGTACATGCTCGTAGCCTGATAAAGAACAAATAACTAAAGGATTTAATGATTTATTCCTGTTGTTTGTTGAACATAAATGTATTCAGTGGCTTAAAAATATTGTCAGACTTTGCTAAGTTCCTAAATTTACTAGAAGCAAAGTTAATAAATTATTTTCTAAGCAGGATTATTTTCTTTAAGGTATTATGTTCATGTTCACTTCTTGAAACCAGTTATAAAAGATGACACTATAATACTGAAGTATAAATAGCTAGTTTCAAATTTATTAAGCAGCTGTGCCTAAATTCTTGGAAAATACAAAGTTTATTCAATATATTACAACAAAAAGTATTTTACAAGTAATTACCATCTCTATCTACGCACATTTTAGTTTCACGTCATCAATTTTCAAACATGTTATATGTTTATAGCATATCCACTTTGTCATATTCAAGTTTCTTACAATTGAAGAGCTTTTAATTGCGCATAAAGAAAGAAAACACTTGGTGCAAGATCAGGCAAATATGGTGGATGCTGCATTCTCATCACCAGAGCCCGGAAGTTTAGGCATTATAATTACTAAAACAGATCTTACTTTTCATTGTGTCATCTTAACATTTGGTTAAGTAATATTTTCGTAAACTTGACTCACTAGGTACAAATTGGTTAGTATACTTCTCCAAAAACTGTGATGGTGTAGGATTCTGTAATTTCACAAAAGGGATACCGGTGCTGAGGAAAGCTTTACATATGTAAGTCAAATGCAAATTTTCAACTCAATGTTGTGATTACTGTTAGAAGCAAAGAAATCTTCTTCCCAGTAACCTTAGAAAGTGTAATTTTTGTGTTTGATTGTGCCGATATGTTGTGATATAAAATGCTTCTTTTCGTAGTTCACTGACTGCTCGCATATTTTGCATACGAGTACTTTACCGTTGGTACAAAACACATCGGATCCAAAACTATTAACGTAACTTTGTCATTTACTGCGTAAAGGAACACTAAAATTCGGCATCTTGCTGCTAGCTACAACATCGCAATGAAAACCAAAGTTAGGCCCGCACTCATTATTGACTTTTACAATAAACACAAGCGGTAATTCAAACGCTTTCTCTTATCTATACATTTATTTGCGCATCAGCAATCATTGTTGCAAAGAAAATAATGAACTGTGTGAAGAATGCCTATATTGCCTGTAACTTAAAGACAATAATATACATTCGGTGAAGTAACTTTGTCAAGGACTAAGGATTGTTGAAGAAAATGTCTAGTAATTAATAAATAATAGATAATGCAACAAAAGGCATTTATTTCATAAAATAGGCATTTATATAGAAAAAGGCAACATAAAACTCTGGCAATTCAATCACAAAGGTATAATTTGTACAGATTCACTTTCAAATTGACGATAGATTTGATACATTTAAAAAGGCATTCTGTCTAACTTCCGGTCTCTGCTCATCACCTATACTTTCTGGAACCAACCTCTGTCTAGACATAAAAAGAAATCTGGAAACTAGGCTAAAGGAACATATAAGATGCCTAGAATACAAACAAATGGACAAATCTGCAGTCGCACGTTACTTCAGGAGCATCAAACTGAATAGTTCATTAATCAAACCAACCAGTGATATAGTAGAATTGGACACATGAGAGATCTTAATTTTAAAATGCACTCCACAGCTAATGAATTTTGATTTGCTGCTATCAAGTCCCGTATGGAAGTACATTTTACTACCACAATAACAGAAACTCAACTAAAAATGGACAAATTACTTCTGGAGTACCAAACACATCAGACTGAATAGTACACTAATGAAACCAACCAGTGAATTGGACACATGAAAGATCTTAATTTTAAGACACACCCCACAGCGTATGAATTTTGATTTGTCGCCATGGAAGTACATGTCACTACCACAATAGACCATCACCATAACGGAAACTCAAATAATAGAGGTGAGTCGTTCACATTCTGGTGTGAACAACTGTTTCCCCAAATATAAGTGATGTCAAGGTTACTAATTCCAACTCAACATTAAGTAAGTTCAGAAGTGCACCACGGTAGCTTCTTTGTATATACATGTAATTTGGATAATTGGAAGTCGAAGGGACGAGAAAAAAAAATTGAAATATCCAAACATTTTAATTAAAATGTCTAAAATTGACGTTTTAACAATACAGGTACAGTGAGTGTAGTTTAAGGGCCCGTCAAAATACAGGTACATATATCCATCAGGATTTTCTGGTTGTTTCACTTAAGGCACTGCTTAAAATTTTCTCCTTATTCTTCAGATAAGTTGGCAAAGTATGTAGTGGTATCCCGTGTTCTTTTGCCAAACCTCTTTCAACTTCTCCAATGATGGTAACTTGTTCTGCAAGAGTAGTCTCTACTAAGAGACCCAGTGACACTGATTTCCAACACACTGCGATAATTAGTGGTGCACATATTTAAAACAAGGGGATGTGGGAGCAAATATAGAAGCTCAAGGCCAGCAACAGGAAAAGCTATTCCATCGCCCAAACTGCATTCCGACGAAACAAACAAACCTGGAGCAATGTCTTCTGCAGAAACATGTGAATGAAGTTCTCATATTAAATTACTGCGTTTAGATTAATGACAAAATACAAGGGACCACGAAGAATCTTCAAATTTTCCAAGTTCCACTGTATTAACCTCCCTCTCTTTGATAGAAAGGCCGAATATTTTTCAGAATGTCTACTTTTTTGTGGGGAGGTGCTACAACAAAAATACTGAAGCAGTTTGCAGATAAGCATCTCCTTTGTGTCTGATTACCCAAATTAAAAATTGCACTGTTCAGTGAAACTAATTCAGGAGCATCAACACACAATAGTGAAACTTATCATAAAAATAACACAATTTCTGTGTTTTCAGAGAAAAGAGGAAAATTGAATGACACTTGTATATGGCAGTTCATTAAAGCTAAGTACAAAATTCTCTACGCAGATAAACTGAAGAAGTCATTTGTGCATTCATTGACATTTCCTCCCATTTGTAATTTGTCTTCTGTGTATTTTGGGTACATATATTAACATTTACGGTGAATATAAAAGTTAATATGTACTTTAAAATACAAACATACTTCTGGTAAGCAGGTGAAGTCCCAAAGGTCAAGAGCTTTTGTTTGCTATGCATACATTTTTATAATGGTGGCAGGCTTTCATGTGCTTATCAGAATTCTTTATTGAATTGCTCAAGTCTTCTACAGCTTGATTTTATTGTTTCATGTATGATCAGATAAAGAGCTCTGCTTCTAACATTCACTTAATAATGCATATGGTAACATCGTTTATCTTTCTCCAATATATTCAATTAATGGGTTTCACATTTCTGAAGCTTCCTTAAACGTGTTGCACTTACTATAACAGTATGAGCCATGTTGTTTAACAAGTGATTTTTCAAATTAATGGAAATGTAATTATGATAAGGTTTAGATGCTTAAGGGAAATGTTTGATATTTGTATATAGCAGTAATATGTTCGCCATCCGTATAACAAACGTTTTACAGAATACATTTTTGAGAATTTAAATTCCCTATCATATTTTGGGGAATATCAGCTTGTAATCTCAAATTCAATGCTTATTTTAAAAAAATATCTGTCTGGAGAGATGAAAACCTTAGCTTTAATTTATTTTGATATAAATTTTATTTAAGAATTTGCTAATATCAAGTTTTAGAGGTGTCAAATGACTAGCTATATATTACAAAATTATTACTTTTATGCTGTAGTATTTTATTATTATAAAACATTGTGTTCCTTTAAATAAAATCTTACATCCTTACCATTTCTGGTAATTCTTCTTTCATGCTGGGCTTGTATAGACTAACAGTGGAGAACAGAATTACATTTGAGCCATAGCTATGTCAGAACTTTTTCAGATCCGAGTTTTTCATTCAGATTTTACATTTTGCACCTTGACATTAGTTTTTAATACTGAAAATAAACAGCATTAACATCGTATTTATTGCTCAATGCTCTTGGGAGAAATAAAGAAGCTAATGTAACATGGTTTAAGGAAAATTTGAACTTCCTGCTTTTGTTTTTCTTTCTTCACTTGGGGAAAAAAACTTAGTTTATCCATTAAAAGAGAAGCAAAGTAATATTCCATTATTTTGGTATTTAAGTTGCATTAAATGTTTCTTAGTTTCCTTTTAAAGCATGGATTCACATTTGTAGTTTTACTCTATTGTTTAGAAATGTTTTTTTCCTAGCTCCCATTTCCAATATGTAGGAAGTAAAGTTAATATTACCTGTTTTCTTCTAAATTTATTATAGAGGCATACAGCTTTCCATGATATGTGTTATTCTATTTAATTTTGGCTTATTGCTTTAATGTATATCAGGCTTTTCATTTTAAAATATAAATTTATAGTTGGTAAATGAGATTTTGTTACAAAGTGATAAATATGCAAGACTCCAGTAAGTGGGACCTATTGTTTAATAATGTGTTGTACAGGACAGCTGTCTAAAATGTCATAAATATTACTACTCATATAAAAATATCAGGTAAATGGTTATATATGTGTAAATGGCTTGTAATTATTGCTCTATGTACTTAATAGTGTAGTCATTTTGTTTTAAACAGGTCATGCAGTGATTATATTATTAAAATGTAAGTTAATGTAAATTATGTGACCATAATACATTTGTTGAAAGTAACAATGAGTGTATTAGGAAATTTGATCTTATTTCATTACACTGACTTATAAATTAAAAAATAACTGGGAATGAAATTAAAAAAGTAATGCAAATTGGCTACAGATAGAAATAGTTATTTCATAGCAAAAGGAATTTAGAATAACAGTGATGTTAGTAGGCCAAAATTTTCATTGCTATTAATCAAATTTACCGCATAATTGCCTTGAAACTAGTTCTAAAAAGCCAAATAGAGGGTAATGTTAGCAGTGGTGATGAACAGTTTGGTATGTGAAACCATTGGCTCTTAAAGTTTAGTTGTTTTTAAATTCTTTCATTTTCATGTGATTCGTAACTTTTAGAGAAAATCAGCGACTGTTTAGCTTGTGAAAAATTTGATTTCTTTTTAATGCTTTTAATGTTCAATGTGTATAGCTCTTTACTTAAAGCTGTTACTTACTAATAGATATAGTGTATTTTTATAGGGCTCATTGCTTAAACAGAATTCTGTAACATTTTGCAGTATATTATGATAATTTCATTGTATTTAGTACATGTTTGGTAATTTTCCATTACCGTCTGTCTATAGGTAGTGACTAAGAGATTGTACAGGTATGCCAAAAGTGAATGGAATATGGAAATGTGTGTACAGTGATAGATTTTATATATTAATACGTCCATTGTATGTACACAGAACTTACTAATGAATTTAAATACAGAGATGTAAATAGCTGTTGTCCATTGTAATTGCACTAGCTTGTAAAAATGCAGAAAATAAGATGTCTATGAAGGGTTGGAATGATGATTGTTTATGAAAGCTGTCACCAAAGAATAATGTGAATTTAGTCAGACACTTTGCACTCTCACAAAGGTTTTAAAATTCTTTGCTTTGTGGGGGAATAACTATAACTCTATCATTTATAAGTTTTCAGGCAAGGGCTGTTGCTATGCTGTTTCTACCTCGGTGGTATTAGCTGTTACTCTCCATATTCCCCTCTTTATAAGCATGCTGAGTGGTGTAATTGTAGCCAGCTCATCTTGTTTGAGGCATGGCTCAGCAAATTATCAAGATTCGTAGGCTTTCACAGCCAGTGTTCATACCAGTTAAATTCCCAGGCTTGTTGGCCATAATCTACTATGCTCCTTCTTCCCAGATGTTTTATCAATGCAATACATCATTGGTGGCAATAGTGTGGTCAAAGTGTTCTCTGAAGCCATGGCATTGCCACTTCTGTCTGGGAAGAAGGAGCCCATTAGATCATGGCCAGTGAACCCAGGAATTTAACTAGTATCAGCAAATTATGTTTTACATCAACTGTCTTTGCAGAGGAAGTTCTTATAGTAATAAATGCATAATTAAACATTTTGATTAATGGGGAGGTTCAAAACCTATTATGCCTATGTTAAAAACACTAACTTCATTACCCATTATCTCAAATTATTTAAGGCATTAGCTGGAATATTTAAAGGATGCAGATACATGCCTTTTAAGTTCACTAAAATTTATCAGCCATTAATTTTTTAATATATAATTAACCAACATGTTCATAACAAAGTAGATCCAGTGGCATTTCATCACTCTAAAATTTTATTTAGCAATTTTCAACACCTTTTGAGAAAGGGGGTCATTTATATGAGAAACTTCATAACAGAAGAAGCTGATCAAAATCAAAATGATACAAGCACGCTCACATATATTTAAAGAGAGAGAAACCACGAGACTTGGGCACATGAAAGCTGCCATATTTAGCAGCTTTAGTAATTTGTGGAGCAAAAGTTCCTCTAAAATATATCTTATTACTGCAAAGTAGTGTGAAATTTGAAGTACTAAGTGACAAAAGTTATGCCATTTTTAAAGTACATTTAACATGCAAGTTTGTGCTTGCACTTATGAAATACATATATAAAATTAAGGAGGAAATGCCATTTTTCCATTTAATCACCCTTTAAATGTTTTCTGGCGAGAGAAGTTCTCTCCATAATTCTTTTTTTAACTGAAATATACACCATTCATCTTTAGGACATCATTAATACACTCTTCAAGGGGTTATAACCCAAAGCAAAACGAATGATTTTTCAAATACAACTGAAATTTGACATTTTAATTCAAGTTGATTGTATTGTTCAACAGCTACTGTGCAAGAGGAAGAATAAGGGCATTTCTTCTTAGAGTCTCGTTTTTTACTACACTTGTCTGTGTGCATAAGGCAAAAGAGAAATATTTCCTATATGGTTCAGATAATATTAATGTCATTTGATATATTGCAGGGCACAATTAACTTATCACCATACTTCCTCTGTAGGTTCGCTCAGCACAGAATTCAGAGATGAGCTTGCAGAAAATGGCAGTAAGGCCTTTTCAAGTGTTAGATTCTTGTTATGCAAAGGATAGAGATTAAAAAGTAAAAGCAAATTTCTATTACCTATTAACAGTGGTTAAACAACTATGTGATTAAACTGAGAGCTGCAGGGAAAGGCAGGTTTAATTACTTGAAATGTAGATTTGAGTTGTACCATTAGTATTGGGGTGGGATGGGGAGGCAAGCTTCCAAGTTAAAATTAAGCTGCTGCTAATCAATCACAATGATATGCAATAGAGCCTCAATTATCGGAGGTAAGGAGGACCAACAGTACCTCAGATAATTGAAAATTTGGATAACACAGACTCAGCCAAAAATCGAGAGGGAAAAATATGGTTAACTGGTGAAGTGAATGAAAACATGTTCAAAGATGTGGAAAAAGGTATCTACTGTATTATCAAATTAAAAGATGATGTACGTACAAATAAAACTCAGGTCACTGACAGTGACCAGTAGGCAGACGATATATGTGGGCTGCACACACCCACCCTCCTGCCCCTACATTTCTGCGGCGGTTCTATTTTTACACTACATATTTTGCATGGCACACTTCATAAAGTGGAACCTCATTTAATCTGGAATTACTGTACTTCTTAGCCTTGTGTTTAAAATCACAATTTTCTGAATTGATATGGAATTTGTAATCTTTCATAAGGAAAAAAAAAGCTATAAGTGGGATTTGGAAGCATTTTAGGAGTGAATGGTTGTGTAGAATTGTACATGTAACATTCAGGTATGGGATTATATAATGAATTCCTGCATTTTTCTTTTTTTTTTAGTGCTGTGTATTTCTTAAGTAGAAAATCTTGCCCTAGCCTTACCTCATTCCCCAAACAAATGGAAGCTTTGATGCAAGTATTTCTCGCTGCCACTTTCACTGTAAGTTGCATTTCCTTTACTTTCTTTCTTTCTTCCTTCCTTCCTCTGTCCTGGAGTGCCTCCATAGCAAGCCTTCGCATAAGCCAATAATTGGAGGATCAGTTTGGTGTTCCTTTGTTGTCCTGCTGCATGCCAGATTTATGGTCTGTTCTTGGACAGGATTTTCTAGTTTAGAAATGAAGAAAATGTATCCAGTAATTATAAGCTAGCCATTATAAAGCAGTTTCTTTAATAGGAGATGATAAATATAAATGAAATCATGTTCAATGTAAGAAATATATGGTTATTCAGTGATAAGATTTAATAACTGCATGAAGTATAAAATAAAATTGCCCTAAGGATTAAACTTTTGTTGAGATGTGCAGAATGTGTCAGTCAGGGATTTGCTGTTTGTTAAAATGATAGATGGATTGGTGTTTTAGTATAAAATGAAATTGATAGATGTTGCATTGTTGTTATAGACGTGAGCTCCTCCCATTATAAAATGAGAGGAAAAATGTCATTGTAAACAACAGGATAGTAGTTCAGAATAGGCCTATATAATCCATAGACTTAAAGAAAAAAGCACATTTACATCCTAATCGTAATGCACATGTGCAGGTTGTTTTATTATGATGTTAAAATGATGGATTTCTAAAAAATTTGATTGTTAGTAAGTCATATTATACTAGTTATCATGTATAATACTCAATTCTGTTCTTTCTTCTTACTCCTAAGACAATAACTTGTAGTTTTTTGAGTGGCACTGCCTGCCATTGTGAGGCTGTGAGAGGAGTTTGTGTGGTGTGCAAATTGTGCTGCTTGTTAATGGTTTGTTGGGTGTTATGTAAGAAATAATGACAGCAAGACATACATCCGGGCTTCAGACATATTGCTATCACTTTTCTGATGCAGTAGATATGTTCAGGGCAAACCTGTCATAAAAAGTTTTGCCAGACCAAATGTCAAAATTTAAAAAGGAGAATAAATAAATAGTAATGTTTTAGACCTTATATCTTAACGTTGAAAAAGTCAAGTGCTCTTTTCGTTTAAGTAATATCTGTGATTTTGCAATTGACATCTACCTCATTTATTCATAGCCAAGACTGTGCAGTTTAGTAAATAAACACCAAAGCACAGGTTTCCTTTTGCAATGAGCATTCCAGAAATAAACTTGCATCAGATTTCAAATATACAGTTTTAAGAATTACAAAACTTGACTTTAAAATGTGTAACATTTTATGTAAATTCTAATTTTTCATAAAGTACATTCACAAGTAAAAGGAATAGATGCTGTTGAGTGTAACAGTTTTGATTGATATACAGGAATGTCAAAAAATGCCCATCTTTTTGGATGCTAATTTTCTCTGCATTCCACATTGAGTAGATATGCATTTTAGCCAGGTAATTAAAACACCTTTTTCCCTATTATTGTCATTTATGAATCAAGATCTGCAGTCCACATAGTTTATAGAAGCCTCCGTTTATTTTTTGTGGTCTACAGGTAACATGCTAGCCTGTAGTTCCCAAGTCACGGGTTCAAAGCCGTGGTTGTAAAAAGGAGTCGTTAGCCTGGCTTCTTTCAGAAGAAAGTGAAGCTGGTGGTCCCAAGTTATAGATTTATGGGACATATAAGAACCTCAAGCCTGACAGAGGCCTCTGGGCAAAATTAAGCAGTCTGTCATATCCATTATACCTATAGAATAGGACACTGAGAAGCATAACAGTTAAAGAGTTTAATAAATAATAAAAACTTTTATTCCTCAGCAAGAGTATTATTTACAAGGGAAGAATTATTGCAAAAAGGAATTGTTTAGGTACTCAAAGTGTTTACAGCTGTGACAAAATAAATGAATCATGTTTTGAATGCAAATACCTCTTGAACTCAGTGTGTAATTCACGTAATATTCAGCCAATTTCTGTAGTTGCTATAGAAGCTATGTTATAAGGCATGTACAGAAGACGCTGGCTCTTATGTGCTTTCGGTTAGCTTAATACTTTTATGGTTAAGAATGAAGGTTCACTTCTGCACCTGTGTTTTTTAAAATAAATATATTTGACATATTATTAAAAATGTTTTTCGCACACAGCAATTTGTACTGTTAATGTAATTATGACTAAGTTTCCTCAGAGATGTGCTCTATCTAAATATAGAATGCTGCAATGCATTCCATTTGGTGTGCAGAAGTCTGCAGAAGTGCAGCAACATGGAATAAGTTGGTTTTCAATTAATCATACCAAGTTTGAAAATATCAGGCAATAGTGAATGTCGTAGGCTTCTCTGCTTTTGAGACCGTAAGACAATGTAATTCTTGCAACTACAGCTCAGATGTGGACGGGTTGAGATTAACCAGAGAAGGGATTGAGTGCCACTGTTATGCTGTTCTGGCAGAAAGGAAAACTCTTCAATCTGGTTCTGACAGTGCAGTGCCTTGGAAACGGCTCTGCAGCACACAAATGGCATAGAACTCCTCCCATGAAAGTAGCTTAAAAGAAGTACCACCTGACAATCACAGATTGTTTTGTCCTACATTTGCAGAGAAAAATGACAACCAAGAATGTGATAACTAGTGTTCACGACTTCAGAATCATTGGTGCGATGTAGTACAAAACTTTCAAATACCTGATATGTTGTTCTTCGTGTAAACCTTCCTTTCGATGACCCCAACAAATCGTTTTCTTTTTCTTGTCTGTTTTCCATTATTTTGTTCTGTGTATTAAACAAGAAGTGATAGGACAGGCTTCAAAAGAACAATTGCAGCACACTTTATTTAGGCTGTTAAGTTGCTTGGTCTTAGTTCAAAGATTAAATACAAACTTTTATTTGGTTATTTAACACTGTGCTAGGGTTAATAGGGATTGCGCGTAGGATCTGTGGTGGATGAAGCAGCAGCATCTGTGAGCTTATTCTCCGATTTCACCTTCATATCATCTTTGTCACTCTCATACCAGCTGAGGGCTACTCCTGTCTGCTGGAGTAGCTCACCATTCCATCTGCTGGTTGCAAAGACTTTTGTCTTGCTGAGTGGTAGTTGGGATGCTAACCATGCCCACCCCATCCTCCATCGCACCCCACTCATGAAGCCCATTGTGGGCAGAGGGGCTTGCAGTGGTTGGACAGCACGCCCTGACTTGTATGAGCTGTTGTGCCTTGGTGTTTTTAGTTTAGTTCTAGCTTTAAAGCTGCACCAACCGAATAAAACAAAAAAAAGATACTAGGAAATACTTCCGTAGTAAAACATGTTTCAACAGCTGAGTGAAATTAATATCTCAGTATTGTTTTTATTCATTGAAATTAGTAGAATCAGTACATGCTGAATTTATCTTACTTTGTTAAAAATGGATTTTATTATGATATAAACTTTCTGGAATGTAAATGCTATTAAGCTACATTTTTAGTGATGTAGAAATATAATATGCCAGGTGCAGAAGGTTCTGAGAAAATGTCATGAGGCTGCTTTTAAAGCAAGTAAACTCCTGTGTTCAAGTTGCGCTGTGGAAAATTGCAACTACCAAATTCTGCTCTTTTACATATGTTGTCTTTTATTCCTTATATTTATGCTTAAGTATGTACAACACTTCTTTTATAACAAGTTTCCTTCAAATTAATGTCAGACATGATTTAGTTCCTTAGGTTAAGAAGGTAGAAGGATGCTTTTTCTAAAACATTGTTAATTTATACATAATCTGACTCAATCACTCATTGTTCCTTACTATTTTTAGAGAGCTATGAAACTAATATTGGGCATTTGTTGATTTTCAACTTTCCTGTCTCATTGCACCCCAACTATTTCCAGAGGGATTAAATTTTCAGTATGCTGTCTGCTTTTTTTTGGGTGGGGGTTTGAAGTTTAATACCCTTTAACCTGGTTGGTCATATTGAACAGTAAATGAATAGAATGATGCTCAAATAAGTTTTGGATTCATACAACTTAAGTTACTTGACATATGAATGTCTTCTGAGGAAAAGGAAAAATCCTCGGAAAAAGCTACCTGGTAACTCATCCTAATTAGATTCGAATTTCAGATCTCTTGAATCAATCTGCTTTGGGAAACAATGTCATTAGTAGTATAAACTTGACCTAAGGTAGACCAAACAATGGGAAGTGCAATCCAATTTTTAGAATAAAAGAAATATGGTTTCATGTAGGGATAAAGAACTTTTGTTTTTGTTATCTTAGAATTCAAACAAATAGTAACTGGACTTTCCTAGGTAAGCTTATACTCAAAATTACTTTATGAATTATGTGCAGTATTTAAAACACAAGATATGAACAGATAGTCATTAGAAGTTTTTCAGTTCAGCACTATATTGAAAAATGATAAATGATGACTGAAATTAATGTACTGTAATTTGTCTATGCAACTGTAAACCATTTGAATGAACTTCACTGACCTAACAATTTTGTTCTGAATTATACAGTAAAGTAATAATAATGGAAAGCACTAATTTTAACATAATTAAAAATACTGCATTGTTTACAAATAAAGATATGAAACGTTTTTTCAAATTGGACATAAATGGTATATAAGGTTTTTTTTTTTTATGATTAGAACTTTAATTTATGGATAAAGTATACCAAGAATAGAGCAAATCAATCTCTTAAAAATTCTCATATTGTGATTTTTTATGAAAAGAAATGGAAGCTTTTAGTAGACAGCATAGGATTAAAAACCATTTATTTCTACTGTAACACTGGAGTGTAATATTTAAGTAATTTTGATCCTAATTTAGTTACATCTAATCTAAACACTTATGTAATTTAGTTGCATTTGGTAATATATAGCAAATTTATGACTGAAAAACTTTTAGCTCTAAAGAATAGTTATACTCTTTCATTTCAGTTGATGTGAGACTTTTTGGGCCTTGGTGTATGTTTGTAAATATATTGTATTTATCATAATTGCAATATAGCATGGTAAGAACCAAGAAAGCTGATATTTTCCTAGGAATATGCATAAAAATTGTCTAAGAAGCAAATGTTCAGGGGCATAGCATTATTGTACTATAAATATTCCATTAGAATGAAAATGATGTTGAACATTCATCACCATGAGTGAAATATCTAGGGCACTCTGCTGCAAACATTGCTAGCTCATTGATTGATCTTGTACTGAGGATCACTGACTGGATTCCTGGCTATTGGGTGAAGATTTCAGATTGTAGTGTCCCTAAGGCCCAATATAATTCCAAGTCCATATTAAAAACTGTAGGTCCCTTTGTTCCATCACCATCGTCATCTTACATTGGAGGTAACAGATGTCTTCCACAGGTACCTCACACTCTTTGTTTGCTGGATTGAAGCTTCTCCAAAGCAGCCTCTAAGGTGATATCGGCAGCTTTTTATCTTACTCAACAGCAGTGATGTTCACTTGCTTGTGTGGTGTTAATCTTTGGGTTATTTCACTTTTGGTTATTATATTCACACACACTCACGCTCTCATTGATAAATCCAAACTCTAGGGAGGATGAAAAATAATCCTTCTTTATTTGATTACCCTCCCCTTATGCAGGACTTACAAGCCTGT
Source organism: Tenodera sinensis (assembly GCA_030765045.1). Lineage (NCBI taxonomy): Eukaryota > Metazoa > Arthropoda > Insecta > Mantodea > Mantidae > Tenodera > Tenodera sinensis. Next base: position 36,086,789 of record CM060965.1, on the reverse strand, counting down.
GCCTAGAGTCAGACACCTGTCGGGGAGCACACAAACCTATGGACCAGACAGAGTGAAGACCTGGAAGCGGGTGCTCAGGCCAGCTCCAGGTATGAGAGTGAGGAAGAGGATGACATAAAATGCAAGCAAAATGGATGATTTTAAAGGTGACGATTGACCAATTGGTGGGGGAAACCGGAGAACCAGAGAAAGCCCACCCTGATACCGCTTCATCTACCATGAATACCCCATGTGGGTCCCTGGGATCAAACCCGCCGCCTAGGTGGTAGGCGAATGGTTTAACTGCTCTGCCATGGCGCTGCCAAAAAATAATCCCTGAAGAAAAATTCCTACCCTCCACCCAGGAATCAAACCCAGGATCTCTAGATTTGAAGGCTGGTGTGCTAACCGTCTAGGCAATTATAGCTTCAGAAGCTAACAGTTTTTTTAGACAATCCTGACATTGACACAGTTTTATTGTTTTGTTTTTATAAACTTCAGAATCTTTGTTGTTCCTTAGACAATTTTTAGTTAGTTGTATGTGTTATGATTAACTAAAACATAATATGTAACCTCTGCTACTTCATGGGATGAGAAATTCTATCTTTATTTAGCAAATAATGACAAAATATTACTGTTTGAAGCAGGCACATTCTACTGTCTTCATTCAGTTTGAGTTGTATACTTGTGAAACATGTTGTACCTACATGTCTTTATAAAATGTAAAGTTTGAAAATTGATTTTGTTAAAAATAATCAACTTAAATGCTCTGTGGTGCAAAACCAATAATTTTCATTATAGATGTGAACTGCTTATGTATACAACTGGTATAAAATCAATGCATTCACCTACAAAAATGTCTGAATTAAAAAAAGAAATATCATTTGTGCTGTAAAGAGATCCCAGTAATCAAATGATGCTGTAATCATTGTTCCTTGCTCTGAAAGGATTCATTATGGTACTTAAAAGTATCCCAGCAAACCAGAAATGTTAAAAGTGTGCCAGGGTGAGATTAAGCAATAACATGTGTGTATTTGTTACTGGTTATATTTGTTGCATCAAATAAATGATGCATATGTGTGCTCAGCTCTTGTAATGAACTTTTACTCCTTACTTTTCCTTCCTTCCTTTTTCTGAATGAATAATTTGACCACCAAATGAAGCAATGTTGGTGTACTGTGTAAATTGGTGTTTTGCTGCTTTGATCCAATGAAACCGAAAAGCGAGACAATCAAGTACACATTAAATATATTGATTACTAAAATAATTTGACTTCTTTATTTAATTTAATTTTTTAGCAGCATAACATTCATCAGCAAATTCATGTAAGCCATAAGCTTATTGAAGCAAGAAAAAATGTGAGTGACAGAACTCCTCCATTCTTTATATAGAACCTGCATGTTTGTGACAAAGAACATTGCTCTTTCATAAAACTGTTTATTTTAGTGGTTGCAAAAGTAAACTTGTTTAATACCAATATGTTTTAAATTAATGTTTTAAGTAACATTAAAAGTAAACAACTCACAACTTTTTTATAGCTAACAAATGATGAATGGCCTTTTTCAAAATGGATATATTTCGTTAATAGAAATAAAACACATAATTTTAGGAACATTGTATATGAAATGGTTATTTTTGTTTTAACCAGATAGGTCATATGAAATGATGAATGAATGAAATGGTTGAAATCATGCTCAAATGCCCAGCTTCTCTAAAGCTTAGAGCTACCTGACTCGTCTTCTAAAAAAAGGAAGAAATCTCAGGATAGAGGGCCTCATTCTGTAACTTATTGTAATTGAGATTTGAACTCAGGAGCTTTTGAATGTGAGGAAATATGCCACCCTTATACCACAGAGCTGAATTGTGATTTATGTTCTGCAGTTCCAGAGATTCGTAAGCATTTTAAGAGTTACTGTAAATCATTGATTCACCTTGAAATTGTTAAGCACAAGAACTAATGAAGACAGAATATGAAGTGAATTTTTCCATTAACTAATTTATTTACAAATAACTATGGCTGTCTAAAGATTTGTGCATAAAATGCATATTAAAAAGTTGTTTATAGATATCTTAGTCTGTGTCTTATTTTACTGCTTAATATTTTACTAAAATAAGAATTTACTTTGTATCATATAAAAAAGCCACAGAAATTATTTTATGCACAAATTAATTTTTTGCCTATAAACTCTCAAATTATACCCATAGTTGCACTCAGAAATAAAAATTCAATGAAAGTAACAAACATTTGCATCACAGAACAGATTCAACCTCTTTTTAAATTTGAAAAGCAGAATAAGATTTAAGAAATACAATGACACCCTTGTGACTCAATCCATGGTTCCTTCAATGCAATCTCAAATATTCAATGTATTGTAGCTAAAGGGGCTACTGATTGTACAAGTATTTTAAATTTCTGGGCTTATTCTAGGACCTTTTTACTTTATCTGATTGCTCTCCTCATATGAAGGACTTACAAGCCAATGCCTAGGATGAGAAACCTGTCAGGGAGCAGACAAATCTATGTACTGGACAGAATGAAGACCGAGAAACGGGAGGTCAGCCCACCTCCAGATATGGGAGTGAGGAAAATGATATGAAATACAGGCAAAATGAACGACTGGAAAGGTGATGATGGAGTCATTGGTGGAATGAGTAGTGGGAGAAACTGGAGAACCTGAAGAAAACCTGCCCAGACTCCTTTCCATCCACCATGAATACCACATGTGGGTCCCGGGCCAGCTTGGTTGTGGTCTAACCACTCGGCCATGGTGCCATCTGGCGTTAAACCTATTAATTTAAGGTCACTTTACAGAATACTTGAACAAGATGTGAAAGAGTTTTAATGGGTGTACAGATACCCTAGCGTGGAAAATAAATGTTTTGTTTGTTAACGATGCTGTTAACTGCTAGGATTATATCAGTGTCGTCGGTGTACCGAAATTTCATCCTACAGAAGTTGTTTCACTTGTCAGTAGATCTACTGACATGGGGTTGTTGCTTTTAAGCACATTTAAAAACCATGGAGCTGGGCTTGGTTTGAACTCGTGACCGTGGGATCAGTTGGCCAGCGCCTAACCACCTGAGTCACGTGGACCGAACCTCGGTATGGTGTTTAGCAATAGAGCATTAATATGGAAGGTCAAAGTACTGATTCAAGTCTCGGACATAACAATGAATTTTCCAAGTTTTATTCAATGTTTTATCTTAGTTCCTGTCCGTGGCTAGAGTGAAAGAAGGCCAATTATTTAACTCACTTTAAAGGTTGCAAACGACTTAAAAGTTGGCAGAGCTGACCAAAATGAAAGTTGATAATTTCTGAGGTTTTTACAGTGACAAACAGTAATCAGAATGAATGTAATAGTTTTCCAACTGGTTTCGGTACCAATGCATTAGCACTAGAAGGACCGCACCGGTCATTTTGACCAGTCAGCTTTCTTTAAACATTATATATTGTTCAGGTAATGTGTGACCTTTAAGGAATTACAGCAGAGGTGATTCCTAAAATTTTCAAGCTTTTATAGTAGATTTTGAACAAATTATACATACTTCTTACTTTAAAGGAGCATAGCCAGTCATTTTGACCGCTACAAGTATTTTGCATAAGACATAACTAAACAGTAACGATGTGTTCTGAAATTAATGTAAGTTTTGGTCATTGTCAAAGCCCAGTTTGATAAATGGGCGTCGCGAAGGGGGGGCCTCAACCCCCCATTGGAAGTTGGTGAACTTAATGTGCAATCTCAAATTTTAATTTAGCACAAATTAATATGATTATCTGCAACAAATATTATAAATTTTGACAGTAAAATAATGAATTAATATTATCTAATTACAAACTTCCAATATGTGGTCCCTTCCTGGAAAAGAGTCTGCCGACGCTCATGGTTTGGTAATGTTTAGCTTGAGAGTGGACGTGTTTTAGCAGGTGTGTCAATTTATTTAATTGTAAGGTATTTTTGAAGTTATACTTTGTCTTTGTCATGTGACTTCAGAATTACCATCATGAGTATCTTCTAAATGCTGAAGTAATATTGAGTTACTACTAGGGATGGGTTGATACCAGTTTATCTTGATACTCGATACCGTCATTTCTAATTCTAGTTTCTATACAATATAGAATGTTGGGAGAATTGTGTAATGCCAATGAAATTAATTAGGTGCACCTATTTAATGAGAAAGTTTAAGACCATCAGTGTACTTATTTTTACTCTAGATGGACCCTTAAAAGCAAAATGTGTTTTTGAAACAGCTCAGTTTTTGTTCAAAAACACTAGCGTTCTCACTCTTTCGGGATCAAGTCTACTTCTTTTTCCGTCACATATGAGTCTTGCTGTGCTAAATAGTCTTTCAGAGAAAACTGTTCCAGGTGGGACACACAAATATTTAGTGGCTAATTCTTTTAGTTTTGGAAATTTTAAATTTGTTTTCCAGTAATCCAGTATACTAGAAAGACAAGGTGACAAATCATTGTTGAGATATGCAGTGATTTTTTCTTGGGAACTTAACTGGAAGTGAATCTGACACAATTATTTTCTTGCATAATGTTACTGTACAGTTACCACATTCCTGGCAATTTCTTGGGCTTTGCAGTAGGTTACCTCTAAAATAAAATAAAGAAAAGTTTGTAAACTGATCAATTTTTATGAGTATGTCAGTATTACATGACTATCCCTACATAGGTGTCTGAAAATTTAAAAAAAAAATTAAAAATAAATTTTTCATTATCATTTTTGGATGCAGGAAGAAGTCCGTTTACCTGCATTGACGTTACTAGTTATCTCCAGATAAAAAGCACTTCCTAGAAAATTCAACTCAAATGTAATTTAGTCAGGTTCTTGCTTGAGGTAATTAGATGTTTTGGGCAGCATAACTCAAAAATGAAAAATAGGATAAAAACCAAAGTTGGTATTTAAGTTTAATTTCTTTTAAGGATGCAACGCAAAGATTTTGAAGAAAATTCCTTCATCCCAAACTATGCTTTATGTAAAACTTTTTTGAAAGTTTTGATATTCTTAAAAGTGGCTTTAACAATTTTGATTAAAATGCTATATGTTTGAGATATTTTTATGGCAAACAAAATATATATTTTGAATTTTCTGAGGTCTATACAGTCCTGTTTACTCTATATGATATTTGCATAACTGATAAACCGTAAGGGATAGACCAAATCTTACTGTACACAAAATGTAGATCTTGCTAAAACACAGCTTATGTCCAAATAATTTTTTTTTTTTTTTTTGTAGAGTGAACTTTTTTGGAGATATTCCTTGTTATTTGTGTGGGTTTTGGAAAATAAACTTTTATCAAATGAAAGATTGTGATTCATTTTTTTTATATCTTAGCCTGCAAAACGAACAAAATCTCAAAGCTTTAAAAGATTTGACTGTCGCTCAAAGCCTACTGTATTCCCATACTCCCCTTGTACCTAAAAGAAAATAAACAATAAGATAATTTCTGAAAATTTTTGTCTCAACTAACACAAAGAAGATAAAGGAATAGGAATTTGTAAGAATGGTTAATATAAGAGTAGAGAAAGTATTGTGAGTGCAACACATCAGATTTTTATATTTCTATTCCAGTTTCGCATACGTGCTTGCATTCGTCTCATAGACTTTTTTCACTTCAAATTCTTGTCTGTAACATTTCTTACAATTATCTTTCTTAGAAATGTATGTCTCCATGAATTTGGAGGATAAGTTCTATTGTATAGAAAGAGACAGATGGATAGGAAGTGACAGACACAAAGAAAGCATGGATAGTTCATATGGCTGTTGTCAGGTTTCCTGCCGTCAATTGTTTCCGTAATTAGAATTAATGTAATGGTTCCAGTCTCTAAGATAACTGACTGCACATATACAACCAGCTCTCATTTGCTAGACAGATTTCATTGTATGTGTGTGATTGTGGATACTCTCAGTTCATCATGCCTGAAACTAACGGTTCAGTGAGTGAAAAGTTGTGTGTTAGTTTGGATGAAGGTGAGCCTCATTTGAACTCTAATGATATGACTTATTTCAAATATGCCCAATAACATCCTGCTGAGAGATCTTTTTCCCATTACAAGTCAATGTTGCGTGCAAGCAGGACATTGTTCCTTTTTGAAAACTTTAAAACATATGTATTTTGTTATTGTAATTCTTTCTGATCGCCCATCAGAATATGGCATTTATTTCATCCTGTGCAGAGGGTTAGCTGTGGATTGAGCAATTAAATGCAAAATAAAATATTATTTATGTGTTATTGAGTGTGCTAGATTTTTCAAGTATATTTTCAATATAACGTTAAACAGCACTAAATTTTTGAAGATTTCGAAAATGCAGCCAGAAAAATTTTAGGTCATAAATATCCGGGCTCTGTTTTTCAAAAGTAGACATTCCCCAGCATCCCCAGTGTATCTGCATATCTAAAAAACCTGCTGACATCATTTCTGGCAAATTATTTTCACGATCAACAGGAATTACACAGAGAAATTAAATGTTACCTGTACGAATGCGTTTTAGAACTAAGAAAATTGAAACTGGTAGAAGAACCTGTGATTGCTGTAAGACCTGTTACTTTCTTGTCACCTACTCGTAGTAGAGGAAGTACTGCATTCTGGTCGTCTCCTTTGCGCGGTGGTAGCGCTGCTGCTTGCCAAGCGGGAGACCCGGGTTCGATTCCTGATGCCGGCGCGGGGATTTTCTCCCTCTGAGAGACCTGGTCGGGGGCGCGCTCAGCCTCGTTAGGTTCCTGAGGGGCTAATTGGGGAGCTACTTGATTGAGAAGACCGCATAACCGGGGCGCTGACCACGTCCCACCTCCAGTACTGCACCCTGCCTGTGGTGGGCGGAGGTGGGAGACACAGCGGCCGGGCGGTAGGCCTAGGCCCGGATGGACCTGTTTGCCTGTTGTACCCCAGGGTTACGTTACGATTTGTTTTACTGCATTCTACCCAAACATTTCATATAGGGATTTCACCGGAAAGACGTATTTTGAGGTCCTCTGGATTCAAAAGTGCGTGTGTACACGATATAGCACAAAAACGAAAACATTTTTAAATATCAAACTTGGCGTTTAGGTTCAACATCTTACAGCTACGATTTTCAAGAAAACTCCCCCCATCCTAGACTAACCTTTACTTGGAAAATGTTGGATTAGTTTTGATTTTCTCAAAAATGGCCCAGTTCTAACGATTTTTTAAAATAGCATATATTTAAGATTCAAAAAAGTTTGTAATTTGAATAACTGTAAACCATAAGAGATAAAAGCCAACGGAACACAAACGCAGATCCCTTCCCAATATAGATAGTTCCTTCTTTTTAAATACAAATACTGTCGCTTTTCAGATGTTCCTCGTGATTTCAAGGAAGAGGCATGGCACTTCAACGCAAGTATGTACACACATTGCGATTTGAATACCGCGTAAGCATTCTGTATTCTCCTTTATATTTACAACGAAATATGTACCTATAAACCGAGCGGGATGGTTCCGGCGGTAACATCTGTAGCCCGCATTCAGGAGGTCGCGGGTTCGATCCAACCTCCCTGTTGCATGGAGTTTTTTCGGAGGTTTCCCGGGGTGGCCAGGTGAATGCTGGGAAGGATTTCCACACCCTCCGAATGTCCTGTTCCTCCATTTCGTTACATTAATCATTTCATTTTACCCTTCATTCCGTTAGGTTTCTTTCAGGGTCGGAAGTATCGGCGAGCGTTGCGGCAGTAGTAAGGCAGGAGGAACACATGCGCTCTGGAAATCTCGTCCCTCGTATTGGAAGGCGAGCCTACTGGTTTCCGGACCCCTCATGGGAGGTGCAAGCCCGAAGGGGGCAGGGGAGCCGGTTTCAGAGTCCCGCGCCCCCCTTTGAAGTACGATCCCGAAAGGGTGGGAGAGGAACCGGGCTGAGCCAGCCTCCACCGGGTTGCTTTTAACTGGGAAAATGTAGGGATCCTGCCCTTTGCTATGTCGTGGCAATGTTTCGGCTGCCCCGTCAGGAGCTTAGGCACAAAAGATAGCCTTTCAGTCGAGGTGTGAAGTCTCCCACCGTAAGTTACCATTGAGTCATGAATCTATAATAATAAAACCATTTCTGAAAACATTTATCTGAGCATAAACAAGATCAAAAATACTTCTTGTAAGACAGTTTTTAGAAGAGATAAAAAAGATCTGATGAGTCGCACTCAGGTGACTTTCTCTACTCTTGTACTAACCATTCTTAAAAACTGTTATTCCTGTATCTTCTTCATGTTGTTGTTGTTGTTGTTGTAGTGTTTAACGCCCGCTTTTACTACTACAACATCGCAAGCGGTGACACTGATGATACATGGAATGAAGATGGAGCACCGGTGGAATGAGATGGCGGGGGAAACAGGAGCACCCGGAGAAAACCCGCCCTGACGCCGCTTCGTCCACCACGAATACCACATGCGGGTCCCTGGGATCGAACCCGGATCTTCTTCATGTTAGTTGAGATAAATGTTTGCAGGAAATTATCTTATTGCTCACTTCTTTGTAGGTGCAAGGGAAGTATGGGAATGCAGTAGGCTTTGAGCAATAGTCAAATCTTTTAAAGCTTTCAAATTCCGTTCTATTTGGTGCGGTCAACACAAAAAATAAATAAGTGTTCCATTTGATAGAACTATAAGTTTTCCAAAACTCACACAAGTAACAAGGAATAACTCCGAGATGATTCACTCTATCAAAAAAAGAATCTGTTTTTATAGCAAGATTTACATTTTTTAGTAAGATTTGGGCTATCTCTTAAGGTTTACCAGTTATGCAAACGTGATCCAGAGTAAATAGGACTTCATGGGCTATAGACAGAAAATTTAAGATACACATTTCATTTGTCATAAAAATATCTTTAACATCTGTCATTTTAAACAAAATCATTAGTGCCATTTTCAAGAAAATCAAAATTTTCGAAAAAGTTTCTATCTAAAGGGTAGTTTTGAGTGGAGCAATTTTCTTCAAAATCTTCGTGTCGCATCCTTGAAAGGCATTAACTTAAATACCAACTTTGGTTTTTAGCCAACTTTTCGTTTTTAAGTTATGTTGTCCACAGACTGATTGACAGAAGCGCGCGCGCGGACTTACGGACCTTTTTCTAAAAAAAATTTTTTTATTCAGGAGGCCTCAAAACATATTATTCCGCTGATATCTCGACGTCGAATTTTTTGGTGGAATACAATACTTCCTCTACTTACTATACGCAGTAGAGGAAGTAATAAAGGACAATGTCTGGCGAAAGTTATGCGAATGTAGCACAAGATGTTCCGTAACTGTTCATGAGCCATACGAGATGTGTTAGTTTTAAGGTAAATATACAGCACTGCATGAATGTGAAAAGGCAAAGTGTTCCAGTGTCAGTTCAAGAAAGTAAATGTTTCTCGTTTTATTCCATAGTACATAGATGTTCCCATAGCATGAAGACATTTTAATGACGACGACAAAGGACTTTCCCAGAAATGTAGGAGATTACATTAACTACTATGAAAAGAAAATTGTCTTAAACCGCTATAATATATTTGAACTGTATCGTGCAATTTGCTGTTTCGTGTGAAAGCAGTCTAAAAGGAAAGGTTGAAAGATTTTCAGGCTTCAGAGGGATATACTTATAACATCATTGTACCTACCTACTGATTTTAACAATAAATATATAGTGGTTTCGATATTTCCTTTTTGACATTAAAATGACGTCGATACTTGCTTATTGGTATAACTAACATCGTTGAACTTCGACGCATCATGAAATTTATTGGCGATATACCATTCTTAAGACACATTGTTTATGGTGCAGCGCAATTTAACAGATTTTATAACCTCTTTTCTTGTTCGCATATGGGCCCGGCATCAAGTAAACAAACGGCATTGCCAGGAGCATCATTCTTCTGGTTGGGAGTGCCCAGGCACTTGCCTGTTTGCAATTTCTTTTCTTAGAAATTGTTGGAGGAATGAAGAGGTGGGCTCCCTTGCTGATCTGTGTGCCAGAGAATTCGTTATATCGAGAACTTGGGGTGTGTTTCTTTAGAGTTATTTTTGCCACATTGTAACAAACGTAGATTATTGAAACTGCAGTTTATTTATACAGGAAAGACATTCATGCCAACTATCATTGTATACAATATAATTTATGTATATTATGCTAAGCTAATGATCAAACTGACCCTGAATTCATCCAAAACTTTGAGATAAACGTGTCTACTTTAGAAGCGTTTGCAAGAAAAGTAAGAGAATGCAGTGGTTCCCTCTGCCAATTTTCTTGTTGGGCGACTTTGCCACAAGAAACAGCCAACTGCTGCATGATGTCACAACTTTTTAGAACGCATGGCGTGTTCCAATGTATCTCTGGGGTATAAATTTGGTTGCAGTTTCTGCTGCGAAAAAGTTGCAATTTCACGGACCTGCTTTGTTTCCGTTATAGTTTCCTTTTAATGGTGTAATTCTTGTTGTACATAGTACAAAATCTCAATCATTGCCTTCAACATTAAATATGTCCAGTAATATATTAATGGACAAAAGCCAAAGTCACATTAGAACAACAATGGACAATTATGAGTAACAGACCAGAGTGAGAATTGTAGTCACATGATAATTATTTCTATAAACATACGAAAAACTTGCGGGTCTCATGTTATAAAGGTGCACTGAACGTTTGCAGTGAATTTAATAATTGTAGCAGTTTGTTCCCTGTAATTTGGATATATTAGTTGATTTAGTTCTGCTTCATCAAGCCATGATTGAAATAAACCAGCAGATGATTTCAGTCCGCACGGCCAGACACGAAGTAGGTAATCTGAAGTTCACTAGAGGGAAAATCCCCAGGTCAGGTAGGTCAATGCCACTCTTTTCTCACACAGAATTTGAATTAATACAGTTCTCGTGAATGGAAGTCTTAGAAATGAGTAGCTTGAAATCAGTAAGTTAGATCTTATATGCAATGATCCATTTCTATAGGAAAACAGAACATTCAGTATGCAGAATGAACAAAAATGTAATACATAAAGAAACTTGCTACAAACCGAAAGCATGCCATGATCGAGAGAGGACCCGAATAAAGTGGCCTGGGTGAGTTTGCAACAGGCTAACAGCGGTTGGCGAATTGTGACTCATGGTGACTAAAATTCCGGCAGGGGTAGGTTGTGTAAGATGCCTGACCTACCGCTTTAAACAGATCCTCTCGCTTTCTGTGTCACGTTTTGTGTGTAATCTTCTGCCAATAGCTGTTGTTATTCACATTATTTCTGTGTTAATTGTACTTCTGGGCATTAATTGAGCAATTCTCAGAGGATGACTGTAGCATGACAGAGATAAAAGTATATTATGAGCATACACATGCTTGTTTATGCAATTAATATCATTTCCATTATTTCAATAACGGGTATAATTAATCTTAAGCACACATAATGGGCGTCATGCATGATGTAACTCCGGCCCAATAAATGTTTGTGTACGCCACTATCTGAACTCCAGAAGCATTGAAAGATGGCCCGGCCTTCGTGCCCTGATAATATGAATCATCTGAAATTTTGCCTTTCGGTATAACTCTTCGTGAGGGATTTTGGGGCAATACTTGTATTAGTCTTTTACGTAATGGCCTGTCAAGATAGTTACTTTGAGGATGTGCTGTGATGGACAAATGCATGCTGCGAAATTGTTATATTTCCCAAATGTATTCATAATATTTGATTTGTTGACTGTCATGCCAAGGTTTGTCCCCAAATCATATTGGAATCCCGTAAATGTATCAGTGGTCATATCCAAATCCTATTCTTCTTTGTGTTGCGTTAGATCAACGAAGTAAAATTTTTAATTATTACAGTAGAGTAGACAGGCTTTTCAAGCAATTTTATTGATCTTTGCTAAAGAAAGTATTCGCACGAAAAGGTAAATATACCATCTTAGATGCACAACAGGATAAAACTGTTGAAGAAGTTAAAAAGACAATGAAAAAATCTTTTTTCCTTAATCCCTTAACAAAATAATCGCTGTCCTAGTTATTCAGGAAGAAATTAACACAAAGAATTAATACAAAGAATAATTAACATATTGTTCCTACAACCTCCTTTTGAAGGCAGCAATGGTGAATGATTACATAGTGCTATTACGCAAGAAGCTGAACTGTTCTCTAGTACTATGAATTACGCTCGTTTTTTATTACCTTAGCACAGAGTGATGTATGGGTTGAATGGAAATATGAATAAAATCCTGTATTTTATTACCATAGATTCCAAAACTATTACTACTTAGTGTTACATCGTAAATAATAAATTGCACCCCGATTTAATTTGTTGTCTGGTGAGCGCGGTAACGAGGGCGATAGCGAGAGAGAGAGCGAGAGAGAGAAGAGATGGTGAGAGAGAGCGGTAGATATCGAGAGCGAGAGAGTGAGAGGGAGAGCGAGAGAGATAACGATAGCGAGAACGAGAGCGATGGCGATAGTAAGAGCGGTAGCGAGAGCGATATCGATAACGAGAACGATAGCGAGAGCGGTAGTGGTAACGAGAGCGGTAGCGACAACGACAGCGACATCGACAGCAAGAGCGAGAGCGGTAGTGGTAGCCGGAACGAGACCGATATCGATAACGGTAACGAGACCGACGACAGAGACAACGACGACTCTCGCTATCTCTCTCGCTCTCGCAATCTCTCTCGCTCTCTCTCTGTCGCTCTCTCTCTCTCTCCATCTCTCTCGATATTGCTCTCGCTCCACCCGTTATCGTTCAAGTAACCGTTCTCGTTACCGTTACCATTTTCGTTAACGTTACCGCTCTCGTTCTCGTTACTGTCATCGTTCTCGTAGCCATTACCGTTCTCGTTATCGTTACCGTTCTCGTTATCGTTACCGTTCTCCTTACCGTTACCACCTTCGTTACCGTTATCGTTCTGGTAACTCTTCCCGTTACCCTTACCGTTTTCGTTACCCTAAACGTTGCCGTTCTCGTCACCCTTACCGTTACCCTTACGTTGTCGATACCCTTACCGTTCTCGTTACCCTCATAGTTCTCGTTAACCTTACAGTTACAATTACATTTTGCTTTCATTCACCGTTCTCGCTACCGTCACCGTCCTGGTTAGCGTCACTGTTATCGTTATTGTCGCCGTTCTCGTTACCGGGACCGCAATCGAGACCGTTAACGTAGCCGTTCTCGTTGCCGTTACTGTTCTCGTTACGGGTACCATTACCGTTTTCGTTACCCTTACCATTCTATTTACCATTTCTGTTCTGAATACTTTTACCGTTCTCGTTACTATTACAGTTTTCGTTACTGTTCTCGTTACCGTTACCGTTCTCGTTAAAGTACCCATTCTCGTTAACGTAACCGTTCTCGTTGCAGTTATCGTTTTCGGTATCGTTCTCCTTCCCTCTAACGCTCTCGTTCCCGCTACCGTTGTCACTGTCGTTATCGCTACCACTCTCGCCATCGCCCTCACTATCCTTATCGTTCTCGCTCTCGTTATCGTTATCGATCTCGCTGTCGCTCTAGTTCTCGAAATCGCTACCGCTACAGCTCTCGCTCTCCCTGTCGCTGTCGTTCCCGATATCGCTACAGCTCTCGCTGTCCCTGTCACAGTCGCACTCGCAGTCGCTGTCTCTGTCTCTGCCTCTGCCTCGGTCGCTGTCGCTAACACTGTCTCTGTCGCTGTCGCTATCGTTCTCGCTATCTCCCTCGCTTTCTCTCTCGCGCTATCTCTCTCTCGCTAACGCTCTCGCACGAGCTCTCGTTACCGTTACCGTTCTTGTTACCGTTACCGTTCTCTTTTCCATTCTCGTTCCCGTTTCAGTGCTCGTTACCGTTCTGGCTACCATTACCATTCTCGTTCCCTTTACCGTCTGAGTAACTTTTCTTGTTTTAGTGCTGGTAACCGTTATCGTTCTCGTTATCGTTACCGTACAAGTTATCGTTACCGTTCTATTTACAGTTACTATTTTCGTTACCGTTCACGTCATCGTTACTGTCCTCGTTAGCGCTCTGGTAACCGTTACCTTCCTCGGTAGCCTGTCCGTTACCCTTGCCGTTCTCGTTACCCTTACCGTTCTCGTCACCCTAATCGTTCTCGTATCCCTTAACGAAAGCCTTACCATTCTCGTTACACTTACACGTTCCTGTTACGCTTACCGTTATCGTTACCCTTACCGTTATCGTTACCCTTACCGTTATCGTGAACCTTATTGTTACTCTTACTGTTCTCGTTACCCTTACCGTTCCCGGTATTGTCACCGTTCTCGTTACCGTCACTGTTCTCGTAACCGTCACCGTCATGGTTCTTGTTACCGTCACCGTCCTCTTTACCGTGACCGTTCTTTTTACTATGACGGTAATAGTTACTGTCACCGTGACTGTTACCGTTACTGTGAAAGTTCTCGTTACAGCTCTCGTTCTTGTTACCGTTACCGTTCTCGTCAGAGTTCTCTTATCATTACCATTACCTTTCTCGTTACCGTTCTTGTTACCTTTACCGGCCTCGTTACCGTTCTTGTTACCGTTACATTTCTCGTTACAATTATGGTTACCGTTACCGTACTCGTTACCGTTATACGTTCTCCTTAGAGTTATTGTACTCGTTACCGTTATCGTTTACGCCGTTCTCGTTGCCACTCTCGCTGCCGTTCCCGTCACCGTTCCCGTTCTGGTAGTCATTGTGCTCGTTCTTCTTTTGGTTGCCGTTGCCGTTGACGTGGCCGTTGTCGTTCTCGTTACGGTTCTCGTTACCATTACCCTTATCGGTCTCTGTCTCGTTCCCACCACCGCTCAGTTTCCCGCTACCACTACCGCTCTCGCTCTAGCTGTCGCTGTCGTTGTCGCTACCGCTACCGCTCTCGCTCTCACTATCTCTCTCGCTCTCTCTCTCTCGCTATCTCTCTCGGTCTCTCTATCTCTCTCGCTAAACACTCTCGCTCGCGCTAACACTCTCGCTATCTCTAGCTACCTCTCTCGCTCTCTCTCGCTCTCGCCCTCACTCTCGTTACCGTTCTCGTTCTCGTTACTGTTCCTATTACCATTACCGTTCTCGTTACTGTTCCTGTTACCGTTACCCTTACCGCTCTGCTTACCGTCACCGTTCTCGTTACCTGTGCCGTTCTCATTACGTTATCGTTCTGGATACCATTACCGTTCACGTTACCGTCGTTACCGTTCTTGTTAAAGTTCTCGTTACCGTTCTCGTTACCGTTCTCGTTAACTTTACCGTTCTCGTTACCGTTACCGTTACCGTTCTCTCTACCATTCTCGTTACCGTTCTCGTTTACGTTCTCCTTACCATTACCGTTCTCGTTTCCGTTACAGTTCACGTTACCCTTGGCGTTATCTTACCGTTCTCGTTACCCTTATCGTTATCGTTACCGTTCTCGTTACCCCTTACCTTTACACTTACCGTTCTCACTACCCTTACCGTCCTCGTAACCCTTACCACTACCCACACTGTTCTCTTCACCCTTACTGTTCTCGTTACGCTTAACGTTACCCATACCGTTCTCTTTACCATTGTTCTCGTAACCGTTACCGTAAGCCTAACCGTTTTAATCACCGTTCTCGTTACCATTCCCGTTACTGCCCTCCTTGCACTTCCCGTTACCGTTACGGTTCTCGTTTTAATTGTCGTTCCCCTTACCGTTCTCGTCACCCTTTATCGTTACGCTTACATTTCTCTAAACCTTACCGTTACCCTTAACGTTCTCGTTTCCCTTACCGTTCTCGGTACCCTTACCGTTCTGGTGACTGTCAATGTTTCCTTTACCGTCACCGCTCTCGTTATCGTCACCGTTACTGTTCTCCTTACTGTGACCGTTCTCGTTATAGTAGCAGTTCTCGGTACGTTACGGTTAAGGTTTCCATGACCGTTTACGTCACCATTACTGAAACCGTTACCGTGACCGTTATGTGACGGTTAACGTTCTCGATACCGTTACCGTTCTAGTTACCGTTACTGTTCTCGCTATCGTTCTCGTTACCAATATCGTTCTCGTTACCGTTCTGGTTACCGTCACCGTTTTCGTTACCGGTATGGGTCTCGCGCTCGTTCCCGCTACCACTAGCGCTGTCGCTGATGCTTTCGTTATCGCTATCGTTATCGCTACTAACGTTATCGTTAATCTATGGTTCTCGCTCTCGCACTCGTTATCGTTAACGCTGTCGCTCTCACTCTCGATATCGCTACCGCTACAACTACAGCTCTCGCTTCGCTCTGCCTGTGGCTGCCGCGTTCGCTGTTCTCGTTGTCGTTATTGCTACCGCTCTCGCTCTGTTCTCGTTATCGTTATTGCTATTGCTATCCTTATCGTTCTCGTTATCGCTATCGCTATAGCTTTCGCTACCACTCACGCTTTCGCTCTCGTTCTCGCTCTCGCTATCGTTATCGTTCTCGTTATCGCTCTCGCTATCTCTATCACTATCGTCGTCCTTGTTCTCGTCCTCGTCCTTGTCATCGCTCTCATTATCGGTCTCGTTCTCGATCTTATTCTCGCTACCGCTACCGCTCTCGTTCCCGCCACCGTTCTCGCTTTCGCTGCCACTACCCCTGCTCCTGTCGCTGCCGTTGTCGTTCTCATTATCGCTACCGCTCTCGCGCTTGCTACCGCTCTCGCTATCGCTATCATTCTCGTTATTGTTCTCGTTTTCATTATCGCTATCGTTATCGTTATCGTTATGGTTATCTTTATGTCTCTCTCGCTCTTGCTCTCGTTATCGTTATCCATATCGTTATCGTTCTCACTACCGCCACCACTCTCACTATCGCTACCGCTTTCACTCTCGTTATCGTTATCGTTCTCGTTATCACTCTAACTATCGGTCTCGGTATCGTTATCGTTATCGCTCTCGCTATCTTTATCGCTATTGCTACCGTTCTCGTTCTCGTCGTCGTCATCCTCGTCCTCGTCCTCGCTATCATTCTCGTTCCCGTTATCGTAAATTGTCATCGTTAATTATTATTATTATTATTATTATTATTATTATTATTATTATTATTATTATTATTATTATTATTATTATTATTATTATTATTACGACAATTACTATGATTATTATTATTATTACTATTATTACTACTACTGTTACTATTACTATTATTATTATTATTATTATTATTATTATTATTATTATTATTATTATTATTATTATTATTATTATTATTATTAAATATACCTGAATTTCAATTTGTTATAAAAACGGACACATGCTGTATAAAAATTTAGTAACATATGGCACAGAGCAAAATTCGATAAAATGCAACTCAGAATGTTGTAAAGAAGGATCTTGAGATTGTCTTTGTGTTAGAGGAAGAAAATTGTGAATCAAATTTTGTCAGGTTTATGAAGATCTGAAGCCTCGGATGGGCAAAACATGTACTATATGTTGACGATAACATAACGTGAAGAAAATATTCAGTCCAATGACAAAGGCAATTAGAAGCATTTGGAAGTGGAAAGCTTATGTGGGGAGATGCATAGAAAATATCCTTGGAATTAAAATGATGTAGGAACGCGATTCTTAATAGAGAAGAATTGCAAAAACTTTTGAAGAAGGCCTGATCCAAAGAGCTTCTAGTGCCACTGATAATGAGTAGATATTAATGATCGCTTTAGCGCCGGTGTCACATATTACTTATTGTGACGATACCTGGAGATTCTGTAATACTCATAATTCAGTGTGAGCCAAACAGATGGCCTTAGTTGTGCTGTTCCCTTCCTATACTATGCTTGAGTAATGACCGCAGTTGAGTTGTCTTTCTGCTCCGTTTATTTTTATTGCTATTGATTTAGTCGAAAGTTCCCTTCTGTGGATGAATACTACTAAAAGTGTCATGCTGGACTTATGGCAACATTACATAATCATACATATACTATATCTACATATTCCGAACTTTAGCACGAACAACACACAAAATGCTGGTCTCAGATTTATTCTCTAAGGCTAAGCCATCTTGCTCAGATCTACTATATAGGTAGTTTCTAAGGCAGTGGTGCCGCAGATGCTCCGTCATTTGTTGGGACATGAATACCAAGCGCAGTGTTCTGTTTCATCTTCCAATTCTTGTTGGCATGCTTGCTGTCCATATAACTGTGTAATGGGCAGTTTCTGGTCCGAAACAAGAAGCGTGGGTGGCATATCTTTTGATGCTCCCTCTGTCGCTAGTTCTTCGCATTAGTTGGTAGGCTTAATGCCGCACGGTAAGCCTAATTTAATGCACCGCGGTTTAATAATAAAAACCATTAATCTGAAACTTGGTGGCACTCATCCAGAGACCCATGGGGTAAGAAAGCAACGTCTTCTGCCATGATAAATTGCCTGTGCGCGCATCTTAGGGTGAAGAGATGTCTTCTTCATACACACTCTAGCTGCTGCGTACCTAGATCGAACAAAATCTATTAAAGAAGAAACTATACGTGTGTGCGCGCGCGTGTGGGTGTGTGGGGATGGGTTTGTTGTAATCTTGGAAACCACTCAACAGACTGTTAGTTATTTTACCTTTGTAAAGTCCTGTTCTTCTCGACGGACATAAGCTATAGGTCAGACATTAAATTTCAACTCCTCAATGGCTAAAGCACTAAAAAGGATTTACACAGTTTGTATAGTAGAATAGGAACATGCTGAAGTCATGAAAGAACATATAAATGCATGTAAAGAATGCTCTCACTTTTTAATTTTCTACTACTACTTACAGTAATTACTGGAGAAAGTATTGCATTCCGCACAAAAATTCGATACTGTGATTTCAATGAAAATACATATTGTGAGACTATTCCCTGCATTCCTCTTCCAAGAAAAGATATTTAAAAAGAAAAAAAAAAGGGGGGGGGTTCACGGGTAATATGAGAATACAATAAACTCTAAGCGATAGTCAAATCTTTCAAATCTGGTCACTATGCGATGGCTTTGAAATTCCGTTCACTTTGTATGTCCAAAAGATAAAAAACAGAATAACTTCCCATTTGAGAAAAGTACAGACAAGTATTGGAAAATTCAGGCAAATAACAAGGAATATCTCCAAAATGGTTGAGTCCACAAAAAAGGTACTTTATAAAAATTGTGCTTTAAGGAGATCAAAAAAAAAAAAAAAAATTATTCGAGCGAAGGCTTTTATCAAATTTTACTTAAATTGGTTAAAATTTGATGAGTTATTAGAAATTAAATTTGTGATCCATAACTATTGTTAGATTTTCATTTATTAAGTGAATAATTAAAATTGTTGATTTTATTAAGCCAATGTTTTGAAGTAAAGTATTAATTAGTCTACAATTTTGTGAAATAAGATTTTGTCTGCCTCTTACTATTTACCAGTTATGCAAAGGTGATCGAGAATGAAGAGGACTTCTGAGGACATTACTAACAATTCAAGATATATATTTCATTTTGTCATGAAAATATCTTAAGCATAAGTATTTTAATAAAAATTCTTAGAGCCGTTTTTGAGAAAATCAAATTTTTTTAAAAGTGTCCCATAAAACGGTGGTATGGAATGGGAAATTTTCTTGAAAATCCTTGTTTCTTGAAAGATGAAAGATTTAAATATCAAGTTTGGTATTTAATCGACTTTTTGTTTTTGACTTATGCTGTTGAGAAACAAACTCTCTCCTTCACTCCCTCTCTTTCCCCTTCACTCCCTCTCTTTCCCCCTCCCTCTTTCTCTCACATACACACAAGCGCGCGTACTTTTTTCTAAAATGGTTTTTTTTTTTTTTTTTTTTTTTTTTTTTTTTTTTTTTTTTTCCCCATTCAGAAGGACCCAAAACATCTATTTCCGGTGAAATCTCGATATCGAATTTTTGTTTGGAGTGCCACAGATACTTTCCCTGCTTACTGTATATATTACAAAAAGTAAATGATAGACTAAATGTGCAACGAAAAACAGTAGCCTTCGTTAAAATATACAACTTGTACATCGTACATTTTATGGGATTAACACTTTCCAAAATATGTACCATTGTAACTTGATTTTAATACAAGCCAATGAAATTTATATGTTTTACGAAAAAATCACCAGACCTCATATATAGCAAAGCGCGTATTAACCAATTGAAATCGTTTCTATGTGGTTACTTAATTCAATTAATATGCAGTGCAAATGAAATATTTGATGTATATAGTCTGTGGAATGACTAAGGAATAGAAATGAGTAGCCTTATCAACTAGACGAAACACAAGAGTTGAATTGCATTCTATCTCCTGAAAAAAATGCCAGCAACTCTGCGAGGTTGTACACTTTTGGCTGGTCAGCGAGTGTCAAATCTTTGAAATAGATTGCAAGTGCTGTTCGCATTCAGGTAGAGCGTGCCAGATTTTACACTCGCAAATAGCAAGAATTTAGTTTCTGTTAGTTTTCGCTTGAGCTGTCTTATAATCCAAGAGTTACTGAACCGCTTGCTAAAAACAGGGGGAAATAAAATTAACATAAACTCACAAAATAGTGCAAAATATCGCCGAACATTACTATTTAGAACTTAATAACATTGCAGTATGCGATTGGATGAAACATTTGAACGCGTTACTTAAAGGATTAACGTAACAATAGCTGGAGCTTTGTTCATTGTAGAACGATCAGCAAGAAGGCGCACAAACACATTGCAATAATATTAAGCTCTAGTGCAGGGCCTTTCAAAGCTTAAAATCGCATATTATCCAGTTTACATTGAGCCATTTGACTAGCGTATTATCTGGCTGCCTATCTTGTAAATGTTCTTAATTTGTCATAATAATGACATGTGGTCAGCGTGTAGATTTGCGTAAAATATTGCTTAATATTCCAGAATAAAAGCTTGTTTTAGGTAAATCTATTTGGTCTTTAAACTTCACAGATATTTCGGTTTTCTGCTTTAGATATTTTTATACACGTGTACATAAACAACAAAAATACCGTATTTCGGAAAATATATTTATGTTGAATCCTTATCTGATCATCAGCTAAATTAAATGTACATCTCAAAATTTACTTAAAGGTTTCATCATAAGGCAAGTTAGCTTTCAACAAAAATGACTGTAACATTTGATATATCAGGTGTTTAAAGTATGAGAAAATTTATTTCTGTTAACTCCAGTACAGACTCCCTTAAAACGCAATGCAAAGGAGTGCATTTGCCCGCTCGTGACGCTGATGTTGAGAAGTTGAAGTCTTTGAATGTGAACATCCGGTGCTTGAAAGTCAAAGGCTTCCAGGAAATTGCGGTGATATTGGGTAGCGCGTCATTCGTGTTCTACATATGTTTAAAACGAAGAGCATTTAGTTCACACTCAGCAACAGTTTATTTTCAAAGCTATTAGCACAGTGAGCCTCGCTGAAGTCACATTTCTCACGAGGGTGCATTACAGGTTTACTGTCACCATGGGCGCCGTAAACCATGTCCTCCAGTTTTGTTTAAACGTTGCAATCAAATGCCTAAGAGTAACGAAGGAGTTAATGCTTTGGAAACAGCTATATGATATGTATCAAGTACGCAAAATAAGGGTTTAGCCTAGTCCGGCTATCTTCTTCTTTTTTTTTTAAATGTTTTGACCTTGCAATTCGACAATCACTTAAAACCTACTGTCTTTCCATATTCCGCTTGCACCTACAAGAAAAGTATTAATAAGGTAATTCCTACAAATATTTATCTCGATTAAGATGAAGTAAATAGATGAATAAGTGTTTCTAAAAATAGTTTGCACAAGAGTAGAGAAAGTCGTATGAGTGCAACATATAAATTTTTTACTTATTTAACCCTATTTCGTAAGTAATGCTGACCATTTTGTTAAATTAATGCAGCAAATTAATAACACTTTTGACCAACAATAAAGGTTGTTTATAATTTCGTCTACTAGAGAAGCAATGTACTCTTAAAGCTGCATAGAAATATCAGAAGGGGAATAACTACTACACCTACCCAACACACTTAAGGCTGTGTATTTTGAAAACAGTCTAACAATCTCAAGAGAACGCATTTTCACAGTGAGTGGTGCTTAAATTTCTAAACGCACTATTCATTCTGCATTGCTGTGTTTATTCTCGGAACAGCCTGTATGCGACAATTAGAAAGAAGAAATTATAAATTAAATCGGGCATTAGCTGCAGTAACGAAACCGCCACTGGTTAAGTCCACTTTTAGCTGGATATAGGAAAAAAAGAAGCATTGGTCTGGCGGGTGTTGGGGAGAATAAAAAAAGACTGGGAGTGTACCAAAAACAAAGTGACGTATAGTACAGGAGCAAAACACTGTCTGTTTTCGTTTACCTTAACATTTTGTAAACATCTCTTTCTCTGTTGTATGTTTCGACGGGATGTCAGCCAATAACCCGAATGTGCCCTTCGTCACGTTCGATGATCGATCTATCTCGATCTTTGTTCTACAATCAGCGAGACTACAAATAATTCTTATAGTGACTCAGGATGTTATTTGTATTAGTAGGCATGAAATAAATAACCAGGTTCACTCTAAAAATCCAAAATTGTGCTACATGATTTATGCTCGACCATACCATGAATGTAGCGTTTGTGCGCCATATCATCGACTTAATTATATCCACTTCTTCATAGCGATACTGCTATTCACCAATCAAAGGTGCACCTGTTCGTAATGACACTGCTAACCACCAATCAAAAATTCCACATGTAGCAATGAATACTTTCCCGTCTGCGCACATATCATGTAGCTGAAAGTGAAAGCGAAGCGATTCCTGTGTATGAAATTAAGCTACTCTATTTATTTCGTAATTAGTGTTAATATTGTAAATAACATTCTAATAAATTAAATTTGTCTTTTTGTTTTAGAACGTCTACTTTTTGAAACGTTATAGCATGTAGACACTGTATCATTATGTCAAGGCCAACATAATATAATCAATAATTTCGCAGTCGAAGGCGCAGCCATGCATTCTCGTGTGTACAATCGAATAACAAATAAACGACTAATATGTCGGACACCAATGTCATTAAGATGCACCGTAAAATATTAAAAACATTTTATAAAAGATTTAAACTTGACTCATGGTGGAGTATTAATAGTCGTATGAAGCTTCAGTATCATGGTAACTAAGATGTTCGTATGAATATTATAAAGCTCGCACTTAATTGCTGCCATCTTGCTCTCGTTGCATAATATACCATATTAAAACATTTATTTACATGTTTGTTCTCAGAATACTTCCGCATACTACTTTCACAAAGATCATTATTCTATCCACTTAATATTATCGAAATTAACCTTTGCAGAAACTATTATACGAGTGTAACACACTTCATTGTAGGTACAAGGGGAATAGAGCAAACTGAACTGATAGTCACATGTTTAAAACTAGGCCGCTACATGTTGGTCTTAAAACTCCATACTCTTTCCTTTCTTTGCCTGATTACCCTCCCCTTATGTGGGACTTAAACCCCCTAGGACATACCAGCCAGTGCCTAGGATGAGACGCATGTCGGGAAGCAGCTATGGACCGGATAGAGTGAAGACCTGGAAGCGAGTGGTCAGCCAAGTATCAAGTATGAGAGGGAGGAAGAGGATGATACGAAATGCAGGCGAAATCGATTATTGGAAAGGCGATAATGGAGCAAACCAGAGAACCCGGAGAAAATCCGTCCTGACGCCGCTTCGTGCGCCACGAATACCACATGCGGGTCCCTGGGATCAAACCCGGGCCGCCTAGGTGGTAGGTGAACGCTCTAACCGCTCGGCTACGGCGTTCCATGATATCGAAAGAAACAAAAATTGAATGGCGACATCTCTTGAAAAAATTTGATGTATTGCACTCACATGCCTTTCTCTACTCTTGTCCTAACTATTCTTATACAACTCCTATTCCTCTATCTTCATCTTAGTCGAGATAAACATTTTCAGAAATTACCTTATTGCTCGTTTTCTTGTAGGTGCAAGTAAAATGTAGAAATACAGTAGGCCTTGAGCGATAGTCAAATCTTCTAAAGCTTTGAAATTTCGTTCTCTTTGCACGGCTAAGGTATAAAAAATGAATAACGATGCAAAACTCACACAAATAACAAGGAATATCTCCGAAATGATCCATTTCACAAAAACAAAAATCCTTTTTTACATAAATTGTATGTTTTAACAAGATATACATCTATGTACAGTAAGATTTTGTCGATCTCTTACGGTTTATGAGTTATACAAAAGTCATCAAGAGTAAACAGGACTACATGGGTTATAGCCAGAAAATTCAAAATATACACTTCATTTGTCATAAAAATATATTAAACATTGACATTTTAATCAAAATCGTTAGAGCCATTTTAGAGAAAATCATGTTTGAAAAATTTTCCATGTAAAGGGTAGAGGAATTTTCTTCAAATTCTTTGTCGCATCTTTGAAAGATATTAAACTTACATACCAACTTTAGTTTTCAACCGACTTATCGTTTTGAGTTATGCTGTTCACACACACACACACACACACACACACACACACACACACACACACACACACACACACACACACGCGCGCGCGCGCGCGCGCGCGCGAGCATCTTTTTCTAATAATGTATTTTTGGATTCAGGAGGTCTTAAAACAAATTTCCGGTGAAATCCTGACATCGAATTTTTGGGTGGAATACAATACTATTTGCTATATGTAGTAGAGAAAGTAAAAATGAAGCACTGAAAAATCCAAACCTATAATAACGGATATCGCGGAAATGGTTCATGTAACAAAATACGTTATTTGAAGTAAATTGCGGACTACAAAGGGTTCTAAACTTTATGTGAAGTATGTTTTTACTTAGAATTTACCAGTTATACCAATAAAATTCCTTCCGAATGAAGATTTCACGCAATTTAAAAACTAGATACATATTTTGTTATGTAAATATCTCAGATGTTGGTGTTTTAATAAAAATATTTGAGCCGTTTTTCAGAAAATAAGTTTAGAAAGTTTTCCATGTTAAGTCTTAGTATTGCATTTATTTATACTTAAAGTATAAATTTGGTACTTGCCTGCTTGGTACTTGCCACAATACTTTCTCCACTTAATACGTTCGTGGCAGAGAAAGCAATAATAACTTGCTTGACAGGACACGACCTTCCTTCCTTCGGATGCACTTTTGTTGGGGAAGGTACATGCATTAGCTTATTTAATTAGGGAGCTGGCATGTCGAACGCATTTGAGGATGTGCTATACTATGCAAGGATTCACAGGAATCTTTTGCTATGCCAGCACATTCACCATTGTACCTTTGCCATTCACTGAACTTTATTTATTTCTTTTTCTGCTCGTCTTGGACAGTTTGGACAGTGCATCGAACTATTTCAGTCAAAACAGAAGCTAAAATATCAAACATAAATACGCCTCGAGCACACTCATACATATATACATTGATCAGTAACGCAAATTAAGCAACAGGAATTCTGCTTCGGAAGGGAAAGGAAAAGCATGGCAGGTGCAATTAAGACTGTTACGAACAATCAGCTAGCTTTAAAGGGAGAAATATAATATGGAAGTGCACGTGGCAGTTATGAATCCATAAGAGCATTCGATACGATATATTGAAATACATTTTCGGCGATTCTGAAGAAAAGAAGTGTGGACTGGGAAGATAAAATGTTTCTAAGTAGGCAATCTCTATATGAAGTATGTACATACATAGATATTACAGTTAAGGTAGGAAGGATATGTCATAAAGGAAGTGAAAGAAGACCACTCTTGATAAATTTTCCAAGTTCATTATTTCTAACGTCCTCCTTTCCGTCCGCACTCATTATTTTTTCCAGGTGAACTTCTGGATGCCTCACACAGACGACTGTCACCGAAGCATTGTTGTGCTGCTGTCAACTGTTTTTTTACAAGTTTGTCTATATTGGGATTATTGGGGTAACTTGATTTTTGTAAATAAAAAGGGAACCAAGAATAGTCAGTTCTGGAAGAGGGAGAACAATGTATGATAAATTTACTAAGAATGTAACAAAGTAATGTTCTGCAAGAACAATCAACATTATTTATGCACATGGTCTTCAGATACCAAACCACAGTAGTTTCATCCTCCAAACAGGCAGAAGGCTGAATCAGAGTAATGCCACAAAATCTGAACTCTGTAGCCGAAGAGCACCCAGAATTGCACCCAATTTAAGTATTACCCAGTGAATTATAACATGTTGTAGTTGTTGAGGTAAGTCGTTTTCCAGATCGGGAAACTTTCAAGAAGCCACTTCGAAAGAGAAGATGTAGTCTATCATTAAATCCCAAATCTTTAAGAGCACCAATTTTAATTATATTTCAGGTCGAAGAGGTCGAGATAAAGGAGCGCCATTCCCCCTTACCCCGTAACACCAGGATACCAGTACCTACGTGAGGGATTTCACAGTCGGCAGCTGATCTTTGGTAAGCATCAACTATGTACTTCGGCTTTTGAAACAATCAAAAGGAATGGGGGACTCGGAATCTATGATCAAGGAATATAAAATTGCCAAAACACTGGAAGCAATGCAGAATAGAAAATGCTCCGCAATAAAAGTTTGGTATTTACCCGACTTTTCATTTCTGAGTTATGCTGTTCACAGGCAGATGAGCGAGCGCGCGCGCACGCACACACACAAACACACACACACACACATTATCAGAAAGTTTGCTTAAAATACTTTGTATTTAGCGGGTCTCAAAACAGTGAAATCTCCGCGTCGACCTTTAGGGTGGAATACAATACCTACTTGGTCTATTTGTTGTAAATATACAGAGAGAAAGTAATTAAGCCTCACATAACTATACTAAACGTTTAAACTCTCATATTTTAATTAGTATGTATCTGCGGATTTAGTCGAGTTTGTGGCTTCATGGCATCAAGGTGAGATTAAAGATCCTGAATTTTAAGGGAGTTATCGCAGATGAAACCAGCAACGGTCTCGACATGACATTTTATTGCTTAATTGAACCATCTAGTTGCAACTTAAAGGTGCTTCCATGTTTTTATTGATTCAACATTTATTATTGTAAAAGGTGCGCAGTATCAAAGTTCGTGTTAATGCTACTCTCTCTGAAATCAAGATTGGTTTCAATTCAAGTATAAAACAAGTGTTTAGGCTGTATTGCCTTTAATTTTATTTCATGTACTCACTTCATATTACCGTTAATTTTTATGTGAATACTGATTTCATGCTGTTCATGCTCTTCAAATGGGGACTTTACGAAGACGTTTCAATAAAGTGCATACCAGTTATTTATTCCTCAACATAGTTCCCTTTTAGGGATATAAACTTTCCCAACGTTCCTACCATTATTTAACCCCTCCAAAAATAGGAATTGTCAAGCTCTGTAAAATATGCTTCTATCTTTACGATGACTTTATTTGACGTAAATGTTGTTCCCGCAAGCAATTTCTTCATGTTCGAGTTCTTCATGGACGTTGTCGTGGTGAAACGAAATGGGGCGGTGTCTCCTTGAACTTCTTGTCGAAGGGACAAGACTTTTTGCAGTACTGTGCAGTAATTATTCTTACTTTCTCCAAGAATTTAATGAGTTTTGACACCTTTACATCCCAAAAAATAGTTCCCATCACTTTTTCGGCTGATGGGAACGTGTTGGCCTTCTTTGGAGCAGATTCATTGGAAGCAATTTTGATTGTTGCTTGATTGCTGGAGCATAATGATCAATCCAGGTCGCGTTGACGTGATAAATTACTAAATTACTAATGAACAATTGTTCCAACGGTAAAAGCCCACCTATATGATCCAAGAGTATGAGATACATTACATCACAGAGTAAACAGTTCCCATCGTAATGGGAACCATGTATCAATGTTTGCATTGCCGATGTACGCTTTCTATTGCAGAAGTTCGACAATTAGAATTCCCTTTGTAATTAGATACACGATCTGATACCACTCATATGTCTCTTTAGTCCTTCGGAGAAAATGATCAGCGAGTTAAGCGACGTTGGCGTTGTTTTGAATAACCTTGCATGGTTGTTCCGCAATGCAGATTTTGGTATTCTGAGAGCTGACTGACTCAGTGCAACGTCAAACGGGACAGGATACGTAAAGTGTCTGGCATTTCTTCTGTGTACAGAACCTGAGAGGGCAGGTAGCACAAACAAGATAAAAGTACTTGTTGAAGCTCCAAAGTGAGCCAGACGTGTATTAATTTCATTTTCGGGGAAAACGCTTATTTAAAACATCGCGCGCAATGTCCCATGTATTTTGTTTTTGAAACAAAACCTGTTGTGTAAGGATCACACGGCTTTCTCTTCCCACTACGATTTATCTGCTATACAAGCACTTCTTAAGAAAATATTTTTTTTTCAAATACGTCATGTTAATCGAAACAAATATCTACAGATTTCTTTCATTACAGACACAAAGGGAAGAGGGGAGGCTGAAGCTATGGAGCTTCAAAAAGTAGGTTGATATATGCTGAGTTTGTAATTCAGTATCATATTCCTGTCAATTCGTGCTATTGACATTGACATTGGTATAAACAATATCAACCAATCATCCTTTCAGCAGCGGAAATCTGTGTCTAGCTTGTTAGATAATACCGAAAACTAAAAAATCGTTTCGGCAGTCCCGTAAGATTTAATACAGCACAACTTAGATAAAAACCTTAACTTCTAATTAATGTCTAAATTGGCGAGAAATGGCCTTCAATTCTCATATTTAATTCATTATGATTTACATTATGATTTGGTAGCTTGAAACGAATTTGCGCCGTGATTACATGCAACACACATTACAAGATTGTTGTGCGTGTCCTAGCACGTCCAGGCGTCCAGCTTTAAAAGGGAAAATTATGAATACTCTGAATGGTACACAAATTACAATAAGTGGTGCATATTGAGACAGTTCTAGTGATTGTTCAGCAAGCTTACTTCTGCATAAGTTGAAAGTTACTTTACTTGATACATTTTGTCATTAGGTGCAATTTAAGAAAAATTAACTACTTATGAGCATTTTTATTCTATAGCACATATTTTCACCAATAATAAAAGGTATTAAGAAATTATACTTATGCTTGCATTATAATTTTATCTGTTGAGGTTTCTCTTTCTAATTTTCCTTCCTTTCTGTCTGTTTTTTCCTCTTTTGCAGAGCATCTGGTAAACAGTGTTTCAAAAATAAATTTTCTGGCACGGTGAAAGTTAGGGTATAATAATTGATGAAGTAAGGAGAAGAGTTTCATTTATAATCTAGCAGACATAAAAAGGTTATTTATGTAATACCTTTTTAAACTAAAAGTGTTCCAATGCGTGACGTTTCGTGCGCCACCCTGTACGTGTATGGAAAATTTGGCGTTCAAAAACTCATTCATCCAAAGAACTCCAAATTAAAACCTCAGTCCACTTTACCCTTTATTCAATAACTATTTGTTTAAGTACTTTAATATTCTCATGTCAAAATTTTACAAATCAAAACTGTCGGAATCTTAAAGCTATGTTGCTCACAATATTGGATTAAAAATCAAACATTCTTTATCTCGTTTCACGTGTATAAAAATACTGAAGTGCTGAGATGAAAATATTTATATATGGAAAAGCAAGCACAATTTAATATTGCTGAACTTTAATCAATATTTCTTGTAATACTACAAAGAAAAATTTAGAATAAAAATTAAATAACGAGGTAAGTCTAAATGTAGACAAATTATTACAAGTTAGATAAACGCATTCTATTTCTTATTGCTACATCGGTTTGCTGTGTACCCTGGGACCCAAAGACTTAGGTTCTTAACAATGATGTAATTATGAAGTTTATGAATGATTTCGTCATCAGGAAACGAAGAAGGATTTAGGTACTTTAGGTACTTAAGCACATTGTGCTTCTGGAAACCTCAGCAGTAAGGGGTGAAGCGAAGGAAAAACAGGGTGACCAAATCCCGAGCGACGGTGGGGCCCCTAACGTTTCCAGTTTTTGACATCAGTGAGAACTCAAGAGTTCTAATCCGCCATCTACTCGTCGATTCTTCGAACCCGAAACCTGACAAGGTCTTCAGCATTCGCCTACCAAACAAGTAGACCATGAAGAACAAGGGAAAAAACTAAGGTGACCGGACTAACAACGGGAAGTGAATCTGGGATCTCCCGAATGCGAGCCTCATACGTTACCGCAGAATCACTTCGCCAGTGGAAATTTGTGAATACATACCTCTTCTCTGTCCTCCACATATGAATCATTAACTACGTCACTCTGTCATCTAATGACCGCTGCTCATTCATTTGTGCACACCTACTTTCTTCTCCCGAAGAGAAGAGAAAAGACACTTGAAAGTCAGAAGTGGTTCATGGCTGCACAACGAGAACACAAAATAAATCACACTGAGCAATTCGATGTGGGGCAAATATCTCATTAACCTCACATTACTTTTCGTTATTCTATACCAAGTGTACAATGCAGCTGTTTATACTCTTTCTGGCAGGCGTCCAAGAACAACCAAATTAAGGCACTCGTTCCAATCTTTCGTCTGAACCTTTATTTTTGAGGCATTTGTTGCTATTCCGAGGCCACACAAATTTTATTCGAGAAGGCGATGAGGTTTTCTACTGGAGGAAGGAATTTTTCCCAGTAGTGACAAGGCGCGAAAGAGCCAAGTTACTATCGTGCTGACATCTGCATCGGGACTCCTGGCGTTTCTTTTCTCCCGAGGGTTAATTTAGGTCAAATGGTTTGTGCCTTAGTGTACAGCTAAGCGTGAGGCCTTCAAGAGCAACTTTCTGATTTCTCACCCTCTCTACCACTTACCTAGTAGGTAGAGGTTTGTATTGCACCCAAAAATCCGATACCAAAATTTAACTGCAAATGCATGTTTTGAGACCCGCTGAATAAAAAGAAAGAAAGCATTTTAATAAACATGACGTGTGTGTGTGTGTGTGTGTGTGTGTGTGTGTGTGTGTGTGTGTGTGTGTGTGTGTGTGTGTGTGTGTGTGTGTGTGAACAGCTTAGCCCCAAAACGAAAAGCCAGATAATTACCAAATCTCGTATTTAAGTTCAGCATATTCCAAGGAGGTCGTCTCCTTAGTGCGGTGGTAGCGCTGCTGTTTACCCAACGGGGGCCCGGGTTCGACTCCCCGTACCGACGTGGAGATTTTCTCTCGCTGGGAGACCTGATCCGGGGAGCACTCAGACTCGTTAGGGGCCAGTTGAGGAGCTACTTGCGTCTTCTGGCCGGAAGGGACCGGGGCGCTGACCACGTCCCCTCCAGTTCTGCATCCCACGCATGAAGCCTGTGCTGGGCTGAGGCGGGGGACGCAGCGGCCGGGTGGTAGGCCTTGACCCGGATGGACTGTTATGCCACAGGCATATATTCCTAGGATGCGATATGAGCATTTTCAAAAACCTCAAATTACCCTTAGTATGAAAGGTAGAAACTTTAGATTTTCTCAAAAGGCTCTTAACGGTTTTTATTAGGAAAATACCATTGAGTTAGCGAGTGAGGTTTAAGGGCCCGTCGACAGCTAGATCATTATAGCCCGAAGTCAAAAGATAAAAGCAGGAAACTCACCACCCGTTAAGCCTCACCGTTAAAAGGTTAAAAAGGGAAAGTTAAAACAGATAAAAGTTAAAACAGTTAAAGCTTAAAAACGAATCGGCAAAGCAGTAGGGAGGTCCTCTTCACTGGGAAGGAATTTTGTATAATTTTCTATCACTGGTGAACAGTAACGGATAAGACAGGGTATGTAGATATATTTCATGCATACAATTTACTCAAATTACTTTTTTATGATAACCATTTTCGAAATATACATTATTATTGGTTTGAATTTTCCAATATTTTTGTCAGTTTGTTTCTCGAGATGCCATAGAAAGAGTATCGAAATTGGCGACCAGCCTGTGGCCTCTGCTTTTAAACATCTGACTATCGATTCGGCTTCTCTATTCACTTGTACCTACTAATTCTGCAAATGCTCAATTGCATTAAGTAAATACATAAATACACTTTTGTAAGGGCAGTTTGTAGAATAGAAGCTAAATAAAAATAAACGATAACGATCATACACATATTACATTATGTGAATGTAATTAATAATATGCTGCTTTTATTTGTGGTGTTGCATAAGAATGTTGATTTGTTTTAAGTTCTGAGAAATATTATTTTAAATAAAACGCTTCCTTTATTGCTAATAGGTGGTCTCTTCATCTCATTAAGTTTAGCTTTTTGCTAAATTAAAATAAAACAGCAGGCTGATGAATATTTTATAGTTTTCGGGAATTTCACGCAGAGAGATCAGTTGATGAATCAATCGAATGTTAATAGACAAATTAAATTACCCAACTGTTTAAACACTTAATATATTTGAGCGATTGTGATAGACATACTTAAGTTCGAAATGAGGAGGTTACAATTGCCACGAATAACAATTAATGAATTATATAAATAGGAGCAATTGTAACTCCGTTCTGTATTTCAAAACTTTTTTTTAATCTGATAGGTGATCCTAAACGGATTTTTTGTGCTAAATTCGAAAATAATCGACATTTTCTCCCATCACCTCAGGTTTTCAAAATATTCATAAATAACAATAAATGAAATTAAAAATTTGTGAAATGTAATAGAAATTACTTTCAACAAGAATTTTTTTTATGAAAAACCAGGCCATAATTATAATTTATTTGCCACTAATTAATAATAATTATAAGCACATTCGTAACCTTACCTCAATATTACACTTCAAATTTTCTCTTCTTTGACCTTCTCGCATATTGTTCAGAGCAGTCCCTTTTTAACATCCAACAATAGTCCGGCATCATGTGAACGCTCCACTTTCCTTGATACCTCATTTCCAAACATTTATATCCTGGTGAAAACTTTCGCCCTATTCCTCACTAAAATCTCCTAAATTAGCAGGAAAATAATTTAGATAGAAATGAAGAAAATGTACTTTGACATTCGTGTTGCGACCAAGTTGATTGAAATTTTGTAGCATCACTTTCACTATGTTAACATAATTTGGGTCTTTTTTATTTCCAAGGAAATTAAAAACATTTCTGAAAGCATTCCAGGCATCCTTTACTTCTCGACTCAGTATTCTCCAACTGACTGTCCATCAGTTTTCGAATTTGTGGGCCAACGAATACCTACACCAGCTTTAATTTTTTTCATTAGATAATGAAGAAAATGCAACGTAAATGTATTTAAGGTACTCTCTTTCCTTATCTAGAGCTTTCACAAATTGTTTCAATGAACCTACTTTCACATGGAGAGGTTTCAACAATACTTTTGAGGGATCAATAAGAGGTACACTTTTTTTTTCCCGGTGTTAAATTAGACCTACATGGCCACTGTTCCCTTTCCCAGTGTACTGACCTAGCTCTGCTATCACTTTCAAATAAGAAACAAGGATATTTTGTGAAATCAGCCTGCTGATCAAGCAATAGTCCAATAATCTTGAAATCTTCACAGGCTAGCCGTTGATGGTTTTCGTACTGTAGTTTTTGTAACAAAAATTTAACATTTGCCTTCCTGCTGTCAACAATGCCTACTAGTGGGATTTGTTTTTCGGCACAAAACACATAATACAATTTAGTTCGATGGCGACTAGAATTCGTGCCTTTGAATAACAGTATTATTTAAATACACCAAAGAATTGGGCTCAAATGTTCATTCTCCAGACAGAAGAACCATGCCTAAGGCGGGTAAATCAGTGGAGAAGAGAAGGTTCGGCTGTCGATATGTAACAAATTGACCCACAAAAACAGTTCGTACACCTGAAAATATAGTGACTTCGGGCGGTTCTGTTGGTCGACGTGCAAGGATATTGTGACTATCCCGCCTCTCCATGCCAGAATTGTTAAGATGGATGTGAAGTTTCATTTATATCAATAAGTGCCGTGAGAGTTGAGGGCAGAGTAAGAGTTGCTGTTCTGCACAATTCTATAATAGTCTTATACCAGAATTAAACAATGCTTTTCTTCGCTGGCAATGTCAGACGAACGAACTTCCCTCTAAACGGATATATTAATAAATACATTTCTGCTGTTGTGAGACACAAACCACAAATTCTGTCTGAAGAACCACTGAATATTCAAAAGGTCGTCACCTGGTGTGCTATTGGAGTTTTAATCGGCATTGTAGGACCGTATTCTTTGAAGACGATGGTACTCGTACAATGTTTGCCAATAATGAGCCGTATTGCAATGAACAGGTCTTCATTCCATGTCTAAGAAAAACTAATCACGTGAATATATTTTTTTCAGCCAAATGGGGCTACAGTCTCCACAGCCTGAGCCGCGATGACTACGTTGCGCAATTCCTCACAAATTAACTAATCGTACGGTTTGGAGACATCCCTTAGTCAACGCCCTCTCCGGATCTGAGAGCACCAGATCTTCTTCTTTGGGTCTCTCAAAAATGATCTTCTTCCGGCGATTGTACACTGTAGAAGAACTAGAAGTGAAAATGACAACCAGAGAAGAAATTTGGGATATTTCACATGAAATGATTCAGCATTTATGAGGAGCTTTCCGCGACCGCTTGCAACAAACGAACGATGTCAATCGTAACTATTTCCGTAACATCATATTCAAGGAATAGAATGTATGTATAATGGGACATTGTGTATTTTTCTGAATTACATATAAAATTAATGCGATTATACATAGCTTTTGACAGTGATATTCAGTTCTATTTCCAACTCTGTATAACATTTTCAGAACTGAAATTTAATGACAATGTAAATGGAAACACCTTCAGTTCAAAATTTGCAGAAAACAGGAAGCTACTCCATCGTTCTTAAATCTTCCATGAATCAGCTCTCTGAGTTATTTATATACGTTAACTAAAACGAAGCATTAAAATTCAGTGGTAAACAATGTTTTTCCCACTCATGACGCCTGTATTGAGCAGAGGTGGGGGACACAGCGGCTGGGCGGCAGGCCTTGGCCCTTTATGGGCCGTTGCGCTGGTTTTTTTTAACATTAATGCTTGAATTTATTAAACAAACAAGGGCATACATATAATATATAGATTAATTGTAACATTTTACTTATAGGACAGTGAGTGTTATCTACATCACTAAGCAAATATATTAACCAAGAAATAACTGAAACGGAAAAACTTGTAGAGTATAAGGTAGGTATTATTGTCATACTTCTTTTGTTTGCCAAAAGAATGACCGTCAGTGTTTGGACAGCCTCACCTGCGTATAAATAGATGCCATGGAGAAGTAATTAACGGAAAGCAACAGAGGGCGTTGTCAACACAGTTAGATTCGCTCCATTTCACCTTGTGTCTAGAACGTTAGGTACTCAACGGAGCGATTCATTTAGAAAACACTAGACAATTATATTTGCGTGCCAAAACACCTCAACACATGCCTCTGCAGATTTGTCATAATTTATTTGTCAGGTACGAATCTTTTCTGTGCATGTTATTTCAGTACTTTTGTGGGTTTTTTCTTGCGTTTTCTAGCGATGTTGCACAAGAATTCACTTTTCTTTAAGCAGAAGCGAAAATTAATAATTATTTAGTCATCAAAATTTACATTTTATGAATCAAAATATTTAAGCCGGAGTCTGCAAAGATAATTTGGAATTTTCGTGTGTATCGGATGTGAAATCATTAACCTATCTTGAATTTAAGTACATGGCGTCTCTTCTAATTATGTCTGTATATAAAATCCTGAAGCGTCAATATCTGAAGAATATTGCGGATATTGTGGCATTTCCCTAGCCTCATCCTGTAGAGGTATTTAAAAAACACCAGCGAACATTGTCATGCAACGTATCAACTCTGGTCGAATTATTGATCATAAATAACACTTATATGAAGTTCCTGTAATAATATGTGGTAAAGATTAGATCTTTCCCGATTATATTACATTTATACCACAATTTAATTGACTTTTCACGTAAGAAAGCTGAACATCGCCACGTTCAATTTTTTACACAATACAATGACGCGTTTCACAAGACACATTTTACACCTCTCTATCTTATTAGAGTAATCAATAGAAAATGTTTTCTATTATCCTTGCTATCCTGTAACTTCTTGACAATAGTTCATGTTACTACTTACATTACATGTCAAATATATAAAGCTGTCATCTTGTCCCAATGCTTTAACTTGAATTCGCAAGTTTGTCTTCTGTTTCTCTTCTTGTTTTCTTCAATAACCATTGCCATTGTCACCTTCTATTATATTCACCAGTATTCCTTATTGTTGCATTTATCTCCATCACTTTAATAAAGTCTTATCTCCGCAGGGTAAGCGAAAGCTGTGTCGACGATCGTTAGTCCTTTGCAGATAGCAATGTCTCAAACTACTGCTACAACAGCACCCACGACAAACTGTCATAGAACTTTGGAGGCTTCACCGCATCAATGTGTCTCGTAATCTTTGAACTCTATTACTCCGGCACATACCTTGGGATCTACGTGTGACATCTCTTCTCAGTGCTGTGTTCAGCATCCTCGTTTCCTTCGACTGGGTCGTTTCTTGCTCTGCTAATATTGTCAATCATCAGTGGATCGTATGCACTACTACCACTTCTCCCTTGCTCTGGAAACATATCTAATTTCTCATAGAGGCTGAACAGAATGGATGATAAGAATCGTCCCTATTGCAGTACTCTCCCTCCTCTCTGATTTTATCCAATATGTTCATAATTGTTTCCAGACTACTCTGTCAAATGCCTTTTCCACTTTCACAAAGGACACTAAGATTCCTTAGTCCTTGAAGACCGGATGACTAAAGAAAGTAATTCGGCAATCTGAAGTGCTTCATTGACACATTCAAATCTGCATTTCCTATAATATGAATACATTTTTTGTTTAAAATGGTGAATTTTAATTGTTCATAGTGTTACGGATGAAAGCAAAGTCTCCTTAAATGAGTTTTAATAAACGCCTGTAGGAACAACAGAACGTGTAAAACTGTATTGATTTCACACCTTCTAAAAGAAAAATCCTGGTTTATGAAGCAAATTATCATTGGGTTTATGTTGACTTTTAATACTGCTTTTCAAATGAATACAAATATTTTATTCGCTCAACAAAATTTGATTGGTCGGTCTGGGTGGCTCAGTTGGTTAGACGCTGGCCTGCTGATCCCAAGATCGCGGGTTCAAATCCGGCCCAGACCGATGGTTTTCAAGTGTGCCTAAAAACGACAGCTCCATGTCAGTAGATTTACTGACATGTGAAAGAACTCCTGCGGGACAAACTTACTGCACACCGGCGACGCTGATGTGATCCTGGCAGCAATTGACAGCGTCGTTAAACAACATATTAAAAAAAGATTTGATTGGTTGCTAGCTTTTTACTATGGATTGTAGACAAACTTGTGTTTTCAGTTAGGAGAAAGATAGCTAACGGTAAGATGGTTACTGAAGGGAATCTGTACTTGAGAGTCATACTATCGTTAGTCCAAAAATGGAAAGTTACACCTCTTTGATACAAAAGTATCTGAAAAGGACTTAAGATATGCTGGCTGTAACACAAGCCATGCCATTATTATTGTTAATCCAAAATAGATAATGACTACCAGCTGGTGAATCTTGGCAAGTATGACGTACTTATTTACTTTAACATACACCTTGTGGTTTCTTTCTTCCTTTCTTTCTCGTATATTAATGGCCTTTAACCTGATAGCTAGTTTATGGTGATGAATGAATGAAATTAGTGAAGTGAGGCTCAAACAAGGGGTCTCTAGAGTTTTAGTTACTTGCCATTCGTCTTCTCAAGATAAGGAAAACCCCGGAAAAAATGTATCCAGATAATTCACCCTAACTGAGATTCGAACTTGAGAGCTCTTAAATTTGAGGCGCACTAGGCACACTTGTTGGAAGTAGCTAAAGTAGCGACTGGCACTACATACATTGTCTGGGAATCAAGAAGATATTTATGAGAGGAAATTACGAGCGTTTAAGCATCGGAGAAATGAGAAGAATGTCTTTTGTGTAAACGGAAGTATTTTACCAGCATACTTCTCTAAAGTGGTGAAGACTGCCAAGGTGTCTAATAACTTGTGAAAATAAATTACCAACTTGACATATATAATTTTGCTCAGATGTTTAACCAGTGATTACCGCAGCAACGAGTTAGTTTTGGGAATATAATCTACTTGTTTCTCACAGCAACTATGACACCAAATTAAAAGATAACTTCGTAATTATATCTGGTAACAGTATCACTGGTAGTGTTGGATAATAGCATACTATGTAATAAGTTTATAAAGTAATAAATTGTCTAACATAAATGTTATACACAGTGGCCTTATTAAATTAGACATGAGAGTTTCCAGAATTATACTGATTAATCAAAGGTGTTGTACAAATGGCACACGGCAATCTAACCTGATTCTTGATTCTAAAGTTCGTCCTACGTCTATGACACTTATTTTAGTGTATCGTCTACCTGGTAGACTCTACCACTTGAAGCATACAGCATGTGGTGTATATGCTAAATGCAGGAATGTTTGTTTTGTATACCGAATAGTATGTTTTCAACATAGAGAAATCCGAATATATGATGACACGTGTATTTACATAAGGTCCACTTTGTTTGCGTATAACTTAAAAGTCACACTCAAATGTATTTTTACGACCCCTTCTTGGTTTCACCAAACTTGATAAGAAAATAAATTTGCAATACACTAGGGAAAATTAAATGTTGAAAATATAAGGATGAAATTAAACATTGTCTACACGATTCCCTCCAACACATTGAGAAAGTGAATCCTCATACACTTCCGACACAATCCACATGTGAACAGTGACATAGGACGTCCACGGAGATGATGGCGGGAGCAATAGCACTTAGTCGTAGTTCAAGAGAGCAGGACAAATGAAATCCTAAACTTCAAAATGTTGATGATGTGGATAGAAATGTGTTTTGCTAAAATGAAATGACCAGTAAGTCTAAACTCAATGAATTCGTAGAAGAGAATGCTCTAGCTAACAGTGTTGTTACGAGCCTCAGGCTTTACCATATAAGACAATACTCTCGGGTTAAGATATGACAAAGACAACCTTTGCACAAAAACACAGTTCTCTTCTACTGACGTCAACACAGAAGCAATATTTTTCGTGATATTACAACTCACAATTGTTCTCTTCTGGTAGCCTTGACTCACTCCTTTCGCTGTCTCTCTTCACTTTTTCTGTCTCTCAAACACTAACTCCGACGATACAATCACTCGACGCTCGTTAAAACTTCACGACGCGACGACACACGCACAGCTATTTCTCGCTCATTGACACACTGACCGACTTATATATGTAACTGTAACTCTCTCCCTTCTGTTTCCTCACTTCCTTATATAGCAGGGATGACGTCACACGGATCTTTCTCACTTCCACAAACACGCCACTTCAGCGCAGGCTTAATTGCGAGATACATACAGGGAAATCCACCCATGAATCGCCCGGGTAACCTATTCCGCATAGATGTTTTGAATTCCAATGCTAAAAACAGTTCATATGCAAAATTGTCGGCAGTAGTGTTCACTTTCTAATATGCAATCAATATGTTGCACTTAAAAAAACACAACATACAAAGACCTGAACTGAAGTACCAGGCAGCATACGTTGAGCTAATTTTGAGGAAATCCTGAACTACTGTTATTAATTATGCTTTATGTTATTTCACGTATTTGAAAATAATCCAAATAAATATTCTCTTATTTTTAATTTAAAAAAACGAAGAATCTGTACTTTAAGGATAGCAGGATATCAAAGCTGCCGTATTACGTTTTCAACCAATCAGGGACGATGTCCTGACGAACCCATGACACCTCCGGCCTACTCTGCTGATCTTTCAAACATCACAGCGACGTGGAATGAAAACAGGTCCCCCGGCTTGATCAGAATTCCCGGGTTTAAATACATAAATCTCGCTTACGAGGAAGCTTAGCCAATAATTCGTCTGCAATGTGCCAGCAATGACTGCGGTGAAAGACCTAGGTGCATGACCTAACCACGCAAGTGATCTTGCAAGAAAGTACTTTTAGAATAATCTGGCCCATACGTTACAATATGTATCCTTCTTGGCAATTCTGAAGAAAAACATTTAATAACGTATACGTACATACATACCTCTTAGACAAGTCAGGTTTTAATTATGGACAGCGCTACTTTAACTGAATAAAGATTTATGCTTTAAGAAATATATACATACATACTTTAGATTGCATAATATTGTAGCGGGCGAGGGCTATTCCCGCCTCACACACAGGCATGGTATCGTGGTCGGCCGGCGCGTGGTTGGTTGGAGAGAAGTACTCCCAGCTTACCAACCTACCCGGAACTCCTATCGGAAAGAGGATAGAAACATTCTATCTTCCGCCTTCGAGGGAACTTGTACTTTTCCTCGACGAGTTCTGGCTGGGTGTACGTAGCAGTTGAATATGCGGAGGAGAGTCCTGAGTTCTTTAGTGAGCGACCCGAAGAGGGTAAAAGATCAACACACACATACACACACAAACACAAACACACACATACACATACACACATACACACAAACACACACATACACACACGCACACACATGCAAAGACACACACAAACACACACATACACACACGCAAAAACACACACAAACACACACATGCACACACATACACACACGCGCACACAAAGACACACACACAAACACACACATACACACACAAACACACACATACACATACACACACGCACACACACAAACACATACACACACGCACACACAAACACACACATACACACACGCACACACCAACACATACACACATACACACAAACATACACATACACACACACAAACATACACATACACACACGCACACACACAAACACACACATACACACACGCACACACCAACACATACACACATACA
Organism: Tenodera sinensis; assembly: GCA_030765045.1. Lineage (NCBI taxonomy): Eukaryota > Metazoa > Arthropoda > Insecta > Mantodea > Mantidae > Tenodera > Tenodera sinensis. The sequence goes on along the minus strand of CM060965.1, from coordinate 36,046,120 downwards.
CACACAAACACATACACACACACAAACATACACATACACACACGCACACACCAACACATACACACATACACACAAACATACACATACACACATACACACACGCACACACCAACACATACACACATACACACAAACATACACATACACACATACACACACACGCAAAGACACACACACAAAGACAAACACACATACACACACGCAAAGACACACACACAAACACACACATACACACACGCACACACCAACACATACACACATACACACAAACACACACATACACACACGCACACACCAACACATACACACATACACACAAACATACACATACACACATACACACACACGCAAAGACACACACACAAAGACAAACACACATACACACATACACACACGCAAAGACACACACACAAACACACACATACACACACGCAAAGACACACACAAACACACACACACAGTCACACATACACACACAGACACACACATACACACATTCAGACACACACATACAGACATACACACATACTCATACACACATACAGACACACATACACACATACAGACACACACATATACACACATACACACAAACACACACAAACACATACGCACACACACAAACACACACAAACACATACGCACAAACACAGACACAAACACATACACACAAACACACACCTAAGAATGGAAGCTGCAAATACAGACGTCAGCATACTAACCAATTGGCTACAAAGGCAGTCACATTTATTTTAATAAAACAATGTTAAAAATAAAGAAATGTCATTAACAACAAAGTTTGCTCGTATTTAGCGAAATTTAGTGCTGAATCTTGAAGCTTTTAAAATAAAATGTGTTTTGATTGTTTTGACCTTTTTGCGACATACTCTTCTTTATTCACTTGGCAACGGACAAGCAGTTTTATTGGTCTCTAAGTGACGCTATACAGATGTGAGATGCTCTTACCTTCGAACACGCACAACACTGAACTTCGTCTTAAAAATTGTAATACTGAAAACTTTGTTTTCAATGCTTTTTAAATCGTCTACCATTATCCTTATTAGTTCCTGTTTTTGGCATTGAAAGCATTATTGCTAGTCCGCCAATAAAATACAACATGTTTTTGGACAACGGTGTTTCTTTCTATCTATTTTCTGTACATTGTGCCATAACGAAAACTTGAATTGCTTCCGTTCACTGCTAATAACCTAACCTACCTGCGTCTTATGTCTGTTTTAATGGACGTATGTGCATGAACTGTATGAAATCCACTAATTTTTTATGTATTTGTTATTGCAGACATTCAATATAATATTTAATTGCCCAGTTTTATCACTGGCGGGACTGTAGTCCGATTTTTCGTTGACAAAGCGGCGTGTGGATGGGTTTCTCCGGTTTCCCCACCATGCACTCCACCAGCTGGTCCATCACCCCGTTCCTTTAATCCATTCGCTCTCGTTTCACATCACTAGGCTTTGGGATGATCAACATCTTGGCTACTCTCACTGATCCAGAGTTTGTCTGCTCCTCACCGGGCATTTGATCGAGGCAGCCACTTGTAAGTCCCGGAACGTTTAAAGAAGGAGGGTAATCAGAGAAACAAGAAGAGGAGGTTTACCATTTAGAATCTTACTTTGGTCTTTACTTCCTTTTAATTTGTTAACGTTTACTTGCTATTTAATTTATGCAGAAGCTATATATGAATTGCAGTTATTTATTGTAAGGTCAACAACGAGATTTGGATACTCGATCACCAGTTCACCACCATGACTTTGCTATGGAAACCAATGTTCAATTGCTGGTAATAGTTCATATTATTTTCATGTAAGTGCCATGTATTTCTATTATTCAGTATCGTCGAAATGCGATACACATGTGTTAACTGCTTTGGAGAATCTGGGAAATGGAAAATAATAACTTCCTCATTATCTAATGATGGATTCACCGCAGTTGTATCGCAACGTATTATTTCAGCACAAAGGAAGGACTGCATAAACTTCACCGATCAATAGACAGAGTTGGTGAGCGTAAACAAAGTCTCGTTGGATATATAGTCCATTTTATAGTTACACTGACACCGCAACTAGGGTGTTTACAGCAGTAAAACGGAACCAGCTCCTATTACGTGATATGCTCAATGTGGGGAAGATGTTCTGATATTTCTGATTGACTCAGGTGCGATCGCATCCTTCACTGGGCGGAGTAGAGTTCGTTACTGCCCGAATTATAAAATGGAGCATACTTATATATTTTATGGTTATGCAGAGAGAGAGAATAGGCCAATCTCGAAACAACCGATTTTCGGTAAATCCTTCACCCTGTTCTTTCTTATTCTGTTGTTCTCGGGATATAAATTATAACTTCATAAGACAGCTTCTAATTTCTACTCGTAAAAAATAACAAATAAAAAGATTTACAAGGCGTGTATTTTCAATATGTCCCTGTTGGAGTCATAATACATGATAAATAGGCAAAATGGAATTGACTTTTCAAGTTGTTACTCCACAAAGAATACCTGTAAATGTAAAAAAGAAAAGACTATATTTTATTCCTAGTAATATACGTGCATAGATGGCAACGATGTACGAGTAATAGATATAACTTGGAAGAAGGCGCAACGAAACAGACGACAACTGGATTTGGTGTATAACGCTGCAATGTGTATGTGCTTTTTATTTCTTCAATTTGCATTTCATCAAAATAATGCAGAAGACGGTAATCAAGCAATATCAAAACATCCGAGTGACATGAATTCTCGTCCAACTGAAGTATGTAATTAAGTTTCTGGAAACCAAAACCTTTTAATATAACCCTGATATAAATAGGCTTTCCCAAATTTCCTGTGAATGTCGTAAACTTAACAACAACGTGTGTCGAATACCGTGTGGCACAAAAATAGGTTGACATTGTAAGTTAAAAGAACTTATCCAACTACATATATTGGAGTACGCACACTTTTGTGAACTGGATAATGTATTATTGTACAATTTTGAAATTATTTACTTATTTATCACTCTTTTATTTATTTACTTATTTCCTTTTAACATCATAAGAATTCTCCAACTCTTATTTTCCTCTCTTTTACTTTCTCTACTAGGCATAGTAAGTAGAGGAAGTATTGCATTCCACCCAAAAATTCGATGTCGAGTCACCGGAAATATATGTTTTGAGGCCCCCTGAATAAAAAAAAGCATTTTTAGAAAAAGGCCCACGCACGCGCACGTTTATGTGAAGATAGTGAGTGAGTGAGTGAGTGAGTGAGTGAGTGAGTGAGTGAGTGAGTGAGTGAGTGAGTGAGTGAGTGAGTGAGTGAGTGAGTGAGTGATTGGTGTTTAAGGGCCGGTAGAAAACTAGGTCATTAGGGCATGGTGTGTGCGCGCGCGCGTCTGTGTGTGTGTGGATGACTGTGGACAGCATTACCCAAAAACGAAAAGTCGGTTAAAAACCAAAGTTGCTATTTAAATTTAATGTATTTTAAGAATGCGACACTAAGATTTTTAAGAAAATTCCCTCACCATAAACTACCCTTTATATGGAACATTTTTCGAAAATGTTGATTTTACAAAAATGACTAACGACTTTGATTAAAATTCTTTATATATAAAATATTTTTTGAAACATTAAATATATAATGTTGAATTTTTTGACTATAGTCTATGTAGTCCTGTTTACTCTGGATGACTTTTGCATAACTGGTACATCGTAAGAGATAGAACAAACGCTACTGTACATAAAATGTATATCTTGCTAAAACACACAATTTATGCCCAAATAAATTGTTTGTCGAGTGAACCGTTTCGGAGATATTCCTTGTTATTTGTGTGAATTCTGATCATTATTCATTTTTTATATCTTAGCCGTGACTATCACTCAGAGCCCACTGTATTCCCATATTCCCCTTGTGCGTACAAGAAAATGAGCAATAAGGTAATTACTGCAAACCTTTATCTCGAATAACATGAAGAAGATAGAGGAATAAGAGTTTGTAGAATAGTATAGGAGTAGAGAAAGTCATGGGAGTGCAACTCATCAGATTCCTCTAAATTAGTTTCTGTGGATTAAAAGGGTTAGAAGCTGGAGTAGGCCGTGGTACACAACAGCTGATTACGTTTTTAAGCTTGTTTCAAGTTATTGAGCTGGGAATGAATTAAAACCAAACTGTTTCCAATAGAGACATTAACATATTTTACTGAGAATTGAGGAAAGAATAATGTTGAGTCCTGAACAGCTAGTGGAGCCAGTGCATCTGGTACTTCTCTGTGGGGAAAACGATAGGACAGTAAGAGAAGCTGCAGATGGGTCCCATGGTCGTCATCCAGACATTCCAAAACCAGGATGTTGCCAAATTATTGCATAAATTCAAGACATCTTTTAGTGTACTTGACAAGAAGCGAAGTGGTCTCAGATCTGCTATCGAATAGAATACATAAATGTGATTGCAAACATGACAACCAGTATATAAGGACCATTCCAACATACACTCTTTTTTCTGATCAGCTCCTTCAAGGCCCGGATTGTCTAATGGGTACCTTTCAGCTGGTTGGTCAAAATCGGTACGTGGCGTTTGCTACATAAAATGACGTGACAATAAGTTTGTAGAGCAGGGAGTCCCAACTTTTTCTGTTTGGAGAACCTTATGTAAAGAGCGGCTATACCCCACTCCACTCCTCCAGTCGGAGAGACAGTCAATATTCTGGATGACTTTGCATAACTTGTGAACAATAAGAGACAGACAAAAGCTTACTAAATAAAAAATGTGGATCTGTTTAAAACACACAATTTGTGTCAAATACTTCGTTTTTCTCTTGAGTGAACCATTTCCGAGATATTTTTCTTATTTGTTTGAATTTGCAAATACTTATACTTTATTTTTAAAATAGGAGTATCTTATTCGGTTTTCTATCTTTTGGCCTTGCAAAGAGAACGGGATTTCAAAGGCATCGCATAACAAGCACTGTCTCTTAAATCCTACTGTATTCCCATATCTTCCTTGCACCTGTAACAAGATTAACAATAAGATAATTTCTGAAAGTGCTTATGCCGATTAAAATGTAGTAGATAGAAAGATAAGCATTTGCTAGAATAGTGTGTGTAAGACTAAGTATAGCTCTACATATATTTACGAAGAGGTCCCAAGGAAGAGATGGGAATAATTCAGGCTATCAGCCTAATCCTTGGAATGAAGAAGTTTCTCCATATTCAACCATATTAAAAGTCTGTGTCACAATAGGTTACACTTGGTGTATGTTCTAAGGTTATGCACTTCGACTTCATAGGCAAATATTGATTGACTTCTTGAAGCTACTGATTAACAGATGTGTAGCGCATAAGATTTTAAAGTGCTTTCGTAAATCAAAGGCAACGTACTTGTAACGAGCCGCCACTGCAACACAATCCAGGGCTGGCGGTTAAAGAGAGGTAAAGCTCGGGTATAGTGTAAGGAGGTAAACGTAAACTCCCCTCTTTCGCAAACGTTGGACATCGCTGTTGTAGGGCACCTGATTACAGTACGCGGACCCAGAGTTTCTTAGAACGCATTGAAGCGGAAACTCAAACTATCCGGGACGTATAAAGTAAGATAACCAGCAAAAATTACAGACTAGGATCATTAACTATATATACATATATATATGCCAAGTCCAAAAGTTTTAAATCGACGGCTTGCGAGGTGGTGGGTACCTCATATTTGCAAATTTCACCCTTCTTTCTTTGAATATTAATATTCATTATAGCTCTTTTAAAAATCTGGATAACTCTTTCACCCTAAAAGATTTTTATACTCTGAAACTTGTTCAGAATTTGAAAGAACGTAGTAGGAAGTCAAGAAAATGATAAATACTACATGAAACACGTTTTACATCAATTTCCGTGGATACCAGAGTATTTTATTAATTATTAGGAATATATTCGGTATAATCCTATAAAAAGTCATCCAGATGGTGCAATAATCCATAAAAATACGGAAGGAAGGTAAACACCGGTGCAAAACTGGATATGGTGCACCACAGGTCGTTTTCGCACGTTACTCCCTGATGTGCCTGTCAATAAGACAAAAATGTTCATGTTCATCGCACGATTCTTCCACTGGGAATATTTTCTTGTCTAGAAGAAGAATTTTTCGGTGCTTTCCATCCGTGTACCTTGCCAAAAGCTATTTTAATCTTGTTTCTTTTTTTCCTTCAAGTCAAGAGTAGGCAATTGTCCAGTGGGTCCTTTGTAAGCGAACAAAGTTAAATCTTACCTGATGATTAAATCTCGGCTGACACTGCTTCTTGCTAACATAGATTTTGTTGAATTCGCTTTTGACAGCTTTGATCTCTTGCAACACAGGGACACCGGGTTGTACATGGGCATCTTGATTTTTGAAAATTCCAGCTTTTCATTGGATGATTTGAAGGGACATTTTCTTACTCACTCTTTCCTTACGCACAACTTCGTATTCACAGGTATTTTAATATCAATTAGTATTGTTTTATTAAATCTCACTCTATATAGAAATGAATGGTTCTTTTGTGCTGTATGGGTTCCTATACCATTCATCCGACTGCCATGACACTGTGGTAAGTTGAGCACATCCCCGCGTAGGTTTCTGGGTTGTTCCAATAATAAATAGAACACAAAGTTATTTCAACAGATTAGTGTAGCTATCTATCATATTTATAAATAGATGTTGATATGTATAAAGTTGATAAACTACAATACCGGTTAAATTACAGTGTGGTTTGTGCTTTCATGTGTTGCGCAAGTAATCTGATTTTCGTAATTCAGACCTTAATCAAGTATGGATACGAAATATTAGAATAAATTCGCAATAGAGCTTCAATTTGAGAGAGTGTGTAAGAAACTACTAGGATCGTTACCAGAAGCAATTTTCCAAAGAGGTTCCTAATACACTACCCACGAACCTTGTACTGTTTATGCATATGCACATCACTTACCCCCCCCCCCCTCCCCCGGAGTTGTGAGTCTGTAGCAATAGTACAACACAGGGACCCATTCTAGTTGTCGAACCAAATCCGCAAACGGGTATGTAGAGCTAACAATGCATTGTACGAAAATACACGAAATACACTAAAAATTATGCGGTTGCATATTCTTTGTCGTGCGATTCAACACGAATTCGTTTATCGATAGCAAATTGGCAAGTCAAGTGTGCATAATGGGATGCCATTTCTTGTTGTTCAATCACTTTTAGTTTTTTTTTTTATTTTTATTCATTTTTTCTTATTTATTTTTACCTGCTTACAACTCAGTCAACATAACGCAGTTAACCAACTTCGAAACCTTCAACTGCAAGCATTAAGTCTAATGGCCTGTTGGTCTTCATCCATCCATCTAGTTCTTGGCCGACCATTATTTCTTTTTCCTGCTTTATATGCGTATTTCTGTGGACTAACAACTCCTTCTACTCATGGTATTTTCGACGAAAAATCAAAGCCTTCTTCGCAAGATGTATTCTTTTTTATCATTCTAGTATGTTGGTATTTAGCTATATAGATTCTTAAAAGATTATGATTAATTTAAGAATTTCCTTCTTTCTCTGATTACTCTCCTCCTATGGAGCATTTACACCCTCCCCCAGGACTGGGGCCAGATGTCTCGAGTAGCAGACAAACTCTGGATCAGAGTAGCCAGAATGGGTGATCAGCTCGAAGCCTGGTATGAGAGTGAGCAAGAAGATGATATAGGACAAAATTGGTGAAAGGAAAGGTAATGATAGAGCAGTTGGTGAAGTGAATTGCGGGGGAAACCTGAGGACCCGGGGAAGACTGCAAATCCCTATACGATTCCCTGGGACTGATTCCCGCCTTGCCACCGCCGGGTCATGCACCCCGACTTAACAATTTAACAATTTAAATAAATAGGTTTTCATAGAACTTATCGGGAAGGGCGGTGTCTCTTAAAGGATAAAGAATTGTGAAAATCGGTTCAGTGATTTCTGATGCTATGCACACAATCATACACAAGTTGTCTCTCTTTATAAGTTACTGTAGATAAGCAATATTCCATCATTTTTGTTCGCCTTTATATTAAACAACTATGTTTCATAGCACTCTGCTTTCCCTAAGAATCGTAATATGTGCCATTTTTTACTTCTTACAAACGTTAAACATTTGGTTGTAAGATTCTTGAACTTTGAACAAAGTGATACCGTTTCTGTCGTAAAGATACAAACTCAGCTACCTTGTTTATCAGTCAGATTTCGTACAACGAAACTATTCTGCTGCTATGGAACGAATCCAAACCTGGGCGGACCTGTTGTTTTGAAAACCACTCCCAGGGTTAATGCTCCACACATAAATAATGTGGCTCACATTCACTTGCCAGTGCTATTCTTACACGCAAAAACCTTATTATAGCTGGACTAAATAACATACCATGGAAGCCAGCAGTAATTGCATTCATATGGGAGGATAATCCGTGATCGGCTTTTGTTCTCTTGCCAGCTTTGTCGATTCATTGTAACTTAGACTTCCTACGAGTACTAACTATCGCGAACATCTGGCATCACCGCATGCAATACAGGGTGGAAAGAATCTCAAAGCTTAAAAAACTCCCACTTTGTACAACAGAACTTCATAAAGGCAACAAGAGTATTTTATCACAAAGTATTGCAAATTTCGTAATGTTTCGTGGTGGTTGATTACATCTTGGGACATAATTTCAGCCATAAAATATATATGGTACGTTGCAAAATGATACAACCACCTGTGTGTTATAGAAAGGACAAGCAAATATGTAACAGAAAACTTATACACATGACTCATATATTTACCAGATATATTTTAATATTATATAATGCGTATGTGGGTCACAAATTGTCCAGAATACAGATATATATGCATTATATATGAATGCTTACCATATTCCCGGTGTTGCAAAATAATACAACCACCTCATCTCAACAGCCAGTGTAGGAGCCATGTTTGAGCACAACCTTTAAAACACGATCACACATACTGTCTATAAGTTTCCGGGGCGTGGACACCTCTACATTTTCCCAAGCAGATATGAGTACAGATTTCAACTCTGCGATATTAGCATACCGTTTGCCGTCAGCATACACTGAGCGACATGATATGCCCCATATGGGGTTCAGATCCGGTGAATTTGCAGGCCAATCCATTTTATGCACTCCAATCTTTAAAAACCATTCCCAGGTGGAGTTTGCAGTGTGAATACTAGCATTGTGCTGGAAAATCCAACATGGGCTGTCAATTGCTTCCCCAAAAGGTAAAAGATGAACATCCAGCAGATTTTAGTAGTCAGTTACTCTCATTCGCCCCGTTGGGATAGTAAGGTTCATTGTACCACGACAGCCAAACCAGTCCATTAATGAACCTCCTCCTTTCGAAGATATTTGTTATTCTTTCCTCAAATCATGCCAATAGTAGGCTGCTCCATCTGGCTCATCTAAATTGATTTTTTTCATCACTGAACACTACTTGGTTCCCTTGGGTTTTCCAGGTCATAAACTCCTTTGCCCAGGATATCTGTCTCTTCATATGCACATTAGTAAGCCGAGGTTGCCGTTTGTTTGTTTTTTTCTTTCTTTTTCTTTTTTCTTTGTACAACATGAAGTTCTTCCTGGCTACCAATCAGGATAGCGTAAATTTCTGCAGGCGAATTTGGATCTTGAACCAACCTTCCCAGGAAGGTACAACCTACACTTAATTATGAATCTCTCCTGCCTGTGTGTTAGTTTCCGTGGCCTTCCAGAGGACTTCTTCATGCCATAATTCGTCCCAAGGCACAAAAAGTTGTTTACAACGGAAGAAGATCTGTGAATCCTTCTTGCTATTTCTCTAGACAACTTGTTGTAAGCGATTATTTGCCCTTTCTTCTCACATAATAACACCGGTTGACACCTCATTTTTTGAACGCTTTCTTCACCATTATTCTAGTCGGAAACTCGTGTGCAGCTATGTAAACAGTATGTACCTACGGCTACTATCATCAATGGATAAAATGGGGAGAAGTGGGTACGAAGCATGGTTATATCATTTTGCAAGAGTCGTATGGTCTCGTTGTCAGGTTCCTGTAAAGCAAGGGGTCGAATGTTTCCATCGTTTGTCATGACTACAGGCATATCAACTATGTTCCATTAGATATATTCATGCAAGTGCATTTTATGTACTTATGTCGCGATAAACTAAAAACCGGGGTGGTTGTATCATTTTGCAACGCACCTTAAACTGTTTATAAATATAATACGATCTAGCGATGATGATGATGTTGATGATGATGATGATGGCTATTGTTGTTGTTGTTGGTGTTTTTGTTGTTGCAATTCTGGGCGGATCAAACAGACCGGATGACGGTGGTGAGCAAAGTGAGACCCTCCATAGCAGTGACCGTTTTGGCGGCTGGGTCGGCGTTAGAAATGAATTGAACTAGCAGCTCACAGATGGAGAGACAGGGAAGGAGATATGGAGAGAGACGGGGAGGAAAATATGGAGACAGACGGGGAGTGTGATGGCGAGGAAGACGAGGAAAGTGATGAAAGAGAGAGAGAGAGAGAGAGAGAGAGAGAGAGAGAGAGAGAGAGAGAGAGGGGGGGGGTGAGGTGCAGAGAGAATCTGAACGTCATAGTGGAAGAAATCTTTAGAGGAAGGCTTAAGGAGTTAAAGGTTGAAGCGCCAGGACGCGACAGAACGACTGCGCGCTCAAGGCAACCAAATACTACGGAACATCGACTTTTTAAAGCCTTCCGACGACAATTCGCCACCGTTGCCGCCCACAATCGTGGTCAGCAGAAGAAGCCACGCAGCTGATACCACACTTCCAGGGACGGGCGGCATAACTTCTGAATCCGAATCTAACGTTGGACTCCTGCGATATCTCAACAACTGATTCGGGAACCATCGCTTGGCCGCAGCTTATCGTAGTCAACTCAAGATAAGCCTACAACAGCCACGGGCGACATTGCAGGCGACATTCAGTGCAATTCAGTTATGAGTTGTGACTGAGCAGTTCAGTTTTGATTTTGATTCGACGGATTGGTTGAGTTTTGTTCTAAGCATGTGCAATATTGTCGTAAGTGTAACGTTTGTGCTACGCTAAGCACCTAAGTAATAGTGTTTTAACCCAACTAATGTTTTAATTTGCTACATTATTTTAACTCCTCAAGCACTGTTTAAACTAGCTGATAAAAAATATTGCACAATTATTTATATAGAACCTATAATCGCTTCACTCTTAGCTCCCGACTTGATGTAAAAACAAAACGTTAACAACTAATCCGCGATATCCCGAAACCAAAGCACACCACAAAATATAGTACATTAAGTATTGGCGCTTATCTGTGAGTTTTCAAGATGAATGATAACCCTGGAAAATAGTAGTTGAATGTAAGGCGATGGCAGCGCTATTCGTAAATTCCCGAGTAAATATCGTTTTGTTGCATCTTAAACACGAGGCAGAGTCCACGTGGCGTTTGTGTCAGTCGCAGGTGATACAAACACCAGGTTATCGCGGAGGCATACAAGGTCTGGATCTATGGCTGGGTTGAGTATAGTAAAATCATAAGCATCCTTATAATGTCCAATAACTGTAAAACTCTTGTTTTAGTGTCGTAGCTCAACATTTTTAGAAACCATTCTCAATAATAAATTTTATTCACTTACGCTAAAACTCTTTGGTTAATCAGATCACAAACTGATGTGCTTGAACTGCAGAACTTGGTATAAATTACTGGATATCTTAATATTAACCCTATTCATATTTTCCAAAGCCTTATGTCCAAATTTGCTTAATTTGATTAACTTGTGCGAAACTTGGAACACCTGGCATTATATACCCGTGAAAAGTGTCTAATCGCGACTTTCAGAAATCACCCCATCCTTATCTCAACCATTTGCTTAACAATATGTAATATCCGCGGAAAAAAGCGTAAGAATCTAAATATGGCCAAAGATAAAAATTTAATGACTCCAAAAAGTTAAATACTATAATTAAGTGTATTTAATCTGCACAAAAATGAATCAAAATTAAAAATAAACAGTAAAATAAAAACGTCTGGTATTACGGATTTTTAAAATAACACAAAAATAAAGCCGTTCGTATAGTTGAACTGCCACAACGAAAATTTGAAAATCTCCAGGATGCTCAGAAGACTATTTTCGAACCGCATCGTTACACTTGTTGCAGGTATGCATGTCGCAATGAACGAGTAGAGGGAGAGCAGACAGAAGGAGCGGTAAATACAATGCCAGGAGTGGAAGTGGCATGTGGCCTTCAATCGATCGAGGTAACCCGACTTTATCCAAGCAGTACCGAAGTCTTGCGCAGCTCTCGTTTTCAAGCTTTCGTTGCGTTATATTTAGCAGCATAACTATAGGTTGTACACGGAGGGGGGGGGGGCACCTTGCGCACTGTACCATGAAATGAAAGAACCACAGGAGGCCGCAGGCAAACAGCCACAAAGACGCATGGAAGTCCCTAATAGTTACAAGTTCAAGACCTATCCCACTACTGGAACCGCCTATTGTAGGCGATGACCAAGCAGCCGTCTAGTGTCTTTGAGGGGTGTTCAATTTTCTTAGACTAAGCGTCGCGCCAGAAGCCTAGGACACCTGATAGATGAAAAGGAAGCAGAAAGAAAGGGTGGAATGGAAGTCGTAGATGAGAACCCGCCCAGTCTTCGGCTACCAACCAGGAAATCCACCAAGAAATCTATGTGAATCGAATCCAGGACCTCCAGAATACCAGTCTCAGAACGTTACTGTGGACCTATCTCGCTGAGTGGCAGCATTATCAAATAATGAGCGCAAATCACAAAATGGAAACAGGAATGCCATATTTAGCCATTTCCACATACCCCTCAAATGTTAACTTTACAACTAAAGTTATTTAAAACGTGCGGAACACGCTGAAACCGCCCGTTGATCATAAGTTATATCGAGCACAGAAAACTGCTGTAATATCTACAATAAACGCGAGGCTGTCACTGTATGAAGGCCGCAATAAAATTTCTTGTACACGACAGTATTTGGCTCCATGCTCAAATGGCTTAATGGTGCGTAGAAATATTAACCCAATTACAAAATCAGTTTCCGAGTTTTTGTTTAACACCTGCTGTGCTCACTTGGAACGAGTAGCAATGAGCAGACTCCTGTCTGTAATCTGACATGGTGTTAACCACCCGCGGCTTTTTAATAAGCCCAAGTTTTCTGTTTAGGAACCACAAAATCTATCGCCAAAAAACTCCTTTAGTTTGCAATCGAAACTATAGACTGTATTCTCTGTCCTTAGCGTTAGGGATTTGCACTCATGGGAAACTTAAAGGATGTAAAATTCTCCAAAATGGCGTTTTAGTCCCTTTGTGCTGTCTTATAATTTCGAATTTCCTCTTTAATTTAAGATATATTTATTTTTCATTATAGGCACAATAGTTATACCTATTTTATTGCAGTTACAAAATATTTGTTAAAAATCATATGTTACACTCACATGACTTTCTCTACTCTTACTAATCATTCCTACAAACACTTATTCCTCTTTCTTCTTCATGTCAGTCAAAATAAACATTTGTAGAAATTATTGATAGTATTTTTGTAGGTGCAAGGGGAATACAAGAGAAAATCCAGTAGTTGGATAGCTGTCCTGTTTTAGGGTTGTAATAAAGACACGCCTGCTAATTGATCTGTAGAAAAAAGGCTATTTTAAATATGAATGATAAAGGATACAACATCGTATAATGCAAAAATATTTCATAAATAAAGAATAATAATGTACAAAATTATTATAAAATGTGGAAATAGGGCAGCTAACCATTTTAGAATTACTTAATTTAGTGTAGTATACAGATGGTTGTGTAAAATGTACAAAGAATCATGGATAATTTGTAAACCAATATCTTCTAAAAGACTTAATTGCAGTTCGAAACGTCGGAACAAATTAACAGTAAATTTAGTAATAACTCCACGAGCACCAAAAAGTATACAAATGATTTCCCAATTTCAAATTTTGTATTTGTCTCTTAAATAAGAAATGCAAGGCTCATAATGTAGTTTTTTCCCTTAATTTGGTCTACAATTTTTTTTTCAAACTGGACTGTAGGATCAAGAATGAATCCCCTAAGTTGTCTGTCAATGACAATTGCGTCTATTCTTTCACAAAAATAAGGCTCGAAAATGTGTTGTCAACGTAAATATCGCCATTTCGAAACCAGTAACCGTTTCAATAAACTGTAATTGATTATTCCTGTATATAAAAGCCTTCTTGTTAATATCTCCACAAAATAGTATGTATCTTCTAAACTCAAGCGAACACAAAATATGTCACTAATATGCATAATTAGTAATGCCTTATAAGAGTATCGTGAAACTCAGATGCCTAGACATGGCCTACAGTGGGCTTTGAGCGATGGCCAATTCCTTTAAAGCAGGTCACTATATGAACGCTTTGAAATTCCGTTCTCTTTGCACAGCTAAGATATAAAAACTTGAGTATCCACCTTCCATTTGAGAAAAATATAAGTATTGGAAAGCTCACACAAATAACAAGGAATATCTCCGAAATGGTTCACTCCACCAAAAAAAATTCATCTGGGCAATAAATTGTGTGTTTTAACGAGATCTACATTTTTGGTACAGTAAGATTTTGTCTATCTCTTAAGGTTTCTCAGTTGTGCAAAAGTTATCAAGAGTTAACAGGGTTACGTGAGCTATAGCCAGAAAATTAAAAACATACATTTCATTGGTCACAAAAATATCTTAAACATATGACATTTTAACCTAAATTGTTAGAGCTATTTTCGAGAAAATCAAAATTATGGAAAAAGTTTCCATGGAAAGGGTAGTTGAGGGTGGAGGAATAAACTTAAAGACCATCTTTGGTTTTTGGCAGACTTTTCGTTTTTGAGTTATGTTGTTCTCCCCCCCCCCCCCTCCCTCTGCCTCCCTCCTCTCACACATCACGGACCTTTTTATAAAAATGGTTGTTTTTGGATTCAGGGGGCCTAAAATATATATTTCCGGTGAAATCTCGAAATCGAATTTTTGGATGGAATACAATACCTTCTCTGCTTGCTATACGTAGTAGAGAAAAAGTAAAAATGGTACTGCAGCTGCAAAACCAAAAATAGCTTCAGCATATATTGGAATGGGGTGGCAAATTTTAGTCTATTTTTAGAGGAAGTTTTGCTTTACAAATTGGTACTACTTTTAAATATGACAGCTTTTGTGTGCTCAAGTCATGTGGTGTATTTCTTTGCAAATTTATGTGCAGTTTGTTTTTCCGGTTCTGTTTTAAACACTTTTTTTGTGAATAAAATTTTCTGGTATAAATGACCCGTTTTCTGAGAAACTGTTATGCCTACAAGATCTGGAGCATGACCGCAGACTCAAAATTTCTGCTACAGCAACGGATGCAGAACAGCGGTCTTCGGATGCTTTAAATGTATAATGCTACTTCCCCGTGATACTACACCATATGTGGAGGATGAAATTAGGGGACGGGCCGAAAAATTCTCTTTGCTACTTCATCGGAACATCCTGGTTAGTTACTTGGGCATTACACCCAAGACGCTGCTTGAAAAATAACGGGCTTCCCCGCCTAGCTTGCGGGCACTACAGGTAACAGCGGAGCTAATCCAGCAGCAACAAAAGCTGAGGTATCATACAAACCTACCAAGAGATGCTTGGATTTCAAAATTTAAAGACAGCCCCAATTATTTCGATACAGTTACATCAGCAGCGGTGATGTTTAAGGGCTCATCGACAACTAGGTTATTAGGGCGGAAAGTGTGTGTAATTGGGCAAAATATATCTTTCTTAACACATAAAATTATTGAATAAAAGCATGGTGAACTTATAGCGTATATATAAAATAAATTCATCTACCGTTTTCCTCTATACTACATGGTTGCATAAATAAAATATAAAATTGGTCGAAAGTTTGATTGCCAGTATGTCACCACTGCTTTATCGTTCACCTTTGCAATCATCATAGAGAGGTAGGGTTTTAAAACACGAGTTATTCATCTATTCAGTATGATGTCTCGAATAATATCCGAAATGTCATAAGTGTAGCACATTTTACATCAACGGATGAGAGTTATTAATATCCCCTTATTGTAGAATAAAAGAAATTGCAATTTTTACTTCCTCAATTACGTATGGAGTGAGTGAGTGAGTGAGTGAGTGAGTGAGTGAGTGAGTGAGTGAGTGAGTGAGTGAGTGAGTGAGTGAGTGAGTGAGTGAGTGAGTGAATGAGTGAATGAGTGAGTGAGTGAATGAGTGAGTGAGTGAGTGAGTGATTAGGGTTTAAGGACCCGTCGACAGCTAGTTCATTAGATCCCCAATTACATATAGACGTAGGGTAAATATTGTATTCCATCCAAAAATTCTATGCAGAAACTGCATAGTTAAACTTTTGTGTTTAATTTTCTGTTTCAGCTTTCATACGACACCCCATACTGTATCTTTATTGTGCTCTTCTGTAGCTCTAATTAATTTATTAAACTTTTGTGCACGTTCCCAAATCTCATTCGAATAAGTGAAATGGGAAATTAGAAAGACATAGTAAGTATTTAATATTAGATTTGAAGCTTTCATAGATAATTAATATAGGGTGGTAATCCGAGAAGTCCTTATTAATAGTAAATATTTTTGATAGAAATATACCTTATTAAGAATAGTTTTATAAACAAGTGGGTGTAGAAAGTCGTGTGAATGTGATACGTACACAACGTTTTAGCTGGGGTGGACAAAATCCCTGAAAATCGTCTTGTATCTTGTAAAACAGTGTTTCTCAGCTTTTTAACAAAACGACCCCCTCTTCTTGAACTTACGGAGACCCCATCCCATGCTGTATTGGCAGCAGTGTGAGCGACGCGATTCTTCATTGTTGATGACGCAATAACAGTGACATTTGGCGGAGTTTATAACCTCAATCAGTGACTATAAGAAAGTTTTCCCTCACACACCGAGAAAGTTGAAATTTTGATATCGGTTTTACCTTCTCAGCCTCGAAAGAAGGGAAGGAAGGAAACTTTAATCTGCTGTGTAAATCTATGTTGGCTGCACTGATATTGTAGTGAAGAGAAAAATGTAAACACTTGTACACGTGTTGGAATGTTTGTTTAAATATTGAGGAAAACTGCACTAGAACTAATAGTTGTTCTGTGATTATCAGTATTTATTTGTAGTAAACAGAAACAAGTTATGCTGACGTATGTGATCAGCATGTTGCGTTATGGAGGAAAACAGTGCTGAACATAAGGTCTGAGATTAGTACTTAAAATGAGTTTATTTCAAATACCTAAATGGAAAGCTGATCCAACAGGCAAAGTCCTGAGTCATAACCTTTTTAAATGTTTAAGTTATTAAAAAGAACATACCGATGAAGTTTATGTGTCTTTCTTATGTTGCAGGATTTGAACCAGAAAGACAAAACTACATAGTTCAAACAAAATTGTCAAATTTCATACTAACGTATATTGCTTTTACAAAACAAAATCAAACAAAAAAGAGGATTTATTATGTATTTTAAGCGTACTATTTACTTATCTTCCTCTTCTGATTACCGTCCCCTTATGTTGGAACTTACACCTCTTAGGACTTACAAGCCAGTGCCTAGGGTCAGACGCCTGTCGCGGAGATGAGGAATCTATGGAGCAGATAGAGTAAAGTCCTAGAAGCACTATTTATTTATGAATTATTACATTTTAAATTTATTTACTTTTCAGTAAGTAAACATAACATTTAAAGAACCCAGGCGATCCCCCTATGGGTCGCGACCCATAGGCTGAGAAACACTGCTCTAAAGGCATGGTTTGGAATTTATGTTCACGCATTTGAGCAATGTTGTTCTCATAGTCCCACACCCACGATTGGACATCTAGATAGTTATGGCTGTCGACACCTGTTGTTGTTTGTAATCCTGTTTAAAATGCCTGCGAAATTGGGTCATTTGGAGCCACAAACCGTTATGTGCTGCTGAGATTGCAAATAAACCGCATATGCCATGTTCAGAGAAAAATGCTTCGTACAGTAATTCTGGACAGCAAGGAACATCTGGGATGGAAATGGGATTTCCCGCAAGATTAATCATGAGCTTCTTTTTGGCACGGACTATGCAGGAAAGCGCTTTTACTGTTCGCAGCTTGACGAATGTGAGCAGCGGTCTTGAGTCTAATGTTGATCAAACGGGTGCATCGTTATTTGCAGATATACGGCCATGGGATAAATGTAGGGATGTTTTCTGAAATATCACTGTCGCACATTTCTGCTGTGTAGAAGCTTGCAAACTGAAACAGCTGCTACTTACCTGAAAAAGACGACATCTTTCAGATGCATGACGCAGTCTGCTTTCAACTGTTTTGAAATGTTAATGGGGCCTAGGGATAGCACAGTGGTTTCGTCCGTGGTTCTCCTACTGAGGGTCGATTATCGGCTTTGGATGGCAATTTTAAATCGGTCTCGTCCAAGCCTTCTATTCTGAATAGCTCAAGCGAAGCATCCTTAAGGTTTGACATGGTTCAGAGTCCACGGTACAAGTCGTAGATCCTTTCATTCTACCGCCGTCCTCATCGTCGGAGGTGACGGATCCACACGTCAGACATGAGTTCAATCATCGCTTGGTGGAATGAAGTTACCCTGTACCATTCGGGGAGCGTTAGAGACCACGACGATATTTAAAGATGTAACTCCTACAATTCTATTCCAACCAAAGTTCGATGTTGATATTTCACCTTAAATACACGTTTTGAGGTGCATTTAACAAATCCTTTTAGTAAAATGAATCGTGTGTGTGTGTGTGTGTGTGTGTGTGTGTGTGTGTGTGTGTGTGTGTGCGCGCGCGCGCGCTTGCCTGTATGTGTAAACTCCAAAACTAAAATTACTATAACGACCACACTTGGTAGTTATTTAACGTACTTCAGTAGCTTCCAGAATGCAACACGAAGATTTTCAAGAAAACCAAAACCCAGTCCAAAATATGCTTTACATAGAAATTATTTCGTTGTTTTTAATTTCTCAAAAATGGATATAAAGATTTTTACTAAAATAAAGTTTTTACATTAAAATAAAATGTACATCTTGAATTCACTGCGAATAACTTGTGATTTCATTTGCATACGAAGTAATTTCATATAATTTTATATAATTTTGCACTGGTTGGAGTTTCTCAACACTTCACCAGTTGCCCGCCTCGGTAGCGTGATGGTTAGCGTGTCTGCCTCACGTTCAAGAGGTCGCGAGTTCGAATCTCGCTTAGGGTAAGTTATCCGGGTAAGGTTTTTTTCCGAGGTTTTCCCTACCCTGAGAAGACGAATGTCGGGTAACTTAAAGCTCCATGGATCTCGGGCTCATTTGAGCATCATTTAACCCATTTCATTTCATTCATTCGTGCGATATGAGACAATGTTGGAGGACGTTAATTTTAAAAAAAAAAAAAAAAAAAAAAAAAAAAAAAAAAAAAAAAAAAAAAAAAAAAAAAAAAAAAAAAAAAAAACCTTCACCAGTTTTTGAAAGTGCCGTCCCTATTCAGTTGTTTCTCGCAATGTCATGGAAAGAGCATGGAAATTCAAGGCATTAAAATTAAAACATCTGCTTATTGATTCGGTTCTCTCTCTCTCCCCCTCGTACCTGTAACGAAATGTGTAATGAAACTACTTTTGTGAAGGTTTGTTTTAACACAAAATAGGTAGAAAAATAAACTTTCGTAAGAATAGTTTATAGAAGCTGCATAAAAATAAACCGTAATGGGTAGAGAAATTTATTTAAATGTACATAATATATACATATTATCAGACCTTTCTTTCTTTCTCTCGTGGTTTATGTAAAGAGCACAGAATTTCAAAGCTATAATGTAGCAACACGCTTTTTAAAAGAGTATCTGACTTTTGCTTTAGCTTAGTGTTTCCTCTTTACACCTACAACGAAATGTGTAAATCTGTAATAGAAGGCTATGTCAATTAGCAAGACGATGGAAGAATAGGTTTCTGTAAGCATAACTTGTAGAACAGTGAGTAGAGTAAGTCATGTAACCACACATAAGAATTTGACATAAGTAGTATGTGTATTATTTTTCTTGCAGTAATCTACTATTTAAGATATTTGTTTGTAAGACAATACAAACTGCTTAACAAGTTACTCAGGTGACTTTTCTCTGTATCCTGTTCCCATAACAGAAACAACTTAGGGAAAACATTATTCGTGGGTATTATGAGTGAGTCCTGCTGGGAAAATGCAGTTTTAGTAAGATGTTTACATCCCAGACTTATATAAACTGTCTCTAATTATTTGTTGGTTCTTTTTAGTACTTGCACTCCACAAAAATTATTGCATATCCAGTGCACCCCTGCATCTTGTATCTCTAACATATATTGAAAAGAATATCTTGCCATAGTTCATGAAGTTGTGTACAAATTAAAATGCCTTGTTTAGCTTATTTTCGTTGAATCTTGTAATTTTTTCTTTCAAATATTAGAAGTTATTCTCTCTTAAGTCCTTTGCTAAATATTTCGTTATCTATTACAAAATAATACCTACTGAGACTTAATAATAAGAACTTAAGCGTTGATATAACCACTTAAAATGTAAGCATAAGCTTAACGAGGGATATCATTCACAATAATAAATGGAAACATGAACGCAAGAGAGGGTATAACAGCTGAGCTGATATGACAGTCTGCAAAGTGACCAGTGACAGTACACATGAAACAAGGGGGTATGTACAAATGTACACTGCAACTGATTTTGTGGGCGTAGCCCCTCTGGTTGTAAATTCTACTTGATAGGTAGACCAAATATATGTTTTGAATTTGCCAGCTGGGGAAGAAGTTCATAGTGTTGGGGCCATTTTATGTGTTAGCTATCCTATTTAAGTTGTGTGTGTGTGTGTGGGGGGGGGGGGGGGGGGGTGGGAGGGGGTGAGGGGGGGGGGTGGTCCTGCGTAACCAGAATCACTAAATTCATTTTGTTTATGAATTACATGCAAGTTGTTTCATTTACCAGCTTGTTGTTGTGTTAACATGTCTTTTGGATAAAATGGGTAGTAACTGAGGAAAATTTAAAAAAAGAACAAATGTTGATAACAGGAAGGCTATTATTTTTACTCAGCTGATAATGTGCAGGTGCAGCAATCTGAACATGTGGACAAAGAAGATTGTTGTTCTTTTGAAAGATGCCATATTAAACGTCAACGAAATTATTACGTAAAATAAGTATCTAGCTTTTAGAGAGAAAAAAAAAAAAAAAAAAAAAAAAAAAAAAAAAAAAACCTTATGACAAGCAAGAGTATGCAGATAATCCATAATGTGGTCCAGGAATGCAATAGAAAGGTAACATTTTCTTTAGATTAAATTTTCCAGAGGTTTAAGTTTTTTCAACTTCAGCGCACCTTTTCTCAGAAACTATTGAAGAAAGAACATACGAAATTCTTATAGTTATTGTTAACCTCGCCACGAATATTTTAACAGGGAGTGTTTTGAACATTTTGGTTTTAAAAAATGCATGGCAAAAACAGAACATTCTTCTACAAAAATGTGGTAGGTAAGTTAGCATTTTAAGTTCAGCATCTTCCAAGGACGGACAGGAAGGTTTTCAAGAAAATCTCTTACTTCAAACCACTCTTTATATGAAAAATGTTTTTAATACTTTGGCATTCTGAAAAATGGCCATAAGAATTTTGATTAAAATATATGTTTAAGATACGGCCATGACAAATGAAATAAATATGATGAATTTTCTGAGAATAGCCTCTGAAGTCCTCTTCATTCTGGATGACTTTTGCATATCTGAAAAACCGTAAGAAATAGACAGAATCTTACTACACAAAAATGTGGGTCTTATTAACCCACAGGACGTATATAAAATACCTGAAGTTTTGTGGAGATAACCATTTTCGAGAATTATTTGTTATTTGTTTGAATTTTCAATCATTTTATTATTAAATCTGACCTTATATAAAGGTTTGCCATGTGACACAGAATAACTTTCATGTGTTTGAAATGAATACATAAAAAGGTTAATAAAAGATACAAACAGAAATTCATTCGTTTGTATGCCCTGGCCATGCAAATATAAAAGAATATCAAATCTATCACATAGTGGCCAGCTCTTAAAAGATTTGACTGTCGCATAAACTTGCTGTATTCCCGTATTCCCATTGTATCTACCAGGAAATATGTAATAAAACCATTTTTACAAACGTTTATCCCGGTTAACATGAAGTATACAGAAGAATAAGGGAGTTTTAGGAGTGCAACCTCAGATTTTTTTAAAAACGGAAATACGTTTCCAGCTCATAATCTCTAGCTTTTAATTCAGTAGGTATTTCCTGCCAACTAGAGCTTCTGGATTTAGCTAAACTAAGGCCGAACCACTTACGAGTTGGTTCCCTGCGCACTCAACTTCCACTGCAAACATGTGACAGACTCAAGAAGCGGGGCTGCAATCTTTACAATAACATTGGCTTCCCATCGTTTGAACCCAAGGTTTCGTGTCGCAATTTTTCTTACGACGAAGGGCAAGATCAACGAGCCAGTTGGCATGGAAATTATCTTTAGATCTGACAACACGTAACCTTCAGAAATATTGGCAGGATTTATTTACTTTTTCTGTGTTTCATTTTTTCTTCCTCTCCCCTCTATTCGCTGTCTCTTTCCTCTCCTCCTACGCCTAAAAGTAGATGGCAGTTTATCAATTTTCTGTTGAAGACATTCCTCCAGAGACCTCTAAATCTGTTTTATGTGTCACTCCTAAATTAGCGGATACAGATGGCCTATGAAACTATATTTATTTGTTTATATTTCTTCGCGTGATCTAATTTACAAAAACAGGAAACAACAAACTGCACGTAACTAAAACAGGAAGTTAAGAGAGTTGTGCCAAAATACATTAACTGCTCGTCTTCTTTATAGCATCAGCAACAAACATCGTATCTCATATTACAATAAAAATTGAAACCTTTACAAAATGTAACTTATGTAGTCTCATTTTTATATGTGCCTACCGCTAACAATCATGACTTACTTGTACATAATATAAAATATTAATTACCTATGTTTCAAAGTAGATAAAATGGCATATTTTGATATGCCAAACCTAGTAACTAAATTAAGGATAAACTAATAACATAGACTTCTATATTAAATTGTATTACATCCCAAGAAGGCATGACGAACATAAAGGCGCCATCTTATTACATGGAATATTTCATACACAAAGACTTTAATTTATCATATACAATTTAGTACCTGGTCATTCTTTTGTTTTGTACCATTTATCACCAGGTAATCCTGTCAGAGTCACGAACTGTATTCCATAAAATCGCTGAAAAACAATTTATCACACATTACAACCGATTGGCAATTATCAATCAAAACTCAAAATGGAGGACTACTCAAAACGGTTCGGTGATGCATCAGGTGATTAACTTGAAACAATAATTCAAAATTCTATATCAAGTAATATAATAAAAATAGAACGAGTGTGCGGAATTAATTAAAGGATTTCTGCAATGAACGGGGATTTAACTCTTACCAGATACTTCAATTTTCTGTTATAACAAGAGAAATGTAATTTCTGAGTTTCGTTGTCCTCAGCAGGCAGTACTGAGTAAGTCGAATTGCACTAATCAAATGAATATATTTTAGGTTATTTTTACATAATTTAACATTTTCTGGTCAAATCTTTGCGGTATAGTATTTGAGTTCATAGTTTATTAATGAAATAATCCTGATAAATATCACTCGACGGTCTAAACGTCTCAGACAAACTCTCGCTCCACTTGAGAGCAAACCATAATGCAAACACAATTTGAAATTAAACGTCTTAAAGATGCTTAAAACTAATTATTAGAAATTCTGCTTCATAGCCAGTGACTCAAAAATCCAAGACCCTTCTGGGTAGAATGTTAGCATTGAAAGTAGTGCATCTTGTGATATATTTTAACGTATAAAAGTGTAAGAAAAATCAAGTCCAGAAAAGGACATTTGAAATAATTACGTAATCCAGCTTTATATTTGCACAATGTGCGCATTTTCGTTAATAATTAGACTGTTTACTCATGGACATTTGAGTCGCCACTTCATGGGTTTTAAAAGGCCAGGAGGATAAAACAAAAAAAGATAATTGTTTCGAAAGCTTTAATATTTTAGACATACCTACACAAATTACATTTTATTTATATACGTTTTATATTATTTATGACATACCTACACAAATTACATTTTATTTATACATGTTTTATATTATTTATGACGAATATACAGTCATGGAAAAAATTTTTGATATTTGGTAAACTAACAGCATTGGGTTTCCTCCTCATTCAATATGTACAAAGGGATTAACCAAATTATTCTTTTGAAAAAAAGTAAATAAACATTTTATACCAGCTGGTTTCACGCAATGCAGAAAAAGTATCAATATATTCAAAGAAAATGACAATTTACATAACTCTAGGTATACATATAACAATAATGGTGATACTTTGTAGCCATTCTTATTCTATTTATCACTTCTGTTAATCTATTTGACATGGAATGAACCAGCCTTTTTGGTAGTCTCTGATACTCTGATGTAATATTTGGACATTCTTGTGGTACATATTATGTAGAGCTGTCTTAATATTTCATGTTTTTTAACCATTCTTTTCGCTGTACTACAAACATGTTCAATTGGATTAAGGTCTGTGCTCTGTGCTGGAAACTGAAGAATGTAGGGAGTATAGTGCAACAACCATGTAAGAACTATTTCCGTTGCATTATTAGGGCCATGTTTTGTTGATGATAGCAATCTGAGCCTAACTGCAACCTATCAACAGTGCTTGCCGATTTTCCTTTAAGATATTTAAATACTGGAATTTATCCATGTTATCTACAATAAAACAAGTTGTCCACCGCCAAATGCAGTCATGCATCCCCATGCCATAATTCCTCCACTACCATGCTTCAGTATAGCTGGAATGCTTTGAGTCACTGAAGGCCTTCCTTATTGCTAACAGTTCTTTAGTGGTTTCTATGTTACATTCCTAGTGGTGTATAAATACTTTTTTCCTTGTCAAATAGCACCAGAATTAATGTATTGCTAATTTCCTTTAAGTATGTTAATCTAATTCTCAAGGCTGCGTTATACTGTCTATTTAATGGTGAATCCGTTTGTTAAAATCTTAGCGCTTTTATTTAATGTAATATGGAGATATCAGTAATCGATTTAAATTGTAGTACTGTATGAATGACTATGTGAATTTAAAGTCGGTCGAGGAAGTTGTGTGAATATATCACATCAGATTTTTCCACCTTAGTCCCCGCTTAATGGCCCGAAAAGAACATATTTCGTGTAATAAACATAATGAGTTGTGAACTTTATACTTTGGAACATGCTGTTGCCGCATTGGATGAGTCTATTTGTTTACTTCGGCTGCAGTATTACAGCCGCGCATGGCTGGTGTTGGAAACAGTTGAGTGCTGCAGTGTGGAAACAAGCGAGCTGCTCCAAAGCTTTCACCACCATTTCAGTATGCAGAAAGTTTCCGAGAACCAACAATAGAAACGTCTACAAGCACACTGGCCAAATATATCGCGCAGTCTACAACATGCGACAAAATTCAATGAGTCACTAAGCCAATACCCTTCGGAATAAAAAATTCTGTGCTGCATTCACATGACCTCCTCTACCCACCATTCAACAAGCCATTCTTACAAAAGCCTCTTCTACTTCTAGGACAAAATGTAGGAATGGTTTTATTACACATTTTCTTTTAGGTATGTACAATAGCAGTGAGGAATACAGTAGGCTTAAGCAATAGTCAAATCTTTTAAGGGCTGGTCGTTGTGTGATGGTTTTGAAATTATACTCTCTTTGTACGAAGAAAGGAAAATAACAAGAATAATGACTTGCCTTTGTGAGAAGTACAAGCATTGGAGGTATCAAACCAATAATTAGGAATGTCGGAAATGGTTAATTCCGAGAAGTGCAATTGACAAATTGTGCAGTTAAACGAGATTCACGTTTTTATGTAGTAGTAAGATTGTGTTCTTATCTTAGGTTTCCAATTATGCAAAAGTCGTTGAGAACGACGAGAACGTCAGAGTAACAGAAACCGACTTTCTATTTCGCTCGCTGACTTGCCTGCTTACTAACTCACTCACGTACTCGCTCACTAACTCCTCGAGACTGAATGACTTGCGAGAGCGCTCGCTTATATGGCCGTTAAAAATTCCCATGCAGTTCCACAACGTTCGAGACGGAGAAACTTCTAAAAAATTATTGTTATCTGGCGATAATGCTTCCGCTGGGCGAGCATGCGGCTTTTGTCTTTACCGTTCCGACTGCCCGGCGCCGACATCCAGATAACCTTACACCATAGCCGCTACGTAATAATAATAATAATAATAATAATAATAATAATAATAATAATAATAATAATAATAATAATAATAATAATAATAATAATAATAATAATAATAATAATAATAATAATAATAATAATAATAATAATAATAATAATAATAATAATAATAATAATAATAATAATAATAATAATAATAATAATAATAATAATAATAATAATAATAATAATAATAATAATAATAATAATAATAATAATAATAATAATAATAATAATAATAATAATAATAATAATAATAATAATAATAATAATAATAATAAGAAGAAGAAGAAGAAGAAGAAGAAGAAGAAGAAGAAGAAGAAGAAGACTTTCCCCACATCAAAAGTGTCCTGTCGGCCGAAGAGTGAATTCCAAACCCGGACATTTCGGGACTCCCGAGATATGCCAACCCTATGCGAGAGTCACACCCAAGATAAGAGATTCGTTAGTCGAGGTGATTTTAAAATGCTCTGCTTACAAATAATTACAATTATAAATACATGGTCATTATTACATTACAAAATAATTTGGTATTCCCTACTCCAGGCTATTACTGCATTACAGTATTGGAATTTGCATGTTTAAATTGATTGATTGTTGAATTCAGGATAAATGAAATATTGTAAAAGCAATTTGGAAGTATAGGCAAGATTAGTCATATGTTTCAAGCTGGTAAGTGGATGGATTATACATACTTGATCAACACAAAATTTGGAGCAAATCGTGGGTGAGTTTAGTTGACGTTGCTATACTGTCATCGTGGCGGGAGGAAAAAGGAAATCCGTGGTGAGAGGGCGGTTGTAACAAAAAACAAAAGACGGCGACGCAGTGGCGTTACTAAGACGCGTCTAACACGCGACCCAAAAATACTCGCGTGTATACCTCTTGTTGCAAACGACGGCTACAAGAATCCCCACTCTGAACAAACGGGTTCACTACTGTTTTCAAGTTGACGAAAACCCAGCCCATTGGTCCGGTTTCGCAGGCGTGGTAACCAATAGCACTACCGCCTCCCACCAACCATGATACCATTACTTTTATATTTTTGATATGTTGGGATAAACCTGAAATCAACTACAACCGAGGACATTAATACAGGCCAAGTTTGGTACACTTTCCATTGTGTACCAAGTACTTGTGAGAAGCGCTTCGTTTGCATCTCACGTGCTCTCAACAATGGTAAGTACAGCCGTATTGTTACATGGATATCGTATCAATGCTAGTGACGTCAATACATGTGCATCGTAAAGGAGACAACGCACCTGTTCTTTCTGTCTGCAGTTGTTTGGAAGAAATACTTTGCTACAGTGACGAATCGACCAGAAAAGTGCAGTTTTAATGTTATAAAACTTATCCCGTTATTGTAAACTACGTCGCCTTTGATACATTTTTGTTTAAATGTTTACTATAATGGTGCATGAGACTGGTTGTTCTTCGATAATTGGATAAATGCGACTATGTAGGCTTAAAAGTGGGAAAATACACAGTTATGACCTGTTTGGCAACAAAACTGCATAAATAGGACCATCACAGTCTTCTCCAGCAATTTCTGTTTCCTAAAAGACGGTGAAAGCGTTATTTGCGTAGTATCTCTGCTTAGAGTTTGCGTTTCTGCTAACGTTTTATTGCGTTTAAGTAATGTATAGTTCTAGTGTTACACACTTTGGTTTAATCGAGAAATCATTTAACTTGAGGCTTGGTTTTTTATATAAAATTCTAAATTTATAGATACTTTCGAACATCTTTCACTCAGAGAATAAGCTCTCTGGGAGAGAGATAATCTGCGCGCTAATATGTTTGCTTTAGGTTTTACTCTTCCCGTCCTCCTTCTGCTTTTGGTTTTGCAGAAATGTTATCTGTGCTACGAGTCGTTTGTTGAGTAATGCTCAGTATCTGTGCTAAAAACTTGAAGGCCAAATGCGTTCATATTCAAACTATCTTACCGAAAGCAATCAGTAGAACTGTACCACATTAATTTCTATTATGAACTCATTTGTTATTAAAACAATTCATTAAGCTCATTTGTGTATGTGAAATTATCATCACTTGCACTGTAAAAGATATTTCCATACAGAAGGTTCTTCAGCCAATGAACCAATTCGTGATAATTGTGCTATACTGGTGTCGAATCTCAGTGCTCAAAATCGTTCAAGTGACTTTTTCCATTTTATAAGAATCAACTTGAAAAATAAGATTCCAACAAATCAACAGTACTTAAACTTCACTTTAAATTCATCCTTGCAAAACAAAAAACAAAGAAAAACCTTAAAAAGCTTGCTGTCTCGTAATTATCGTGGCATCTTTTGGTATTACCGAAAATGGTGTTATGTTTATACCATGTAGCCACTGCGTAGCAGGGAAATAAATAGTAAAATCTGTCCAAACCACAGGACTCAAAGTACTCAACGTGGGACAAGCGTTTTAAGTTTAGTACTACAGTCCTCTGGTTGTGTATTTATATTACACTATTCCTGAGTTATTAAATTGGACCCCATTTTTAATATTGTCTTGTTCAGAAATTTCTTTATCAATTTACATTCCTATAAAACAGAAGTGTATAATATATATTATATAACAAGTGGCGAAAAGTGGAGTGTTTTTCCAGTATGATCTACTGGATGACTTTTTAGGTGAACATTTTAAAGACAATTAAAACTCTGTGTTTACGAGTTTTATATATGGCATTTCAGTTTGCCTCTGTACTGAAAAAAAGAAACAAAAGAAATCTTTATGGAGTATGTGTCCACTTCTATACTTTGTACAGGATTAAAATGTAAAGAATATAAATTTAATTGTAAAAAATATTTGCTATTCCTTTAATATTGAGTTTCAACTTAAGGGAATTCTGTGCTACCTATAACGGCAAAATTAAATTTTTAAATTTAGATGCGTTTTTGCAGAAGTGATATAAGATACAAATATACGAAGTTTAGAATTTAAAGGTTATAAAGGTTAGAAACTTGAATTACAACTGGTTAAGAACAATTTAGAATTACTTAATATTACTCTTTTTTAAAATATTATAACATTCTTTCATAACACGCAACAGTTAAAAGTTTGTGCTGTAATCAACTGAAAATGTTTTAAAGCCCGTTGTAAAGAGTAAAATAATATTGATATTGTGTAAAATATTCAGGTTCTTAACTTTCGTAGTTTCTGTGAAAAGTAAGTACAGCAGTAGCATAAAAATTAAGCTGAGAAAAACGCTATCATAAATTCCGTTTTATGTACTTTTCAATGTAATGATCAAGGAACCAGCTATACATGAAATCAAACTGATATAAGCAACCGCAATTTGTGATACCTTTATAAATGTGATACCTAACCTCAGTGATTGAGAATTTGCTGCCCAAGCGTAAGGCTGCATAAATAAAAAAGGGGGCGTAACGAGGCATATACAGTTGCATTAAATACTATTAATATAGAACTTGCGTAAAAAACAAAGTACCATAATATATAGTACTAACATTTTAAGTATCCAAAAACGGATAAAACCCACATTTAAATGTATTGTCCATATATTTCCCTAAACAACTACGTATAATAAAACCTTAATATATTAAACTCACATCATTTTCTCTACCCATTTTTCTAAAAATATTATTAGAAAAGGCCCTATCTACTTAATCCTGAAGGTTTGCAGAAATATTTCATTATACTTTTTCGTTCTAGGTGCAATAGGTATATTAGTGGACTGAAGCAATAATTCAAACTTTTGAAAGCTGCTCTTTGAAATTCTCCATTAGTTGCATAACGAGACAAGGAATGATGACTAACACTTTAAAAAAATAAAAAAAGTACTTGAAAATTCGTTCCAGAACTTACGGAAATTTGTAATACCACAAGCAATGTATTTGGCATTCGTGTTTTAACGAGATCTACATGGTTTTTGTCTTCATAGTCTGTTGTATACTTCTGGGTAACTAAATTCCTCCAACGTTTATATTGTGTAACAGAAAGTAGACATAAAAACAAAATGTTTATTAATAATTTGTATAATGACTATCAAAGTAATAATATAGAATGCATAGTGATTGTAACTTTGTGTATTTGTCGGTTCATTATATGTTTTTGAGAAATTATGCGATTGATAGTTTAAGAACCCACTTAATAACTCAATCTATGATATTTCTTAAATTAGTAAGCAATCTGACATTCCGGGCTTACATACAAATCATGATGCAATCACCACAACTTGCCTACGAGTAGAAACAATAAAAGGGATATAGTTACCTAATCTAGCCATAGTTTTCATTATTGGAGCGCTATTTGCCATGCAGTATCCTAACTCCTTACCAACATAATACACGGTGAAACTTAATGGCTTTACCTAGAAAAAAATAGTCTGTGAAGAAATATTTGTATGGCATAGTACAATAAACTTCTATCAGTGGGTTGTAAAATGCCCTGGCAACGTGGTGTCTTAAACTCACTGTGACTCATACACAAAGAAATTTCCGGCCGTACGTCAGGATACACGAGTGAGTCATACAGACTCCTTCGCAAAGAATATGACGTGCGTAGTTCCACCAAATACCAAAATTATGAACAGCCTTATTTGGCATTCTTATGTTTATCAATGTTACCACGAATATTCTACCGGAATGTTAAATGATGAATTCTACGTGACATGTTTCGTCGGAATGTTAAAAGAAAAAAAAAACTAGTGTGAAAATGTGAAGAGAAACTTGTGCTTCAAACTATTTTTCTCCGTCTCTCTCCCCCTCCCCTCTTTCTCTGTTCTACGTCGTTTTAACTACGTGGCCACATTGCGAAGCATCTGTTAGGAGATACCTCGTGGGTTGGAGAGTGGCGGACTGTTAGCCTTTCTAGGTATCGTTCCTGTATCATACCATCTTACTTTGCCACATATCCATGTATCAGCTGTACTCCTGCTTCTGTGACGAGCACATGGCGATCTTGCCACGTGTCTACAGAGACCTTAGTGCATGGCAACGCACATCTCAGCTTGCTTCTACACATCCGAACAGATGGCATTAGGATGGTGTCATCTGTCAATAGATGGCGCACCATTTACTACTATCATATATTTTTCATTTTTACTACTGTTTTAGACTTAAATTTTTGAGTTATCGTATTAAATATCTAATCCCGTGTTTAGCTTGGTGATAGAGAAATCACGAAAAATATGCAATCAGTATGATTGACCTACAGGATACCTCCCGAAGCTGAATACTTTATGACAAGAGGATGCCAATTATTTTGTATTTTAGCTAACATTTGTTAATTTTCTTATTTTATTTATATTTTCTTCGACAGTGATGTTTGATAACTGGGATATGCAAACTCCCTGAAAATCTTCGCATTGCACCCATGCAAGATGCACTACTTAGATATCAAACGCACATACCCAGTCGTCCCTTTTTTTAAAATTCCATATATGGTACTGTTTTCTTTCCTTTATATTGGGAGTTCTATTATATTGATATTGGACATTCATCTCGAACTAAATACTTCGTTTTCTCCAGGTGATGATAGAAAGAAAAGCAAGTGAACCGAGAAAAGCAGGAGACTTAAACATAATCAAACTGATATATTTAACAAAAACTCTGTTTATAATTAATAACTAATGAAATTGTGTTACATAAATTTCCAGAGTACAGACGTTTGTACGCAACACTGTTATTCAAATCGTTAAGCCCTTTTGTTCGTATTAACATCTCCAACTCATTAAGAGTGAAGGATCAAATAAAGTCTATGTGCGCAAGTATCTAAAGTAACAACATAACTAAGCAATGTTTACACGTTCGTTAAGGTAATTCGTGTAAAGTCCTGATGGATGTCGTGTGCATATAAATGTATGATTGTATAAGACAAAGCAAGGTAAACATTGGATTAAATTCATAAGACGATCCTTTTTACCCATGGTGAATTGACACATAACCGTTAGATATTATATTCATATGACACTTGATTCTTCCAACCATCACGTTATTCACTGTATATTTTACCTATAAATTACTTCAAATAGAGGCTTAGTTTCATATAACATTCACAAGCAGTGTTCAAATGTTTAGCTGTGATAGCCAGTGGTTATCAATGTGCAGTATGAAACATTTTGGAAACTATCAACGGTACGACATGTATTCGAAACCAATTGTGTACTTTAACGAAATCTTCAACTTTTCTGCAACAAGTTTTGCCTATTCGCCTGCAAATTCCCAATTAAATAAAATTATACAAAATTCAGTAAGTGTGAGAATGACTTCATGGGCAGCTCGTAGAAAATTCACTATTTACATTTAATTTATCACAATATGTCAAATATGTTATATTTCACTAAAATCACTGATAGTAAATTTTGATAAAAGAAGAATAGTTTTCCATAAAAAATGTAGTTTGGGCTCTTTAAATTTTTTTTAATTCTCGCCAAAGTAAATAATGACTGCATCAAGCATGAAATTTGGTACATAACGATGTTTAGTTTTAGAGTTACCCAGAGGCACGCACGCGCGCCGGACTTGATTATAAAAACCTTTTTATTTTTTACCTAAAGCTCAAAAAATATATTTCGGTGACTTTTCGATACCATACAGAACCTCCCTCACTACATGGGCAGGTGAAAAAGAAAGAAAACAACTGCGGAATAGAGATTAAGGTGACAAATAGCAGGGCAGCGATGATTATATGCAACGCGCACACATTTGCTAAGAGGGTTGCCTGCGTCGAAGGCGCGCAGACATCAAGAATGTATTAGTCATATGCACCGAGGCAGGAGTATTTTTAGGTTTTAGTGACTTAGTTCAACAGACAGTTATGAGGCAATCCAGACGCACAGAGAGTAGATACAATCAGCTGTGGTGTGCGCCACATTACTACAGCCGTAATTCCGGATAATGAATGGGGTTCGGTCAGTAAACAAATAAGTATTTACAAAAATAATTTTCTATAGTAAAGCAAAATTTTGTTACTAAAATATATTGTAAATGTTAATAGACGACAGATAAGAGCGATTGATATATACTGGCAATTTTGACCTCAACATTAATTTAAATGTTAAAAAATTCTTGTACCTCAATTATCAGCTCAATTCTAGTAATCTTGTTTTCATGGCAATTTATTGCGGAGGTCTTATACCTGTTTTAGATATAACATAATTTTATGATCAGAATTTTAACTAACAATGGTCTGGATTGGAACAGTTGGAAGAACATTAATTACATTAAGGCTAGAGATTTCTTCCACATTGATTGACCTTATAATGATGATCTATTATTGTGAACTAATCTTGTTGCAGCTCTTCTCAGGGGATACAACTTGCTAGTATACATCATTAGAGACGTAACTAATTTATCTTATAGTTACTGTTCCCTTAAGCTTTCACATGGGAAAATATAGGAGATAATTTCACGAGGAATAGTTGAACAGAACAGTAGGAGAAGAAAGAAACCTTAGTTCAATACATATGGCTAATGCCAACTGATACTTTCTTGAAATATACAACACAACCACCTTATCAACTTGAAAAACAAGTAATTCAGCACACGAAATATTAATAAAAATAGCATTTCCCTTTCCAGAGCTTCAAATCACTCACACAAGTATTCGTAAGTGGAATTTTTATGCTGTCTTTTTCATTTGTATCCATTGTTCCATATTTTAAATGTCCCTTAACATCGTCATCTTTTCTTTTCTCTCATTGATAGAGCATTTGTATCTAAAACATTTTACCGCGTATCAGTAATATTGTCAATATGCACCGATTCGTCTCTGTTCTGGTAGCCATATTAATAGGACAAAATTCTAGCTCGTTTTTAATGCAGAAAGAACAAGCGATATTTCGGCATGTCCTGATATTTTTCAAAAATTTTCATTTTATAAACAAAACTGCATTTTAAATTGTATAGTATGCGTTGTTAGCCAATTTCTGGCATAATTCTTGAAACTGAGATGGAAATGAAGTTTGATCTGACGGAGGAAAACAATTATCGAGGTTAAGAATTATAATTCTTAATCAATGCTTTTGTTAAACTTCCTCCTGAACGCTTCAGGGATGTATTTCTCCGTCAGTTTAAATAATATGTCAATGGCACTGCCTGATACGAATTCTGCTAAACGCAGAAAATATTTTGTTGTTAACACAGATGACTATTGCATTGCCATAAAAGAGTTTGCTATCACAAAGGAGATGTTAGGCTGGTGTGTGACAATTCCGTCAGAGCTCTGCGTTTAGATTTAGATTTTTTGTGACACAAAAGTAGATTTAGATCCTTTCAATCAAGTACGACTGACTCTGTGATCTGGCTTCTAAAACAAGCGGTTCAGGTTTAGATTCTTGGGTGAAACGCGGGAGTTATTTTTAAATTAGAAGTATTGCCTACACTTTGATAAATCTCTGTGTGAAGTGCTATCACATGACTATAACATTAGCGAAGAGAAACACTGTGAACCAGGGGTGGCGAATATGCCCTGTTTCCGCGACTCATCAAATACGCAACATGTGAAAAACATGTGGACAGCCACCCAGAGCCGTAAGGGCGCCTGTGAGTCAGCATCGCGAGTCATGTTTTCGCCGCCTCTGCTGTAAATAATTGTTTAAACATGTCTTCGTGGCCCTGCTGGTTAGAGAACATCGTTCAATTCTCGTGACGAGGGGGACTATGTAGGATATGAGTCCAGCTTTTGACACGGGCCTTCATGTCTTCTTAAATGATTGCATGTGTAACAAACATGGTAAAACACGATACAACATAGCAATTGGAAAACTAAATAGCAAAAGAGAAACATGTAAGACAGAAGAAAAAACAATAATATTTTATTTTAACGAGAAAATCTAATGCAAACTATATTAATCAATGCGTTTCAGCTATGACTATAATGCATGAATTATTTACCTTTAGTTCTATATAGTATCACTGAAGAAACGGATGATCAAACTATATTTCAAAATCACTGTTTCGTCATTTCGTGGCTCAAGTACCATAATTACGTAATTTGAGTTTTTCGATCTCGGAATTTGTAATGCGGTGAACAAAATGTGATGAATGGATTTATTAAAGGCTAGACAAGGCGATAAAGCACAATGCTTTCAGCAGACGAATTGGGTAACTATAGGTAAGCACTAAAACGCAAATATTTTGAAGTGAATAAAGGCAGATAATTGCAGTTTTGAGATCTCTTTTATCTATATATATATAGGTGGAGTAAAAACTATCTTCTTGTTCTAGTATTATGTGAATACTACAGTGTATTCAAACTATCCGATTTTCCAGGTTGCTTGACAGACACTGAACTATATGAAATATTGACGGATTATGTGTATTTGATTTCTTCAACTCGGCAAGGATGACTCAGTTGATTAGCAGCTGGTCTACTAATCCCAAGGTCGCGGGTGTAAACTCGGCTTAGACCAATTGTTTGAACTGTGCTTCAAGGCGACAGCCTCATATCAGTAGATGTACTGGCATGTAGACTAACTCCTGCAAAACGACATTCCGGCACACCGGTGGCGCTAAAATGACTGGCAATTGACGCGTCGTTGATAAACAAAACATTGCAATATTGATTTTAACTTCTCCCCTACAATCTTCTAAGTTCTGGAAACGTTGTATAGCTTGTAATAAGTGCCTTTTGGCAGCGAAAAAGTTTTATTTTCGCAAAATCGAATCATTTTTTGGATAATCATAGTAGATGGAATCTTTGATTCTGTAGTTATTTAATAATGTAAATGCTCCATGTTTAATGCAGAAATCCTAAACATCAATATACAACAGAAAGGGGAAACGGACGATTATGATCACCACGCCAACAATTTTAACATTTTGGAAATTGCACACATTTTATAATCATCGAGAAAAATAATAGTCTATGTTGTTAGTTATAAATATATGAAGATAGAGCAATTTCTGAAGTTAAGCTGAACACACCTCTCTCTCTGTATATATATAGGTATATATAATTATGTTAAATAATTATAATTAAATATATGTAATTGGCAATGAATTCTATTGAACAATTGCAGAAGAAATACAGTGAAACTTTCTTACTAAACGGTTTTCAAAAGTTTGGTATACGTGTCCAAAACTATGAAAACGTTATTAGCAGATCAGTGTGTTTTGTGTTATATCTTCTGCGTTCTCAGTGGCCTGCGTCTGTGGTGGTGTGATGGTAGCGTGTCTGCCTCACATTCAAGAGGTCCCGAGTTCGAATCTGGGTTGCGTTGAGATATCCGGATAATGTTCCAAGGCTTTTCATTATCCTGAGAAGACGAATGTTGGATAACTTTAAGCTCTATGGACCTGGGCTCATTTGAAGACCATTTCATTCATTTCATTCATTCATCCTCCGATATATCACGTTAGAGGACGTTAATATAAAAAATGTTTTCTCAGTTGTTAAATCGTGGCCGTCTTTTCCTAATTTTACAAGGATTTTCTGTGGGGCAACAACTGCTTTCTACTCTGTGGCTTTCTCAGTGAAAAGTCAAAGCCATATACTCAGTTATGTACTTTAATCCCACTTAGGAATGAAAATTAGAAGCTGTTTTACACTGCATATTCATCGATAAGAACAGAGCTTCACAATGATGAAAGAATTATCAAAAGTGGTTGAATGGTTTGCGAGACTGTGTGTATATACCTTTAGCTTACAATTTTCTGTAATTGGAGACGCGAGTTTTCGTGTTGCTTTTTTAATGACATTTTAAGTATTTCCCAGGGACAGTCTGTACTTGTGTACAACGCGCCTTCTCAAGGAGAAACCAAATTCCGATCCAGTGCTATATTAAAACGTATCGATATAATAGGTTCCAAAACTCTGTCTTTTGTTGCGTAACGTGGTGAGCTGTATTTTGAAGACCAGGGGAATGTATCGGGTCCTTCAAGATGTTCTAGAAGGCAGTTGTCGCCAAGACATGCACCGTCTCTTGACCTAATTTACCGCAGAAAATAGGAGATGCAACGAGGCCTCATTAAGCGGCAGGGACCTGGCTTTGAGCCAACTCTAATTCCTCGCGACTTCAAAGGAGTACTTAACAAAAATGTTACGCAACTGACAACATTTATTATCTGCGACCATTCTGATTTCGTCCAATGAAACAAGAAAAATATCTTGAGGCGTTTAGCTGACCAAGAATGTTAAGATTAATACACAGCTGCTTACTAATGAAATGCTACACAGTCACGAGGTGAAAATAATTTACGTCTGCTTGAGAAAATGTCATTTGTCTTCCTGTTCTTATCTGTGAGAAAAGGAACGTTAGTTTCGCATACTTTCGAAATTAGCTTTAATTCATTCCGAAGGAAGGGAACACAAAGTCCTAAATTGTTAATGTTGGCCAAGGAAAATAAATTCCATCGAAACTATTGGTTTAATGTAACCCCTATCACCTTTGTTATTTCATAAACACTTTATGAATGAACTTGTACTTTAAGCACGAATGCGTCTTATTGGATCACATATCACATCGCTAGACCTTCATTAGATAATAATTATTTGTTTTTAATTCTTATTTTACTGCTCTTTTAGTGTGATTCTATTTTATCACACTAAAGAGAAGTTAAAGGGCTCTTTAATTATAGCACAGATGAGCCCAAGGATCTTGCTGCCAAGGATTTCTAAAATTCATGTTTTCCAACTGAGGAAACATTACGAAGTCTTCTGTTCATTGTGGTTGAATTTTGTATAACTAGGAAACCATAACAGATATAAGTTACTCCATGAAAATTTAAAGCCCATATTTCTATAATTTCTATCTTACAGGTTTTTTAAAGCGTTAGATGTTTTCGAAATATTCAGTACTGCACAAGTTGATAACATAGCGAGGGAAGCTACTCTGAACAGTGAGTGAGTGAGTGTGTTGGGTTTAAGGGCCCGTCGACAACTTGGTCATTAGGGCCCACTACTCTGAACATTAACGATTCTTATTTTTTCTTTTCAAGAAGTAATACATCTGAATTTATTCCTTTCACTTCCTATAATGACTTGTACTTTTTTTGTACCAGGGGCGTCCGCAAATAGTGCATTGGGCAGGGGACCTGAAACAGGAATGACTGAAATAAACGAAGTGAGTCATACCTTTATTCTGTGACCCCTTTTAGAGATTTATCCATGCGAGGGGGATACCAAATGGATTACTCAACAGGGTTTGCTGTCTAAATAAAGGATCTGATAGATAATGGCTTGTATGACCAACAACCAAGAAGTATTTATAGGCCCAAAAGGAGAGC
This sequence comes from Tenodera sinensis, assembly GCA_030765045.1. NCBI lineage: Eukaryota > Metazoa > Arthropoda > Insecta > Mantodea > Mantidae > Tenodera > Tenodera sinensis. The sequence goes on along the minus strand of CM060965.1, from coordinate 36,007,592 downwards.
AGGAATGCATAGACACTAAACTCCCAGCCAGGATTCATTCCCAGATCAGGTGAACCCCCATAAACATTTTAAAGAATTAACTTTAGGCCTTATACTACGAAGAGACCCATTTAAAAGATCCACTTCGCTACAGACGTGTTCTGTATCCATTCAACACTAACTTCCTGTGACTAAACGTGTGCTGACAATGAAAAGAGTGCAGTGAAGAGCCGTTTAATCAATGTTGCCAACCAACATGTGGATTAGATTAGATTAGACTGCGTTCAGCGAGTTCACAAGTAGCCATGGAAGCTGGTGAACACTGAACATGTCAATTGTGATGTACAAAACATTGTCAATAAATATACAGAATGAGCACATAAAAGCTCATTATATGCAGGAACAAAAAGAAACAAACAAACAACAGCAAAGGGGATAATGGAAACACAATCAAAGCTTACCTGAAATTTATCAGATAAGAATTGAATTGCGTTAAATTTACACTAGGTATTTATAGCCATATTCTACTGTTTAGTTGTAATATAATAATAATTCAGTTATAATATAATTAGTAATGAATGTCACCTTTTTCCTAGTTGGTTCTATACATGTACATTTGAGTAGCTTTCACACTGACATCAGAGGTGATTAACAATGATTTGTCACTGAAAAAGCTAGAGATCACTTACAGAGTTACATAAGCTTTCACATGTGGTATAATACTTTTCCAAAAGAAGGAATAAATTCAGTCATCCCTTAATATTTATCGTTTTACAGCATTTTACTTAGTTCCTAATTAACAAGTACAATGTATGTACCAGTTCCATAATTATAAAAGTGTTACAGAAAGCAAAAATCTAATGTGTGCATTCATATGTCTTTCTCTGCTCACTCTTCTACAAATATTCTTAAGACGCTAATTCTTCTAACTGCTTCGAGTTCATCGAGATAAACGTTTGCAGAAATGGGTTTGTTACATATTTCCTTATAGATACAATGGGAATAAGGAAATATAGTGGGCTTAAGCAATAGTCAAACCTTTTAAGAGCTAGTTCATCTGTGATAGCTTTGCATGGCGAGGGCATAAAAATGAATAACGATTTCCTATTTGAGAAAACTGTAAGAGTTGAAAATTCATACCAATAACAAAGAATATCTAAAAATGCTTAGCTCCACAAAAAAAAAAAAAAAAAAAAAAAAAAAAAAAAAAAAAAAAACATTTTATACAAACCTGTGCTTTAACGAGATTTACAATTTTCTTGCGGTTTATCAGTTGCGCAAATGTCATCAAGTATAAAGAGGACTTCAGAGGCTAATCCCAGAAAATCCGAAATAAATATTTCATTTGTCATAGAATAACTTAAACCTGGTATTTTGATAAAATTCTTAGAGCTATTTTTGAGAAAATAAATTTTAATAAATTAAATAAATTTTAGAAATATTTTTCCATTTAAAGTATAGTTTGGGATGAACGGCGTATTTTCTTGGTAATCTCCGTATCGCATCCTTAAATGCCAAGTTTGGTATTTAACCGTCTTTTCGTTTCTGTACGCTGTTCAAAGAAACACGGACAAACACATTCGGATCTATTTTCTAAAAATTTTTTTTTTTTTTTTTTTTATTTAGGGTATTCCAAAACATCTATTCTCGAGAAAATCTCGATATCAAATTTTTGGATGGAATGCAATACTTTACCTACTTTATATATATATATGAAAAGTTAAGCATATGATATCTTCTGCTATATTTAACAAGTAGTTTATTATAGTTCTCAACAGCTGAGGCACTCAAACTAAACGAAATTAATTAACCTAACGAGAATCTATTTAAAATATTTGTCAATTGAGAAAAAGAAGTAATCTAATTAGGAACGCTCGTTTTGTTCGCGCCGCTTTGCTCTCATCGCTTGATTCTCCCATTCATACTGAAAAAGTAGGTTAATAAGAGGAAAGAAGATTTAATAAAATTAAAAGCTAGTCCAACCTAGACCGAGGCGTATTCGTTTCGAAAAGTATTTTAATTGGAAGTCGCCACTCTTACAGTTCATCACTCAACTTTGCAAACAGGCATGTATTTAAAAGATATAAACTTCTAATTGTTGTTGTACTCTTGCGAGGCACGTTTATCGCTGGATAAGTAGATATAGAGAACTACATTTCTTTCACTCCACACAGATCCAATTGCTTCCAATATGTGTGTCAGTACCAGTGTTATATTTCTTTGGGGAGGATTGCGTACACCAAATTCTCTTTAGTATGCTCTTCGAATAGCTGTAATTGAATTTGTAATCCAATATTTCTTCACAAGGAAGAGCCGTTGATTTGGTTTGGTGTGTACTCTATTTTCAGCGACTAGAAGAAAATGTCGAAAACAGCTGCCAAGAATAAGGCAAAAGATAAAAATAAGGAGTGAAGAATAAACATTTAGCATCTCGTTACAGGGAATCGAACCTCCGAAACATTATGTTTAATTTAGGGTTAAAGTGCTCATTAAGTGATTTTTCAGCCGAATAATTAAATAAAGAAGTGTGTCAGTTCCTTACAAATCACTCTGTGTATTTAAACACCTATTCTGAAATGAAAACAGTTGACAGATGATTACCAAAGGGAAATACAAAACTCTGTTAAAATAAGTTTAAATACAGTACGTTATTTATGACTAACACAAAATTTAATGGCGGGTGGCTGTGCACAATATCCAACCAGAGGCTTACCATGCTTTGCGATGTTGTACAGTTAAACACACTGTGAAGTCATGTTGTAATACCGGTAATATAAATATCATTTGCGCCCAAAAAGTTTAATTGCAAAACACAAAAGAGGACAGTAATGGTCAGGTATCAGCCGCCATTAAGTGTTGTGTTTACCATAGTCGAAACTCTCTTAAATATAGGCATAACTAAAAGCGGAGATTAAAATGTGCTCGCTTTTGTCGTTATTGGCAATATGTGATACGACTTCGTTACTGTTTGCAGCACTCACTTATAGTAAAAAGAGAAAGCATTGCATTCTGTCTAAAAGTTCGATACATATTTTAAGGTCCCCGAATTTTGTAAAAGTATGTATTGTTAGAAAAAAAAGTGTGTGTGTGTGTGTGTGTGTGTGTGTGTGTGTGTGTGTGTGTGTGTGTGTGTGTGTGTGTGTGTGTGTGTGTGTGTGTGTGTGTGTGTGTGTGTGTGTGAAAAGCATTACTCAAAAACGAAATGTGGGATAAATAACTAACTAAATATTCAAATTCAGTATTTTACAAATATGCGATCCCTTCTTAAAGTAGAAAATATTTCTTTATCCTTAATTTTCTCAAAAATGGCTCTAATTATTTTTATTAAATACCATATATTTCAGATATTTACATAAGTAATAGAATCGATATCTTGAATTTTCCGGGAACGACCTGTGAAATACTCTTCATTCGGAGTTAATTTTGTATATTTTTCATTACTGGTAAACCATAGCAGACTAGGCAAATTTTACAACACAACCCTTTAAAACATACATTTTATTTCAAGTAACGAAATTAGTTAACATATTTAAAAATTTGCAAGTTTATAAGTGCCGTTAAAGTCTTTGGCTACGTTTCACTTAAAAATCGCCGGTCTGGGCCGGATTTGAACCCACGATCTTGGCTAGCGTCTAACCAACTAAGTGACCCAGATCGACCGTAAAGGACGGAATGAGCGAGTAACTGAGCGAGTGAATGAGTGAGTGAGTGAGTGAGTGAGTGAGTGAGTGAGTGAGTGAGTGACTGACTGACTGACTGACTGACTGACTGACTGACTGACTGACTGACTGACTGACTGACTGACTGACTGACTGACTGACTGACTGACTGACTGACTGACTGACTGACTGACTGACTGACTGACTGACTGACTGACTGACTGACTGACTGACTGACTGACTGACTGACTGACTGACTGTCTGACTGACTGACTGACTGACTGACTGACTGACTGACTGACTGACTGACTGACTGACTGACTGACTGACTGTCTGACTGACTGACTGACTGACTGAGCGAGCGAGTGGTGGTGTTTAAGGGCCCATCGACAAGTAGGTCATTAGGGCTCAGTATAGGCCGGGGTGAGCCCGCATTAAACAAATGGTGACTAGTTTGTGAGGAAGTTGTTGGGACTTCAGTAGCACCGTAGTAAAATACACATTTTGCATTGAAACTAAAAAAAAGTATCAATATCTATCTTTTTATTTACTTTTAAGCTAGCTGACACTAAAAACTAATTAAACCACGGACTTCTGTAGCAGTAAAGATTGTCAGTTGCTAAAGTTAAAAATTCTTTCAGTAGTTTTTCCCCCAATGTGGGATATAATTTAGGCCTTTCATATGCTCTGTCTAGCTTACAACTATTGCTACCATGTAACAAACCAGGGTTTCGAATTTTAAAGGTGGGTGGAACAAAAACGAAAACAAAACAAAAAAAAAAAAAAAAAAAAAAAAAAGAGTTTTTGAAAGTCAGCCAAAGGAGAATAAAAAAACAAGAATTTTTATCTTATCTTGGCTCGAATACAGGGCAGGAGGTGCGAAAAATATTCATGGTTTGTCTCCCAGGCCGTGACAGAGCTGTTGACGTGGAAAGCGAACTTTAGCCATCTGTCGGCGGCCGTTAAACTTCACCGTTTGTTATTTTTTATGTGAGAATTGTTTGTTTTATGATGCTCCCATTGGATTTACGTCTCTTAAGTTAGAATTGAGCTTTATTTCATGAAAAAAGCCAGAGGTAGGTATTCTGTTTGCTCCCAACGGTATTTCAAAGGAAACGCTGCCAAGTATTCGAATTGTTATTGGCAGGTTTACGAAGGAATACGACTTGGGTAATAAAATACAGCGATGCTAATAAAATCAGGATAAAGGCTTGTTTCATACAAAACTCAATGATTATAAAGAAGAAAGTAAGGCCGGACAAACAGGGCATAGAAAATATTTACGAGAAATAAAAATAGTTATAAATGTTAAAACAAAAAGGCAGAACTTTAATGCGTTTTTTATTTCTGTTCTTTTCAATACACGTCTTATATTTTAAAGTATTTATTTCGTTATTTTTTAAGTTCAATATTATAAACTGATAATAAACAGAATTTTTTTCCATGACACTTTCTCGAAAAATTGTGCATATATACTGCTCTTTAACAGTGCCTATTACACTGTTACGACGGCATTCTAGTTTTGACCAATAGAACGGTAAGGAACAGCATATTTCAACCAATCATAACTGTTTATCCCCACAATTTTATAACCTCATTTGTTTCTGCGTTCGCCATATGCGCTGCGATCGTAATTTGTCTCCCGCATAGATAGTCAAATAAAAATCGCGTTTAGTAATTTACTAAGCCAATGTTTTGTTGTAATCATTGCTTCTAACCTTTTATACTTTCTTCTAATCGTGAAACGGTTACTTAAATCCTATGTGAATTTTGATTTCCTCAAAACATCTAGTGAGATTGCCGTTGATAAAATAGAGCTTAGACAAATAGTTACTGTCCGGTTTTTGCTTTCATGGAAACTTTTAGTATTATAAATGTCCTCCTGAAGATATGTTGCAGGGCACACCGTGTTAGTAAAGAAAAGAAATGAAGATATAAAAAAGAATTTAACATCTTCAAACTTGCAGATCAAATTAAACAGTACAGGAACGCCTGGAAATGACATATTGTTGAATGCCAGAAGAGAGATTTCCGAAATTATTAATAAGGAACAACAAGGAATGAAGAAGAAATGAAGTGAAGAAGGAAGAAGAAATGTTGGGTGGCCACACCGAAGATGGACAAAACAATTTTAGCTTTCATGAAATCGGAACCAGCCTATAAAATCTCAATCCTTGATTGGTGACGATGATGACAAATCGTTACTAGACTACTATTACGTATAGTACGTAAATACGTTTTGTTTATATTTAAAGAGTAAAAATATGAAGCTTCCCAAATGTCAATTTTGAAATTTGACTAGAAGAAGAAAAAACATTTATGTATTTCTATACTTAACTGATTTCTTGCCAAGTAATTTAGAAGATTCTTTGATAATTCTACTTTATGCTTGCCAAAAATGAATGCTTCAGAAGAATGATATAAAAGTAAAAAAGTTCAGAGCGTTCTGTATGTTATGTGCAGTGCTTGAATACTCAATCGTCAATCTAAATGCTATTGAATTTGATGTGCAGGATTTTATTTCAGGTAAAGAACATAAAATGAATAGGAATAAGGTATTACGCTGCATAAATAAGCTACATTATTGAATAGTCATTATTCACCTGTATTTGCGCACATGTCTTTGTTGGAAATTATTTAGCTGTTGCAAATATTTAATCGAGCTCTTTTTTCTGTGAAGGAAGCAAAGGCAACATACAGGGTCTTCGTTTGGACGCGTGGCCAGCCTAGCGGGAATTTTCTAACCGTGTTTGCTGTGGAGTCCCTTAAATTTAAGCGCACATATTTCTCACACAAATTATATTTTTAAAAAAACGCTTTGTTATTGAATATTTTGGAAATTATATTCTTTTGACATCACAAATTCCTCACTCTTTTAAGAAAATTTTGCATTAACATTCACTAATCCTCCATGAATATGTAAATAAAACCATGCTTTGTCCATACAAAAATTAAACGTGGGTGAGTAGAGCTATCATTAACACTATCCAATACCCAATTGGCGAAATGAAATCTACTGACATCGCGTGGTTGCATTTCCTGAACTACAGTTATCTTATAGGGTTTTAATTTTCAAAGTTTAATGACATCCCAAGAAAAGATCTTCGAAATTCCTGACTCATGTGCAGGCTTTTCCAGAGAATTCTTTGGAATTCCTTCAAAATATTCTCCGATCGAGTTTTTCCTCTGTAAGACCATGGCGATTTACTTTCGGTTTCTTATCAAAAAATAGATCTTTTTTCCAAATCTATTCAGAAGATTACGATTCCTCTATAAATCGCAGTCTTACTTCCCTACAAGACTTTGTTGTCACATAGAAATCAACGTGAAGTTTCTGTGTGCTAAAGTGTGCATACATTTTGGTATTATAAGAGCATTAATATATTCTAACACAGAAACACATGGTCTCACAACCTTTATACAAAGATTTAACAACTCAATTGATTAGCCCGCACATGTAGAGCGAAAGTGGATGGGGACAGAACCGACTAGAAACAGCACAGTGCAGGGCAAGCACTATCCCGTAATAGGGCTATGCGTCCAAACAAAAACTCTGTAATTAACAGATATTTCTATTATAGCAGAAATACAGTCACCGTTTCTTCTCTTTATAAACAAGTACTCCTCCATAAATCTAGATAAGAAGATGTAATAAGTATCTTATACAAAGTCAAAATGGATCAAATCTCTAAACGAATCCAAATTCATGGCACTTGGGGGAAAATGACAGCACCGCTTGATCTTTATGCCAAACAGAGACACAACATAAACAAAAAATTTGATGTGTTACACTCATATGACCTTCTCTACTCTTGTTCTAACTATTCTTACAAGCACTTATTCCTCTATCTTCTTCAAGTTAGTCGAGATAAACATTTGCAGAAATGATCTAATTTTCTTGTAGGTTCAAGGGGAATATGGGAATACAGTAGGCTTTGAGCGATAGTCAAATATTTTAAAGCCAATCGCTATATGAAATTCCGATCTCTTTGCATGACGAACAGATAAAAAGATGAATAATGACCTTCCATTTGAGGAAATGTAAGTATTGCAAAACTCACACAAATAATTAATATCTCTGAAATGGTTCATTCCACCAAAAGATTTATTTGGACATAAGTTGTCTGTTTTAACAAGATGCACATTTGTGTATACTCTTACGATTTACCAGTTTTGCAAAAGACATCAAGAGTAAACAGGACTACCTGGGCTATAACCAGAAAATTCAAAATATACATTTCATTTGCCATAAAAATATCTCAAACATATGGCATTGTAATCAAAATCGTTAGAGCCATTTTGAAGAAAATCGAAATTTTCGAAAAATTGTCCATGTAAAGAGCTGTATAGGTTGGAGGAACTTTCTTCAAAATCTTCGTGTCGCATCTTTCAAAGATATTAAACTTAAATATAAACTTTGGTTTTTAACCGACTTTTAATTTTTGAGTTATGCTGTTCACAGGCAGACACACATATTTCCAAAAATGTGTTTTTTGAATTCAGGGGGCCTCAACATATATTTCCGGTGAAATCTGGATATCGAATTTTTGGGTGGAATACAATATCCCCTACTTACTATACGTAGTAGAGAAAGTAAGAATGCCAGAATCGCTTGTCATTTATCCAAATCATCTTATGTTAATAATTATTTGAGCCCGTTTTCCTTTTGGACCTAGCACATACTGTCTGTTCACCAGCTCATGGTCTTAGGGGACTGAAGGGAAGAGGAGGGACGTTCCACGACAGTGTAACCCGAATTTTGTAAACGTCGTAAATAATGTTGCTGCTGGTTAGGTTGCCAACTTACCTCCAATGTTATTCCTGCGATGTTTGCTCTCTAATATTAATATATCTTCATTTCAGTTAAAAATTGGACGAGTCACTAGCGTTATCTCGGAAGTATAGCTTGGACTTTTAGTTCCTAAAAATCTTAAATTAGGTACCTAAAATAGGTTCTATCACAAATTAAAATTGGTTCTAAAATTGCAAAAATAGGTGAACAAAAGATGGCATAATAATAAGTTTTTCAGGGGAAGGCCGCGTCTTGGTTGTTTTGTTGTTGCCAACGTTTCACCCTACTATGTAGAGCTTCTTCAGGGCTAATGCTTTCTTTGGCAGCACCGCAGGAACTGTGCTGTCTCTTCAACTTCTCGCTTATTTATTGATAACATGTTTTATTTCCCATTACAAATTAGCCGAAACATTTGACTGTCTTTATTGTATGTGTCCATAATTAGAGTCGCAGTGAACAACTAACCCTTTTTAGGTTTTCCATTAAGAAACCGCATCGCTATCAGATAACACTATCTTATAAGACAAAAATGAGCGTTCTACATTAACTGATGTCACCGGAGTATACTTAAATGTTAGTATTAGACGCAAGGGAAGAGCACATTCGTGTTCTGTTGTTTCACCAGAGAAGATGTCAGCCACTGTGCGGAGAACTGTCGATACTGGGTTTGTTTGAACCACTGATTTGAGTTTTTCAGGAACTTTTTCACCAACATAACCAGGAACTAAGTTGATTTTTTTCTGTCACCTCTTCTATCAATCCCAGTTGTGTGTAGGCCGGTTTGACTGAAGGCTCTAGAGCATTGTTCTTACTGTCCGCCTATGCATTGTTCACTGTGATTGTTCTCAAGCCACGACTGGCATACAGGCTTACAGATTTTCTGCATTACCAAGTGAGGAAACTGAAAAATGTAAAATTAGGTAGAAATAGTTTCTAACGTGAAATTAGGTATTTTAGGTTGTATAGGACCACCATTTTCGAACATATATTTCCATAATTAGTATATACACAACTTTCATATTCTATATACCATGAGGAAAAAAATCTGATGTGTTGCACTCACATGACTTTCTCTACTCTTGTACTAACCATTCTTACAAACTCTTATTCCCATATCTTCTTCGTGTTAGTTAAAATAAACATTTGTACAAATTATTTTATTGGTTATTTCCTTGTGTGCAAGGGGAATATTAGAATACACTAAGCTTTGTGCGATAGTCAAATCGTTTAAAGCTTTGAGATTGCGTTCTCTTTGCACACGTAACATATAAAAAAATGAACAACGATGTACCATTTCACGAAAGCAAGCTTTCCGAAACTCACACACATAACAAGGAATATCTCCGAAATGGTTCAACCTACAAGAAAATTTATTCAGACATAAATTGTGTATTTTAGCAAGATCTACATTTTTTTGTATAGTATAATTTGGTCTATCTCTAACGGTTTACCAGTTATGCAAAAGTCGTCCAGAGTAAATACGACCACAGGAGCTATAGCCAGAAAATTCAAAATATACATTTCATTTTTCATAAAAACATCTCAAACATATGACATTTTAATCAAAATCGTTAGAGCCATTTTCAAGAAAATCAAAATTTTCGATAAAGTTTCCATGTAAAGGGTAGTTTAGGGTGGGGCTATTTTCCTCAAAATCTTCGTGTCGCATCCTTGAAAGACATTAAACTTAAATAGCAACTTTGGTTTTTAACCGACTTTTCGTTTTTGAGTTATGCTGTCCACAGACTGACAGACTGACACACAGACACAGACACACAGACACACACGCGGACCTTTTTCTAAAAATGCTTTTTTTGGATTCAGGGGGCCTCAAAACATGTATTTCTGGTGAAATCTCGACATCGAATTTTTGGGTGGAATACAATACTTCCCCTACTTACCAGTAAAGAAAGTAAAAATAGGCTTTTGCCTAAAATCCGAGATCTACTCGGAAGTAAAGAAAAGAGGAGTGTAGAAGCAGATAAACCCCACTTAGGAGTTCTGTGAAATATGCTTTGATATTGTAGTTGCAGAGCAAGGGTTTCAGAGTGACAGTTATATGTGTAAAACAGATTTTTACAGGATGGTTGAAACAAAAAAACCTAAAGAGGTTTCTAAAGCGGACACATTGTGTGTTTAATTGGACCAGACTGTCGTTTGCTTGCCCCCATACACGTGTGATCTCAGTGCCATAGAACTAGCTTGGGCCAAGGTAAAACGAACACTCAGATAAATGTAACAGGCGACTTTTCCTTACAGGAATTGTATGATATAACGCTCGAGGGTACATCACTTGAGACCGAAACAGACTGACAGGTTTTTGAAAACATATAGAAAAAGTAGAAAATGGTCAGTGGGAAAAATATAGAGTGGTTGAAAATATCGTATTGTTTTATAAGCTAAATATACTGTTTGAACTAAAAATAACATTTAAATTCCGCTATTTTTAGTGACTTCTTTGCTTTCATCTAGCGTGAATACATATTCCAAAGTTGGGAACATTATCGTAAGCGCGATTAGAGGCACGACTCCCGCTTCAGGTATCTCTTGTTTTGCTGCAATTGTTTACTGACGTACTGGCTCGCTGCATTCCTCCCAGGGACCATGAGCTGGTGAACAAACTGTAGAACATGGTCATGTGAAACAGCACAGAGACTTTTGAAGGAAACACCTGTTATTTTAAGTTACCATTACTTGATCCATTTTGTTAATACTTTCCAAGATTTTATGACATTTTGTTACAATCGAGGTGTGTTTTCAGAATTTTCATTCTCTAATGTGTGATATAATGATTTCTCATTGTTCTTCAAATAAATTATTGGATTCAGCATAATACTTAAATTTCTGAATAGAGAACAGGATCAATCCAACAAATCATTTCCGAATGTAAACAAACATATTTATACGATTGCCTCCGCAGCAACACAAATAGCCGAAACGGTTCGGTATTTATTGCCTTATTATGTCGCTTCATAAAACAAGCCGGAGAACTTATCGCTTGGTTCTCAAGTTCTCGAGACAACCGAGCAAAGGTGGGGGGGGGGGGGGGGGAGGGGGGGGGTTTCCAAAATTAAACTCGATACGACGTAAACATTTACTGGATGCGAGAAGGGAAAGGCATCTGTTCTCCACACACGTGTGTGTCGGCTCAGCCATTAGACATAAGGAAAAATAATTATTTATAGTCGCTCCATATCGTCAGCTACTCCAGGAGCCAGTGGCGGTGTTTTGTGCTTTGAGGCTCACGTGGTTCGTCATACCTGGATTGCCATGGCAACGATTTTGATTGAACCTTGTTTTTAGAAGCAAGGAAGCAAGAAACACATAGAAACAAGATGGCTGCTTTTTCACTGGACTATCCTCAAAAACATCTGTATGTATAAGTGGATAAAATAGTGTCAACAGAACAATTCCACGCGTAACAGACTGACATTTGTAATACACTTTTCCGAATAAACCAAGGTTCACACGGATGAGGGGACTGCAATATTAATTTTGACCACCTCATTCGATAGCGAAAACAAAGGATTAAAATTATAAAAAATTATAAGGTATAAGATCAAATTTATATGAAATATTTATTCATAAACATTTCGTAACGCGACAGTTTTGTCAACTCCCTTTACAGTCCAGGCAGGGCAATTCTACATTTCTCTGAAAATTTAATTAAAAATACTTCTCAAAAAGCAGGTTGTAGGGGAGGATTTAAGTTACATTAGAAGTTTTTAAAAATCAAAGTATTCCAATTATTGAATAAGTTAGGACCCAAAATGTGCCCCGTATCAGACTGGCCTCTCTTCGTAACAGACATCTGTGAAATCACGAATAGATCACATTGTTGTACATTTATGATTCCTACATCATTTCAACTTTCAACCCATAAAATGCTGAAGTTTAATATGAAGGCAATATGCTGCAATTGTTTACTGACGTACTGGCTCGCTGCATTCCTCCCAGGGACCATGCGCTGGTGAACAAACTGTAGAACATGGTCATGTGAAACAGCACAGAGACTTTTGAAGGAAACACCTGTTATTTCTCACAAAATATACATAGGTTATTTCAGTATATAATTTGTTCCATTAAATATTAATGGACCAGGACGAAAAGTGTAATACATATGTTAAACAACTTTGTGAGTTTATTATTCACTAATTTTAAAGTGTTACATTAAAATTAAATAAATAAAATTGTATACCTCTGCAAACACCAGAAAATATAAAGAGACAGACAAGATAGATCTAAGCAAGGTAAACAGTATCCTTAAATGTAAAATTCAATTTCGATTTGACCAGGCTTCAAGATTATGTATGGTAAACAGTAGCAAGAGGGATCAGGGCGCTGACCACGTCCCACCCTCCAGTACTGCACCCCACCAATGACGCCTGTGGTGGACAGAGGTGGTGGACAGCGGCTGGGCGGCAAGCCTTGGCCCTTCATGGGCTGTTGCGCTGGGATAAAATAAAAACCGTAACAAGAAATCGCAGGACAGCAGAAAATAAACGCTCAAAGTTGAATCTGCCGTTTGTTTCAGATGCATAAATATTACCTACCCCTTGTAAATTGGTATTTTTAGGTCTGTAAATGTTTGAATTTTATACATCCATCCTAAATCTATTTAAATTTGTTTTAAAACTATAAAAATCCATAACTGTCATTTATTTCAGATTTTTATATAGATACGAAGTCCATTTCCCTGAAAACGTCACAACATACGCTTTTTCAACCATCTGTTTTCAATTTTAATTTAAAAAAGTATGTTTCACATTACCTACTGCACAGCGCCTCCTTAAAACGAGAAACAGAGAAATAAGAGCTGAGAAGTAACATGCACATTTGTGGTGCCATTTCTATTTCACTTGTTCAACAATTAATTATTTTCTCCTCTTCGCACACACATAAGTAGTATATCAATATTATTTTAAAACTGGGGTCAGTTTTTTAATAACATGAGAAATATTAATTTATCTCATGCGATTCTACATACTTTAAAGCAGTTTTCCATATAACTTCCATGGTCATATCGAGGAATGGGTTTAATGTTCCTTTCAACCATAGTGTTCTGTTTTTGGCACACACTTTTGTGTTCTTCCTCTAGAGAAACAGGTTGCTTTTCGACTACCCTTGTGTGAACACTTTCATTGTTGTTTCACAGCCAGAGGCTTGTTTGAACAGGTGTTTGGCAGACGTGCACAAAATAAAATTCATCAAATGATTTGGACTAACATAATGACAGAAGGAAGAAAACATTTGGCAGTAGCTTATCCTAAAATGTCACAATTAGCAGTAGATAATGCCTCCAGACAATAGAAAGCTTTGGCAGCTAGCCATCTATAAATAGTCTCTTTATTTTCCTTTTCCTAAATTTCATTGTTTGAAAAGTCCCTAATTGCGATTGTCATCTTAAATATACCTACACGAGGCATAGAGTTATTTGCAGACGTTTTTCCAAGTCTATCACCCTGAGCCTATGTTTGATCTGATTCTTATAAAACAATATACGATTTTTGTGTTGAACGTTTTGGTTCCATATAGGTGCATAACAGAATAATATGGTTATTATGCATTTTAATACTGGGATACTCTACAGTTCTGTTTATGTTATTGTTTTAAATGCTTCTTCCCATGTCTCTAATCCCCTCTCACTTTCTCGATGGCTCACCCTCATTTCTCTCACTTCAGCCTCTCGCTTACTCTCTTACTCATTCTCCGTTTTAGCTCCCTCTCCCTTTCCCCACCCCTACTACTTCCTCGTTCTCCATCTCTCACCTCTTCTACTACTCACTATTCATCACCTTCATCCACGTTTTCGCTCCATTCCCTGCAACTTACAATGTCATGTTTTGAAAACCGGCAGCAAAACTCTTTCTTGGCTGCTAATATAAATTAAAGAAAGTAAAACTTTAGCAGCACACAAACTTTCGCTGCTTTTAATACGATTGGAAATATACTGTTTACAAATAACCGATTTACATATGGCGAATAATGGTAACGAAAACTTAGTAAGACTTTTAAATGCTGTAAGAATTTTAGCTTGTGAGAAAGATTGAACTTATTAACCCTTGTTTCGCAAATGTTTTTAAAAACTGGATAATACGCGAGCGATGTTGATTTTTTTATGTATTTCATTTGAATCCCCCTTGGGAAAAGTAGTATACATATATAGCCTATTCCCTAATTAATTATTAATTATAGATAATAATTATTTTGTAATAAGAGTTAATTCATTATATGTATCTTCTGTCTGTGTCTGCCTGTCTCTGTCTCTCTCTCTCTCTCTCTCTCTCTCTCTCTCTCTCTCTCTTTCCCTCACACAAACAAAAATTTAAAACGTCTGATGAATCACTCACACGACTTTATATATAATAACTTCAACGTATACCATAACATTATGACGTCGGGCTCGACGCTCTACAAAGGACGGACGGGGCCGAGCTACTTCATACCACATGCCGTGCCGGCGAGCGGCCGGGCTGCCTCGCGGGGCTGCTGTACCGGACTGTTAACCATTGACGCGATAGAAACATAAGGGGTGTCGAGAGCGTTCCGAGACTTCTGACCGAGTCATTTCCGGTGCGCGTGTGTGAAAATCGAGGTCAATGTGACGTCATCTCCAGTATGTAAGAGGCCAGAGAAGAACAGAGCAGTGAGCTTTAGAGTTTAGTTGCGGACATGAGTCGGTCAGTTCATCAGTGAGTGTGAGATCGTGGTGTGTGTGTCTGTGTGTGTGAGTGTGTGTGTGTGTGTGTGTGTGTATGTCGCCGTTTGGTACGTCGTAAAAAGATTCACCGAGCGTCGCGAGTGATTGTAACGTCGTAATTAGGGTAGGACAGAGAGAGAGAGAGACAGAGAGAGAGGGCGTGAAGAAAGACACTAAAAGACTGATCAAGGTTATAAGAAGTAAAAACTGTGAGTTGTGATAGCCCGAAGAACTGTAAACCATGTGAACGAGAAGAAAAATGTTTTTGTGCAAAATTTTAGAAGACAAAGTGATAGAAAAGTAACCAGACCCAGATTTTGTCATTTGTCACAATATACTTCTTGAAGGTAATTCTTTTGTTCACGTTATTTTCATTCAGATACATTTTGGCTACAAATAATCTAAATTAGGCAATATTGACTTATTTGGTACGTTAGAGAGACCAAAATAATTTCTTGAACATCAGTTTTTATAATCAAGATGCGAAACTTGGTATTCGATGAAAACATTTAGCTTATCGACTCAGGTATGGATCTGTTTATTGTACGTAAGTAGTCGTGGTCAGCAGTGGAGAGGGATAGTGTGTAAACACTCCATCTCTTTCTTTTAGCCTCGATACCAAGACGAACCCGACAAGAGCCTTAATGGCTGAGGCGTGTGTTTAGGTTTGTTTTGGTTGAGTTCAACCTAATATAAAGCACGTATAGGCACAGGGAAAGGAGGTTTGTAAACCCTTACTAGTTAAGGCAATAGCAGAGGGGAAGTTGCTATGGAAATCACAGGAAAGCATGGCCCTCCAGTAACTGTCACAAGTCTTTTCTTGTTTAAAATAAACTACACTCCGGACTATATACAAAACCGTACATATAAATATCGGTGTTATGTCGGCTGCATCATATATATCTTTCAAACACAAGATACCACGGTAGCTGATGAAGATATTCAGAAACTTCAAGGCAATAAGTTACTGTTGTCAGGTTTAGAGCAGTGGTATGAATCAAAACAAATTGCGTTATGCTGTCCCATGATGAATACTAATGGTTTCCTTTCCTTTTGTTTCCAGACAGAGGAACAACTTCCACCGGAGCAGCTCGAAGGTAAGCTTCTATCACTTCGTGGACAGTAGCCAACTTGGTATCTCTGTGCAGCTTAACTCCCTAAGTACTGTCATTCCCTAAAAGACGCTCGATTTCTACTTCCGTCGACATTTATTTTTTGAACAATGATATAAACATTCTAGGACATCTGGGAGATTAAAATTATACGTCAGCATTATTTATCATCATACAACAAGAAAGAAATACTCCAAATTTGAACAATTTTGTTTAGAAAAAGTGTCTGCATGTTTTTCCGCTGGTAAATCTAAGTAATTTGATGGGTAATGTGTAATATTTCGTCTCCTTAAAGCTGACATTATCAATTTATTTTCTATTTCTTGTTTAATTGCTATAACGGTATATATTATAGTTTTAAACTTATCTTAATCACTAGAGTTAATTTTGTGATATCATCAGTTTTATCTAGTTAGTGTTTATTTTGTACCTCTTAAACGTACATTTTGATTTGGAAACGCTCTTACTAGTTCAGTTTTATTAAAAGTAAAAGATAATCTCGAAAATCCCGTGAAATATCTGGTTACTATGTTTTGTGAGCTAAAAGGCCCATTAGGTTTGCATACTCGCAATGGATACTACCAATATTAAATTCTCTTTTCCCTAGCACAAGAGTATTTCCATCAACAACACATAAAATAACTTCATAAATATTGCAAAATTCAAGAATGCATGTTTTGTTTAGAGGACGACAGTAGTAATAATAATAATAATAATAATAATAATAATAATAATAATAATAATAATAATAATAATAATAATAATAATAATAATAATAATAATAATAATAATAATAATAATAATAATAATAATAATAATAATAATAATAATAATAATCATCATCCATCATCATCATCATCATAATGTGACATTGAATAAAATATTTGCCATTTCAATAAGATAATTTGATAGTGTTAAGTTCACAAAATACATTTTATTTTAAATATATACAACTTAGAATAATACAAATACAAGATCAGTGGCAAAAGAAATGGTTGATAGATTAGACCAAAATGATATCAAGTTTCAACATTGCAAGTAAGACCAACATAACTTCATACATACCAAAATAGTTTAGAACTATAGTCACAACGAAAACGTTTGAAAAAACATGCATATTGAGTCACATCATGAAGCAAAATATTTGTTCCTCTTTCTGTTCTCTATTTAGTCTCGCGTTTTACTAATTAAAAAAAAACATAAAGGCAAATACATATAATGAAATACAAAATTTACAGAGAAACGTAATGATGTTTATTTTGAAAATAATGCAATATTAAATTGTTTTTATAACCTAAACCTTATAGTTAAATGCATACATACCAGCAAGGCAACTCATCCGACTTTGTGGGTTAAAACAACTGGAGAACACTACAGGCAATTCCCATAAAGCGGACGCCAATGGCGTGCTTATTGACATCGTGAGAAACAACTGAATAGCAACAACACTTCATAAACGGACAATATATTGAAAATGTCAAACCATTGATAACGGATAGCTCTAAAATGGCTAATGCCACAAAAAGTTATTTGAAGTAATTGTGTTTATAAAAGATTATAAATTTTATATGATACCTTTTCACATTCTGGATTAGCTTTACACAAAATTATAGAAACTCCTTCCGAATGAAGAGGATCTCAAGGTATTCCCAGAAAATTCAACATATAGGTATGTCCCATTATTGTTCTGATTGTCTCGAAGATAAATTTTATTTTAACCTAAATCGTTAGTCATCTTCGAGGAAATCAGAAAAGTTATATTCGCCAAGAAATTGCTGCCATTTCTCAGAGGTAGAGCTCGTTCTACCAAAACTGCGGATCGGCAGTTTTCGGTATATTACATAAACAACGTAGTAAATGTTAGGATTACCGGTAGTATTGGTAGGAAATGAAACATAATACAAAATACAAGAAATTAAGAGATTTAATGAGAAATTCAAAAATAATTATCATTGAAAGCTATGATCATGAGTTTGGCCCCTGTGATCAAAATAAAAATTGCACTTTTCGGCTCAAAATTACATTACTCAGACCACTATCGCTGTCTTTATCTGAACTGCATTTTTTTTTTTTTAAATACTTAGAGGAGCGAAGACAGTAATATTCCGTAGGTTAGGCGGCCCTTTATACGTCCTCTCCCAGTTTTGAGAAGGTTCAAGTTTCAAACTTCAAAGCTTACAGTTTCTAGAGGAATCCAATAAAACATGACCAAAAACGTGAACAATGCGATTGGTATGATGAAACGCCCGAAACGTATGCAACACACCTAACGTAAAGGTAACGCGAGTAGGTTCTTAAGTGATTAATTTTACTAGGAAAGCTATCGTAGTCTACATCTATGACTGCTTACGGTAGTTTTACAACTCTACTCAGAGGGAACTGTAGAGTGTAACTGACGATTTCCTAAACAATTGCCAGAAATATTTGAACAAAGAGGTTTCAGCATGTGCTTGCTTGATATGCTAAGCAATTTACCTTTGTTTTTCAATGTTTATACTTTGTATAATGAAATAGGTACCTATCTTATGTGACAAACTGTACTACATTTACCGTGGAATCCCTGTCATCCTCACCGCCGATACAACAACCAGTCTTGCCGTCCGGCCGCACGCACCCAAACGGTTCCGCCAAGGATTGCTCACTTCGCACAATAACATTGTGCCACTGAAATTCATCTAGTATAATATACTATAACATGCTCTATATTAAATTATGTTGTTAGCTAATGCTGGATTTCTGACAATGAAGTCATTAATCCTCTTGCTCTCCAATATTTTTCACTGATGATATTGAAGAGAGCAATAGCAGTAATAGTAACCGTTTTTTAGAGAGCACCATATTTTTATGTCTTGGCGGTCACATCGCTCTCTCACAACCCCCAGAATGTCTGGAGGACCACACCTGTCGTTGGTTTACGGGTCTCACCGACCTGACCGGGAGAATTATCAAAATAAATTCACCGACCATATCCTCTGATTACCGATCAGAGGACGTATTACATGCCATGACAGGTCAGCATGTTAGGGGTTAAGGTTTTATAGAGAAATTATAGAAATGGAGAGGTTGGAAAAATAAAGACTCCCTAGCCATCAGGAACCCTAATAGCATCGGGGTCGGAAGAGAACAAGAGTTGACCAAGGTAAGGTCAGATAGAAAAGTTACAGTGAGGAGCAAAACACCAGTAAGTGGAAGTAATGTTCTGCTCAGCTTGGGTACCTTGTGGTCGCTATTCACATAGCCCCTAGACAGAGACCCCTGAGGCCATTTTCCAGAAAATAAACAGCATTTAAAGGCTGCAGATTATCCCCCCACCCCCCAATAAATTGCCTACGATCCCCTATGGTTTGCAACCCACTGGTTGAGAAACTCTAAAAGTACAATTCACAAGTACTTGTTGGCAAGCAATCTTTTTTTTTTCCCCCAAGTATTTACTGGTTTTTATTCAGTCCATCCACTATTTTTATTCATTTCTGAGATACGAAGCAAGGTATAAATTTGAACTGTCATATCTACTCATTATATACTACAATATAATCAATTTACTTACAACTCTTATTTTGTTCTTCAAATAGTTGCAAGATATGCAGTGTTATCTAGATTTTTCTTTTTAAGCACCTGGATATTTAGCTCTCATGTTGTTATTTGGAACAAAGAGTGCACAGGAACTTGCACAAACTTAGGTGTTGTAGATTTTGTTCATTTATTACAAAATAAATAGAAGTCCTCAACATTTGAACTCAGACACACTAAATGTTTAGAGAAGTGTTTAAGAAAAATGCCATTGTAATTTCGGTAGTTCTATTAGGGCTGAATACCCAGCCGTTAGTTAAAGTTGGAGCCATACCCGCGCACCACTAAGCAAGGCACTGAGTTCAGTTCTATCGCGTCAAAGGGATTTCTAAAATGTTGCGAATGAGACGTTTATTTGGAAGCTCATGAATTTTGTTTAGGCTAAGACGCCATAGACATTTCGTGAGAGGTCGTTATTTTTGGAAGCGAGTGTAGGGAAGAAAGGTGGTAATTCCTTTGTGACAATTAGCTAAAGAAATAATGCTAATGTGCTTGGAACTAGTCCAAACTGTATCGCGTTTCGAGAACGCAAGTTTCTCTGAACTAATTCTGTCCAGCCGAGCTAAGGTAGTGGCCATCTTTATTTTATTCTATGGGCATGTTTGCTTTTCACTTTCACTGCTGATCCCAGTTTAAATATATCACAATGAAAGTTTTCTGCAAACAATTAACTGAAAACCCAAAGTATTTTGTTTCGAAAGCAACCAGAGAATTATATAAGATTTGTTTCATTTCACTTCTCTGCGAGAATGATACAGCAGACAACAATCTGGGTAAAAACCGACTTTTCTGAATCAATAGCATACCTTCACAATGATTTTGACAACCTCAGCAAGTTGCAAAAAGCAGCTTTTGAGTTAGTTCCTCCTAAACGTACCATCAGCAAAAACAATATTGAGAAGGTGAGCTGCGGTTCCGTCTTGCATAAATATTTTAGACCATGTACCGATTTCTACGAATTTAATCATCAGCCTCAAAAACGCAGAATCCCTTTTAAGTCACTGTTTAATCTTCATTGTAGATATATTGTAGAACGTTTACTGTCATTTATGGCATTCCAAAATGTTAAGACATCAAGGTCTTGGCTGTTATTATGAAAACAAGTTCATATTTACGGAATTTGTACAAATACAGCAGATACCTTAAAGTATCACCTATTAGATCCATTTAAAACATCATTATCACATCATCATTAATAATTATTAATTATTATTATTATTATTATTATTATTATTATTATTATTATTATTATTATTATTATTATTATTATTATTATTATTATTATTATTATTATTATTAATGTTTCCATGGGAAATTGAAATCGATTTGAATCCAATCCTATTCTCAATACGATCCGTGTTTCCATGTTGAATTCCATCCGGAATGAGATCGATTTGGATGCGCAGGGCTCAAGCATAAACAATTCGAACTTTTATGTTGTTCACTTGGTTTATGTAGGTGAATCCGTAAAAATATTTTCTGCGTATTTTAAACACGTTTTGAGGTTAGTGAAAGTTTTTGAGAAGAATATATTACGAGATTATAGAAACGATAAACGGGGCTTTGTTGTGTTTTATCACACTACTTTCACTAAGAAAAGAAAATGAGCGTGCAGCGTGCTACAGAGAGTGCAGTAGAAGTTAGCATTTTTCACATCGGTTTGAATCCAGTAGGTGTTTCCATGTAGCAAAATTACGATTCGATCCTGTTTCTAACAGGATTGGATCCAAGGATTCAGTTCGATCTGAATCTGCGTTTCCATTCAGAATTCAATCCGGAATGAGAACTCAAACCGATTTGAATTCCCATGGAAACGTAGCAGTTATTAATTACGAGTATTTATATTTATCATCATCATCATCATTATTATTATTATTATTATTATTATTATTATTATTATTATTATTATTATTATTATTATTATTATTATTATTATTATTATTATTATTATTATTATTATTATTATTATTATTATTATTATTATTATTATTATTATTAATTATTAATTTCCCATTTATATGGCGCATTTACCATCTTAGGTGATATCGACGGCTTTGGCTTTGGAACAATTCTTCACTTGGCTACTATTGAGACCGTTATGTTTTCTTTATAAATATTAAATTCACTCACTCACTCACTCACTCACATACACACACACATTTGCACTCTCACTCATACTTTCAGACCTTATGGAATATGGGGATTAACATTGATTAAACAAAAATGTCCACTCTCTAGCCAAGTTCAAATTGAGTTTTATTTATGGACGCTCTTTCACTGCTGTAGTTCTCAGCGTCTCATTTTATACTGGGCGTGAAGGACCGCTAAATTTTGCTCTGAGACCTCTATCAGGCTTGAGATCCTTTTACGTGCCGTAAATCTACGATACGGGACCACCGGCTTTACTTCCCTTACAAGAGAAGCCATGCTAATTATTTTTTCGGTCGTAAAACTCCTTGCGCCCGAAAAATGCCATCGCCCTGCGCCAAGCTTGAACCCTCAACCTCCAGAATCAAAGACTATTTGTTACCCCAAGACCAAGGAGGACGAACCCATTCTCTATCCGAGAATCGAACCCAGAGCCTATAAATCTGGAAGCTAGCATGCTAATCACCAGACCACAGAGATATTCAACATTACTTTTATTTAATTAAAAAGGATTATAATGTGCTTAATCGAACAAATTGTTAATGGTACATATACATACGTGAAAAGATGGACATGCTCCTGAGAAGACTCATGAATAAGTAATATAACAAAATACTATTTTCTTCATTAACTACTGTCTCACAAAAAAAGCAAATATTGGAAAATCAAGTCCTCGGTTTTAAGACTAAGACTAGTCACAATTCCTACACTATTTATCGTGTGCATGGGGATGGTCCCTTTAATTACTGACATTCGTTTTGGGCGAGTACACTCACAATGTAAGTATAGACGGTTGCTTTAAATGACAATTTCGCTCAAAACAGCGACATATCAAGATTTGTTTGCAAAGCTGGTTGTAACAGAGGTTCGCTATCAGAAGCTGTCGCTGAAAGACCAAAACAGAGTTTTAAAAGGCACTCATTCCTTTTTGTAGAGGTCTTCAAGTTTTCGTCTTTACATTCCTTTTATATATATTTATTTCGAATTACACATTGGGAATGTAATCGTATAAGTAGGTATAATAGCTATCTATTAAAATAAGACCTAGGAACAGTTAGTCATATGCGACATTGACATGCTGGGATATAAACCAAAATGTTTTTTTTAAAACTCGCTTTGTACCTAGGATCTAAGGAAACAACTGAGTTGGTCTGCCATCTGTTGTGCTGCAGACTCTAGAAGGGTTTTACTTTCTCTAGCACCTACTCATAACAGCCAGAGGATTTACTGCATAACGCCAACAAATTTAGTACGTATATTTCACCCAAAATACGAGTTCTGAGATCCCCTGAATAAACATTTAAGAAAAAGAAAAGTACGAGGGCGCATACACTTGTGTGAACACCAATACTCAAAAACGAAAAAATGGATAAGTACCAAACTTCTGTTTAAGTTTAGCATCTTCCAAGAATGCTATGCAAAGATTTTAAAAAATTCCTATCCCAAAGAAATTTTTATATGGACACTTTGTCTTGTATTTTTTACTTCCTTAAAAATTGGTAACGATTTGATTAAAATGTCATGTGTTTTATATATTTGCATAGGTGATAAATTTTACATATTGAATTTTCTGGAATCAACTGTAAAGCTTTTACATTCGGAATGAGTTTTGGATAATTGGTAAACCGTAAGACATAAAAGATAAGAGTAATGGTTTCTTGAAAATGGGTAGAGAGAGTTACATGGATGTAACAAGATTTTTTTAATTGGTCTCCATTCGGTTTTTCTCTAAGATATGGCATATGAAGAGTGTAGAATTTCAACGCCATGAAATCAGAATTTGACCATTTCTTGAGATTCTCTTTGTTCCTAAAACGAAACAATTTCTACGCATATTTATTTTAATAACATTAAGCAGATAAAAAAATGAATTCTTGAAAGGATAATATGTAGAATAGATACAAAAATAAACGATAATGGCTAGAGAAATTCATGTGAATCTAACACATCAGGTTTACTTCATATATGACATAGGACTTGTGACATAGCCCTTAAAATGTAATCAATCATCCCTGTCCATAAGAAATAATGTATGGAACGATAGATGGCACTGTTTTGAGCAATTGTAGTGTCAGCTAGATAGTTCACAAGTATGTGACTTCCTCATTGGAGGGAAGACTTCTCATATTAGTTTGTTGTGACTATTGCCAACATGAGCATCACTCATACAAAATGTCTTTCAGTAAGGTTCGTTTAGCAGTAATTACTCGAACTTTTCAGCAATTTCTTTCCCCGCATCCCTCTTTCTAAATACTTCAGCGGCTGTATGAGTTAGTCCGTACACCATCATAATGGTTCAATGCAATCTTGTAGCTACTCCTGATATTAGTACAGTCGCAAAATGGGTTTGAACTTAAACTTCGTCAATAACGAATGGTTTATTTTGACCACACCCAAATTATAATTTTTGTTTCAGTTCTTCCGCGATCACTCCTGTTCATAAAGCATACGATTCATTCGTGTTTGCTCATCACATCTTCCGTGCAAGCACAATGTGCTACCAGGATGATTTAAATGAATTTCTATGAAGAGAGTTTGAAAACAAATTAGTCCAGGTTATGATGCATGCTTATGCTATATCAGAAACTTAATGGGGAAAATTTATCTTTTAAAACAACGCACATTATATACCCACTACATGCTGAATTTCGCTGGAGTTGTGGATATTTTTATTACATTTCTTGCCTATTTAGTACCCTTATTTTCCTTTCAGCAAGCGTAAAATTGTCCTGTGACTCAGAGATTTCTTCAAATAGCACGAGACACTGCCCTCTATCTGCAAAATTATTTACAATGTCTCTTTGTCTCCAAGTGCTCTTGATTCTTTTCCAAAGCAATAACAAGCTGAACGGGATTTCCACGCATCGCACTGTCGCCTGAGAACAATGTTCATCTCATTCTGTCATTGTGTGCCAATAACCGTCTGGACAGTGGTGCCAGCACATCTTCAGAACACCTAAAACGTAGCTTTCCAGGTGCATATTAAAACAAGATGGTGGTAATAAAACCTTTCCCCCTGGATTACGAAAGCGTAGCGTTACTCTTATTAATACAGTTATTAAGTACTAGAGTATTTTAATCCTGCTTTAGCTGTTAATTGTAAATGATGGTTGGCAGCATTGCTGTTGGGTGCATCGACAAATCTGGCAAGAAGCCTCGTGGCACTCTGCGACTTCTGGCGATTAGTAACGCCTTTGTGGAAGAGTGACAGAAATGAATTCCCCAAGGACTTTTTTCTTTCCATGCTTCTTTTTCTGTGTCTGTTCGAGCTGGACAGAATGCCAAAGAACAAAATTTGTTTGGAGAGCCCAGCAGTTAAAATATAGCTCATTGCTTTTGTTAGCAATGTTGCGTAAACGCATTTAGTTCGTGCATTTGAAGAAATGGGCAATAAAAACAAAATGGTGTCTTCTCTATTGTTGCAATCTCAAATACTGCTGCTTTCTATTTCACTCTTAGGTTTGTTTTAGCCAATTAGAACGTTTAGTAGCAAAAGCCCGAATCTTCCAGCCACGCAATTGGGATTAATTGCAATTTGGAGCAGCTGCTGGCCTACTTGTTGATGGATGGCTCACAAACTGGATACCTGTTACAGTGCTGTGAAAACTGTATTCCTAATGCGCAGTTGATGACATGAGAACTAGATATACCTACAATACCAACAGCATTTGTTCGTAATCTGTGCCTTACTCGAATGTGGGATTCAAAAGCTTATGAACTCATTACTAGGTAGCATTGCAAATTACAGCATAAACAATAAATCAGAGAAGTAACGAAGTCGGCTTAATGGATAGATTCTATTTTCTACCGTCCTTCAGCATTCCTCCAAATTCCCACATATTATAATCGATTCTACCTGCGTATGTTTCAAGCCTTTTCCGCCAAAGTGACCTAATCTAACAGTTCGAGTAAAAACACCATAAAAATGTTTCAGTCAAGCTCCCGGAACGACAGAAAGAAAGAAAGAAAGAAAGAAAGAGAGAGCAAGAAAGAAAGAGAGAGAAAGAAAGAAAGAGAGAGAGAGAAAGAAAGAGAGAAAGAAAGAGAAAGAAAGAAAGAAAGAAAGAAAGAGAGAAAGAGAGAGAGAGAGGGAGAAAGAAAGAAAGAACGAGAGAAAGAAAGAAAGAAAGAAAGAAAGAGAGAGAGAAAGAGAGAGAGAAAGAGAGAGAGAAAGAGAGAGGAGAAAGAGAGAGAAAGAGAGAGAGATGAAGAAAGAGAGAGAGAGAAAGAGAGAGAGAAAGAAAGAGAGAGAGAAAGAGAGAGAACGAGAGAGAGAAAGAGAGAAAGAAAGAGAGAGAGAAAGAGAGAAAGAAAGAGAGAGAGAAAGAGAGAGAGAAAGAGAGAAAGAAAGAGAGAGAGAAAGAGAGAGAGAAAGAGAGAGAGAAAGAAAGAAAGAAAGAAAGAAAGAAAGAAGAAAGAAAGAAAGAAAGAAAGAAAGAAAGAAAGAAAGAAAGAAAGAAAGAAAGAAGAAAAGAAAGAAAGAAAGAAAGAAAGAAAGAAAGAAAGAAAGAAAGAAAGAAAGAAAGAAAGAAAGAAAGAAAGAAAGAAAGAAAGAAAGAAAGAAAGAAAGAAAGAAAGAAAGAAAGAAAGAAAGAAAGAAAGAAAGAAAGAAAGAAAGAAAGAAAGAAAGAAAGAAAGAAAGAAAGAAAGAAAGAAAGAAGAAAGAAAGAAAGAAAGAAAGAAAGAAAGAAAGAAAGAAAGAAAGAAAGAAAGAAAGAAAGAAAGAAAGAAAGAAAGAAAGAAAGAAAGAAAGAAGAGAAAGAAAGAAAGAAAGAAAGAAAGAAAGAAAGAAAGAAAGAAAGAAAGAAAGAAAGAAAGAAAGAAAGAAAGAAAGAAAGAAAGAAAGAAAGAAAGAAAGAAAGAAAGAAAGAAAGAAAGAAAGAAAGAAGAAAGAAAGAAAGAAAGAAAAAGAGAATGGAGATTCAACATCTTTTAAAGCTTTGAAATTTCATTCTCTTTGCACGACTAATATATAAAAAAAGAATAATGATATTCCATTTGAGAAAAGCGTAAGTATTGTAAAACTAACACAAATAAGGAATATCTCCGAAATGGTTCACTCTACAAAAAATTTATTCGGACATAAATTGACTGTTTTAACAAGATCTACATTTTTTTTATAATAAGATTTTATCTATTTCTTACAGCTTACCAGTTGTGCAAGTCATCAGAGTAAACAGGACTACATAGGTTACAGCCAAAAATTCAAAATATACATTTCATTTGACATAAAATATCATGGCATTTTAATCATTGTCCTTATAGTCATTTTACAGAAAGTCAAAAGTTTCTTAAAATTTTCCATGTAAAGGGTAGTTTAGAGTGCAGGATTTTCCTAAAAATCTTCGTGTCGCATCCTTTAAGCATATTAAACTTACATACCAACTTTAGTATTTAACCAAATTTTCGTTTTTGAGTTATGCTGTTCACAGTCACACAGACAGACACGCAGACAGACCTTTTTCTAAAAATGCTTTTTTTGGGGATTCAGAGGGCCTCAAAACATATATTTCCGGTGAAATCTCGACATCAACTTTTTGGGTGGAATACAATACTTCCCCTACTTATAAACGTAGCGGAAAAAGTAAAAAATGGACGTGTATACATGTACCTAATATGTACACGGCTAATCTCCGAAAACCCCTTGACCGATTACCTCAAAATTCGGCATGTATGTGTATTTTTTCATGGAGAAGGTTTATGTGCTGGATATTACATTCAAATGGCTTTTTCTACTCGGTTTTGTTTTACGTAACACATTCACATATCCTCTACTCACCCTTTAGTATACAATTAATACAATTTTCTATACGTTTGAAACAGAAATGCAATGTATTACATTCACTTTGTTTTCTGTACTTTTTTCACTCTTCTTTTATGAAAGGCAATCACACTTCCTTCTCTACTCCCTCTTCTACAAACAATTCATACAGTTTTCGATGTTACTGAAACAAAAATGCAATGTATTACATTCACACGGCTTTCTCTACTCGCTTTTCTTCCTGTTGTATTTGTGATTGCTTGACAGTGACAGTACGTTTGCATAGTGCATTCCCCAAGCTTTTGTTTATTTATTTTGTTCTTTATGGTATTCTAAGGGTTTGCCTTTGTTTAAGAGTATTAAGTAATATTTTTAAATAGGTATAAATCGTTATACCACGGTCAACGCCGGGTACTTCAGGTAGTACCACATAAGTATTTAAGATACCTGCAAGAATTTTCTGGGAATAGTCCTTGAAATTCTCCTCATTCAGAATAAATTTGGTATAGTTTTGTATAGAGTAAACCATAAGAAAGAGAACGAGGGAGGGAGAGAGACTGGGGTGAGAGGGACAGGGAGAGAAAGAGGGACGGAGGGGGAAGAAGGAGGGAGATGGGGAGGGACGGAGGGGGGAGGGCGAGGGAGTAAGAGGAAGGGAGATGGGGAGGGACGGAGGGAGAGAGGGAGGGAGAGGGAGTAAGAGGGAGGGAGAGGGAGTAAGAGGGAGGGAGAGAGTGAAAGAAAGAAAGACAAGACCAACCAGAAAAATTGTAGGCCTCTAAAAGCAAACTTATTTTCGAATAAGATTTTATAGCATGAACCATTTCCGAGATATCCCATTTTATTGGTTTAAATTTTTGAATTTTAAGTGCTATCGTTATTCATGTCATGTAAAGAATACGGAATTTCCAGGAATTTCAGCTTCTAAGTATTTGACTCTCTCTCACTCACTCACACACATACATACACACGCTCTCTCTCTCTCTCTCTCTCTCTCTCTCTCACGCACACACACACACTCTCTCTCTCACTCACTCTCTCAGGCTTTTACAAGAAAAGCTATAGAAATATAAACGATACGTATTAAAATGTTAGCACTTTCTGAAAACGGGCAGTTCGTGGACATGTGGATTTATTATTTTCGTTATTTGTATATGCAGTGTGGTTCACAACAGAAAATATACTTGTTTTAGTTAAAATTAATTTAAGCTACACATTATATATAAAACATAAGGTTTATGTGCAATTTCTGTGTGTTTCAGTGCTGAAAAAAGCATTCGATGTCTTTGATCGTGAGAAAAACGGAAGCATTCCATGCAACATGGTAGAGGAAATTCTTCGCCTTATGGGTCAACCGTTCAACAGAAAAATGCTGGAAGAACTAATAGAAGAAGTAGATGCCGATAGTAAGACGTTTTGATAACTCCATAACATAGTGATAACCAGGCATTGGAATTTCCAAGCATTAAAGCCAGGACGTATGGAAATTAGGGTGAGCTGTTACCGGACTTTATGTGTGACGTCATAGATAACAAACCACGTCCTATTCCTCGTACAGTCTGCTGCGTGTGCAGACCAACCACGAGATAGTATTTTACCTGCCGTCAGTGACTCATAGCCGCTGTTGTGTACGTTCTATGTATTAATGTGGTTTAGTGTTGCTAACTTGAGCCAACTGCTTAAGAATTCCTATGCCTGGTGATAACTGTGCTTTATCTGATCATACACCACAGCCCAACTTTACAGCTTTATTGCAGCACAAACTTAGTGTGTTTGCTGTTGCAAAGCCCTATTAGTCGTCCTGTGTAGCTTGTGTGTTTATGTGCATGACACGTGAAAACCATATGAGTGCAGCACATTCAACACTTGTTTTCATATCCTTTTCTCAAATTATTCTTAAAAAAGAAATTTTGTTTAAAGTCCTCCAACGTAATGTCATATCGGATGGTGCGTAAATGAAAATTGGTGAAATGATGCTCAAACGAGCCCGAAGTCCATGGAGCTTTTACTTTACCCGACATTCGTCTTCTCAGGATAAGGGAAAATCTCGGAGAAAAACGTTACCCGGATAACTTACCCTAACCGATATTCGAACCCGCGACAGGGTGGACGTGAGACAGGCACACTAACCATCACGCTACCGAGGCGGGCAATAAGAAATTGAACATTTCAATTTTGGTTTAAATGGAAAAAAAGTTAAAAGTCCGTTTATATACAACCACAATAAAATAATTAGTACTATTATTATTATTATTATTATTATTATTATTATTATTATTATTATTATTATTATTATTATTATTATTATTATTATTATTATTATTATTATTATTATTATTATTATTATTACTATTATTATTGTTGTTGTTGTTACTTCTATAGAAATATTGGGACACTAAGAGAAAAAATGCATTGTTTTAAACGTGCAAATTTATTACAAACGTGTCATATTTAGCCGTGTACAGCTTGTCCAAAACGTCCTGGCATTCCCCCACTCCCTAATCAAAGATGCGTATTGGAACTGGGCAGTCCACTTCCATAAAAGGGAAGTTTGGGGGTGGGGGGGTAGTCTTAATCCTTTGTAAATGTGACTGCCTCCAAGTTCTGATAACCTTCCACTCACTTGCTCCCCCACCAGTCTCAGCACTTCCTCGCTTTTCTCCTCACTTGCGCATAGGGAGTGTCAGTACGTTTTAGACAAACTGCAATTATGTATCAATGCATTCAGCAGTAATAAAAGTTTCTGGTGTATAAGAGATGGAATCGGGGCTGAAAAATTCAACGCTATAGCCGGGATTCGAACCATGGACTTCCGCTTCACGCGCGGCTGCTCTAGCCACTGAACTACCATGGCAACTTGCCAGTATTCACGGATCTTCCACTTTATGCGCAGCTGCTCTGACCACTGAAGTGGAAGATCCATGGTTCAAATTCCGGTTATGGCATTGCATTGTAATTTTTATCATTAATAACAAATAAATTTATTGATCGTCCTGATTCTACCTCTCAAACATTGCTCACTTATGTGATTAAAACCATCAGTGAGTTGGTTGGCATAAAATCATAATTTCTAGTGTAGTTTATTATAGTTCCATGTAGTTACTGGACAATTAAGCATCACACACATTTGAGGCAAATACCTATAGAATCGAAATGCAAATTAAAACAGCTTAACTAGTATTTATAATAATTGTAAATAATCTTATATTATACCAGGTAAATCAGCTGACTCTATTTTTCGTATCTGTGCAACCCGCAGATTATAGATTTACTTGAAAACGTCGTTCCATTTGTCAAGTCAGTATTTGTTTTGTAGTTGTATTGGGTGAAATCAGTTTATCGTTCTTGGCCTGTTTTAATAGCCATGATGAAAAGTTCCGTGAACACACATAAGCTGCCAAAAGCTAAAACAACTTTTTAAATGACTGGCAAGTTGATACCTAAATGTTTCAGGTGAAAGAGATCAGTAGAGGCTTGTGGGAGCGGGCTCAACGTCAGAACTAAAGGGACATTTCTTAGGTTCAAACCACCTTATAGCAATGTTCTTTTTTTCTTTTTTAAATTAGCAACCATCCCATTGAACGTGCTAAACATAAATGCAGAAAGCAATACACAGTAGATAACTACAAAGTTCAAAAGGTACTTGATTAATTAAATGTTCACTGCATTGTCATCAGTTTAATGTAATGTATTTGTAATTTGTTTTGTAAAACCTTATCATTGGTCAGCAAAAGTGAAATGGGGGTAAAAAAAACTCCACCCTTTACCATAGATTCGAACACGTATCCTCAGAACGTCACTGCGGCCGAAGTGTAATAATTCCGCTCGACCATTACAGCCCTATAAGAATTAGCTTTTTAAACTCCGGGGATGGATCCTCCAAGGAAAACCTTACTGGAGCTGGAGTTTACGTGTTCACATTTTTCCTTTTATCATTCTGTTGGCAGAGACACAACAAATTATGATGGAGAAATAGAGGCTATATACATTGCTCTCCGACAATTAGGTATTAAATCTTCCCTTAAATAAATTTAACAAGGCAGTAATTCTTTCGGATTCTAAAGCTGCAATTCAGGGAATATGTTCAAATACTACAAAGAAGTCAACAAAAATTAGAGAATGCTACAAAATGTTAACACAACTCCAAAAAGTTAATAAGACTGTTCATCTCCAATGGATTCCAGCACACTGTGGAGTCATGGGGAACGAAGCTGCAGACTCACTTGCAAAGAAAGGCACAACAATAAAACAAAAGTCTAAATTCAATTTCTCATATTCCTCAATAAAACGCTTGATCATTAAAAAATTTTCTCATTCATACCTACAAGAAATAGAAACAAATGCCAAAGATAAAAAATGGATTACACTACTTTCCAACCCAGATATAATCCTCGAGAGACCAAGGAAAACAGCTGTTGCAGCCTTCCGACTATTGACAAATCACGACTGCTTAGCAAGTCATCTCTACAGAATAGGTATCTCAGCCTCACCAATATGTGTCCTGTGTAACGATCCAGCAGAAATGAACGAAGACCACTTGAAGACCTGTGAAGTATTAAGATCAGAAGAAACTACAGTTCAAAAGTATTGGAAAGCACGAATGCTAATGGCTTCATTGCCAGATGCAAGGCACTAGAAAACAACAACAACTCCGGGGGTACCTAGCTGAGGTATGCGGGAACTATACATCGCTTCGTAACTTTATTAATGTGTTACCTACGACACATTTTTGCAAATTTAAGATTCTATTGGTGTTTTATCTTCATTAATAAACATGGCTCAAGCTATTAGACTTGCTACACAACCTAGTGAGTGTTGTGGTTTATGCCAACATTGAACTGTTAAACTATTTAACATTTGTTGATGTGACTGTACAACTCCATTATGAATGTAGGCGTGCCTTTTTATCGATCATAATCTATCATTATCCCTTGGCATAGATCCGCCATTTTGTTTTAACTCGTAAGTTCATCTATTACGACAAATGCTCGTTCATCAGGAGTTTTGGGAGGCTGTGTGTAGAATGTATACTCTAAAAAAAGTTTACAAATTGTGTAGAACCCGGGTGAAAGTCTCAAGTGTAACAGTAGATACTTTTGGAATGGATTTACATCGCGAATACCTTTTGCCCCTTAAATCACTTATTCTCTGAGATGTTAAACCGCCTTCTGTCGCCCACATGTGAAGTGTAGAGTTTACGGTCAAGATAGACTTAACCGGTGGCATAAATTAAAAAAAAAAAAAAAAAAAAAAAAAAAAAAAAAAAAAAAAAATAGGGGCATGTGATTCACCTGGTATACGTGACAGGCAAGCGGCAGTTTGATAATACGGTAGTGTGCTAAGATGTCCGAGAGGTGAACACTGAGCCCAGCCCGCTCATGAACTTGTGCTGACAGCTGTATGTTTAGCAAGTAAAACAATGAAGGTCGCTCAAGCTATCCCACCAGTTAGTTGGCCAGGCGTTGTATGCTCTAACTTAATATAGACACTTGATCAATGGAAATGTTAACTCAACCGATAGAACGAAAATACAAACACAAACATATAAATACAAACAAACGTGTACTGGGTGAGGAAAAGCGATGAACATAAAATTATGGTCTAGATAGCCAGTGTCAGAATAAGCATTTATGTATATCACTATTTGGAATGTATGTACATTTTAATATATAAATTGCATACGCTGTTATATTGGAGGCAATACCCTGTAACAGCAAATCGAAATAAACTAAATTAAATTTTGAGGATAGAAATAAGAGGTTGCAGAGCTTTCCTCACTGTGCTACATGCGTCAACATTAAATCCATCGTGTTAAATCCCCGATTGTGAAACCAGTTTGTGATGTCAGAAGTAGGAGGCAAAGCCATTCTTGTACAGTACTATAGTCACTGTTACTAAACACTTTCTTATAACCAGGGCGAGGCATTTTGGTACTTTTCCGCTCCCACAAGAGCATTGCAGGTTACGATTACATGGATATTAGGGCAAGGTCAGGCTCTGGCTGTGTTACGCACAGCCGCTCCAGGATGCATAGCACAGTATGGTGCAGTAGTCGCGAATAGGGAACCTAATTCTGGGTTAATTTGCAATTGAAATAAATCTTTATGCCTCAAGTGCAGAACTCAGGGTACACAATTGTTGAGAATTTAGATTCAAAATATTTCTCTACAGTTGGAGAAAACTTTACATGTAAGGTGTGTTACACAAGCTTTGTTTTTGAAATACTGAAAATGTATATGGCTATACAGTGCAACAAATTACAAAATGATACTGTTTATGTATACATTTATGAATTGTATAAGTAAATAGGTAATTCAATCTCACATACAATTCAATTTCTATTGTATTGTCCCCTATTTGCATATCTCACTGTGCAATTAAACGACTACCCTGAAACCCTGCATATGACTTCAAATTAACTGCTCTTCTACAGGTACCGTTTAATCTGTACGCCACTGTACTTCATTTAATAGAGTGCGCATAAGAGATAGTTTTGTTTACGTTGGCGCTGCCCGGTTTTCGTGGGCTACATCCGTGTGCACTAAACTTGAAGGGACATATACTGAAATGCCTGGCCCAACTTACCCATAACCTTGCCCCACTGACATGTTTTCTTCCGCGTTGCGTTTCCTTCCCTTTTCTCACGATTGTCGCCTTCGAATAATGTCAAACAAGCTGTATATATGCATTTATAAGCGATATAAACACTAACATGATAAATGCACGTGCTTTCATCATATTGAGAGACTAGTTTAAAACGAAGGACCCTCCAATCCTTCTGTTGATAAGAATTTGCATACCCTCCAAGTGTATTAACTCTGTTGCGTAATATATGTAAGTCGTACTTTATAATAATATGAATCTGACAATTATGTTAGAATATATTAAGATAAGTGACCATGTTAAATAAAGAACCATTTTGCATCTCAGACCAACTTACTGCACGGCAGTAGTCAAAGAGTGGTAATTAGTCACGTGACAGTTAAGAGATACGGAGCAAAGTCGACAGATGGAGTAACCGTGATGAAACGGCTGGTGCTCCCGAGGAGTCTGGTAAAGGAAATCTTCGAGGAAACCGATACCAGTACAATTGAAGGCACCAGGATGTGAATAACAATAAAAAGCTATGTCGCCAATTCTGTTGATGGCATCTTCAAAGGGACGTGGGAAGATGATGCAACTATGTGACAACCCCGCAACAGGTGCTGGGTTCCCACCACACATTCAGTGTCAACCCCGAGGGAAACTGAAGGTAGTTCATCGTGATCGTCTGTCAGCAGATCGCGGAGACTTAACACCTCTGAGGAGCGAGCTGTGTGACGCAGCAGCTATGGCTCATGGTTATCGGGAGGTCGGCGTAAGGGAGTCCGAACGGTAAACAAGAGAAGCCACACGCTCGCACCGCGTAAACACAATGAACACTGTCGCCAAGGAACTAAAACCTTTCTGGATGTTTATCTTTTTCGAACATTCCGGAACTGTATGGCAACTTCTAACGGCTATATAGGCGATGCCTTCGCAAGTCATGCACAGTCTGGCAGCAGAGTTAGCGAGTCTGGCGAGCGAGTGTGTCTCGCAGTCTCGTAAAGTGAATGAGTGAGCGCGTGCTTTTCTGGTGCGACGAAAAGCGCCGTTCTCCGAGTGAGTATGTGAGGGCTGTGATGACTGTAATGGGTACCATAACTGCAAGAGATTCGAGACGTCTTGTGTTCGACTACCCGGCGAGTGAAGGGTCCGGAAGAAGGGGCTACTCAGATGTATTTCATTACGCCCTATGTCGGCGGAAAGAAAGTAAGTGAATGTAAAAAGGTGACATGACAGCATGGGCGTCTCTAAGGGGCCGGAGGGAGGGGGGCCGCGGCCCCCCCTGGAAGTTGGTCAACTTAATGTGCAATCAATTACTGATTATTAAACTACTATTTTAAAAGATCAATTTTTATATAGCACAAATTAATATGGTGATATGCAACAGATATTATAAATTTTGAAATAATGAATTAATATTATCTGATTGCAAATTTCAAACATGTGACCCCCCCCCCCACCCTGGAAAAATGTCTGCCAACACTCATGAATGACAGTGAATGGTGGAACTAGTTCACGTTACTGAAGTGTGAAAAACTGGGCAAACTGTGCAAGGCTGAGAATTGTGAATGACAAACTTTATAATTCAGAATCAAGTCGTTGGCATTCTGCATTCATTCAAATCTACTGACTGTGTAACAAACTAAGATGAAACCATTAATTATCCAACTGAATTTTTAAACTCCTTGGATGTGCCTGGTTTACCACCGCACAATTTACAACTGAAGGCGGGCTCACTAGTCATCATGCTTCAAAATCTAAATCAACCAAAACTATGCAATGGAACATACTTGGTGATAAGAAAACTGATGAGTAATGTGATTCACACAACAATACTCAAAGGAAAATTTAAAGATGAGTTAGTTCTCATTCCAAGGAGTTCAATGATCCCAATGGATATGCCCTTTGAGTTTAAACGAATTCAGTTTCTGATCCATCTTGCCTTCGCCATAACAATTAACAAATCACAAGGCCAATCCTTGACTGTTTGTGGTCTCAACTCAGAAAATCAATGTTTTTCTTATGGTCTGTATGTGGCATGTTCACATGTCGGCAAATCATCTGCTTTATTTGTTCTTGCACCTGATAAAAAAACAAAAAGTATCATATCACATGGTGCTTCAATGAAGAGAATTAAACTGAGTGCATCCCAGGCTGCACAATATGTACATAGTTTAATTCAATCATGTCTTGCTGACACACGATGCATATACTTAATTTTTGTACTTTTTTATTTATTTTTGTGTTGTCTTAAAAGTACTGAACTAAATTAAATAAGGAAATAATGAAGCTATTAACAGTGAAGCAACAAGAATCTAAAGTTAGAACAAATTATAAACTAAAAGCTTCACTTATCTTAGTAATATTGCAAGTTTTGAGAATGAGTTGGAGTCAACTCAAAACATTATCAGCACCAAAGAACTTGCAATATTACTAAGATAAGTGAAGCTTTTAGTTTCTAATTTGTTCTTACTTTAGACTGAACTAAATATTTATTTTGTATTCATTGTATTACTTTCGTAAAATCATAAATTAAGTTCAGCTAATCATTCATTGACTGTTCATTGGTACAAGGTTCGACGGGTCAGCTAGTCTTGGAATAAAAATAATACCATTAATCAAACTACTTATGCCACTGCAAGAACCTCGCTCCCACAAAAACGAAAAAATGTGAAAGTGCAAGTGAGAGGACTAAAGACTATTTGAATTACTCTTAAGATAAAAAAAAACAGTTGTGTTTCATAATAGCAGCAACACTAAACATGCCAAAGATCTTTACATGTGTGTATCAGATAAAGCAATGTAAACAAAATAGGAAACTTAATTGATGCACACCAACAACTTGCAGCTGCTACAACACTTACAATAGCCAAAAGCTGTCAATGACAGTGTTTGTTTACAGACATCAACAATATAAGTGGACAGGGTTGCTACATTATTCTTAAGGTGATCTAACCTGTCAACGATACACTCCAGAAAAACATGAAGCACTGGAAGACAGTTAAATAAAGTGATAAATTTTTGTTGTTAGCTAATGCTGGATTTCTGACAATGAAGTCATTAATCCTCTTGCTGTCCAATATTTTTCACTGATGAACGGGGCACTATGTGGCGAAATGTCGTTGGGTGGTTCTCATTGTGTCGCCATTGATGCTTAAATGTCGTTGGTCTCGTTGTCGCCCGTTGATTTGGTTCTTTCCCGCTAGCTCAGCTTGAGATCTCTTTATTTATCTCGGGTACGCGCAGGTGTTATCGAATAGACTACCCAAGAAAACCTTTATATATTGTTTATTGCATCTTAGATACTTTCGGGAGCTATGCCGATTGTATATGTAGAGGAATCGCACTCACGTCCACACAGCACAACCCGCAGTACTGGTCTGGGGTGAGTAGTGACGCTTTCTGGCGTCCCCAAGCTAGGAAAACCGTTCTCTCCAAAATTAAAGGTCATGACGTCATCCAAGAAAGCCTCGTATCCAAAATGCTATTTCCTTTTCCCGCAATTTAGAAATGTCCCTTTCTATTATAACATGTTCTTTTATGAATTTCGAATATATAATTACCTTTTTAGGATTAAACAATATTTACTTTATATTTTATTCAATATATCGCGCGACTTTTAAGGTTGGTAGACCTGACTTTCAAACGTGTATTTAAACTATGTAGTATGACGTCATGACTCGTTAATTTCAAACCAATAATGCGTTTATCCTACAAATTTAACGACTATTATTTACTCATATCTTGCTCACCTTACAACACTTCCTGCTCTATTATCTATTTATGTTATTACTTAACACTTATCGCAAATCTCACATCCAGCAATTAAATTAAAACGTGTCTTATTCAAAAGCCCATTCGATCGGAAATCTAAATTTCGGTATCAACTACAAATCTTTTAAGTTATGGAACTACAAACTTTGATGGATAAATTGAAGCAATTCGAATGGCCCTACAAAATCTCTTGTATAGAATTTCACATTTTAATCAAGCAGTTATTCTCTCAGATTCCAGGGCAGCAATTATAGCAATTACTTCCAAGTTGTCACCAAAAAACCAAACAGTTATAGAATGTTGGAAAATCCTTACCCATCTAACCGTACTTCAAAAACACCTATAGTCTTCCAATGGATACCAGCTCATTGTGGACTGAGTGGTAATGAGAAAGCTGATTTTCTTGCAAAAAAGGGTACCGGCAGTATACAGAAATCTATAGTTAATCTACCATTTTATGCAGCTAAAAGATTAGTCAACTCTGAATACAAAAAAATTATTGCAAAATATTACTATGAAAAATCAAAAAATAAAAGATGGGAACTACCAACCATTCAACAGTAATTCCTGAGTATCCTCGAAAAACGGCAATTGCAACCTTCAGGTTGATTACAGGACATGATTGTCTGACAAAACATTTGAACAGAATTGGGATATATTCTTCTCCACTCTGTCCTCTATATGATCTGCAAGAGGAAAAGGACCGAGACCACCTTCAAATATGCCCGGCCACTTCTAGCACCCCATCCATCAGTGAAAAATATTGGAGAGCAAGAGGATTAACTTCATTGTCAAAAATCCAGCATTAGCTAACAACAACATATTTGAAGGTAGTCTCAGTCCATTTCCTCTTGCAGATCACATAGAGGACAGAGTGGTGAAGAGTATATCCCAATTCTATTTAAATGTAGTATTAAATTGTGTTCATATGAATAAGCACAGCATTAAAGTGTAAGAAAGAGGAAAAGATAAAAACTTTAGGTTGCTGCTCTTATATCATATACTTCAATAAGATTTACCTTAATCATTCTGCATGTGATTAATATTGAGGGAGAAATAAAAAAAATGGACTTTTTCCTGCTGAAACAAGAGTTTACAGACTAAAATGGCATTTCAGTTTTTATTCCTTTACACCCCTTTCTCCAGGTATATGATAGTATGGATATATTAATTCACATTTTAGAGAGAAGTAGTGATATAAATTCCAGTGAGAGGTATCAAAAGTAAAACCTGAGTAGCTTCAACCTATTTTTGCTGTAGAAAACATAAGCAGTTTAACTATACACACAATTTATTATATGGTTAACTTACATTTACAGAATAAAATTATTTTTGCTCTCACAGTCAAACTTTTTATTCCTAAATGCAGTATACGAGTAGCACTAAAGATGCAATGTTTTTTTTACAGAGTCTGGTTTTCTGGAGTTTGATGAGTTTGTCACGTTGGCAACTAAGTTCATAATTGAAGAAGATCAAGAAGTAATGGAGAAAGAACTTCGAGAAGCATTCCGATTGTACGATAAAGATGGTAAGAAATCCTAGTGTAATACCTTAAACATTTCATCAAAA
Source organism: Tenodera sinensis (assembly GCA_030765045.1). NCBI lineage: Eukaryota > Metazoa > Arthropoda > Insecta > Mantodea > Mantidae > Tenodera > Tenodera sinensis. The sequence continues at coordinate 35,967,943 of CM060965.1, read as the reverse complement.
TTTGAATACCTATTATATGTCTCTCTTCCTGTTTAAGTTTAACATGATGACAGTTGCTACCATAGTCACTTTTAAAATAGTGAAAGCAAAATACCATACACATATAGTAATATTAAGTAGGTACAATCATATATGATCATATTAAGTATCACATACAATAACTGTAGTTTTTCTTTCCACTTCATGTTCTATGATGTCTTTAAATTCTATTCAATATGCATCATGCTATATTACCTACATTTGGTGCCCTTACTTATCATACTTCAAATGCCACAGCTTTTGCAATTTAAAAATTAACGTTTTCTGGATTTCTTTGAATCAGATGATTCTGAGTGTGCAGAACAGATGATCTTAATTGTAATACCGTCCTGTAGAATCTATTTTAATGCCAGTAAACTAATTAAAAAGTATTTGGTATCACCCTTTATGTTTTATTGTACTAAAACTAAGATTGTTCTGTTTTTTATTATTACTCTCTGGGATAAAATCTTCTCATCCTCTCGTTTTTAAAAAAGTTCTGATTGTGCTTATAATTGCAACTGTCCTGTCCTACCTGAATTTTCCAAATTATGGCTCTTAGAGCAATAGTTGACAAACATTTATGATGGAATATGTTGTCATTTTTCTCAGGTTAATTGTCGGTCTGGGTGGCTCAGTTGGTTAGACGCTGGCCTACGGATCCCAAGGTCGCGGGTTCAAACCCGGCCCAGGCCGATGGTTTTTAAGTGTGCTTAAAAACGACAGCTCCATGTCAGTAGATTTACTGGCATGTAAAAGAACTCCTGCGGGACAAAATTCCGGCACACCGGCGACGCTGATGTGATCCTGGCAATTGACAGCGTCGTTAAACAACAACATAATTTTTTTAATCTCAGGTTAAGAAAAGTTTTTCATTGTTATCCTACAAAATGACTTGACCATCTTTATTCTAGGATTAGCCTAGCCTCAATGTAGTTTATTTTACACACCAAGTGCCCAAAAGTCACAAGAAGGGATTGTCACATTAGAAAATGTACCACGTATGACTTGAGCATTGAGGCCAGATGTAACTTGTGGTACAAGTGTATACATGATATCTGAGCTGTCTGTTACAGGCACGTGTGTAGTGAATATGGCTAAACGTTGCAAGTTCTGATAGGGACATGGGATGGTAATCAGTGCAGGACACATGGGTCATAGCATATCAGAAATTAAATGAGAGATAAGGTTTCTGGGGTCAACAGTGTCTAGGTTGGATCTTCAATATATCAGAGAGAATGTTTCCACATGTGTAAACCACTGCACAGGAAGACCTCAGATGATTATTAAACAGACATCTACGTTACCTCAGCAGAAACCATACGGGGACTACTATGAGTGAGATCAGTGATCAGTTGAATGTTGGGAGTTAGGAATCCATTTCCACCAAATTGTAAGGAGACACATCCACTGCAGAGGCTTCAACAGCCAACAACCAACTCATGTTCCTTTGTTAATACCTCAACACAGAGCTCAACAACATGCATGGGCCCGTAAATATGGCAATGGACTATGGAGCGGTGGGAATGTGTGGTATGGTCCAATGAATCTCGGTTCCAGCTGTATCAAATTGATAGCATGTGAGAGTGTCACATATGCTCCATGAATTTATGGATCCTGCATGTCAATAATGTTGTGTCCAGGCAGGAGGTGGTTCAGTTATGGTTTGGGCTGTGTTCTCTTGTGATGGAACTATGATAATTCCTATCCTAGAAGAGAAGGATGTAAGCAGATCCATGTGGGGGAAATGAACCTCATTGGCTGGTGCATTTTAATACTCTCGTATTCTCCCAAAATATAGTTCCAAGGCCTATTTAGCTTCATGTTTTACTTGCGTTCAAAAACTACTTAAATTAATGTTATAATATAGAATATGATGTAATATAATATACTCCAATAATACACTATATATCTTATCGCCAATCACACAACATTCAGTTCTCAAGTTTTGAATACCAGTCGTCAACTGTAGGGTTTGCCTGTTGCGTCAGCACCATCTTGGTGTGCAAAATGGGAACAAGATCGGTAGAAGTGGTTTTGTTTAACACCTGCAAGGAAAGTCTTTAAGGAACAGTGAAAAGGTTATTATATTGAATATATTCAATAAGTTTACAGTGAAGTGTTTTATCGTGGCTATAAATATCTGGCAAAACGTCATAATGGACAAAGCCTCTTACCATCCAGTAAGAGCGGAGTGCATTCCGAACAATACATAGATAAAACCTGAAATGCTATCTTAGCTGAGATCTAAGAATCCTTAAAATGTGATACATGTGATTACTGCAATAAAATGGCTCTCATATGTTCAATAATGCAATGGTTTATGTAACAACAAAGGGAGCAGTTAAATTCAGGATATCTGAACAAGGTAAATTGGGCGGTGGCGACATTAATATTGTTGTTTACATGCACGTGTGCAGATATTATGTTAACCAATAGCATAATAGAGATGGAGCTCAGTGTGGGGCACGGAGGAATACACTACTTTGTTCTGACAGCAAATAGATAATAGTGATGAGGAAAAGCACAAAGAAGTTAAACAGGTAATACAAAGTATTTGAACCTGCAACCTTCAAATGCAAATCACAGCTGCCAGTTGAGCCATCTCACTCTGTGTATTCCTTTTATTATTTTTGCGGGTCTGACATTCACAAGTGTTTGTTACAGGATTGGGATACATCCCTGTAGGCTGCCTCAGAGAAATCCTTCGAGAACTTGATGACCAACTGACTTCTGAAGAACTTGACATGATGATTGAGGAAATTGATGCTGATGGTTCAGGAACCGTAGACTTTGATGGTAAATATCTTTTAATCTCTACTAATATTCTCATTTAGATCTTTCTTTTCACCACTGAAAACCACCATTCTTTCCCAAAGAAGAAGATAGTTTTGTCAAATATTGTTCTAAAAAGATTGTAGTCCCTTATAGAAACTATGAAGAATGTTAACTGGTACATTAGGCCTATAGTGAAAATGTAGTCTTGATTGAAGTACTTTCGAACAATTAGTTTCCATACTATAAATCATAAAACTTATCATGAAAAATATATTTTGGATATACATACTGGAATCTTACCACACCCAGCGGTTTTGAATGACAACATACACAATAGAAATTTTATTCTGCTATTCTCAAAATAAACATTTTAAACTGTGATAGCATTAGAGTGAATTTTGATATATCAGGGTTTATAAAACTTACTACTTCAAGTGCATAAAAATTAAATTAGTAACCGCTCTTGGACAGAATTTTCTACATTTGTTAGCACTACAAGCAAGTAAAATATTTATTCACTTTTACTTCATAAATTATTAACAAAAGTAAATAAAATAAATAAATAAAAACTCACATTGAGATGCTTCATTTTCATCACCCAAGGTCTGTGAGTAGGAATGCATTCCTAAACTATGTATTTCTTCACATAATTTTAGGTCTTTTAAGTACTCATTGGCAAAGGTGTACAATGAGGACTTATGGTTGATGCTGGATTACTATAAGCAAACTGAAAAAGACATCAGTCAAATACTTTAATGTCCCTGGTATACTATTCATATACCTCTACAGCAAATTACTTGACCTCTGTACTGCTGAACCACTGAACAGAAATTTTGGCTTTCATAAAATGAAAATTTCAAAATTATATCATGTATTTTAATACAATGTTTATACAAGTACAGTCGAGTGCTTGAAATTGTGCCAATATAATGAGCAGTGATTTGTGTTGGTAAGAAAATACTGGCTGCACCATGGCTGAGTGGTTAGACAGCTTGACTCTCACCAAAGTGATCCGAGTTAGATCCCAGGAGTCCACATGTAGGATTTGTGGTGGACACACCGGTGCAGGGGCTAGTTTTCTCTGGGTTCTCCAGTTTTAGTCACCAACATTCAATTGCTCCATCATCATCTTTCCCGTCATCTTTTGCCATCATTTCATATCATCCACTTTCTTGCTTTCACAGGCAATCACCCATCTTGGTTATGAAGATTGCATATACTGGTCGGGAGGGCTCAGGGCACTGACCACGTCCCACTCTCCACCACTGGGTCCCATTCATGATGTCTGTAGTGAGCAGAGGTGGGGGATCCAGCGGCTGGGTAGTAGGCCAAGGCTAAACTCAAAGAGCCATAGTGCCACAGGAAAGGACAGAAAATACTAGTTTGCCTCTGTCATATTCAGCCCCAACTGGTTCTAGCACAACACTTGTCTTACTCCCCTCTTTTTCTTTACTCCAAAACCAACCTCTGTTCATAGGTTTATGTTTGAGTGCCAGACTTTTGCCATTAAATCAATATGGGAGGGCTCATCCAGGGTCTAGGGGGACAGCCATTGCAAAGCATACATTTCAGAGCCTCTCAGGTGAAATATTTTCCTACTCCTTCCCTTTGCCACTCACCTAGGCCTGACCTTTGTTTGATGATGATGATGACAACGATGACGACGATGGAGATGATGATGTAGATGATGATAATTTATTAATTCACCAGAATTTATTTATACAAGGTTGTTGTAGTGTTTAACGCCCACTTTTACTACTACGGCACCGCAGGCGGTGACACTGATGATACATGAAGATGGAGCACCGGTGGAATGAGATGGTGGGGGAAACCGGAGTACCCGGAGAAAACCCGCCCTGACGCCGCTTCGTCCACCACGAATACCACATGCAGGTCCCTGGGATCGAACCCGGGCCGCCTAGGTGGTAGGCGAGCGCGCTAACCGCTCGGCCACAGTGCCGCCTATTTATACAAGATACATTCAATATTAGACATGCAATATAAACAAAACATTACACATAATTGTTGGATATTTACATTGCTGTATGCCTATTCACATTCTTTGAGGTCTTAATTCAAATGGTGTTATACAACATTACTCTAAACTGATAATTACTATCTAAATTTTCAGACAATGGTTTGATGCGCCTTGAGACATGATTTTAAGTTACCTACTTATTTTAGTGCTATGATGTAGCTTGACAAGTTATTATACAATTTAATACCCAAGTGTAGAATACTTTTCTGATAGAATGAGGTATTGAGACTGACTACATGACAATGTGTATTTTTTCTAGTGTTGTGCTTATGTACAGTGTTATTCATTGTAAATGCTATATCAGTGGTGTTAATGTTCTTAAGTACAGGCATAATTGTTTCGTGAATATGAATGCAGGGAAGTGGAAGAATACCTAAATTTTAAACACAGGATGATTTTGGGTGACCACCTTTCATGATTGTAATAATTTTTTTCTGCACGAGGAAGGTTGCCTTGCTCACTGGGGACTCAACACAAAAAAAACTATGCCAGATAGTGAATGGACACGCACAAAGTAACGCTGCCCCAACTGTTTCTTTTCTTGTGAAATGTATGTAAGGCTTAAATTCAAACCAATAAGAGATTGGCTTGCCCAGAGCTGGTGTGGAATACAGATGACAGAGCTTCTGCCAACATAAAATTAAAAAAAAAGCATTATAGGAAACCAAAAGCATCGGCATGTTTCCGTCCACTCAACTGTGGGTACTTGCCTTGAAGATTTATATAATCTGGGACATCAGTGTGTTACAAATAGCTTTTCGGCACACCAAGACATACAAACAATTATGGAACTGCCCTGGAAGGTTTGAGATGGATAGCAATACGGGTTTAATATACACTGTGTTCATAGATCGACCGGATCTTCTGTTGTGGTACCGGACCAATGAGGACCAGTATCCCTCTGCCAAAGTTACTCATAAATGCCTGGAAAGTCAAGAGTACAGAACACTAACTGCTGTACTAACTTACATTAGGCATTACAACAGATGTTGAAATCGAAGACCTTCAATGTGAACACATTCCCTAAATCTGTGAAAATAATTCTGATTTACTTGCAAAAGTTCATGTTGACTGATTACCTGTATTTCTCTCATGATGCTGTCCTTCAATCCTTGTTATTTGTGCGAATTTGATGCTTACACTTTATTCTTTAATGTTCCCCATAAATAAAAATTGCATGGAGATAGATCAGGGGAACCATATGGCCACAGTCCTTGATTAATTTTTCTGTCACCATACACACTTCCCAATTCATGCATAGAATTCTGCAGTAGCGTGCACTATAAATGAATCCTGCTGTAACCAGCTACACAATGTCCCATTTCTTGTTAGTTGCGGAAAAAATTATTTAAACCAGAATTTACATGAATGTGTAAATTAACTGTTGGGTGGGACTCATAATTCTATGTGTACTCACTGCAAGTAAACTCCAATTTTTGGAGCATGAAGGACTTTAAGAATAATATGGGATTCTTGGTAAATCACTTATTTTCAGAGATATGGGAATGTGTTTGCAATGAAGGTCATCGATTTCAACACCTGCTATGATGAGGTAAGCCTAATGCAAGTTAGTACAGTTGCTAGTGTTCCAGACCCGTGACTTGCTATACCCAGCAAGAAATAACCTGGCAATTGATAGTTAGCTGATTCACTTACCCGCAAACAAGGCTAGACCTATCTCATCCTATTGTGTTGCAAACACATCACATGATTAGTTGATTGGATGAGACAGGGCTAGCCTCATACACAGGTAAGTGTATCAGCTGTCAAGTGTGAGGTTTGCTCTCGCCGACTGTAGTCATTTACGTCTAGCTCTGGTGGAGGGCGACTGGTCCTCACCCAGCCTGGTGCCACCGTGGGGCAGTACAGCTGATCTACAAATGCACTGTAGTTAAAATCTTATTACCTGCCGATATAGTGAAAGGAATATGAAATTAATGCTTATATTTTAATGCTGACCCATACAGAGATTTTACTTGAATATTTAACATTGTATTCCAAGGTCTGCATTCAAATCTTTGTAATAATACACATTTATACTTTACTGAAATAACATTTCTCATGGTATCTGGCTGATTCTAATGACTTGATACTTTCTGTTTCAGAATTCATGGCGATGATGACTGGCTGAAAAAATCTACTTGTATATTTGGTGAAACATATTGTTTCAAAAGACATTTTCTTCCAATTTTTACATGATATATATATATGTTTACTCTGGACATATTTAATTTCCTTTTATGTTTTAATAATGTAAATGTTATTGTTTTATAAAGTGTAATATCTTAATTGTACCTAAGAAACAAGAATTCCAATTTAATAAAGTGATTTGTACATTAGTATAAGAATTTGCTGATTTTTTCCACTCAACCTCTGTCCACAGGTTTTCAACAAGAAAAACACTTCACATTAATTTCCAATGCCAGTATATACCAATTAATGTACTCTTGCAGTAGTGATAAATTGGTTCTATTCAAGGATGTGATGACACTCAAAGTGTAAAAATTATAACCATTTGTTTCTCAATAATAATGATGTGCAAACCTTTATTTCAAGAAAATCAATTATAAACATATCATTTTTCTCTAAAATAGAAGAAATAAAAGTACAGCTGAGTTTTAATATACATTTTTCGTTGTGAATTAAAAGTGAGTGAACTTCTTATACTGTAAAGGTGTTCAAATTATTTTTTGTGAATATGCAATTTACTAGAGAAATCTCTTTTAAATAGATATCAACATTTCAAGACTTCCCATTTTGTAGCTTTTCTGAAACACATCATATGCTTTCTAAAATACATATTCATGTACATATATATGTAAGCCATAATTTGTCATTACAAAGAAGAAAAAATACAATATAATAAATGAAAATTCAGATTTCTTATGTGAACCAAAAAGTTTACAACAATTCTGCTTAAACACTAATCTCTTTAAGTGTTATAGTATGTGTATATGATTGTGCAAATGTATAAAGAGAGCTAATGTAACAAATTATAATGATGTTCATAGTTGATATAACAAGTTCAAGGAAGTATATTCCAAAGCATTTTACACAAATATTGCATGAATGATGTAACAGGAAAGTGTTAACAAGCTATTATATGTATTATCTAGAATTACAAAATTCTTGTTCAACTCTATAGAGAGGAAGGATGTTATATACTTTAAGTGTAACTCTTAAACAACTATTTGAATATATGATTGCCCAAAACCATAAAGGAGACAATGTATGGGGATTCAAAGTGGAGAAATTATCTGGATTTGATATATCATATAGACAATCGTCTAGCCAAGAATAAGGAAAGAAATTAATGAACATAATGAAGTACACATAGCATAATTCCATTAACAAACACTGCACATAAAATAAAACACATCTGTAGCCAATTCAAATGTAAAAGGACACAATCATTGAAGTGACGGGAGGACAGATAACAAAATCACTTTATCGGAAAGAGAAAAGCTAGACAACCAAAATGCTACAGCATTTAGATTGCTTATAAATCAGTTTATTTAGATTACTGAAGTGCCTAGTCTTTAATTAGTAATGAACAGACATTTAAAGTTGCCAATTTCTTCAGTTACAGAAGAACCCTGCTAATCCGAATTAATTGGGGTGTGGTCTATACAGATTCAAAACTGTTCAGATTATCCAAAAAATAAAACAAACAAAAAAGTGTATAAATTTAGCTATAAGATTGGCAGCTACAAAGTAATGTGGCATAGCGGTGTGAGGAAGAGACATTATGATTACCATGCAGAAGATAATGACAATGTATTCAACATAACAAAATATTCTTCCTGTGGACATAGCTGATCGCATGCGATAGTGACAGTACGTATGTATTTCAGCTTATTTCCCTATTTTTAGCTCTTATTCTACATGCTTTTCACTCATAAATTAATATACACCTGTAGAACAGGTGCTTATTTGATTTATACAGTGCAATACAATGTCAACCAAATGAAATCAAGTTCCTGTATGTTAAAAAAGAAAAACTGGAAATGCCTAAGCGACTAAGGGGAAAAGTGCTACAAAATTGGCTATTGAATTTGGTGTTGGAAAAGCAACTATCAGTGACTGGAAAAAAAATCAGGGGAAAATTGACAGATTCTGCAGCAAAGCTGATGAAAAAACATTGGAACAATGCCATAACTCCATGGTGTTGCTGAATGACAAAATTGACCAAGCGACTTTCTTGTGGTTTACTTGGGAAAGACAAAAAAGTATTTTTTTAAATTATGGATTTTGTATCTTCCTTTCATAGAAGTTTGAAAACAGTGTTGTTGTAATTAATTTAATTTAAAAGGTGAGTTAATTAATAACACTGAACAACACTTACAACATATTTTTCTGGGACACGTTTCGAAGGTTAACTTTCCTCCATTATCAACCGGGCAATAACTGGGTTTCCATGGTGTTTCATGGTGCAAATGCTGATGCTTCTTCTGGTGGCGGTTCAATGAACTTACTGAAAATGTCTCTCTGGATTTTGTGCTTGGATTATTCAGAAATTTGGATTTGCAGGATTTGGATTAGTGGGGTTCTACTGTATTATGCTTCCGTGGAAGCAACTGTAGATTTATAAAATCAATTTTTATTCTTACATGAGTTTAAAAAGGGCTTTCCAAAATTCAAAAACCTGCAATGAGTTGGCCTTTGTGCACTTTAAAATATAAACAAACAAAATGCTCTTAAGAAAAGTATAGTTGCTACTGACAGTGTTAACAAAATTCAAAAGCTGAGAAGGAATGATTATTTGCATGAATACTTTAAAGAATGTGTTAGGAGTATTATTTGTTTCTATTATTTTGAATAAATGGCTGGTAATGCCCAGCTAAAATGTAATTTACACTCTGTAATCTGTTTCCTTTAATTAAGCACATGTTTGCTAAATAACATAAAAATTATAAAACATAGTAAAGAAGGCAACTTAGAAGAAACAGAAATATCATGGATGATCTGCCAAGTGTATATCTAAAAATTCATTTTGGTAAACTGGATTAGTGTCTCTATCTTTGGGACATTTCCTAGAAAAATATGAAAAGGTAGCTTCTTTTACATTAGTCATATATGTATTTAAATGTAACCTCTCTAAGAAAGCTGCTATAAAGTGAGCTGTAAAATTGTTCATTCCAACTATCTTAATTCTGTTTCATATTTTTTCAGTCACTGTGCCTAAGCATTTAAGATAAGACTGCTCTAGGAATGGATTAACAAATATTATATTATCCATTACTCTAGAGCTTTGAAAAGGATTCTGGTGTAAAAATTATGCAAAATCTTGATAACTGCTATATGGTATTAGATCATTTAAAATATAACACAAACTTGAAATTTTAAAATAATTACTCTTTTTTGTTTGTTGAATCCAGAACAATTCAATGTTTAATCAGCTTACTTTGTGAAACTACACCTTACTTGTTTTGCTTATCTGCCATTCTTTATATCAAACCCTTTTTAAAGAGACGCACCATCACATAAGCGTACAATGACACTGTGTGTGCATGCATGTGTATGTGTGTGTGTGTGTGTGTGTGAGTGAGAGAGAGGACAAGAGAAGAGGGGAGGGACAGATAATCAGGGTACCATGATTTGTCTTTATCTTCTTCTTCTTCTTCTTCTTCTTCTTCTTCTTCTTCTTCTTCTTCTTCTTCTTCTTCTTCTTCAACTTCATTTTCACCCTTCCCTTCTGCCTTTCAGTGTCAGGCCAATTTGTGTTCATTACTATATAAATTAAGCTGGAAAAATATTTCTTGTACAAATTTTTGTTTGCAGACAATCTGTTCATAATTTAGAAAAATGAAGGTGATTAATAGAAATCTTTGCACAAGTTAAATTGTGCTATTTATATGATTTTAAAATATGAATAACAAAAACAAAGGCTACGGCTTTTAAAGGCAAAATGCAGTGTTATCTAAAATTGTTCTACAAAATTGAAATTGAACTTTTATTTGTGGACACTCTTTAACTGCTATGGTTCTCAGCATCCCATTCTATATTGGGCAGGAAAGATCACTTAATTTTGTTCAGAGCCCTCTTTATCAGGCTTGAGGTTCTTTTAAATGCCGTAAATCTATGTAATCTTACTTTCCTTCCAAAGGAAACCGCGCTAAGCATTTTTACGTCCCGTAAATGATGTGAATACAATCTCATAATACATATCCTGCATAAAAAATAGGTGAGTGAAGTTTTTAAAAGCATTCAAGCTGATGTGCATAAGTGAATTGCTTTGCTTTATCAGATTTCATCATATTTATGATAATAAAAGCACACTGTAAGTATGTAAAAATTGAAAGGTGCATTTTAAATCACCATAAAAACATCAGTATGTTTGCCAAATATTTTAAGTAATAAATTGTTACATTTGTTCATACGGTTATATCTAACTGAATAAAATAGTATGTCAGAAATATAGCAACACAAAAATAAAAAATTGCATTAGTGCAAATTGCTATAAAAATTATCTGATATAGCATAATTTAAAACTACTTTGGCTTGAGGACTGAGGTTCATATTTTAAATTTAAGGCTTAATACTTCGGAAAATAGCCATTTCATTATTTCTCAGATTTAACATATGTGCTGGTCAGTGAAACCATTTAAAGCCACAACCAGAGCAGTAAGTACAACAACAATGATGATACCAAAAAGTAAACTAATTAGTACCAACTACATTGCAGATCCTCATATTTTCAGTCAATTTCTTGGAAAATAAAAAGCTAAAGAGAACAAAAAATAATGGCAAGAATTTAACACAGGTTGGAATCGTCACCATCACCAATTTTAAAATCACATGCGTGTGTGCATATATTGAGTTGATATTATAGAAAAAGCAGCATATTTCTCCAGCTCCAAAGGAAGAACACTGTCAGCAGTAATTGTCTAGTATATGATTTGGATTCATGTCTCATCAATGTTAACTGAAATATAGTGTGTTTCAAATCATACTTTGTATCATTCTTGAAAACTTTCTACATGGAGTATTTGGAGTTATGGCTGAGTTAGCATTGGTTTCAAAACTCTAAAGTATAGAAAACCTCCCAATTGAATAAAATCACAACTCTGGGACTATATTTCCACATAACCACACACAGAATCACTGTGATGTAACTGCTAAGTATTGGTTTTTGATTCCTCCTGAAATTATGATTTTTTTCATAAAAGCAATGTACTACTTTTTCATCACAATATCAACCAAATGAATTATTTATTAATAGATTCACAAAGAGAAGGTGGAGAAATCTTAAATAGATAGGAAACAGTTTCTACTGTTATCATCCCAAGAATTTTAAATAAGAATGTAGGCAGAAACTGTGCAAACATATCTCTGTAACTAGTTTGTTATAAAAATAGACTTCTTTACAAGCTATTGCTCAGCATAAGGTAACATTTAAGACACTATATCATATGACTAACAAGTGAAGCAATATTGACTTATGCAAAAGAAACATACATAAGTATTTTAATTTTTTTGAATATATGTAAACAAGATTAAATTCATATTATACAAACCATGAGTGACAATATAATTTTTAAAACATTGTATTACCTAACATTCGATGGATATTAATATTAGGTTTAACATTAGAATATTTATTGTATACCTACTTTGCTAATGAATTGAGGAGTATACAAGATGGAAACCATGACTGAATGAATTTTGGGAAGACAACATTTTTGGATAAAAATCAAAACATAATCTGTAAATTGGAAGACATGAAATTAATGAATGATAAATGTAAACAGGGATCACTATACCATACCAGAAATATAAGGGGCCTAAAATCCTAAATTTCTGTTGCATATTGCAATGACTAGTTGTTTCGATCTATGTGTTCTTTAATACAAAAACACACAAATTAGATGCTGAAAAGCTGTTATATGGATATAGCCAGTCTATTTTTGGCACTAGCTCTTAATCCATTCTTACATTATGTTTATTGTATTCAGCAAAAGGGGTGAAAGCGAAAAATATGGATACAGTGAGACAAAATCTAACTAATGTGGAAGAATACAAACAACATCTGAAAGCTGTTCGAAAAAAATTTATACTTAAATGATTATAAGCAAATAATTTGCCTATATATAAGTATAGTGCTTTTATTTATGCATAACATCATTGAAAGAATAATATTTGCTTCAAGGATGAGATAGGAATCTAACTCACAAAAAATATATTGCTTTTCTTTCAAATATAAGTGATCAGAAGAGGTCATTGCCCCTTTAAGTATTTATTGATGATATTTTTAGTAAATATATAATTTTTATATTGCTCCATTGATACTCTAATAAAATATCTTTTTATTCTTTCAAAGCAATTCATTCTTTCATTTTCCTGGGAGAGAAATGTTTCAATGCTGGTTAGATCCCTATTTGGCATAACAATTCAATTACCATCATTCAGTAAACATTTCCCATTTAAACTCTATAACAGCATGCTGCTGGTATTTACAAAAAGTTGTAAAGCTTTAAAACAGTGAACATTTTAATTACCTTGCATTTGGAAAATGAAACACATAAGAAAACTGTTTATCTTTGATAAGATGTTATTAGCAAGTTATGATTGCATTTCTCTGATGGACAACAGGTTGGAACTTGATGAAGCATTGTTTGTCGCATTGTGAAACTACATGCTACAAGAACAGATTCATACTGCCTCTGTAGTCGAGTGGCCACCATTAGATTTGATTCCCAGATGGGAAGGAGATGTTTTCATTTAATTACAATAACTCCTACCCCCAACAGAATCTGTAAGTGAATATGAGTGAATTTCATAAACCAAAAGGTGTGCAAAACCAATGTTAAAAATCTACAGATCAAATTAGCAAAACAATCAAATAAATCAAGTCAAAGCCCCCAATATTACCATCAACATTGATAATTTTTGCACTATCCAAAAGATGCATAAACAAATTCAAAATGTATTTACTCATTGGTATATCTCCTCTTAAATTTAAGAATTGCCCTAAAGAGTAAAAATGATGAGCATCCTGTTTGAGGAAAATTACTGGAGCTAACACACTCCAAGAAAATAGATTATATGCATATAACATTCATTTTACATTATTGGAAACTAATATGGAAAATAATATTTCAACAGTTGAAATATAAAGACTAGTTTGTTTAGATTCTCCCAATTCTTTTTTTGACCTGTTTTTTATTGCTCTTCAAAGAATTGTCAATAGGTTATGGAAGAATAAGAATCAAAGAAATAGCTTCAAAAGAGTAAGTTTCATCCTGGGCAACCACAGAATGTTCAGTAAAACCTTAAGAGACATATGAATGGGATGCTATAACAAAAAATATTTAAGTGAAACAGACTGCCAAATACTTTTCAAAGCTGGTCAGAAGTGACATCGTTATAATCAATCCATTTTGACAGAGCCCATAAGATGAACACCAGTAAAATGTGTGTCCAAAGAGATTTTTAAACAAGTGCTACCAAGAGATCTGCTAAGCTGAAGACAAAGTATACATATCTACAGCAGTATTCAACAGGAATTTATTTATTCAAGTTTACACCACATAATGCTATTAAACAGCATTAACTCAATAGTTTTCTCTGAAGATTTGCAAAATCTGAGACACTTATTCCTATATCAGTGCACCATGTACAGTATCTGATTTTAAAGGACTAAATAAATAAATAAATAAATAAAGGTGAGTCAATTAATAACACTGAACAACACAACAACGCTGTTTTCAAACTTCTATGACAGGAAGATACTTATTCAAGTGCTTTACCAAAGACAAATCCTTATTTGAAGAAGCTGGTAGCAGGGAGCCATAAATATGTGGAGTTCATGGGTAACATTTAAAATGTATTACTTTCATGATTCCTGAAGCACATAACTTTCCTTACAAAACCAAATGTTCTTGATGACTTAATTATGTTGTGGCAACCACAATTAACTCTGCATTTCAATTTTGTGCAAGTATGTGAGTTTGTAAACAGCATGGCTCAAAAACATGGGACAAACACAAAAAGTCTTATTATTTATTTATGCCAACAAACTTACTGTTGGTGTTTTTAAACACACAAGCTGTGTGTGGGCAAAGTTTGAGAGGTAGCTGCCTGGTAAGCAGAAGGTCTGTGGTTCAAATCCCAGTTGTGGCATTGAATTTTTAAGTTCCAGTTCTACCTCTCAAACTTTGCCCACACACGGCTTGTGTGTTTAAAAACACCAACAGTAAGTTTGTTGGCATAAATAAAAAATAATTACCATCTGAAGGTTATTTAATCCTGGGACATAAAGTACTTACAATAGTAAGTCACCATTGGGGTAATTTGTCTCTGATGTGAGACTGCCTTTGTGGTTTACCGGGAGAAATACGAACTGGTTTGAGAATTTAATGCAATTCTGGCAGTTTGTCACAATAGCTCAATGGTTAGAGCAGCTGCCTGGTAAGCGGAAGGTCCGGGGTTCAAATCCCAGTTGTGGCATTGAATTTTTAAGTTCCAGTTCTACCTCACAAAAAGTCTTATTTAAATACATCTTTCAAGGATGTAATATGTACAAATATTTTCAAGAAAAATCCCCTCACTCTAGACAACTTTTAAACGGAAAATGTTTCATGACTTGTTATATCCTCAAAAACTTATAATTACAATTAAAGTATTGGATTATTATTTATTTATGCCAACAAACTTACTGTTGGTGTTTTTAAACATACAAGCCATGTGTGGGCAATGTGTGGGTCTGTGGTTCAAATCCCAGCTGTGGCACTGAATTTAGTTCCAGTTCTACCTTTCAAAGTATTGGATGTTTGAGATATTTACACCACGACTACTAACATGTACAGCTAGAACTTAAACTTAGGGGAGGTCCCTAGGAATATGTGCATTTGCACTGGTGAAAGAACCATCTCCAACTACAAGTCGGACTCTGACGGAAACAAATGAATTGACCTGAACTAAAAACAGCCACAATCAGAGCAGTTAGCACGTCTGTTTTCATTGTACTGGAGTGGTTGTCTATGATCATTTAACAGTATTAGAGTGTATTCAGTTATTTACTTGTGCTTTAGTGTTTATATGCTTTACATTTGTTCTTATAGTTTGTTTTTCAAGAAAAATGAGCAGCATTCAATATCTTTTAGAAACAGATTTCTCTGCTTTAACGTTGGAAGAGAAGTGTGAAATAAAGAAGCTTGGTGGGCCGATACTCCTTTAAAATTAAAACAGACACAAACAAGCCAAGGTAAAACGTTGTGCAGGTCTTTCAATGTAAATATATATTAAAGAAATAGTTGTATTTATGGTTGCATTTTCCACAAATAAGCTATTTTATCTTCCTTTCATAGAAGTTTGAAAACAGTGTTGTTGTAATTAATTTAATTTAAAAGGTGAGTTAATTAATAACAACATATTTTTCCGGGACGTGTTTCGAAGGTCATGATTTTTTGGACAATTTTTTGGACATGACATAAAGCTAGAACCGAAACTTCTCAAACACATAACCGGAAAACAAGAACTGTCCACATGGGAACAAATCTTTATTTTAAAAAATAGAAACCGAGTATTTAATTTCGACATTCCTCAGAGAGACATTTTCAGTAAGTTCATTGAACCGTCACCAGAAGAAACATCAGAAGAAGCTAAATGAGGAAAATTGAAGCTATTAACAGTGAAGCAACAAGATTCTAAAGTAAGAACAAATTAGAAACTAAAAACTTCACTTATCTTAGTAATGTTGTTATTCTTTTGCTAACCCTGGGGTTTCAAGCTATGTCCAGCTCATTCTCAAAGCCATATAAACAAACTCGTTGCCAAGCTACAATCTTTTATTTTTTCTGAAAAACAATTACTCTTATTCAATTTTTATTTACCAATCTCTGAAAACAAAAATTTATAAATACAATCTATAGATGGTAATTCGAAGTCCATGACACGGTTCCTGTTTTTGAAAATAAATTTTTTTTCCCAAACCATTAAATCTATCGGATTACTTAATTGTTATAGTAATTTAACCTCTGGATTAATTTCATGATTAAATGACCAAAAATGATCTGCCACAGCTGATTTATCAGTTTGTTTATATTTAATATTTCTAAAATGTTCTTTTATTCTGGTTTCTAGATGACGTTTAGTTTTACCAATATAAACTTTATCACAATCTGAACAGCTAAATTGATAAATGCCAGATTTTTTATAATTTGGTATTTTATCTTTTTTTGAAAAATTAAGTAAATTTTGTATATTAAAATAAATTTAAATAAATTTAGAATTTCATTCTGACGAAGGCCATGGAGTTTAGAATGGCCGAAAGCTCAATATTTTCAAACCTCACACGGCTGATCGCCCGTGAAACTGTAATAAACAATAATAATAATAATGATGATGATGATGACAATAATAACCATAACAACAATAATAATATTATTATATAATAATATTATATAATAATAATAATAATAATAATAATAATAATAATAATAATAATAATAATAATAATAATAATAATAATAATAATAATAATAATAATAATAATAATAATAATAATAATAATCCTCAATAAAACGCTTGATCATTAAAAAATTTTCTCATTCATACCTTCAAGAAATAGAAACAAAAGAAATAGAAACAAATGCCAAAGATAAAAAATGGATTACACTACTTTCCAACCCAGATATAATCCCCCAGAGACCAAGGAAAACAGCTGTTGCAGCCTTCCGACTATTGACAAATCACGACTGCTTAGCAAGTCATCTCTACAGAATAGGTATCTCAGCCTCACCAATATGTGTCCTGTGTAACGATCCAGCAGAAATGAACGAAGACCACTTGAAGACCTGTGAAGCATTAAGATCAGAAGAAACTACAGTTCAAAAGTATTGGAAAGCATGAATGCTAATGGCTTCATTGCCAGATGCAAGGCACTAGAAAACAACAACAACAATAATAATAGTTTATTGATCCAGTTTGTCAATTTGTACATTTGATTTTGGACACGTCATTTCTTAAGAGATACAAAATAGTACAATTTTACAGTAAGTATACACCATGGATGAAGATAGGCTGTCTGCGCTTGCCATGGTGCCTATTGAAAAGGAAATGATCCACAGGCTTCCAGATTTGAATGAGAGAGTCATAAACAGATTCACTTTGAAAAAGGAAAGGATGGAACTTCTCTACCAATATATCTCTGTAGGAGATTCAACGCTATCAGCCTCATTTAAGGTAATTTTAGATCTACTGAAATACTTTATACAGTTTAGCAAGATGAACTATTTAGAAAGGTAAATTGCATAATGCATTAAAAGTAGTGAAATCCCTGTTATTGTAGGCACCAACTACCACTGATAATATCCTTTAACTTCTATAGTCATATGGGGGCTCTGACTTGAGAAATAATGGCTCTGATTTTAGGTTTTTAATGTTAATTATATTAATGTTTACATTTCTACACACTCATATTTCCAGACTCTGCAAAGGGCAGAGAATCCTTCTAATTACAGAAACATTTGCCACCCTCAGAATTCTTGGAGAATCGAATCAAGGACCTCTGGGTTGAGAAGCCTTTGCAATGATTACTCAGTATAGAGGTAGTGCATAGCATATTGTAGCAACCTTGGTGTTTGCCACATTTAATAAACAGCAATCTGAGTTGAATTTTCACTATTTAGTGCTGTAACAATGAATTTCAATCCATAGTTAACACGTCAGAATACTCATACAACATATCCTAACATACATGTAAAATTTGCACTTAATTTCACAGACACCTGATGTGATTTTAACCCTGTATATTTGGATGTTTTCACAACTTGAATAAAAGTTACTCTGAAGCAATGTAATCAATAGGCACATCCCCATGTAGATATGCAAATCAAGAACTGCATCAATCACTTCTTCCCATTCAATCACAAATATACTTGTGCACCATTCGGATGTCCATAAACAGTTTTAGGTACCTGACGAGTGTTAGACCAATACCTAGTGTTTGAGTACCCAAATTACATAAAACACAAGATCATAACAATATTGCTATTAATCAATACCACATAAAACTTACAAAATACTTGGCTCTTAAGATGCACAGAAGTGTGCCATGCCTTATTTTATAGCAAGAATTTCAGTCAAAGCTTAGCACATTTAATACTTCTTTGGTTTTCTCTAATGGAATAAAGCTAATACTGCAAGGTATAAAATAAAAAATGCATTATAATAATTCAAAACAATACTATGTTTGTAAAATATTGGATGGACACTATAACAGTAAAAGGAGAAACATTTTTATTAAAAAACGTTTAGGTTAGGTGAAGAATGTTCCCACTTTTGTTGTTCATTTACTTTTTTACTTTCTCTACTACGTATAGTAAAGTAGAGGAAGTATTGCATTCCACCTAAAAATTTGATGTCAAGATTTTACCGGAAATATATGTTTTGAGGTCCCCTAAATCCAAAAAAAGCATTTTTAGAAAAAGGTCTCTGTGTGTGTGTCAGTCTGTGGACAGCATAAATCAAAAATGAAAAGTTGGTTAAAAACCATAGTTGGTATTTAAGTTTAATGTCTTTCAAGGATGTGACACAAAGATTTTGAAGAAAATTGTTCCACTCTGAACTACTCTTTACATGGAAAATTTTTTGCAAAAATGTTTATTTTCTTGAAAATAGCTCTAATGATTTTGATGAAAATACCACACGTTTGAGATATTTTTATGACAAATGAAATGTAAATCTTGAATTTTCTGCCTATAGCCCATGAAGTCCTATTTACTCTGGATGTCATTTGCATAACTGGTAAACCGTAAGAGATAGACCAAATATTTCTGTACAAAAAATGTAGATTTTGCTAAAACTTGCAATTTATATCTGAATATATTTTTTTATAGAGTGAATCATTTAGGAGATATTCCTTGTTACCTATGGAGTGAGTTTTGGAGAACATAGTCCTGTCAAATGGAATTATTAATTTTTTTTATATGTCAAGCCTGCAAAGGGAATGAAATTTGAAAGCTTTAAAAGATTTGACTATCACTCAAAGCCTACTGTATTCCCATATTCTCCTTGCACCTACAAGGAAATAAGCAATAAGAGACGGTAAGAATGGTTAGTACAAGAGTAGACAAAGTCATGTGAGTGCAACACATCAGAGTTTTCCACCTTAAATTTACATTTACCTGACTTGGCAATTTGAAAGCTTGTCTTGTGACAGCTACATCAAAATGCAGAAATATATATTTCTAAGCCTGAAGAATACAAATGCTTAAAATTTCTGTTATATAAAATTGCTTTTTATTCATGTTTTTATTGAACAGGAGGAAATATTTAGTGTACATAAAATAATAGAATTTCAAATTGATAGATTTTATAAAATATAAAAATAGTGTTTTCTTAGGAATTGAATTCTCCTTGTTCAATGTCTTAAAGCTGGCATATAAAGTCTTAAAAACCTCGTAATTTTCTCATAGAGACATATGCTGTATTCCACATAGTGCATATTATTTTAATAATTAAGCTTTATTTTCTTCTAAAACAATTTAATTGACAAAAAATATTACAAAATAAATGTTCTGCAATTTGAGAAGGCATATTATATTAAACTTTGGTGTCCTTGTTTGCCTGTAATAATACAATTTAAATGTACAAGAATTAGTATACAAAGTAAACAGTTTGAATTATAAGAGTTATGGTAGAGATCCAAGATTTAACTGGGCTGTCCTGAGTTCAGTCAGTAAAGCACATACCTGCTCTGCAAGGGATTCCAGATTTGATTCCTGGCTGGGGAGTGACAAATTTTCTCTAGGCAAGATTATTCCTATCCTCCCCAGTCTTCAAGTATGAATTTGTGTATGTGTGTGTGAATTTAATGTACATAAAGCCCTAAGACCCAAAACCCACTATAAAGTGAGTTAACACCAATGCCAACAGACAATATGTTCTTAATCTAAAGGAAAAGTGCCGAAATGACTGTTGGAGTTAAAAGTGGGGTATAAATGGAACAATATAAATAAAAAGCATGTAAGTAAAACTAATAGTAACAACAATAGTTAATAATAATAATGATGATGATAATGATAATAATAATAATAATGTGATGTTTTGTTTGTGGTAGGTGATTTGAACGCTGATACTCGCTCAAACAAGGTTTCAAACATGGGCGTCGCAAAGGGAGGGGCAAGGGCCCTCCTCCCCCGGAAGTTGGTCAACTTAATGTGCAATCAATTACTGACTATTAAACTACTATTTTAATTTTAATGTAAAGATCAATTTTTATTTAGCACAAATTAATATTGTTATCTGCAACAAATATAAATTTTGACAATAAAATAATTTATATTATCTGATTGCAAATTTCCAACATGTGCCCCTTCCCCCTGGAAAAAAGTCTGCCGACGCTCATGGTTTCAAATTCAGAACTTCATATTCTTTTGTCATATTCCTCAGAGTTGAACAGAATGCCGATTTCATACATTTCCATTGTTTACTCACTATAGACTGAATAACATTTATGTTCTGTTATCCAAGTTTAGCAATCAAACTAATTTAATTAATGATTTGAAGCTTTCCTGGTGTAGGTTATTGATGATAGTTTCTTGAGCTAACAGCCATGATGTAGTAACAGCCATTATATGTGAAATACAATACAAATCACAAAATCAACTTTGTCTCTACTAAAATGCTAGGGAAGTCCTTGAAGTACTACAACAGGTTGATTAAAGAAGCTCTATACATTAAAGCCAATAAAAACAACTTTAACAGGGATGAAGGCCTTCAAATCAGCAAAGCATGGATGCCAGTCATTCAGAATCTTTCCACCACAACACAAGGAATCCTCAGCAGTCACCTGATTGGTTCCACACTTGAGTCACCATTGGCCAGAGTTCAACCAACAGGAAGAAGGTAACTGAATCTTGTCTGCTGCTGACAAAAAATAAATATTTCAAGATCAGTAGTCTAGCTTCAGTTCCCCTGAGGATGGTGGCAGAGTTACTCGCTGAAAGCTTGGGCAGTTACCCAAATTTGGCCTGGCTGTAAGCCCAAGAAACTACCATCAAACCAATTTAAGTGGTAGAATTTTGCTTTTAGACAAGGTCAAGGAGCCATATTATAGAGGTTTCGGGTTTACCCTCTAGAGGAACCTACCAAGAGAGAAATATTTGCTTTAGTGTATCATACTGCAAATAGACAGTAGTTCTAGTTTACATCATTATAGGGAAGTTATAACTCAGAGGCTTTGGTCCTCAATTGCATGCATTGAGACATTACCTGCATTCATTCACTCAGTAATACACAGGAGATAAATAAGAATAACATCAATTATTTAATGTATCTGGACTTTGTTGAGCTACATGAATTCATTTTCGGGGAATTTAAACAGTTGCTTTGAATGTGTTATATGCCACATAATCACTTTTTCATAGCATAGTCAGAAACCTTTAGGATCTGTGAAATGCAACCCAACTTCGTAAATTAAATTGGACATATATCAGGCTGCTGTGAAAAGTCTGACACTACTATAAACAAAACTAAAAATAATTTGTAGCAGGACACCTTGAAAAGCCATATCCAACTGTTGGCCTCACTCCCATATGTACAACACAAAGACACACAAACATCCAGCTGACACATGGAGATAATGTAATTTGCATTAAGCTTCTCCCATTTAAATTTGTATTTTCCTTCTTTTTTTTTTCTTTACCTGATTACGCTTCCCCTATATAGGACTTGCACCCCCTAGGACTTACAAGCCAGTGCCTAGGGTCAGTCACCTGTCGGGGAGCACAAATACCTACAGACAGAGTGAAGACCTGGAAGCAGGAGGTCAGCCAAGCACCTGGTATGCTAGTGAGGAAGAGGATGATATGAAATGCAGGCAAAATCAATGATTGGAAAGATGATAATGGAGCAATTGGTGGAATGAGTGGCAGGAGAAACAGGAGAGCCCAGAGAAAATGCACCCTGACACCCCTTCGTCCACCGTGAGTACTATATGAGGGTCCCTGGGATTGAATCCGGGCTGCTTAGGTGGTAGGCAAAAGCTCTAACCACTTGGCCATGGTACCGCCACAAATTTGTGTTCACTAGGTCTATAGATTATCGTAACTCCTTATATAGCATGTCCCAAAATTAGACCGACAAACTTTGTGAGCTGATAGATAACATTATTTTAAACACTTTTTGTTAAGGAAAATTTTTTGCTGTGGAGCTTCGTTTAAGCACTAGATGAGTTAATGTCGTAGATTACTGCCTCCCAGCCAGTTTAAGTATTTACTGCTAAATCACCAATGCAAATTAGTATTGCATTTATCTTAGTAAGTCACATAATGTTAATCCAAGAAACAAACACAGAACACATAAACAAAACACAAACATCTTATTGTTTCTGATTAATCACAGGTTTACTTACTATTCAAAGTAAATGTTGGAACACACGCCCATTGCAATTAATACAAAGAGTGCATAAGCGTGCCCTATTTTGCTGTACTCTCGCAAAGACACCAGCCATTTCTCAGGTTTAAAAGTTTGTCGATCTCATTTTGAATAGTAATCATTTGGGACAAGCATGACCACTTTATTTGCAAACAGAAATCAAACAGCTTTAACCCAGCTTCAAAATTCTTCAAAAAGGAAAGCAAATATCCCAAATGAACAGTCTTATTTTTACTTTACTCTCCACAAGCTGGTAAGCAGCCCACATTAAATTAAGTGGTCTGCTTAATTCATTCATCGTTATTAAGGAAATTAAAATGCTTTATTTGAACCAACCTGATTTAGCACAGGGTTATAATTTTAAAAAAAAATTAGACTTTTAAGCCTTGGCCAGTACAGGCCTGTCAATGTTCCCAAGTACATTGGAAATTTAATGTTTTATTTTCTATTTATTTATGTCTTTTAAATAAACCATGTAAGTTGCAGACTTGCATAGATTTCTCTGTATAGTTGTTTGATGTGTTAGAATACTGAGCAGAGTTTAATTGAAAAATTCTCAATCTTCAGTACACCAAGCTTCCACAAACTATATGCTAAGATGGAGACTGAAAGATAATGCTTGTCCAATATTACATCATGGCCTTACCTGTCACAATACAAGTTTGCTGAAGTTCTAACCTTCCTCTCCTAGGGATAAATATAACAAAGAACTGTTGCTAGATTTGGAAAGTTCAATTATTACATTTCTACTGCTTAATACTTCTGTGCTTTCAACATTTCAAGTGTATGTCTTTTGTTTTTTATTTTTAATGCCATACTGCTAAAGGCTAAACAGTGCTAATGGTGAACAAAAACAAATGAAACAAAAGCAAAGGGAAAAGAAAAACAAAATCATGTCTATAAATTGATATAACCATATTGTGTCTGGGGTGGCATCTTAGTAAACAAAATATATAAAGTGATTTGAGTTTCAATTACATTATTTGCAAATTGATATTATAATTTATCTCTAAAAATTCTGCATGTTAATGTAACTGCCTTTTTCATTCCCATTTGAAATGTACAAAATCCTTTCTTGATCTACTACACACTCAATCTATTACATATGTATGTATGCTACAGTTTACTTTTCTACAATTTTTTTTCTTCTATTTTGGATAACTTCAGTATTTGGGTTTACATTCTGAATAATTTGCTAAATCTGATTTTTTTATATTTATACAGTATTACTTCCATGGCTAACAAAAAAGACAGGCTGCAGTGCAAATTGGAGTTACATAGTAATGTTAGTCTGTCACATAGCTAACATTGTATACCATCATGTTAAAACTATCTTGTGTATGAATTCAATAAGCAATTTTTTTTTATTGCTTAGAATATGAATGTATTAGGCGACTGCAGTTTTACTTTATTGGGCCATGACTGGACTAGGAGAATTACGTCACTGCAGTTCACGTGTAGCCTGTCTTTTTCGTTAGCTACAATTACTTCGGTAGGTATAAAGGAAAGTTCAGTTGGCACAAATATATTTCTTTTGGAAATTAGTTCAAAAGAAAAAAATAACTTGTAGCAATTTGAGACATTAAAAGCTACAAATGTACAAAGTAATAACTCAGTTTACGTCATAAGAATCTACACTGAAAGACATTCACCGGCTTAGTAATTATGTGGTAATTTATTGAACATTGGTAATTATACAATGTATAGCTAGTTAGACACACAAGGGAATATAAACATAGCATTGAGCAGAGATAAATGACTACTTTGGCTTAATGAAGTTCTGATAAAATAACAAACATTATAAAAACCACTTTGGTGTAAAACCACCACCAAAAAGCAACAATGCTGAGATGGGGAAAAAGTTTGATTTATAACAGGAAGTGTAAACACCATTACAAAATGTGTAGGCTGTTGATGGAAAAAATGCCATGCCAATAAAGTATCATCATGCAATTATTTTGTGAAAATCACTTGAAAAAACTGTAGAACATGGCACTTGTTATCCTATTTTGATGAAGACCATGAAATGTGATTCAAAGCATAATTCTTACCATCTAGTGCATTGCAATAAATTCAGTGATGCATCTGGCTGAGGAGAACAGCTTGAAGGTAATAGTAAATTATCAAATTAAAAAGAAGTGTTACATTCACATCACTTTCTCTAGCCACTATTGTTTGTTTTTATACAGCTTCTGCAAACTATTTATTTTTATTCAATTTATTCACAAAAAGAATTAAAAAGATTCCAAGGCTTCATCAAATAATATACATTTTTCTAGTATACATCTTACAATTAGCATGAAGAATTTAACAGAGCTTATTTTTCTATCCGCTGAATGTTAAATCAGATAAGTGTTTGCAGAAACAGTTTGATTACATATTTTGTTTAGGTACAAAGGGAGTACAGGAGGCTGCAGTGAAAGTCAAGTTTTTAAAGAGTAGAATGCCATGCACTTGGGCTTGAATTTCCCATTCTCCCACTCTTGGGTGGGAGTGCTTCCAAAGAATTGAAAAATTCAACCCAATAACAACAGATATATAGGAAAGGGGTTCAGGTTTCAAAAGTTATTTGAAACTAGTTGTCTTTCTTAAACAGACCTGCATTTTATGAACGTAAGATTTTCTATTCAAGATGCTCTTGGGCTTTGAGCCAGGTGTAGTGATGAAGAGCCATCGATGTTTCGGGAGTGTGCATCTCTCCCATCATCAGGGAGAGATACACACTCCCGAAATATCAATGACTCTTAATCACTACACCCGGCTTGAAGCCTGAGAGCTCTTGAATATGTTTTTCATCAGGAAAGCTTCAGTTCATACCGTAAGATTTTATTTCTCTTGTGGTTTCTCAGTTACTCAAAATTAAAGAAAATTCATTCATAGGCTATTTGCCAACACTGCAAGACACACACTTTATTATGCATATACACACCTTAAACATACAGTATTTTAATCAAAACTGTTACAGCTATTTTTGAAAAAATAAAAAACAATAAACACACTTCTGTGTGAAGGATAGTTTGGGGTCTGGAGATTTTCTTCAAAAGCTTTGTGTTAGAATGTTGGAAGATGCCAAACTTAAATACTAAGAACTCCAAATTATAAATGAAATTTAGCATTAATCAGATGTCTGCTTTCTCTTCTTATACCAGGTGGAAGGTACTGCTTCGGTCATATGTTAACCATGAATTCTACACGATAAGTGTAACAAATATGTCCAATACAGTTATTGTCAAAGAGCCATTTTGCCAAAAAAACATAATTTGAGTCATCTAGCTTCTTGACAAATGGATATAAATGGTTTATTTCATTAACTGTCACTCAAACATTGTGTGAACAATGCTGCAATACATTTCTACCTTAATTTAAATAAATTCTGTCACAATTTAACATGCAAATGATATGGCCAAATCAATCTCAGGAATTAAACTTTGCATGACTTTGCATTAATATTAAAATATATTAAATTGCAACTAAATTTATTCAAATTAAGATAAAAGTGCATTACAGCATTGTTGACACAAAGTTTGCATGACAGTGAAATAATAAACCATTTATATCCATTCATCAAGAAGCTAGACGGCTCCAAATATTTGACTACAAATTATTACTTTCTCTACTGGTAAGTAGGGGAAGTATTGTATTCCACCCAATGTCAAGATTTCACCAGAAACGTATGTTTTGAGACCCCCTGAATCCAAAAAATGCATTTTTAGAAAAAGGTCTGTGTGTGTGTCAGCGTGTCTGTGGACAGCATAACTCAAAAATGAAGTCGGTTAAAAACCAAAGTTGGTATTTAAGTTTAATGTCTTTCAAGGATGTGACACGAAGGTTTTGAAGGAAATAGCCCCACCCTAAACTACCCTTTACATGGAACATTTTTTGAAAATTTTGATTTTCTTGAAAATGGCTCTAACGATTTTGATTAAAATGTCATATGTTTGAGATATTTTTATGACAAATGAAATGCATATTCTGAATTTTCAGGCTATAGCCCCTTAGTCGTATTTTCAACATTGTTTTTACTCAGTTGAAGAGTTTTTAAATACTTTTCCGTGAACCCCTTCTGGGTGTGTAATTTATTATACTTGTTAAAATAGTTAAGAAATGATGTTAATATTTTGTATATTTTGATATATCCAATATCATGTATTTGATCTAAGAATGAATAAATAAATACTCTTGGACGACTTTTGCATAACTGGTAAACCGTTAGAGATAGACCAAATCATGCTGTACAAAAAATGTTGTTAGCTAATGCTGGATTTCTGACAATGTAGTCATTAATCCTCTCGCTCTCCAATATTTTTCACTGATGGATGGGGCATTAGAAGTGGCCGGGCATATTTGAAGGTGGTCTCGATCCATTTCCTCTTGCAGATCACATAGAGGACAGAGTGGTGAAGAATATATCCCAATTCTGTTTAAATGTTTTGCCAGACAATCATGTCCTGTAATCAACCTGAAGGTTGCAACTGCTGTTTTTCGAGGATACTCAGGAATTACTGTTTGAATGCTTGGTAGTTCCCATCTTTTATGTTTTGATTTTTCATAGTAATATTTTTCAATAATTTTTTTGAATTCAGAGTTGACTAATCTTTTAGCTGCATAAAATGGTAGATTAACTATTGATTTCTGCACATTGCCAGTACCCTTTTTCTTGCAAGAAAATCAGCTTTCTCATTACCACTCAGTCCACAGTGAGCTGGTATCCATTGGAAGACTAGGTGTTTTTGAAGTGCTGTTAGATGGGTAAGGATTTTCCAACATTCTATAATTGTTTGATTTTTTGGTGACAACTTGGAAGTAATTGCTATAATTGCTGCCCTGAAATATGAGAGAATAACTGCTTGATGAAAATGTGAAATTCTGTACAAAAGATTTTGTAGGGCCATTCGAATTGCTTCAATTTCTCCATCAAAGTTTGTAGTTCCATAACTTAAAGATTTGTAATAAGATTTTTGCTAAGTACAAAAAATGTAGATCTTGCTAAAATACCCAATTTATGTCTGAATAAATTTTCTTGTAGGATGAACCATTTCGGAGATATTCCTTGTTTTGTGTGTGAGTTTCGGAAAACTTAGAACTTTCGTGAAATGGATCATCGTTCATTTTTTTATATGTTAAGTGTGCAGAGACAACAGAAGCTCAAAGCTTTAAAACATTTATCACACAAAGCCTACTGTATTCTAATATTCCCCTTGTATCTACAAGGAAATAAGCAATAAGATAATTTGTACAAATGTTTATCTTAACACGAAGAAGATATAGGAATAAGAGTTTGTAAGAATGGTTAGTACAAGAATAGAGAGTCATGTGAGAGCAACACGTCAAATTTTTTTTCCCCACAAAACGACTATTTATTGACAACAATTCTATTGGACATATTGTTACACTCATCATGTAGAATCCCTGGCTAATGGTCAAAGCACTACCTTCTGCCTGGTATGGTAAGCAGCGGAAGTATTGTGATCACTCAAAAATTTAATGCCCAGACTTCACCAGAAATATGGGTTGAGACTCCGTGAATCAACAAAGCATTTTTAGAAAAAGGTCTATCTTAAATTTTCTAGGAATGTCCTCAGAAGTCCTCTTCTTTCTGGATGCCTTTTGTATAACTGGTTAACCACAAGAGACAAACAAATTTACTACACAAAAATGCAGATCTAATTAAAATAAAGAATTATGTAAAATGCATTTTTTTATGGAGTGAGCTATTTCTGAGATATTCCTTATTTGTTTGAATTTTCCAATACACTTTTCTCAAATGAGGTGTTATTGTTTTTTTTTATGTCCTGGACATGCAAAGAGAATGGAACTTCAAAGCCAACACAGTGATCTGCTCTTAAGGGATTTGACTATCACTTAAGCTGACTATATTTTCCTATTCCAATTGTACTTAAAAGGAAATATGTAATAAAACCATTTTTAAAAACATCTACCTTGATTAACATGAAGTACATGGAAGAATCAGCAATTTTAAAAACATTTTGTACAACAGTGAGTAGAGAAAATCATGTAAATGCACACATCAGATTTTTTGTTTGAGTTACGCTGTTCAAACAATGGATAGTCCTTTTTCTAAAAAATGCGTTATTCAGGACCTCAAAACATGTATTTCATTTTCTCTCTCTCTCTTGCAAATGTCAAATATACAACATTTCATCAAAATTGTTAAGTTATTTTTGAACAAATCAAAACTAATGAAAATTAAGTTAGTTCATGGTGGGAGGGGTATCCTGAAAGTCTTTGTGTCATATCCTTGGAAGATGCTTGGACTTAAAATACCAAGTTTGGTATTCCAACTCTTTGGTGGTGCCGTAGCTGAGTAGTTAGACTGTCGGTCTACCATCTAGGTGGCCCGGGTTTGATCCCAGGGAGCGACATGTGGATTCGTGGTGGGTGAAGCAGCGTCTGGGACAGTTTTCTCTGGGTTCTCGTTTCCCCCACCAATTGCTCCATCATCACCTTTCAAATCATCCATTTCACCTGCATTTCACATCATCCTCTTCCTCGCTATCATACCTGATGCTTGGCTGACCACATGCTTCCAGTCTTCACTCTGTCTGGTCCTTGGCTCGCCTGCTCCCCAGCAGGCATCTGACCCTAGGCACTGGCTTGTAAGTCCTAGGGGTGTAAATCCTACATAAGGGAAGGGTAATCAGATGAAGTATTCCAACTCTTTGTTTTTGAATTATCCTGTTCTCTCTATCTCATGCTTGGAGCCTTTTCTTAAAAATTTTTTAGAGTATACAAGGGACTCGAGACCTGTATTTTCAGTGAAATATTGGTATCAAATTTAAAGGAATGCAATACTTCTACTTACTATACATGTAAGCAGTAAAGTAATATTCTTTTGTAGGGATAATTTGTAGAAACGATATAAAATTAAACAAGATAGCTAAGAAAGTCAAGTGAATGTAAAAGATTTTTAAGTCTGATTTGTCAAAACATTACAACCAGTACACATGACACTGTGTGAATCCAGTTTCTAAAATCTGAATGCTGAACTGTTTGCCAAACACGACATGACTAGTATACTAAATGGTGAAACTCAATTAGGAACCATCTTGAACATTAATTTCAAATTTTGGATTAATTTAACAAATTTATGTAAACTTTACCAATCACTAGAGAACAGACATCTATGTATGACTTAGTTCTGGAGATTGTAATGGCTTTTGTGCTGTGCTATAGTCAATTCAGCCTTGGACCTGTACTTGATGCAAACAAAACATCCAGTCAAACATTTGAGTTAGGTCATGTTCATATCAGCTGTGTCGAATAAACTTTATCATTATCATAGGCATACTGATGAGAGTGAACGATGCCCCACATAATTAAACAGAAGCTACAACCTTCTTTAGTTTTACTATTTGCATCATTTTACTGTTTCATATAAATTGTTTCTTGAACATGTGCAAATAATCATGCATATTTATGATACTAATGTTATGAGGTGCTTTGAGTTCTCCCGCCCACCTCTGTAGCGTGATGGTTAGCGTGTCTGCCTCACATTCGAGAGGTTGTGAGTTTGAATCTCGCTTAGGGTAAGTTTTCTGCATAAGGTTTTTTCCCCGAGGTTTTCCCTTATCCCGAGAAGACGAATGTCGGGTAACAAAGCTCTATGGACCTCAGGCTCACTTGAGCATCATTGTACCCATTTCAGTCATTTGCCGTCTGATATGACATTACGTTGGAGGAAAAAAAAAAAAAAAAAAAAAAAGGAAAAAAACGTGTGTTTACACAAATTTTGTTTTAAGAGTGGAGTAATTATAAAAGAACATATTACATCTGAAAGTCATCCCTACAATGTAATATATACCAGATGGAAGGGAAGTCCTTACATTAATATAAACCATTAATATAAGTGATAGATCTCGGTATTTGGAACACATTTTGTATCTTACGTTTTTGTCTCCGACCATTTCCTATGGAGATATTTTAGTTTTGTCGAGAACAAGCTTGCAGCACTGCAGATTGTGTGGGTGTCACTTTCACTAGGTCAGTACATAAACACAGCAGCGGCACATCTTGTGAGCATAAACAAATACCATGCTGTATCCTTCCATTTTTACTGTGCGAGTGCAGGCCAATCTGAATTGTTATCTCCCAAAACATTACACCACCCTGTGTCATATTTGCAAGTGACCGACATGTTTACATCCAGAAACTGGTTCAGATCTGTGACCAACCTCAATGCAATAATATGAGTTACTTCATGTTTGAAAAAGCTGGTCAGAATATTCCTTTAATTCTTTTAATTTATTAATTATTTTGAAACCCTGTGTGATGCCCCATAATTATTACCAAAATTATATCAGAGATAAGTTACTCTACACATCTTACAAGTAACAAACTATTATCTTATGGAATTTGCATCCAATTTGAAACAAAAACCATTTATTTTTTTGAAATCGGCTGATCAAAGAACAAAATGCCATTAAACTTTTTTGTTTGTAATGTTTCTACGAAGCACATATTAGATGGAATGTAGTAAGTTCCCTTCCACTCTGTATATGGGTACCAAGGGATTATATGTATTTCTGCATATCTGCTTTAAGAACTTTCCTTTAGACAGTTTATCAAAGCTAAATGTCAGTTCCTGATATTATTTCCTACTTGCAATATTATAATGTAACCCAACAATAGTTCATTCTACCTTACATGCATGACAGCATACCATCTTTGTTGCTCCCTTGCACAACTTGAACGCATGCAGCAAAGTTACCATGATTACGAAGGTTTGCAAGCTACCAACATGAATCATTATCAACAAATGGAAGTTAGTACACTTGTGACCATTTTTTTATTGTCTGTGTTTATCTTTCTATAAGAATAAGTGTGGCACATACCTTAGTTTTAGATACCTAGCAAACCTAAAAAATACAATGCAAGCAAAAGAGTGTAAAATCAATTCTTGTATCATCATTTATTCTATAAAAAAAATTTGGTTGCTATTGAATACCAAAAAAAGTGTAGAAATTAAGTAAGAAAATTCTAGTATTAAAAATACATTACAATTATTGGGATAAATAAAATAATCACATGCAAGTACAATAAATTTCATTTGGTATGTAACTGCAACTTCAGATCTGCACCCTCAACGTACTACATTTCACCATTCAATTCATATTCTTATAATTCTTCAATGATATAATCAGAATAAAACTATGATAAACAGTTTACCATAGGAGCAGGGGAAAAGAGCTTACCATATCCTAAAACAGAAACACCAGACTGGTAAGCTTATTTCATACAACTTTTAAATAGATGTTTTGTTCCATGATTAAAAAACATGTGTGAAGATTTTCAGCAGTTTTTAATGGAAAAATTTAGTGAATGCTTGGTAAGAATGCTCAAAGCTAAAGGTGTTGTCTTTTACCTATTGTAATAACCACTTTAAATTTTTTCTGGAAGTTAATCACCTTGTAGCCTTCACACATTCATTCAATAGATGCAGTACTGGCATAAATGACTTAAATGACATACGCCACCATTTCTTTTTCTGAAATAACTTCAGTTAAGAGCAAACATAAAATCATCCAGATCCCTCAGAGCATAGAAATAATTACCCCAAAAAGAATAAAAAACCAGTATCTTAGTAATGATGATAAGAGACTGTTTCAAAACTGAAACTTCCTTACAATAACTAAAAATTAGCAAATAAGCCATGCAGCATGTTTAGTTAATGCAAGGTCTTTCATTTTAGGAAGGCACTCCCTCCTCATTTCTCTTCTTTACCCAAAAGTGAGTATTATTGGAGTTTCTGCTAAAATCTAATGAAAACTATATTACATTAATTAAAATATGCATTTCATTATCTACCTAATTTTCAAAAACATGTTTTATCACAGTGTCGATTCATACTTTACAGACTTGTTCTCTTAGCATTTGGCATCCTTTGCTATATCTACAATAGATGACTTGTCATAAACTTTTACAAATTATTTATAATACAATGTGAATTTCTTACATAGAGATAAGTAAGACTATTTATGCTAACATATGTAGCTGAACTATGAAATGAGGGCCAAAACATATCTAGGCCTTGAAGTACTGAGGAAATTCATTGGAGATTTCTCGAACTAGCTGCTGATCAGGTCTACTCTGCTCTGATTCTTCACAGAAAATTCTTGTGAAGCACTTCAGAATATCATCACGACGATGGTGATGCTCTGAGTATGGTGTGTTGCGCATGACTAACCGACACAACTCCAGGTACTGATGCCTTCGCTAAAAACATGTGAAAACATCATGCAATGTATTATTCATTTGTGCTGCAAATACACCAATAAAAAGCTGTCAAGTTTAATAACCTGCAAAAGGGTAAAGGGTTCATGGCAGTCCATGGAAGTCTTCATTGCTATTATGCATTTCAAAATGATTCGTCACATCAAAGAACATGGTTGCAAACATTTTAGGTGCTACTTCATGTTGTAGAACAATAATAAAAAGAACTGGTTAAGAGATCAATGAAAATACTAAAGCTATTAACAGTGAAGCAATATATACACAGGTTGTTCAATATATAATGCCCCACATTTTTCCTTTCTCTACTGGTAAGTATGCCACCCAAAAATTTGATGTCGAGATTTCACTGGAAATGTTTTGAGACCCGCTGAATCAAAAAAAAAGTCTGTGTGTGGTGGTGGCGTATGATCGTGGCGTGTGGTGGTGGCATGTGGTGGTGCATGTAGTGGTGCACGAGTGCGTGTGCGATTTGGTCTATCTCTAAGGGCTTACCAATTATGGAAAAGTTGTCCAGAGTAAATATAACTACAGGGGCTATAGCCAGAAAATTCAAGATATGCATTTCATTTGCCATAAAAATATCTCAAACATGACATTTTAATCAAAATCGTTAGAGCCATTTTCAAGAAAATAAAAATTTTCAAAAAACTTTCCATGTAAAGGGTAGTTTAGGGTGGGGCTATTTTCTTCAAAATCTTTATGCCGTATCCTTAAAAGACATTAAACTTAAATACAAACTTTGCTTTTTAACCTACCTTTCGTTTTTGAGTTATGCTGTACACAGACAGACACAGACAGAGCCAGACACAGGCAGAACAGACAGAGACGTGTGTGTGTGTGTGTGCGTGTGTGTGTGTGTGTGTGTGTGTGTCTCTCTCTCTCTCTCTGTATGTCTCTCTGTGTCTCAAAACATATTTCCGGTAAAATCCTGACATCGAATTTTTGGGTGGAATACAATACTTCCCCTACTTACCAGTAGAGAATGTAAAAAATGATCTCACTAAAACACACAAATTATGTCTAAATAATTTTTTTTGAAGACTAAACCTTGTTATTTGTGTCAGAGCGTGCAAAGAGAACAGAATCCCAAAGCTTTAAAAGATTTTACTATCACTCAACCCTACTGTATTCTAAAATTCCCATTGCACCTACAAGGAAATAAGCAATAAGGTAATTTGTGCAACTAACACGAAGATATAGGAATAAGAGTTTGTAAGAATGGTTAGAACAAGAGTAGAGAAAGTCATGTGAGTGCAACATCTGATTTTTTTTTTCTCTTAACTTCTTTATTCTTGAGAGTCAGATTTTGGTGACAATATACATCGTCTTATTGTCCATTTCCTATTTTTCTCGTAGTCTCCGTCACATTCTACGATCTTATGCCAATGTGTGTGAGAGCATGTATTCCCTGCCAGTAAGCTCTTGTCCTGTATGCGTAGCAATGTTTTCACTGCATAAATGACACTCTCGTCATCTTCAAGGAGTGTGCCCCTTAGAGAAACTTTAAGCAGCCCTAAGAGATGGAAGTCCGACAATTCAGATGAAATGGCCCTTTTTTTACTTTCTCTACTATGTAAAGTAGAGGCAGTATTGTATTCCACCCAAAAATTCGATGTTGAGATTTCACCGAAAATATATGTTTTGAGGCCCCTGAATCCAAAAAAGGCATTTTTAGAGAAGTGTGTGGGTCTGTGTTTGTCTGTCTGCCTGCATGCACACGTGTGCATGTGCATAACAAAAAGGCAACAAATTGTGGGTTCTTTTAAATTGAATTTACACAAAAACCGTTGAATCTATTGAAATGCACCGAAGGAAAAAAGTTATCATTTATTAAATTTTCTATGACTATAGCCATAAATCAAGAACCTTCAATCAATAATAATTCAGCCAGGTGATGATAAATTCTTTTGATAAAAATATTCTTAAAATATCTTGGCTATCCGGTTGTTGCCGCGTCAAATTATAAAATGCCGACGTTTCGACCATCTTGTCGTGGTCGTTATCACAGGCAAACTGCGCCGCTATGTAGCAGCTAGTCAACTTATATACTGGCAACAACGCGGCAACAACCGGATAGCCAAGATATTTTAAACGATGGCCGTGGAAGCTTGAGAGAATACATTAAAAATATTCTTTTCTAGAAAACTATAAACTTTTCAACATTTTGGTATTAGACTTTCTTGTTATTCACAACATGAGAAATTCGCGGTTAAAGTCTGATGGATCGTTTCACTTCCGCCCTGTATTTACTGAAAATGCAATTGAAGGGTTATTTGGTCTGGAATTTATAACATATTTTGTCTTCTCTCCTTCTGCAGTTAACTTTTCATTATGCAAAAAAAGTTATAATTCACAAACAAAATGTTCTCTTGAAAAATGACTAACAAATGCACAAAAATTAAAATCAAATATATTGCTACTTTTCCATGACATCCCTATTATTTGCCACTGAACTGAACTGAACATCCCATTTACCTGAAAGAAACACTTCAGAACTTGAAAATCAATACTGACCCACATTATTGTAATCAAGCGTACAATAAAGCAATAGAATACATCCACAAAGCAAGCAATACATCTACTGGATATGTGGATATAGTGAAAAAGACTGCATGCAAGTAAATTGATTATGGTTTATACACTTCATACAAAGAACGTATGAAACAGTTGGTTTATAAGCTGAACAATAATGATTTGTATTAAGTATTCTAAATTTAAAACACTCTGAACATCTTTTGCATAGAATAAAAGAAATACCACTGTAGTTACTACATATACTGCTGGCACCTGCACTTCTACCTTATCAACTCATGGAATGCTTTAATTAAACCACGGTACATTATTGTCAAATAAGGTGATTGCTACAGTGACCACACAATCTGGCACAAAATCCAGTCAGAATGCATCGCATCAAATGCTTTCTTGCCTATCTGCCAATAGCCAACGCACATGTATGTCCATTTTATCTGTGTATTCACAGTTTACACAATGTTGATTACAACTATAATATTAAGTTTGGAAATTTACTAATGTACTAGTAAAAATAATGCAGAGTTAGCCATAACAATGACATATTCAGGGAAGAAACCACTTACCGGGTCTCCTGGTGAGAGATCAGCTAACTGGCGCACAATTATATCAATGAGCACTTTTGTATCATTGGTGTAGAATAATGCTGCAGTCTTCTCATTACTGAAGAGGTCCACAAACAGTTTTACCACTGAATGTGGTGGTGCAGGTTGGTGTTCAAATATACGCACAGGATCTTCTGTTGTTAACCAAACAAAGTAATCAATCAGAAATAGTAGCTTATCCCTTAAAATGAAACATAGAATTATGAACACAAAAAAAAAAGTAAACTCAAAACTGTACCAAATAAAACCACTTGCCTTCAGTACTTTAGTGATTGTTGTGAGTGTAATATCACTGTTTGTCTACAACAGCCAAGTGGTTACTTCATACGTGTAATAGAAGATGAACTCCTATGTCAGTGCTGGTGTACACCAACAGGATAAACTCTCACAAAGATAGTACAGAGGATCCCGGGAAAAAGGGCACATTGCTATATCAGAGACATAAGCAGCCAGATTTTGAAGGTTCTCAAAAGCTACATCAGAACATGCTACAATTCCATTAAAAAAGCTAAAGACACAAGTAATCCATTGTTAAACCCCGGCATACACCAAATTAGGTGCGACCGTGAGAAAGTCTACATTGGTCAAACAAGACAGGTCCATCACAACACATAAGAAAGAGCAAATACTCAGTTTAAAGCTAAACCAACTGGAAAAATCAGCATTAGGAACATGTGTTCACAACTAGCCACCACATCAATTTTGATAATATAAAACTTCTAGCCATGTGCAACAAATGCTCCCAAAGGATGACAGAAATCTTCAATGGAAAGAACATAAACACGGACAACAGAAGGCAACTTCATAATACCTGGAAGGCTTTGATTCGTAGACCAGCAGCCAATCTGGATCACAGGATCAGGACCACTGGTGAACTGTTGGCACTTAAGAAGGAACAATAGCATAAAGATTGTACAAGAGCCCACAAGAAGCTCAAGACAAGATGAGTGAAACGTTAACATATCAAATTTATACAAGATGAACGTGGCCTTCTCTGAAAGTTAAAGACATGCTTCCTTTCAACTTACTTACTCTAAGCACCAACATGTATCCAATCTTGAACAACCATGCAATGAATGAACCACCTTTGACTTTTGTTTACACATATCACATTAGTTTGAAGATACAAAAGACAACAGTGAAGTTCTGATGCTCTATTTGACGATTCTCACAATATTGATATTGTCACACCAAATTACAAAGTATTTTGAGATTCTAAATTTTGCAGTGATATCTTGCTAAAGAACAATCAAATGTAGAAAGGATTACTGAAAGTTCATTGCTGATACTATTAAAGAAAAGTGGTACTTGGCCAAGAATAACTTCAAACGAAAGTGGAGGG
This sequence comes from Tenodera sinensis, assembly GCA_030765045.1. Taxonomy (NCBI): domain Eukaryota; kingdom Metazoa; phylum Arthropoda; class Insecta; order Mantodea; family Mantidae; genus Tenodera; species Tenodera sinensis. The sequence goes on along the minus strand of CM060965.1, from coordinate 35,930,001 downwards.
TACCATGTAAGATATAAAAAAGTGCTCCTATATTATGTTCTGAGAGAACTGCTAAGTGTTACAACTTAAAGTGCATCTTGACAAAACACATCACAGCAGAGATAAGGGAAAGTTTATTTAATGAAGCTATGGTAAATGCTTATACTTAAGGACACGATTTTATGGTGAATAAAAATTGTGAATGTCAGTATAAAAATAAGGTTCAGAGCGGGATAAAAGCAGTGAAATAAAATATCAAATATTACTATTATAATTTACATTTCAAATGTTATATGTAGATGTTCATTGAAATAACAAGCAAGCATGGTTTCTAAGTTCCCTGCTGTAATATTGGTTCTTTTATCTGACAAAATATTGTACACTGAAAGAGCTCCTTCAAAATCACCACTGCATATTGAAATATAAGTACATAGACTTCTCAGCATCCCATTCTACATTGGGCATAAAAAAAACACTTAAGTTTGCTCATAGGCCTCTATCAAGCTTGAGGCTCTTTTACATGCCATAAATCTATGACACGGGACCACCGACTTCACTTCCCTTCTGAGGAAAGCCATGCTAGGGATTTTTATACCCATAAAAATTCATTGCCCTCTGACAGATTTGAACCTGCGACCTAGGTAACCAAAGGCTTGCATGTTACCCTTAGACCACAGAGGATGAAGTTCGTTGCCATGGAAGCTCTTTCAAACCCACGTGCACCTAGCTGTCAGAATGAACTTGTTTTAATGTAAGTGCACAATCAAGCACCTTGGCTCTACAGTGCATCAATACACAAAACAAACTCAGTGTTAAACTCCCGCCATTTTTTGGCATTAAACTTGCGCTCCCTGCTGTCTATCGCAGTCTCCCATAAAATGCGCATGAATTTATCTTTCCAGCTTAAGCTGTGTGTTTGAGGAGTGTGGGAAAACCAGTAGAGGGGAAGGGGGGTGTTATCTCCAGCACTTTACTCCAGCAGTGATGTTGTAGCATGGAAGGTATATTATTCTATACATTCATTGAACGCTCACGTACGTCATTGGTTATCTGTCAACCTACATTACCTGCCATTCTCATATAACCTTCCTGCTTATTGTAAGCAAAGTTGCATTTCTTCCAGCCACAAGGAGCTTGAACTCCTGACCTTAACCTGCATCTGGCTTTCTATGTTACAAGAAGTAAAACAGATGTTGGTTTATTCCTGAAATGAATCTTTTAGCATCAGTTTCATAGGAACATCACAACAAAATATTAATTTCATGTTAAATCGTAAATAAACTTCATTTTGTAAGTAAATATCATAATAAATGATTAATTTTGTGGTAAGTCATTAATAAACACTCATTTCGAGAGTTGCATTAAAATTTGCATTTAATCGTAAGAGTAAACATTGGTAATTATGTGGACAATTGCAATAGAATTGATTCTGAAACTTTTTTATTGCGTATTAACATATTTTGTGTCATTGCAATCCACCAAAAAATTGTGTATCTACTTATGCTCGATTTTTGTATTGTTGTTGTTGTTTTCTAGTGCCTTGCATCTGGCAATGAAGCCATTAGCATTCGTACTTTCCAATACTTTTGAACATTTTTGTATTGTTAAATACCTTATATTAGAGTAATTATTTCATGGTTAGGCCTGAGAGACTTCAGGTTCTAATTAACGTATTTTAATTGTGACAGATGAGGTTTAAGATGCTTTAAAAGATTCACTTTTAGTTGTGGCTAACAAGACAGGCTGGCTAAGGCGTGCACTGCAGTGACGTAATTCTCCTAGTGTAGTCATAGCCCAATGAAGTAAAACCACAATTGTCTAATACACCCATATTCTAAAGAACCCAAAAAATTGCTCATTGAATTCATACATGAGATAGTTTCATCATGATGGTGTAAGCCATGTATCAGACTACCATTATTACGTAATTCCGATTTGGGCCGCCTAGAGTCCTAGATATTTATAGTTTTATTTTTATTTTAGTCAGTTTCAGAGAACCTTCTTTTAGATGTAATCTTTTTCTTTTTCTTATTTTCAGCTAACTACATACTGGATGGTCTGGAGTTAGATTTTCCTGTTACCAACAATTTCTCCCAAATGCGGCCTAAATTCAGTGCATATTCAGAAAACTACCTGGAGGTTTCTTGCCCTACGACTTAGAAATGTCAGTAGATACAGCATTAAATAGCCTTAACATTAAAGCATATCCTACCATATTCTACTAGCAAGCAGAACTAACAATCTGCTTTCCTGCAATTTAAATGTCCTTCTTATGATGGCCATGATTATACTTTGGTCACCTTCATTGCATTGATGTACAGTGATATTGCAGATTAGGTTGCTTTAATGGAATAAGGAATTCAATGCCACAGCCAGGATTTGAACCACGAACCTTTATTAAAACCCGAGACAAAGTACTGTTAATAAAACCCAGGACATAAAGTGCCATTATTAAAATCCAGGACAAAGTATGTACAATTGTAAGTTGCCCTTGGGGTATTTATCTCAGATGTAAGATTCTCTTTGTGGTCTAATGGGAAAAAACGAATCAGTTGGGGAATTTAATTATGTACTGGCAAGTTGCCATGGTAGCTCAGAGGTTACAGCAGCTGTGCGTGAAGCAGAAGGTCTGTGGTTCAAACCCCAGTTGTAGCACTGAATTTTTCAGTCCTGATTCTACCTCTCAAAGAGACCACCATATTTATTCATGTATGAGGTTGTCTCATAAGTTCATTTGTTTTCCTTGCAAGTTCCATCTACAGTGCCTGAAAATCCTGAACGTCTGTACTCTATAAGTTACCACAGTTGCTTATCACCCATATGACTTAGAGATCAACAACCAAATTCGCTATTGGATACGTTTGTGTGTTTGTGACTGATGTTGGATGGAACAGTATGAACTTGTATTTACAAACTATGGAAAGCAAAAAGGAACATTTCTGACATCTTATGCTGTTTTACTATTGTAAGGGCAAAACTGTCTGACAATGCCAACAGAAAATTTGTGCTGTCCATGGAGAAGATGCAGGAATAAATCAAGCATGTTAAAAGTGGTTTAGTTGACTTCGAGCTGGGAATTTCTCCCTAAAACAGAAAGTTTAGCAACTACTCTGTCGTAGGTATGGTATGTTTCCAGGCATTCTTAGTAATTGAAATGTAATGAGAAGCAAACTTATGAGACAACCTTACACCACGTGCATGTGTGTAAGATGTGCAATCAATTTTTTAAGGCCCCCCCCCCTCCCCGCCGCCCCCAAAAAAAAAAAAAAAAATTCTTTTAAAGTACATGCACTACAAACACAAAATCATATTAAGGAAAATGAAGCTATTAACAAAGAAGCAACAAGATTCTAAAGTAAGAACAAATTAGAAACTAAAAACTTCTTTTTGCAAAAGAACTTGCCAACATTACTAAGATAAGTGAGGTTTTTAGTTTCTAATTTGTTCTTATATACAAGATTAATATTTATTATCTAGAAACTATTTATAATAAAGGAATTGCTCTGAATTCTGTCCACAGTATTTTACACAGCAAGAACCATGTAACCCAATGACCTAAAAGAATAAAATATACACCTATTAAAATGGTGCATTGTGGTTTATGTAACTAATACCTATACCAAGTTCAGTCTTAGGTTTGTCCGCATCAAAACAAACCCACGTGATCAGTGCACCGTGGTACAACACAGTAGCAATGCATGCAGGGAAGTAGTCCCATCCTAGTAATCTGAGTTTTAGAATGAATTTATCGCAAAATGATATAATATTCTACACAAATACCTGAGAGGTTGATTAATGCTGATGTATACTGATAAACAGAGCTACAAGTCCCAACATGCAACTCGTGTGAATTGCCTGATATCCAAGTATTGCTTACAGCAGCAGTTTCTATTTAGAATCATGGCGGACGGTCGCGGTGAATTTGCTCTTGCGTCTTCATCGACTTATGTAAAGCATAAGGCAGGAAAACCATTGACTAGTGGTGAAAAAACAATAGTGTTGAACGTGTATTATAAGTTGTGTGAGAAATATCCAACTGTTCCCATCAAAGAAGTAGTGAAATTAACTTCTGAGTTCACCAGTGTTTCGAGTACCAGTATAAACAGTGCTCGTAAAGAAAAAGCTGAAACGGGAAAAGTGGTTACACCCGGGAAAAAACGAAAGCGTGTGAAATACGCCATGCAAGAATGTGATGAGTTTGTTAAAAATGCACTTCGTGTCACAGTGCACAATTTCTTTTTAAAAATGAACCGCCAACAATTGACAAAGTTCTACAACACGTTAATGCTGATCCAGACTTGCCTAATTTCAGAAGAGCCACCTTTTATAAAATTCTGTGTGAAATAGGATTCGAATTTGTCAAAAGAGGCCGAAAAAATGCTATAATTGATAGGGAGGACATTATTTTGTGGAGAAGGGACTATTTGAAGACAGTGTGTAGGTTTAGAGAAGAAGGACGTAAGTTGTATTATTTAGATGAAACCTGGGTTAATGAGGGCTGTACAACATCCAAAGTGTGGGTAGATACAACTGTACAAACAAGGGAGAAAGCATTTCTATCGGGCCTGAGCACTGGCCTGAGAAATCCCTGAGGTAAAGGGAAACGACTAATATTATTACACATAGGGAGTGAAGATGGATTTGTGGAAGGCAGTGAGCTACTTTTCGAATCCAAAAAGACTGGAGACTACCACGAAGAAATGACTGGGGAAGTTTTCAAGAAATGGTTTCAAAACATTTTGCCAAAACTGGAACCAAACTGTAATAATCATGGACAATGCTCCTTACCATAGTGTTAAAGCCGAACGTCTACCAAATAGATCGTGGGTAAAAAATGACATCATTGCTTGGATGGAAGTGAAAAATATTCCATATAATAGGAACATGGTAAAAGAAGAACTTTTGCGATCTGTTCGGCAGGCAAATGTAAGCCATAAATATGACAGATATGTTGTGGACTCCCTTGCAAAACAGGCTAATCTTATTGTGCAATGGCTGCCTCCATACCATTGCATGTTAAATCCGATTGAAATGGTGTGGAGTCAGGTGAAAGGCTACGTTAGACAACGTAACACAACATTTAAGATAAGAGATGTCAAGGTCCTGACTGAAGCAGCTCTTAATCACGTAACATCAGCCTCCTGGAAAAAGTGCATTGAACACGTAGTGAAAGAAGAGGTGTTGTTCTGGGAGATAGACAGTATAAGTGAAACCGTTGTTGACAACTTATAAAACTTATAGTTATCAACATTGGAGAGCAAAGCAGCAGCACAGATGACGATTCTGATCTGGAGGGGATAGAGCCGCTTCCAGAAAGCGAATAGATGTAAGTTACCCGTTATTTTCTTTTTCACTTGATTTTTTAAAGTTAATTATTATAATTATGACATGTGCATCGTTTATTTTGTTGTAACTATCAATCTTATTGTCTCTAGTTACATGTTAGTCACTCTTTAAATTGGCGGAATAAGGTATCATTTCCTTTCTATTATGTACCACATGCACTCACCACATGGTTGTGTTGTGACTATTTCTGGAGCGAATGGCGGAAGGATACATTACAACTGTGCACTGGCCACCTGGGTTCAATTTCGCACGGATCAACCTTAGAATGAATAGATAGTATTATTTATTTATGCCTAAGTAATTTACTCAAATTTTATGTTGCACCGTACTTATCTAGAAAACTAATCCTTGCTATACAGTGGCAGCTCAAGCATGAATGCACTGTTAGTGCCAATATTAGTTAGCTACTTATTTTTTAAAGGATGATTAATTAACATCCTTTAACGACCAATTAGAGGATATCTAATGGTGAATGAAAGAAATGTTTGAAATGCTATTCATAAGTGGACATTCAAAAAATTAATGAATTTGAATTATTTTTGGATATGTTGTACATATTTATTAATAAAAACATTTCCCGGTGTCATACAGAGTGCATTTGCATAAATTTAAGTTTAAAGTAACGTAGTATGACAAACCACTGAGACAGAATATTAGAAGACCCCAAAAGAAAATCGTTCATGTGAATGTTTGTTAAAAGTGTAATTCGTTTTTTGATGTTGGTATGAGATAATTAAATGACGAAAACATGTTGATAAGGTTCATTGTTACGAACAACTAAGTTTGCACAAAGACGTCATAAATCTTTCCATATTTGATTTTAATATATGTGTATAAATATTAGAATTGTTTGTGTTCCATAATAAAAGTAGGAGAGGATGATTAGAGATTGCTTCCCTAACGAGAGGGAACTATTTGATGGACACATGCGCGGATGAATATAAAAAAGGCGGTGTCGCGTCAAACGACGCCAAAAAACTGTTCACTAGCATGTGTATCTTCGAGGTGAAAAGACATTTTTATGTAGTGTGAACATGGAACTTTCACCAAACTTTCATCAAGCATAAATTCTACTAAATTAAAAAAGTGTAAAGGTTTTTAAGCATTTAACATGGTGCTGAGAGTGTAAAGTATCGATGAAGTGTTAATAAATTAATACATTGTGATAAAGAAACATTGTGAGATATTTCATTCCATCCGTTACCAAGCCCTGAGATCAAAAAGATCTCATTAGCTTAAAGACACAGCGTCGTTAATAATCGCAAAAACAGCACCACCACATAGGTAACAATTGCATTCAATATCCATAATTTTCAATGTGTCTACCACCCTGAATAATGCACAAGTATAGACACCAGGGTTGCCAACCCGTACAATAATTATGGGGGCATACGATAATTTTAATGTTTGAACTCATGGTAACCAACCCGTACAATAATTATGGGGGTGTACGATAATTTGAATGTTGATAGTTTGATACTGGCAAAATATCATTTTCGCTGGTTTGTCACACCAGCAAAATAAAATTAATTATAAATAGCGACATCACTTTTGCCCCCATGGCCTGTCTCCACCCCCCCCCCCCATGGCCACCTCCACCCCATATCCTACTAATCCTCCTACCCTTTATCGTCTTATTGCCAGTGTGCCCAGATCTGGTAATCTCAATGAAGAAGGCACTATTCAGAAAATTGATGATCAATGGAGATAACTAGGAATAAGTGATATTCCGCGTGAAATAAAGAACGTGCCTGAACCTGGCAGTTTCTGGAGTGCTGTTAAATACATGTTACCTAGGTGAAAATACCAATTTCAAAGAACTGGCGGAGTTTGCATTGTCAGTGATTTCGTTGCCCCACAGAAACGCTTCTTGTGGAAGACTTTTTTCTAAACTGGTCTTAATAAAAGCTAAAATTAGAAACAGATTGGCACTAGATGCGGTAAATGGACTTATTCTGTTGTTTCAGCTTATGAAAGAATGTGGTAGGTTCGAAAATCTGCAAGTTACCGAGAGGATGTTAAAGTTTATCTCAGCAATAAATTTGTATAAAGCTGCAACAGTTAAGGAAGATGATGTACTTTCAGATGAATAGTGCAAGAAATATAAGTGCTAAAGTTGTAATACTGGCTGAAGTCATCAATCTTGTAAGTGGATACCACAAACATCAATACTATTACATTTTCATAAGTGTTGCGCTGATATTTTCATTGTTGTAGCATTTGGTTTATGATGTACGATAATTTTGAATCCAAATCTATAATTTTGAGTGGCCGGTACGATAATTTTACTTTTAAAAGTTGGCAACCCTGATAGGCACTGTTCCATCTCATCATGCACCTCAACAGCATACAAGGAGTGACTATCTGTAATGTAGTTACAATTCTGTCCATCAATTCAGGGATAGTGCCTGGTTTAGCTGTATAAACTCTGGCCTTAATAATCCCCATAGGAAAAAGTCTAAGGGAGTTAGGTTGGGAGATCACGGAAGCCAAGAAATTGAACTTGAAGAATTTGTATCCAGTATGCCTGGAAATTTAGCAGTTAGTGTAAGATATGCCATACAGCAGTATGTATTCCTGAGCAGCTTTGGAGATTAATCTTTTTGGGCTGTTAATGAAAGCACTGTAGACATTCACTATGTTTTCTTCACATGTTGCAGAAAGACACCAACCTGATCTTCTCTTCTCCTTTATGGATCCTGTTTCCTGAAACTTTTCACGAGTATGCAGCATTTTGTTTCTTCATTCCATGCCTTTACACATGACTATACAGGGGAAGTAGGTGAAGTGTTACTTCACCAATATTTGTACCTTGCAACACTTATTTTTAAAATATATTTATCTTCACAGGTATATGGGTTTTTACTACCTATTTCCCTATTTTTGTACTGCGCAGGGCTCTGTTGTAGAAGCAAGCGTGCATTCTTACTTACCGCAGACTCAAAGTGAAGTGCAGAGTTTTCTCCTGTTCAATCTTAGAGAGGCGGAACCTACAGCATGGTTGCTATAGCAATCGTGATGTCACCTGCTTAAGTTTCTTTGTGGAGGGGACATGAAGTGAAGTAGACGAGCTCTTTTTCGTCACTGCTTCCTGACTGTGAAACACGTGAAGTACTCTATTGTTGTTTGCGTTTAGTGCAGTCATGTTTTAAATGTGAATCCTGCCCATGATATAGTGTATATTTTATTAGCAACACCTTTTTCATGGTGGAAAGATGAAGATAAGAAGGATGTTTCAAATTGTGGGCACCCTACTGAATCTCTACAAATATGTGGTATGAAAGAAGTGAAACATTCAGGAAAATGCTACAATCTTAGTTTTAAACAATCGTGGTTTGTGAAATTTCTATGGTTGTGCTCCTTCCCAACTCTGCAGAAATTGTTTTGTTGGCTATGTTTGCTTTTCAGCAATAAAAGCAATATTTGCAATAGAGAAGGCTTTGCTACTTTGTTGAATACGATCATTACACAAACACTCAGTTTCGGCAGAGAATTCTAAATATCAGGTTAATTTGAAAACTTCTGATAGAAATCGAAATACAATTTCAGAGGCACTAAAGGAGAATGCTAGACTCTATAACATGCAATTCAATGAAAATGTATATCTGAACAGGCTTTTCCTGCAGTTAGCAATTGATGCAGTACTCTAAGTAAGCAAGCAAGAATTAGCATTCCATGGTCATGATGAAACAACAGGCTCAATTAATCGTGGAAGTTTTAAGGAACTGCTGATATTGCTGGTGCCTAGGAGTCCTAGAGAAATACAGAACCAATATTCTAAAATAAAAAGTATGTTTAGTGGTGAATCAAAAAGTATACAAAATGAACTATTGGATTCTATTTTGGACTACATCAATGCCTTTGTAAAAACTGAATTGGAAACTGTTGATTTTTTTCCATTCAGGTAGATGATACAACAGATATTATACAGGTGTCTCAGTGTTCTGTAATAGTGAGGTACATTAATGCTGAAGGATCTGTTGTGGAGTGTTTCTTAGGTTTCTACAATGTAAGTTACGGACAGAACATCAGAAACTGTTTATTTTATTGGAAATCTTGGAACCATTTGGCTACAAGCAGAAATTAGTAGGCCAGTGTTATGATGGTGCAAGCGTGATGTCTGGCCATTTAAATGGACTCCAGAAAAAATTAAGGAAAAAGCTCCTTTTGCAGTATTTGTACACTGTTTTGCACATCGTCTAAATCTGGTCTTGCAACAAAGTTGCAAAAGAAAATACCACAGAGTCATATATTTTTTTCTTCGATTATTGGAATTCCTACCTTTTTCCATCACTCAGCTAAGAGAATCTCTGCAATTACTTCTCCTGTCTGCTGGAGCTCCAACTCAAAACTGTTATGTGTAATTGTGGATGACTGGGAAAAGTTGAAAGAAGTTTTCAAAGCCATAGTTTCCTGTCAACAGTCTGATGATAATTCCATTCTGCTTGCCAGAGGCTTTCTGAACAATATGAACAATTTTGAATTTGCGCTTCTGGCAGTAGTGTTTAATGACATATTTTGTTTGACAGATATATTGTTTGATATCTTGCAGAAGAGGCTATTGGATGTAAACTATTGCGTATCAAAAATAAGGACCACTTGTGAAATGCTAAGAAACAAGAGGAATGAACAGTATTTTCCGATTATGTTTGAAAAAGCCAGCAAAATGGCAGATATGCACCTCTCACGAGAGTACAATTCCCTTTCTCAGGATGGGCATGTTTGAATGTGTCAAGCCTTGTATTACGAAATTCTGGAATACAAAATATCTTTACGAATAATAGTAAACTGTTCTCTCTTATTCTGTCAATCTCTTCTACTGCAGCATCCATGGAACGAAGCTTTTCTTGTCTAAAGCGCATAAAAAGATACCTGAGGAATGCAATATCAGAAAAACTTTCTTCTTTAGCAAATATTTTGATTCAGAAAGAGCTTCTAGTGTGATTAATAAAATTGCAGCCATTCTATGAAGACATCACCGACAAGTTTGCAGCCTTGAAGGACTGAAGTATTCATTTGGTGTACAAGCAATAGATCAGTACAATTATTAAAATAATCTTTATAAATATAAGTACACTTTTCTTTGCCACTAACTCTTCACCTAATTTCCCAGCCACAAACCGCCACTGTTAAACACAATAAAAAACAAATAACAAAATAAAAAGACCTTTATAAAGCAGCGATTCCCATTGCACAAAAATGGTCTCTAGTGGGCTTTGGCGGACACATTAGGAACTGCATTGACTGTGTGGCACTAGGAAATGTTTTCATTAATAGATATGTACAACATATCCAAAAATAATTAACATTGTTTCATTTTTCGGATGTCTAGTTACTTACGAAAGACCCTGTATGGTGCAATATGTACACCACCATCACTAATAGTGACTTTTTTCACTGCACATCGACTGGCACTAAGTGCCACATACAATAACTATACTGAGCTAATCATGTCCATTGGATTCTAAATGACACCCTAATTTTTTATTTTTGTTTTTTAAAAAGTTGTTGTGTGGTACACAAGTAATTATGGTACACTTTGGAGGAACGAGCTCCCTTTACAAAAGCGGGAAAACTTACCAAATGAAATAAGCGATGGAAGAACATTAAATTTAAGATCAGAGGAAAATAAACATCTTGGAAAGTACATCAGTAAGGTAGGACAAAAATGGCTATGGAAGACGGACAATGTCAATGAGAGTAAGTGATGATATTGCTGTATGAGGTAAATGAGAAAAATTATTTTTTAGGTTGTAAGATTCGATAATTGTATATAAAAAGACACATCCACACACAGCCTGTTGCTAAGTATAATGGAGTAACAAAAGAAATACAACTCCCTAAATGAGAGTTATAAATGAGGAAATATAAATATTATTATTATTAGTAATAAGTTTACATAAATTATGTAATCACAAATGTTACTTGCAATAAAGGTGATGAATTAATTCATTCATGCTATACTCGGGCAAAATGTCATGCAAAATTGACCAAAATTAATCAAATATGCCAAATGAAAGTATAGGATGTCAACATAAATTACACAGGTAGATGATCTTTAAAAGTCCTGAATCCATATACTCTGCCCCACACATTAATAAACAAATCAAACTTATAGAAATAAGAATTCATGAATGCTTACCTTCCCTGTTGAGGAGCAAAAGTACTTTCTCAGTTAAAGTCTTAGCCATAGTTCTCTGCAGAAGTGACTTCAACATGATATTCTCTGTGCTGCTTGAGAATTGCAAATTATATGACAACACTAGGTTCAGGAACAGGTCTGGAATTTGTTCCTCAACATCAGTGTCCGGCGGAGATTCAATGAGGTCAAATAAAAATGTGATGAAATCCACACCAAGATGTTCTATAGGAAAATTATAAATTAGCGTGGTGTTGCAGTTTTCCATATAAAATTATTAATCTAATATTTCTTGCAGAATACAGAATAATTTATTAACAAAAAAGCCAATTGATTGTTTTCTCAAAGAACATATTTCATTCAACTTTACATGCAATAATCCTATGTCCTCAGAAAAAAAAGAAAGAACAGAAGTTCCCCAGTGTTAGTTTAAACAATTAAAAAAAGAATCTAGTGTTACATTCACATGACCCTCCAGCCACTGGCATTGTTATATGACTTCTATGTACTATTGTGTAATGTAATTTATTTCAGCTTAACATTATCACAATTGTATGTACATAACTTTACACTGATTACCTCCTTTCTTCTGATAAAACAAGCAAAAGAATTCCCCCAAAAAATAACAAATTTACCATACAAAATTTAAACAATCCACAAACTACATAGTTGGTACCCTGGTGCAAATATATAATACATAAACAACATGGTTAACTACTATATTATACACCAAGTCTCTCTATTTGAGCTCCTAGCACAGAATTAACTATAACTAAACTACCTATATCAAATTTACCTGTTGGGTATCCTTTTCATCTTCCAACTTTGTGATTCTCCCTATGCTGCTCATACATTTTCTTTCATCATTCTTAACAATTCTCCTAGCTTTCTAATCACCTCGGTATTGTTTAGCTTTCCTATTTTAATCCTTAATACTTCACTTGATACTTTTGGCCACCTAGCTGGTACCCATTTTCCCTCCATACTTTATTCCTTTCACAGTCCATCATAAAGTGCAAATCCTTTTCTATTTCCCCACACATAGGGCACTTCTGCAGATCCATTCCCTGTTTCATACCTCTCAATCCTATAACTCCAGATCTAAACCATGCCCACCCTTTCCTTTCCAATTTATTACACACATCAATATATTTTTCCCTGCCCCAATCTTTCTTAATTTGCCTGTACAATGTCAGTATATACATTTCATTTGTCATAAAAATATCTCAAACATATGTCATTTTAATCAAAATCATTAGAGCCATTCTCAAGAAAATAAAAATTTTCAAAAAATTGTCCATGTAAAGGGTAGTTTAGGGTGGAAGAATTTTTTTCAAAATCTCTGTATCGCTTCCTTGAAAGACATTAAACCTACATACCAACTTTGATTTTTAACCGACTTCGTTTTTGAGCTATGCTGTCCACAGACTGATGCATGCCCATGCCTGCCCCCCTGCTCCCACACACACACACATCCAGAGGGCCTCATAACATATTTCCAGTGAAATCTTGACATTGAATTTTTGGGTGGAATACAATAGTTCCTCTAGTTTACTATACGTAGTAGGAAAAGCAAAAACCAATATAAAAATGTTAATTAAACCAATAACCTTACAACATCTCAAGGGAGAAATGGGAAGTTGTCCAGAATCCAAAAGTAATACCAGATCTACCTAGGAAAACAAAGTTGCAGCCTTTTGATTATTAATAGGACATGATTGTATGGCTGAACATTTTCATAGAATTGGAATATGGGTCCCCAGTTTGTTCACTATGCAGTATAAATAAAGAAATGGACTATAATCATCTTCAAAAAATCAGTTCTTAGTATACAAAATGATTATGAAAAATATTGGAGTGTAAGACTTCATTGATTTCATTGTCAACTGTCAAGTATTAGAAAACATTTATTTTGAACTCGCATGTTCCACAGCTTCCCCATTCCAATTTCTTGTAAAATTCTTTGTACTTCGCCTGACCAACCGTTAAAATTCATTGCTCCCATTTGGTAGCTCATATACTCTTTTAGAAACATGGCTCTCCTGGTTTTAAACTCCTATACCAAAGAGAGGTAGACCTGGAACTGAAAAATTCAATGCCACAGCTGGGATATATTTTAAAATTCTCATCACCACCAAACTTCTTCTCCCTACTTTCTGTAATTTTGCCAATCTTGCTCCCTGTGGAGAAGCTTTGGGTAGCTCCACCACCTCTACAAAACATTCTATGTATTACACCGATTTTCTCCCCACCCTTTGAAGGACCCCAAAGGCTCACTCCATATAAGCTATTCATATGTAATTGAATTGATGTGCAATCTATTCCTTGTGTACCTGTTGTGGTTTTAGCAAAGACTGTTTTCAACTTGCACGGTTTTCACCAGAATATGTTATACTGGTTAGCAGGTGATAAGGGGGATAAAGATAAAAATGGAGCAAGAGATATGCTGTCACTGCCTGTTACAAGTGTACTTGACATTGCTGAAATCAAATCTGGCCCATGTTACAGGACAGATGCCTAACTGCAACCAAATTTGAAGCTTAAACTTTCGAAGTTTGGAACTGAAATGGATATTCTACAAATGTAAGTGCTTATATAGGTGCATCTAGTTATTGATCTTTTCTTTCCTTGGCTCGTGTATTTTAGTAGCTCTTAATACATCCGAAAAATGCTGGGTTACCCAGTTTGATATGTTTTTACAAGAGTTCATAAACTCCTGTGTCATTGTTCAAAGCTGCACTTTCCCTCTCACGATATCTGAGACAACATTGGTTGTATTCAGGGCAATAAACATGCTACAATAAACCTGGTAACCTGAATAGCTATGAAGTTGCTGTATAACATGCAAATGCCATTGATCTCTTAATGCTCCAGCAATGTACAAAGCTAATATGTACTTCCCATGCTCAGGAAAGCTAAAATATCTATTCAGAAGGTAATTATTATTTATTTATGCCAACAAACTTACTGTTGGTGTTTTTAAACACACAAGCCGTGTGTGGGCAAAGTTTAAGAGGTAGAACTGGAACTTAAAAATTCAATGCCACAACTGGGATTTGAACCACAGACCTTCCGCTTGCCGGGCGGACGCTCTAACCACTGAGCTATTGTGACAAACTGCCAGAATGGCATTAAATTCTCAAGCCAGTTCGTATTTCTCGTATTTTTACCAGGAGAAATACGAACTGGCTTGAGAATTTAATGCCATTCTGGCAGTTTGTCACAATAGCTCAGTGGTTAGAGCGTCCGCCCGGCAAGCGGAAGGTCTGTGGTTCAAATCCCAGTTGTGGCATTGAATTTTTAAGTTCCAGTTCTACCTCTTAATCTATTCAGAAACTTATTCCAAAAAGTTACTTTTTACTTTCTCTACTATATACTTAAATTAAGCAGAGAAAGTATTGCACTCCATCCAAAAGTTTGATGATGAGATTTCACAAGAAACATATTAAGACCCCCTGAATAAAAAAAAGCATTTTTAGAAAAATGTGTGTGTATGTGATCATTTTTGGTCATTTAATCATGAAATAAATCCAGAAGTTAAATTATTAAAACAATTAAATGGACCTATAGATTTCAAGGTTTTGGAAAAGATATTCATTTTAAAACACAAGAACCGTGTTATGAATTTTGAAATATCACCAATAGATTGTATTTGTAGGTTTTTGTTTTCATAGGTTGGTGACAAATAGATTTTCTAAATTGAGCATCGGTAGCTATGGTAACTTGTTTGGATAGCTTTGAAAATAAGTTGGATACAACTTGAAACTACTCAGCACTGCAACAACTTGCAATATTAATAAGATAAGTGGAGCTTTTAGTTTCTAATATGCTCTTATTTTAGATCAAACTTGGTATTTAAGACCAGCATGTTCCACGAATGCAACAAAGATTTTTGACATAATTCCCTCTCCCCAAACTACCCTTTAAATGAGAAATGTTTCAAACATTCTGATTTTTGAGAGGTAGAACTGGAACTTAAACATTCAATGCCACAGCTGGGATTTGAACCACAGACCTTCCACTTACCAGGCAAGTGCTCTAACCATTGAGCTACTGTGACAATCTGCCAGAATGCCATTGAATTCTCAAACCAGTTCGTATTTCTCCTGGTAAACCACAAAGGCAGTCTCACATCAGAGACAATTACCCCAATGGTGACTTACTATTGTAAGCACTTTATGTCCCAGGATTAAATAACCTTCAGATGGTAATTATTATTTATTTATGCCAACAAACTTACTGTTGGTGTTTTTAAACTCACAAGCCGTGTGTGGGCAATGTTTGAGAGGTAGAACTGGAGCTTAAAAATTCAATGCCACAGCTGGGATTTGAACCACAGACCTTCCGCTTACCAGGTGGGTGCTCTAACTATTGAGCTACTGTGACAAAATGGCTCTAAAGATTTTGATTAAAGTACCACATGTTTTAATATAGTTTCATGATAAATGAAATGTATATCTGTGAATAGCCTCCGAGGTCCTCTTCATTTTGAATGACTTTTGCATAACAGGTAAAACATAAGAGATAGACAAAATGTTACTATACAAAAATGTTGTTGTTGGCTAATGCTGGATTTCTGACAATGAAGTCATTAATCCTCTTGCTCTCCAATATTTTTCACTGATGATATTGAAGAGAGCAATAGCAGTAATAGTAACCGCTTTTTAGAGAGCACCATATTTTTATGTTTTGGCGGTCACATCACTCTCTCACAACCCCCAGAATGTTTGGAGGACCACACCTGTCATTGGTTTACGGGTCTCACTGACCTGACCGGGAGAATTATCAAAATAAATTCACCGACCACATCCTCTGATCACCAATCACAGGACGTATTACATGCCATGACAGGTCAGCATGTTGGGGTTAAGATTTTATAGAGAAATGGAGAGGTTGGAAAAATAAAGACTCCCTAGCCCTCGGGAACCCTAATAGCATCGGGGTCGGAAGAGAACAAGAGATGACCAAGGTAAGGTCAGATAGAAAAGTTACAGTGAGGAGCAAAACACCAGTAAGTGGAAGTAATGTTCTGCTCAGCTTGGGTACCCTGTGGTCGCTATTCACATATCCCCTAGACGGAGACCCCTGAGTCTACAAAAATGTAGTTCTCATTAAAGCTCACAATTAGTGTCAAATTTTTCTTTTTCCAGGGCTAACCATTTCCAAGATATTCCTTGTTACTGGTTCGAATTTTCAAAGACTATTTTCTTAAATAGGAAGCCATTATTCAATTTTGTCTCTTGGCCATGCAAAGAGAGGAGAATTTCATGCCATCACATAGCAATCAGCTCTTAAAACATTTCACATCATTTAAAGCCTATTGTGTTCTATTCAATGAAAAATTGAAGCTGTTAACAGTGGAGCAACAGAAATCTTAAATATAACAATTATTTACAGGCTAAAAGCTTCACTTATCTTAGTATCTGCTGCAAGTTCTTGAAATATTACGCAAACATGTTTCTTGATGCTTCCATCATATCCTCAGTGCTCTTGTTTAGAACAGTTATCATAACTACAAACGCTCAATTACTTAATATTTCTATGTATTACCAACCTCTGAAAACAAAGCTGACCTGTTAATACAATCGATTGGCAGTATTTCAAAATTCATAATGTGGTCCCCATTTTTCAAAATGAGTATCTTTTTCCGATACCATTAAATCTATAGGTCCATTTAATTATTTTAATAACTTCACCTCTGGCTTTATTTCATAATTAAATGACCAAAAATGATCTGTCACAGCTGACTTAACAATCTGTTTATATTTAATATTTCTAAAATGC
Organism: Tenodera sinensis; assembly: GCA_030765045.1. Classification (NCBI taxonomy): domain Eukaryota; kingdom Metazoa; phylum Arthropoda; class Insecta; order Mantodea; family Mantidae; genus Tenodera; species Tenodera sinensis. The sequence continues at coordinate 35,912,753 of CM060965.1, read as the reverse complement.
TCCACATTCTGATTTCCAAATGATGTTTAGGTTTGTTTAGTTTTCAGAGGTTGGTAGTACATAGAAATATTAACTGAGCATTTGTAGCTATGGTAACTGTTATAAACAAGAGCGCTGAGGATATGATGGAAACATCAAGAAATATCTTTGCATAATATTTCAAGAACTTGCAGCAAATACTAAGATAAGTGAAGATTTTAGTCTCTAAATAAAACCAGCCTGCAAATTTAAACTTTTTTTCTGCGGCACAAGGTTAATCAGGTCTCCATAACTAATTTTGGTATGCTGAATTCAAATCTGCTTTCCATTTTTTTCATACCATGTACCGCTTTCTTGCCAAGCAGAAAGTAAATATGCAATATTAGAGTTTGTTTCTAGTTTTTAAATGCAGCTTAAAACACATAAAATGACTCAAACAAAGAAACAATCTCAATGCCACAGATGCAACAGTGTAACACTGAACTAGAAAATGTCAAGCATGCCTTATAATATTATTTTCCCCTCCACTATGCTGAAAATGAATGCTGAGTTGACTTGCGTTTGTGGTCCTGATGAGGGTTGTCTCTAATTAAACACCAACAGTAGTCGGCCATCATATCGATGTCCCATTGACCCTGGTAACTTGTTTCCATCTCCTTTATGTCTTGTGGAATTTCTCTCTGTGTCACTTAGTGTACTCAAGTTTTCAGGAAAAATTCAAGATGTGAATGCAGAAAATGCAATTTTAAGCTCATATTGTATCCGACTGCCTTTAACTTTTCAAGCATCGCTTTAGTAACGTGTTCATATTGGTCATCTTTAACATTACCCAAAAACTTGTTTATAACTTCACTGAATTAGTCCCTAGCCTGACCCTCTATGTCTGTCATGATATTTCTAAAATGAACGTCGTTCATGGGTTTGTGAATCTGTGGGACGTTAAAAATGCCTTCTTTCGCTTTTGATTCAGACAACACTGGAACTTTCTGAATAGGATATTGGAAACAACAACCACCTTTGCCGAAATCTTTGACAAAGTGCTTCATCATCCCTAATTTGATATGAAACGGGCAATTTATTAAATTTTTTGTCCCTGACACTAAATATTTTATTTTTGGACAATTAGTTTCACCACAGTGTCTTTCTCTGGCTCTGGAGTTCCATTCACACAAAAAGCATGGAAATTTTGTGTACCCTGCTTGTTGACCCAATCAAGTACTGCACTCCTTAAGATCGCAGCATATGAACCACTTGTATTCATTACATTTAACTTTTTTCCAGGACAGTATAGTACAGATAAATGCGATAATGTTTCTTTGCTGTTGCTTTATTACATAACCAGACATAACAGAAATTGTTAGGATTGTTCACACAGCCCCTCCTAGGTATACCACTCAAGCTTCCCATTTTTTTCATCACATGGCTTCAAAAGGGGCCAGCTGAAAAGAAGTTTAAAACTGGACTGCGGATTCCAAAATAGGTTCCTATTTTTATGTATTACGCAATAAATGTTTATGAGAGAGGTTCAACATTACCTGTAAACAGAGATAGACATTGGTACAATATGACGTCATATGATTCAGCACGTTTGCATGTTTTAATGAACTATGCTGCAAGTCGAATATGCAGTGATGTTAATACTAGTGTACCAAACTTCAATTTTGTGTTCAATCAGAACTGTTCAAAATCTGCGTGTGATACGCAAAAACTATTATTTTCGAAATCAGAGCATCTGAATTGACCATTATGATGTAAAATATTCTGTGCCGCAGGCCAGTGTAATTGTTATATTTAGGACTACTGTGTTCTATTCCCATTGTATCTACAAGGAAATAATACAATAAGACAATTTATGCAGATGTTTATCCCCATTTAACATAAAGTATATAGAAGAACAAGCTTTTGTAAGTAAGTTTGTTAACGAATGCATAAAGAAAGTTATCTGAATGTAGCTCAACATATTTTTTTTTACTTTAACAACATAAGTGTATGACTCATAGTCATTCAATCTCTCACAAAGTATTTTTTGTCTTAATGTTTTTATGGTCACTCTTCTTGATATTTAAACTGTTGCCTCCTTTCCCACATTTTACCCCAAAGGATGTTTATTTCTATTTATAAACCTTCAAGTTCAGTGTGCTAGTGTTTTTACGCATCCTTACCAATATTCACTCATAATTTCCCTCCTGGTTTCTTCATCTATTACTCCAACGATATTACAACACAGAGATGTTATAAAAGCACATACTTCAGTAACTAGCAAAGGAAAATTATACTTATTTTTTCCAAATAATTACCCACTATTTAAGTAAACATGGATAAAGCAGGCATATCACAACTATCTTCCTTTCATAGAAGTTTGAAAACAGTGTTGTTGTAATTAATTTATTTTTTAAAAGGTGAGTTAATTAATAACACTGAACAACACTTACAAAATATTTTTCTGGTTGATAATGGAGGAAAGTTAACCTTCGAAACGCGTCCCGGAAAAATATTTTGTAAGTGTTGTTCAGTGTTATTAATTAACTCACCTTTTAAAAAATAAAATATCACAACTAACTTATGGAAACAAGTTACAACCCATAGATTTCTGTGGATAACTAAAATGTTTACAAGGATTAAAAAGGATGGTTGTGAACCACTCTTATTTTTGTAACAAACTGCAACTTTTCTCTGAACTCTTGCATACAATGCTGTTAGGTAATTATTGAGAATTATGGACTCACCCAAATGAGTTACTGGCATTGGTTCACCCATGGAAAATATCATAGTCAAAAGCAATGCAGAGTAGTTGAGACGAGGAATGTGCCTGGGATTAGATTTCATATCACTGAAAAAGAACCATGCATTGTGATCAGTGACCAATTTATTATTTTCAGTTATGCAAGGGTTGGGCTGAAGGTTTTAGTATGATCTCAGAAAAAAGTTGTAATAACAAAGTTACTATACATTTTCAAAATGTTCTACAGGTTTGTTAGCTTGTTCATACTATGTTCTGCATTTAAGTATATTTTATGAAACAAGTACAGTACAGTAGTGTACATATAAAAAAGCAATTTCATTCAGGCACCACTTTATTCCTAAAACATGTAAACAATATCCGTAGAACATTAAAAGCAGATGTTATGAGGGCTGTCCCAGAAGGGGTATGCTAACATAGAAAGTACAAAAATGTTGGAAAAATATTGTACAGTGAGAACTGTCAGGCTCTGCAAAATAACCATCAGCTGGACACTCCACCTCTTCTTTGTTGGCAAATCTTTTACCACCAAGCCATTTTTTCAAATTTGGAAATATAAAGTACTCAGAGGGGACTAAATCTGGCAAATAGCATGCATGAGGAAACACTTCAACTTTAACTCATTAATGGCGGCGCCGTGGCCGAGCGGTTAGCGCGCTCGCCTACCACCTAGGCGGCCCGGGTTCGATCCCAGGGACCCGCATGTGGTATTCGTGGTGGACGAAGCGGCGTCAGGGCGGGTTTTCTCCGGGTACTCCGGTTTCCCCCGCCATCTCATTCCACTGGTGCTCCATCTTCATTCCATGTATCATCAGTGTCACCGCCTGCGGTGCCGTAGTAGTAAAAGCGGGGCGTTAAACACTACCTAACTCATTAATCTCGGCCATGGTGATAACGGATGTATGAACTGGTGCAAAGTCTTGATGAAACAAAACTTTTTTTGCTAAATGCAGCCATTTTTGCTTGATTTCATTACTCAAATGCTGCAGCAAGTTTGCATAATACTCACCATTGATTACCTTTTCTTTTTGGAAATAATCAATGAAAATTATCCCATGTGCATCTCAAAACAACGCCACAACCTTGTTTGTAAATAGAATTATCTTTATCTTCCTTTCATAGAAGTTTGAAAACAGTGTTGTTGTAATTAATTTAATTTAAAAGGTGAGTTAATTAATAACACTGAACAACACTTACAACATATTTTTCCGGGACGTGTTTCGAAGGTTAACTTTCCTCCATTAGTTAACCTTCGAAATGCGTCCCGGAAAAATATGTTGTAAGTGTTGTTCAGTGTTATTAATTAACTCACCTTTTAAATTAAAAGAATTATCTTTGCTTTCTTTGGAGCAGATTCTCCCCTTTCAATCCACTGTTTCGACTGTTCCTTCATGTCAGGTATGAAGTGATGGACCCATGTTTCATCCATGGTGATGAACCAATGCAAAAACTCAGTTTTAATGTGGCAAAACATTGTCAAACGCTCAACTGAAACATCTTCATGAAGCTTTCTTGTCCCATTGTGAGCTAACATGGTATTCATCTTGCATGCAGCATTCTCAAGCCCAAATTTTTAGTCAGTATGCAACACAGAGCACTTTTTGAAATGTCTGCTAGCTTGCACACTTTCTGTCAATGGTCATGCAGTACAATTTTGTGGATTTTCTTTACAATTTCTGGTGCAATCACCTCATTTGGTTGACCTCTGTGATGTTTGTCTTGACAGTTCATATAGCCTTGCTTAAACTCTGCCACCCAATATTTTACATTACAAATGAAGCGATAGACTCCCCAAGAGTAGAACCTAGCTCAGTTTTAATATTAGTTGGGCTAAAATATTTCAAATGAAAGTACTCTATCACATAGTGATGATCAGTTTACAAGTTCACTGAGAGCATTTACTACTGATGGCTGCCAAACAAACACTAAACAATTGAAGCTATTAGTCGTTGCTTCACTTCTCGTGTCGCCATTGATGCTTAAATGTTGTTGGTCTCGTGGTCGCCATTTGAAGCTGGAGTCGTTGTTCGGTTCTAGTTGTTGGTCTCGTGGTCGCCCGTTGATTTTGTTCTTTCCCGCTAGCTCAGCTTGAGATCTCTTTATTTTATCTCGGGTCTGCGTAGGTGTGTGATAGACAACCCAAGAAACCTTTGCATACTATTTATTGCATCTTAGATACATGCGGGAGCTATGCCGATCTGCTACACGCAGAAGAATCGCACTCACGTCTGCACAGCTCAACGTACCGTACTGGTCTGGGTAGTGACCAGACGCTTTCTCGCGTACCCACGCTAAGAAAACCGTTCACTTCAATTTTGAATGTCATGACGTCATCCAATAAAACCTCGTATCCAAAATGCTATTTCCTTTTCCCGCAATTTAGAAATGTCCCTTTCTATTATAACATGTTCTTTTATGAATTTCAAATATATAATTACCTTTTTAGGATTAAACGATATTTACTTTATATTTTATTAAATATATCGCGCGACTTTTACGGTTGGTAGACTTGACTTTCAAACGTGTATTTAAACTATGTAGTATGACGTCATGACTCGTTAATTTCAAACCAATAATGCGTTTATCCTACAAATTTAACGACTATTATTTACTCATATCTTGCTCACCTTACAACACTTCCTGCTCTATTATCTATTTATGTTATTACTTAACACTTATCGCAAATCTCACATCCGGCAATTAAATTAAAACGTGTCTTTTTCAAAAGCCCATTCGATCGGAAATCTAAATTTCGGTATCACAATGTAGCATCGTCAAACCTCAAACTTAAGCTTTATAACATTGGTACTTTCTATCTTAGTCATTTGTTTGAAACAGCAACCACCATCTATATGTCAAGTTGGGCACTTCTGGGACAGCAGTCGTAACACTGGATTAAGATATGCAGATAACAAAACAGGGCTTAGAGCATTAAGCATATTCTTAGAACTATAGAACCATAATTTTATAAACCATGATACATATTAAAAAAAGACACCTTGGGTAAATATTGGTCCAAAAAAATTGCATAATAAACTTAATGTGGATGGTAATATAATCCCACAGATAAAAATATAAATCATCCTAGAGTGGTAATAAAAAGCATCTTTGCTGGGAACTAAAAACAGATTAAAGGGATATTTACATAACTAAGCAGCCTAGAAGTTATAGATGGTATGGCTATAAAACAGAGCAGTAAGCTTTTCTTTATTGTCAAATAATTCTATGGAAAAGAATTTAGTAGAGGTAATAAAACTTTTCCCTCTATATTCATGTATTCAAGTAATTCATGTAAATCGGAAGTGATATTGACAATAAAGAACAAAAAACCTGATATGCACCGAAATACCACCAGATGCATTTCCTCTGCAATCTTTTAAGTTCTAGAAATATTGTACATGTGTAAGTAAGTAGTCATGAGACTGTGAATGAAAAACTGATCATCTGTTAACCTCTTAAGTGTAGATTTTAGTTCAATAAAACTCTATGTTTGAAAACTAATGTAATCTGTGCACCTCATGACTGTGAGTTTATTGTTCCTATTTTAAACTTCTGTAGTCTCACCTGTTATTCATTCTCTGATGGTTAATGTGGCTCCCATGAGAGAATTTGGGCACCACATGATTTAAAGAGTAATACCATTGCTGGATTTTGGCCTTAACAAAACTACCATAATACTTGTCATCAGTTTTACAAATGCCTTGTGGCTGGGTCTGTGAAGCTAGAACATTCTTGTTGTCTTGACCTAAACCACACTTTTGGTTTTAAACAAACAATTACAAAAAACAAGTTTCAGGAATATGAGTGCTGATTAACTTACCGACCTAATTCCATGGGTAAAATAGAGTTCAGCATCAACGTAACAACTGTGGAATGTAGGCTACACATAATGCCAAATGCCTGAAGAAGTAACTGACGTATTGACCAACGAGTTTCCATCTGATAATACTGTACCAATGTGCTCACACCATGATACTGATCTGCTGCCATCACATGCCTTGAGATGTTGGCATCTGCATTTGTCTATGAAAACCAACATTTGAATTATTAACCATATAAATATAATTTTGTGCATCAGACAGCTAGCTGCAAGCATCACAAATATAAAATACCCAGCAAACTCCAAATTAGTTGAATGGAATGTTTAAAATAAAGTTATAAATTGTGTGTCACACTTTTACACTTACTATTCTAAAGTGACCAGATGTCTCGTTTTGAACGGGACAGTACTAATGTTCAACCTGCGGTTGCAGTGTCCTAATAGATTTTGTCGTATGTCCGTTTGTCATGTTTTGTTAGAAAATAGCATTTCTTTTTTATTCTCTATGTTATGCTCATAATATTTAAATCCTTATGGCCATAATTGCTAAGAACAACAGTTATTTTATTGATGGACAAAAATAATTACAAAAACAAATAATTAATCGCCATACTCTAGCATTGTTTCGTTTCCTGTGCTTCACTTCAATTCCATTCTCTTTGTGCAAGTCGGAGTGTGACGTGTAGGCAGTTCTGTGACAGATTCCAGATAACAAAACTAAAGAGTGTTCACTGCAGTGTAACAACAAAAGTAAGCATCTTAGCCTATGGCATAGGACTTGTAATTTATAAAGAAAAAATCTGATGTGTTGCACTCACATGACTTTCTCTACTCTTGTACTAACCATTCATACAAACTCTTCCTATATCTTCTTCGTGTTAGTTGAGATAAACATTTGTACAAATTATTGCTTATTTCCTTGTAGGTGCAAGGGGAATGTCAGAATATAGTAGGCTTTGAGCGATAATAAAATCTTTTAAACCTTTGGGATCCCATTCTCTTTGCACACTTAACATATAAAAAAATCTGATGTGTTACACTCACATGACTTTCTCTACTCTTATGCTAACCATTCTTACCAACTCTTATTCCTATATCTTCTTCGTTGATTGAGATAAACATTTGTACAAATTATCTTATTGTTTATTTCCTTGTAGGTGCAAGAAGAGAATGGGAACACAGTAGGCTTTGAGCGATAGTCAAACCCTTTAAAGCTTTGAGATCCTGTTCTCTTTGCATGCTTAACAAATAAAAATATGAACAACGATGTTCCATTTCATGAAAGTTTTAAGTTTTCAGAAACTGACACAAATAACAAGAAATGTCTCTGAAATGGTTCACTCTACCTAAAAATTTATTAAGACATAAATTGTGTGTTTTAGCAAGATCTACATTTTTTGTAAAGTAAGATTTTGTCCATCTCTTATGGTTTACGAGTTATACAAAAGTCATCCAGAATAAACATAGGCTATAGCCTGAAAATTCAAAATATACATATACATTACAATAACCTAAACATATGTATAGCTTTGAGAATGAGTTGGAGACAACTTGAAACTCGAGTCAGTGGTTGAAAAAATAACTTACAACATTACTAAGATAAGTGAAGTTTTTAGTTTCTAATTTGTTCTTACTTTAGAATCTTATTGCTTCACTGTTGATAGCTTCAATTTCCTTAATATGTAAAGCATTTTAATCAAAATCGTTAAGAGGCATTTTCAAGAAAATCAAAATTTTCCATGTAAAGGATAGTTTAGGGTGGGACCATTTTCTTCAAAATCTTCGCGCCGCATCTTTGAAAGACATAAAACTTAAATACCAACTTTGGTTTTTAACCAACGTTTCGTTTTTGAGTTATGCTGGACACACACACACACACACATCTTTTTCTAAAATGCAGTTTTTGGATTCCGGGATTCTCAAAACATATATTTCCGGTGAAATCTCAACATTGAATTTTTAGGTGGAATACAATACTTCCTCTACTTACCAGAAAGTAAAACTATGGACATCAGAAAAAAACACAATTGAAAGTTGAAACACTGAAAGTATTTTTGCTTACCAAATAAATTTAAAATACAGTTGCACTGAGTTTTTTAATTACTTGAAGCAAAAGAGAAACTTCTGAAAAAAATTCATTCTTCAGAAAAAATATATCCAACAACAAACAGTTTTATGAGTTATATAATACCATAATTATTTTGGTGTTTATAGTAATACTAATGTTATGTATAACATTATTTTGTTTATTGTAATAACACTGTCTTTGTAATAATGAAATAATTGTTGTTGTTGTTGTTGTTAGCTAATGCTGGATTTTTGACAATGAAGTCATTAATCCTCTTGCTCTCCAATATTTTTCACTGATGATATTGAAGAGAGCAATAGCAGTAAATGTAACCGCTTTTTAGAGAGCACCATATTTTTACGTTTTGGCGGTCACATCGCTCTCTCACAACCCCCAGAATGTCTGGAGGACCATGAAATAATTGTTGAGTACTCTGATAATTATATTTTGTTTATTAATAATATATAGAGATACATAAAGTTTTAGATTTTCTAATTGCATTAACTTAAAGGGCTAAGGTTAATAGTAGTTTAAAAAGTTAGTTGAGAGGTGTTCCATTTTCAGCTTCAGAAAATATGGTCACATTAACTAATCAGCTTCACTCTCCTCTATTTCTCAGTACATATTTCAAAGAACATTGCCCCGACTGCATGTCACCTGTTGCTTCCTGGTTAGGCTTTAATTAGCTTTCTTTAAAGATCTTTTGAAAAAACCACAACATTAATTTTTAGCTTCAAATGATTCACTGCAAGTTCTACTGCTTCTTGAATAACTTCCTTCTCTTTCCTTTTTGGTTTAACCTCCTTTAACCAGTTAGGTAATATTGAACAATGAATGAAATAGGTGAAGTGATATTTTAGAAGTATATAAGTTGACCTATAGACACTTATAGTTTCACTTACACTTAACTTTTATCCAGATGCTGGTCTTCGAAACGTATCTGGATAAAAGTTAAGTCTCACTGTCTATATCACTTTTTATATATTAAGTGGGTGAAGTAATGCTGAAATAAGCCTGGGGCTCATAGAGCTTAGAATTACCTGACATTTATGTTTCAGTATAAGGGAAAACTACGGAAGAAACCTTATCCAGGTAACTCATCCTAACCGAGATTCAAACTTCGAACCTCTTGAGTGTAAGGTAGACACACTATCCGCATACCACAGAGGTGGACAATGATTCTTTTGTTTTTATCAGAACTCTCTACTGAGACCCCCCTTTCAAAAATAAGGAATGTTTTCATGTATTTCATAAATGTTTGTCTTTCATCTTTTGTTAAGCAGCTTTTTAGATGATTCTTATTCTACATAAATATTTTCAGGATTCAACAGTGCTCCATAAGGCATAAAACATTTTCTGTTGATTCAACTATCCTTTGTGATAAGTTTCTCTACTAAAAAATGCTAAAGATACCCCTTCTGCACATTCTCTGTTGTATGGCTTGTGCTTTGCGTCAGTAAAGGAAAAAATGCTTCTATACAAAATAAAACCTTCACCAGTAGCAAAAAATAGACCTTGTGAGCCCAAATTAGTTTTTGCACACCATGAGGTTCAAAATAGCAGTTCTTGCCCTGCCACCTATAATACTTCCTATTGCCAGGACCTACTACACTGAGTTGTACTCTCTTAAACACGTATGTCCTTGATTCAAAATTATTAGTGGAAAGTTCCAAATTAGTTGATCACGCAGTACTTACTATTATAGACAAATTTTATTATACTGGCTGTTAGAGTTATAAGTGCAGATATTTTGATAATCAGTACCTTAATATGCATCCATTTCGGTGTGTTAGTTGTTTTTTCTCTTGATCTAACAGTTTTCCCACAAATCAATCACAAAGTTTGCTACCTGATGTTTTTTGCATGGTTATAACTGCACCACAAAATGAACAGTGCTGTTTTGCTTCACACCTCAATGTGTGACCTACTGGCCTAGGTATTTTGAGGTCATTGGCCTTGCAGAAAGCACTGGAACTTGGTTCTGGTACACCATTCGTTGTCACAAGATTGGATCACTCTGTGTCATGCCTTATGTGCCAAACCTACCTAAGAGATATTAATCAACCTGAAATATACTACTCTTAAAAGCAAAATTAAAAGTTCATAAATGAAGCAAATATTAACATAATGTTGTTCATTGCACTATCCTCAATTACTAATCAAAATATCTGTAATTACACCCTTACACCCAGTATAATTTGCAAGTAAACAGATTGACATGGTAATTACTATTTATTTATGGCAACAAACTTACTGCTGGTGTTTTTAAATACACAAGCCGTGTGTGGATGTTTGAAAGGTAGAATCGGAACTGAGATTTTCAGTTGGAGAATTCAATGTTATTCTGGCAGATTGTCACAGTAGTTTAATGGTTAGAGCACCTGCCTGGTAAGCGGAGAATCTGTGGTCCAAATCCCAGCTGTGGCATTGAATTTTTCAGTTCTGATTCTACATCTCAAAGATAGATCTGGTATTTATGAAAACTTACCAGTATTGACGTAAGTTCTTTTATATACTCCATAATAGTTGCCTCATCCTCATAAAGCATCCAACTTCGTTGCTGTGAATCCTCTTTGCAGGATGTGAGTTCTGTGAAAATGACTTTCAAGCGTCTAGCATCATGTGTTTCTTCAATCACTGGCTCAGAAGCAGCTAGTGGCCCTTGCAGATGATTCAGTATTACTGTCAGTTTAGGAATACATGATGAAGGGAGCAATTCACTCAAGCTAGAAACTACCACAGATACAGCCACACGGGACATTTCATGACTCAGCTGTGTATGCTTTCGAACCTGAAAATTATGTCAATATATTGGTGTATATCCAACAATTAGCTATAAGATACACACACAGTTGCAGAAATAAGCAACCGACAAGATCAACTAACTTTTCTGCAGCTTTGTAACAGTGAATGCAGGTTCTAATGAATGAATGAAGCAAGTCGAGTACTCTAGCTCTGCTGAATAAGCTCCACTTGATGACTGTTGAAAAAACCTCCCAAAGACCAGACCTCAAAATCCTCAATACCTGGGATCTACAGGATAAACTACCAGGAATGCATGAGAGTATACATTGGTAAGACCAAACAAAACAAACATCTATAGCAAAAAACACCTCCAAAACATTAAATATAGAGAGATAGACAAATCACCTGTTGCTGCACACTTTTGGAATAAGCCACAGTGAAATAGACACCAATTCTGAACTATTAAAAGTGAAACACCCACTAGAACTCACCATATGGGAGAAGATTCTCATTCAAAATGTAGTCATAGAACTATGAACTTTAAAATCCCACCTCCTGACATCTATACCAAGTTCATCTTGAGATCTACTGGAGACCAGAGGGGAGAAGACGCCAGCAATGCCAGTCGATTTACAGGGATGATGGAAGTGAAAGCTTTTGAAATATGTCTTCTTGTTAATTTACAGTGTAAGTGAAGCAAAAGTGTTCCAAAACTCGACTTGCAACATTCATTCATTTAATTAACAAGGTGTTTATAAAAGGAATTATTAAATTCAGTAACTGTTACTGGGTAATTCTGGCCAAACTTTAACTAGTATCATAAAATTTTGAATCCTCACAATATGATTATGCATTTGTTACACCAATATGTTTCCTAGGGTCCTTTTTGGAGCCTGAGGATATAAAAATGGCAGATATCAAGGATATGGTCCATTTTATTAGGACTGTCAGACTTCAGTAATTGCCTAGTACAAGCGGCACAACGAGCTCTAAGAGCCTATGTACAGGCCTCAAACAAGGCCACTCAGTTTATCTTTATCTTTAAAAGGTATCATCATAATCATCATTACCAACATTTGTAAATGTTTCCAAAGAAACACAAGGCTATTGGGCAAGTGCAACCTAATGCTAAATGTTGGAGGGATGAATCCTCAAACCACGAGCAATGACAGTATTTCAGCTAGTATATTACAATAATTTAATTTTAATTTGTTTAAATTTCTGGTGATATAAAACCAGTTTATGGAAATGTATATGCACTCTCCAATATCTGACTGCTGCTTACTTCTACTATGGTCGTTGCAAAATTTAAAGGTGGGTGGTTTGATGCAAAATCCAATTATAGACTTGCTATGTCTTGCAGTGTTGTATAGCTAAACATGCTGTGAAATCATAACGTGCAACAGATGATATAAATATCATTTGTACCCACAAAATTTATTTGCACAACAGGAAAAAGAATAGAAATAGTCAGTTATCAGCCACCATTAAATTTTGCAACTATTAACATGAATTGCTTACTTAATTTATCATAAGCTGCAATGAGAGGGCTAATTCTTTCTAGAGTTACAAATCTTCCTGTTCTGAACAAATAGCAGCATTAATTTTAAAAAAAATAATTTGGGAGTGGAATTTCTTGGGGTTAAATAATGTTCAGTAGGGTACACAACTCCTGGGGTAATTACCAAAGTAATAAAGATTACCTAATTTTCTGTTCATATTTAAGTCAAATTAAATTCTTACAGTGTTTGTGACACACATTTATGTATTCTTTTCTTAAAGAAAAGGCAACACCACAGTTAGAGGTAAACTTGTTGCAAGAATACACATTATAGTGGTAGAAGCAAGAACATTTTATGGTACTGAAATCTGAAAAGTGGAAAATGAATGGGAAATGGTTGATTCAGTGGACAAATTATTCTGCAGAGAAGTTCTGGGCTTACCAATTTCAATAGTGAAAGAAAGTGTTCAAATGGAATAGTAAGAAAAGACATGATTATAAAGAGAGTCTTAAAATAACGGATAGGATTCCCAACTTAAATGAGGATAACTTAACTAAAACAGTGTTTAATTGACCAAGTCTCATTGCTAACATATAAGGGATGCATAAGTAGTGTAAGGAGTAATTTGGAGCACAGCGGATTACGCTATACTTGGAGAAGAAAACAGATTTTAAAGGATTTTAGAAAGCACAAATTTACAATTTGAAGATCTAGACAAACAAAATTGCTCAGAAGTGTCTCAGTGAAGAGATTGATGTCTTATACTATGCTAAAATGCAGAGTGTGTATTATATATATATATAAAGATATATTGATAAAGTACACAAGAAGGAAAGAAAGGGCACAGCATGGATAAGAACCAGAGTAAGTTAAAAGGTCAGAGATATGATGTTATACAGAGAGAGTGTCCTTTATGTGGTGGGAAGGAGGACCTTACGCACATAAGGTTTAACTGTAACTAAAAACTGGAGGAAAGAACTTATTAACCCTTTCACTGCAAATGTTGGAACAGTGTTTCATCACTGGCAATCACTGCTCTCCTTGCGGATTGTTGACATACAGAAGTTGACCAAATAATTCATTGTACACAAAGATGAATGTTAAGAATATATATAGTAAGTTTGTTGGCATAAATAAATAATATACTATTAATGTTTAGTTGAAATAACTCAGCAAGAAGGGCCGGTGAGCTTGTCAATACTTGAGCAGTGAAAAGGTTAGCCACAAGTGGTTTGAAAAGGAATAGAAGAGCAGTTTTAAATGGAATCTTCAGAGAAGAAAGTAAGAGTATGGATGAATATTTATATACAACAATGGAAATGCCTGTAAAAAAATCCAAGATTACATATTGTGTCTAAATCTAATCTTTTCACATACAATTTTGTATATTTTTTACTACAGCTTTACTTTTCACTTGTACACATATCTAGTAGACTAACACTAAGTTAATGTTAAATATTGAACACAATTAAAACACATAGATACATTAAAATATTAAGCACCGAAATATAGAAATAAGTAAGATATATATATATATTAGAACTGTAGTGGTAGTTTGTTTTGTGTTATCCTTTATGACATCTGCCACGATATTCAATACTGACTTTAGTGGAGAACATGTCTGTTAGTTTTGCCATTATTGCCAAGAGACGATTCCTCAAAATGTTATATATTCATCTACTTTCTAGGTATGACAATTCAATTCTCAGTAATGCAAATTACTAAATTTTATGAATTGTGGTAGCTGTCTAATGAAGGAGTGGCCAGAGTCAAATTTCAGCATAGTAGTAAATTCTCTTAGCACTTTAAATAAACAAAATTAAAAGTTATAAACTATGGTTATCTAACACCCAGTAAAATCTGATACATGCTGATTAAAGAAATTGAGGACTCAATTACCTGTTCTACAAGCTGATATGCAGCTTCTGAACCAGGATCATTTCCACTCTCAGATGGATCCTTAGCTTTTTCTGTTGAAGGTGCAATGGAATTCACAGAGTAAGATTTCTTTGGTTCTTCATTTTGATTCTCAGTACTGTTGCTTGTGAATTGCGAGTCTGATGAGGTTAAGTGGATGACATGTTTTGTACTTTTCCTTCCTGGTTTATGCTTCTGTTTGCTGAATGTTGTATGGTGCGGAGAATTGATTAATGGCTACAAAGTGAAAGCAAAGGACAAAGATATAAGAGTATGTTCAAACACAAATTCTATTTTGAGAGGTAGAATTGGAACTGAAAAATTCAATACCACAGCTGGGATTTGAGCCGCAGACTTTCCACTCACCAGGCAGGTGCTCTAACCATTAAGCTGTGACAACCTGCCAGAATGACGAACTTTCCAACCAATTCGTATTTATCTCAGTAAACCATAAAGGTAGTCTCACATCAGAGACAATTACTCCAAAGGCGACTTACTATCATAAGTATTTTATGTCCCGGGATTAAATAACCTTCAGATGGTAATTATTTATTTATGCCAACAAACATATCAACATATTTGAGAGGTAGAACTGGAATTTAAAAATTCAACAGTAAGTTTGTTGGCATAAATAAATAATATCAACATATATTTGTTGGCATAAATAAATATTAGTTCAATAGTACAGGTTATTTAATCCCGGGACATAAAGTACTTACGATAGTAAGTCGCCTTTGGGTAATTGTCTCTGATGTGAGCCTGCCTTTGTGGTTTACCAGGAGAAATACGAATTGGTTAGAGAATTCAACATCATTCTGGCAGGTTGTCACAGTAGCTTATTGGTTAGAGCCTGGTAAGTGGAGGGTCTGTGGTTCAAATCCCAGATGTGACATTGAATTTTTTAGTTCCAATTCTACCTCTCAAACATTGCCCACACATGGGCTTGTGTGTTTAAAAACACCAACAATAAGTTTGTTGGCATAAATAAATAATAATTACAAATTCTATCCATTTATTTTCTACCAGAGAGTAAAGCAAAAATTAAGAGCATTTTATCTCCACTTTTATAACATAGTACTAATGAATTGGACATTGCAATGAGACATAGTTATGATTGTTAATGTAAACATCCATTTGTCTGCCTAATAGAGCTTAAACAGTTTAAAAAAATATTTTCATATTAAATTAAATGTGGTGCACCCACTTAATTACTAGCAAATCTGTTACAGATTCTCAGTAAAACAAGTTTCTAATCCTTGTCAGTGGTACAATTCTGTCAGAATCATGCTGCTTACATTCAAATGTTATTCCTTTCATGGCAGTTGAAGCTAGGAGAATGAGTTCATTGTCAGTTCCTGAGCAATAAGTCACACACTCACACAAACACAAACACCTTTCACAGTAATGAGGAGACTGGACCAACAAGACTTACTATATAGTGTAAATTTAAATCCAATAAAGATATCCAAAAAATATATGCAGTACTTGTATACGAGGCCTGTCTAACAGGTATCCAACCTTAATTTTTGCCACACAAAGTAGTGATGCTGTGGCAGCGCCACTATGCAGGGTGGCAGGAGGAACCTTAATGCACATGCTTGAACTTTCTCACTGCATTTGCTTGTGTCAGTCACTGGCTGCAGGTCACCCAGTGAAGTGTTGTTAAAGGTGTTCATCAGATTTAGTTTTCTCACAAGATGATTGAACGAACTGAGCAAAGGTACAGCATCAAATTTTGCCAAAAACTAGGTGATTCTCAAAAAGAAACAATTTGTAAAATTCAGTGGGCATTTGGAGATGATGTTATGGTGCTAACCCAAATTAAAGAGTGGTTCAACCGATTAAAAAATGGCCACACTTTGATGGAGAGTGATGTGCATCCTGGGAGGCCACAAACCGCTCAAAATGCTGCTGTTGTTGAGAAAGTGAGGGATCTGATACTGGGAAATCGACGTTTGAACATACGAGAGATTGCCAAAGACATTGGGATTGGTAAAGATTCCACACATACAAGTTTGCATGATGATTTGAACATGTTCAGAGTAGCTGCCAAATTTGTGCCCAAGCTTCAGCACATTCATCACAATTGATCCAGACTTTATTTGGCAAAACATGAACTTCCGGTTGTTCGCCAACCTCCCTACTCTCCAGACATGGTTCCTTGTGACTTCTGATTGTTTCCAAAACTGAAAATGCCATTGAAAGGACCCATTTTTAAAGCAGAGAAGAGATAATAGGAATGCAATGGAGGAATTGAACACCATCCCAAAAAAAGCTTTCCAGAATTGTTTTCAGAAGTGGAAGGTGCAAGGGGCTAAGTGTGTGAATGCGCAGGAACTACTTTGAAGGGAATTAAGGTCCCAATCCCATCAGATAAATAATCTATTTTTCCCAGTCATAGCTTGGATACCTTTTAGACACACCTCAAATACTGATATCACACACTGCAGGCATATGTTTGTGATGTAATAAGTATTATTTCTGTAGAATTTATACCTTAGAAATTAAAATACTGGTATAATCCAGGAGCCTATGTTATCAGCAGCTTTTGAATCTGTCACAGATTCCATGAATCATTAAAGCTAATGCAAGATCTTTACTTCAAAATTGAATTAAAAATATTAAAACATGCCAATAAAAGAAGAGATAAACAAATTGCAAACATAACTCCAAGTCCATTACTCCATTTGACTCCTAGAAAAAACATCATGAATCTTAAACCCAGTCTACTTGGTCTAATAACAGTATTTGCATAGCATATTTCTTTTAAAAAATTAACTTGTATTATAAAAATAATTTGTTATTTGTTCATTATCAAAAACATTTACATTAATGCTATTTAAAAATACAGTAATTAAAGGTTAAAAATAGATATTTTAAAACATTAAAAATGTATTACCCCTTTCTACATATATTCAGAGCAGCAATTTATGGTTTCAAACAGATTGAACACAATGATAGATGAAGGGGAAATGCACTTGTTCAGAAGGCGTCATTACCCATTCCCCCTCTCACAATGCCATGCCCAGGATTTAAATAAAATAATGCATTATAATGCTTTCACAACCAGAATCGAACATGTTCATCTTCCAGACTTTGTTGATGTGGTCTATTGTAAGATGAATGTTAACACATAAATACATTACAAGTTAAAACATAATTTCTTTTAAGTACTTCTACTTCCTTATTTATGTTAAATCATTGACTTTCTAATTGATTCAATATTCCCAACATACATAATAGGAAACACAGGATTTCAATTGTATTGGATCATCTGAAGGACAGAGACATTGCATTTGTGACCATTAATAACTACTCTCAATGTAACAAAATGAGGCACACTTTCGATTTGAGCATAAACATAGATTTATTCATCCTGTTTTGATTACACAGGACATATTATCAGAACTCGTATAACAATGTATAGTTACATAGTATTGCACAAACATCACAAGTTCAGAGTATTGCACAAATATCACGAGTGTATAATAATGCAAACATCACAAGTTCAGAGTATTGCACAAATATCACGAGTGTATAATAATGTACAAGCATATTTACATTATGCATAAATCAATTATTGAACATCTTTTCACAGTATACATGTTTTCATTTCTTCAATTCATGGTGTACAAATTATATTCCATATTTGAATTCCTCTATGCTAAAGAATATGTCTTCTATTAAATACTTTTAATGGTTTTCACCATTTCTTTGGTTTGGATTATGTTTTTCACTTCATTTGGTAACTTATTAAATAATTCCCTTCCTATACTAATTTCTACTGCATGATTATACTAATTTCTACTGCACGATTATACTAATTTCTACTGCACGATTATTTAGTGTTCCCCTTAGTGTTGTTCTGTAGTAAAATAGTTTATATATAGTTAATATATATATGCATGGAACAATTAGAATATTTAAGTTTTTAAATAGGTTTCTGCACGTTTGTCTATTGTTTATTTTACCTATTATTCTAATGGCTTTTTTCTGTAATTTACATACTTTTACCATTTTTCTTTGGCTAATATTACCCCATAGTGTGATACCATAGCTTATATGTGAATACATAAATGCATAGTAGGTACACCTGTATCATCGTTTTGTTATCCACTGTCTTTCTAATCTGTTTCATAACATAGATGCCTTTATTATTTATTTATGCCAACAAACTTACTGGCAGTTTGTCACAATAGCTCAGTGGTTAGAGCGTCCGCCCGGTAAGCAAAAGGTCTGTGGTTCAAATCCCAGTTGTGGCATTGAATTTTTAAGTTCCAGTTCTACCTCTCAAATAGATGCCTTTATTAATTTTTTTAGTAATATGTGCTATGTGAGATTTCCAGTTTAGATTTTTATCGATTATCATTCCGAGAAAGCTTGTACAGTTTATTTCAGATATGCTTTCACCTTCTAGGGTTAGTCTTATATCTGATTTGCGGTTCGTTATTTCAAAATTAATCAACACTGTCCTTATTACATGAATTGCCACTTCTATGTTGGAATTTAGTTTGCCCTATTTTCTACCACTTTAGCTGTTTGCCCCCTAATTATAACAGTTGTGTCATCAGCATACCCAATTGCTATGCCCCCTGGTTTTTCTATTAACTTGAATATTTCATTTATATATATAAAATAGAAAGGTTCCTAATTGAGCCTTGGTGTAAAGTTTTAAAGTCTGATTTTATTTTTTCTATCCTCCCATATCCATTTTGACAATTTATTTCTATACACTGCATTTGATTTTCTAGATAGGTCAATAACCAATTTTGTGCCAGTCCTCTTATTCCATGTATTTTTAATTTATCAATCAATAGTTTTATATTCATACAGTCAAACGCTTTTGGTAGATCTACAAAATAGCAATTACAGATTCACAGGCATTCAAAGCTTTTACTATTATATTAGTCTTTTGTACTGCTTTTATTGTGGACTTGTGTTTTTGAAAACCATATTGCCATTCAGATATAATATTTAATTTATTTATGAAGTTCTCTAGTTGTTTTAGATATAAGCCTTCCATCAATTTTGAGAAGGTGGAGCACAGGGTAATTGGCCTATAGTTTCCAACTTCTTTCTTATTCCCCTTTTGTTTATAAATTGGTCTAACAACTACATTTTTTAATGAATTTGGAAAAATTCCTTGCATTAGTGATGTGTTTGTAATGTGTGTTAGAATTTCAGCAATTTCATATTTGATATGTTTCAGTAGTTCGTTCGAAACGCCATCCAAGCCACTGGACTTCTTTGATTTTAACTTGCTTATTTCATTTATTACAACTTCTTCCGTCATTTCTAAAACTGCCATACTATTTAATTGATTTACTTATTTTATTAAGTTACTATTTTTGTTTGTAGAATGTTTTTTTAAGTTTAATAGTGTTGTTATATTTAAATTGTGTGTGTGTGTGTGTGTGTGTGTGTGTGCGTGCGTGCGTGCGTGGGTGCGTGCGTCCGTGTGTGTGTGTCTGTGTCTGTGTGTGTGTGTGTGTGTGTGTGTGTCTGTGTGTGCCTGTGTGTGTGTCTGTGTGTGTGTGTGTGTCTGTGTGTGTGTCTGTGTGTGTGTGTCTGTGTGTGTGTGTCTGTGTGTGTGTGTCTGTGTGTGGGTGCGTGTGTGTGGGTGCGTGTGTGGGTGCGTGTGTGGGTGCGTGTGTGGGTGCGTGTGTGGGTGTGTGTGTGGGTGCGTGCGTGTGTGTGTGTGTGTGTGTGTGTGTGCGCGCGCACGCACTTCTACATAGATATGAATAAGTGTTGCACTTTGGATACAGTTAATATACTGTGAAATTACAGTCTGCATTTAATTTCAAGAAATTTCAGCAGATATTAAAATAAGTGAAGCTTATAGTCTCTAAGATATTTGTTATAATCTTCTCAGGACTGTTCATGATGGTCAAAATATTGGCAAAGAAAGAAGTGACAGCTTCAAACAGACAATCCAGCCAATATAGACTCTGGCCTTTGAGTAATTTATTATCAGGCATAAGAATCGTTAAGCAGCTGGCTTCAAGCTACCTACACTCAAACCATTATCAAAACAAAGAATGTAAGCAACAGCAGCTAAGGGTCATTGATAGCAGATAAATACAGTCTGGTGAACAGTGTCTGCAAAAACCAACAAGCTGTATGAGGCATGTGTTGATTTATTAGCTGTGACGTTGCTGTGTAAAGTCCAGTAACAGTTTAACTAACTTCCTTTTCTCCCAGCTCTAATGCTTGGAAATTCCTATGTCTTTATTTCAAGTCCATACATTGATGTACTTTTGAGTGTATTATTAATACACATGTAGGCATAATACACATACCTAAGACATCAATGTTCACATATTATGAATACGAAGGTATTCATGTTCAGGTTGGGGATCCAGTAATTCTGTGTAAAATCAATTTTCTTTCATCAATATGGTAATTGCAATATTTGTTCAGTCTAGCCCAAACCATATAATCATGAATTATTTGAATTTTAATGTATTTAGCAATATTTTAGCTACATTCATCCATTTAATCATTCAAAATATGTACCTTAATTTCTCAGCTGTTAGCTCATCCATGTGTCTGCATTGCGCCATAGAAGTGTAATGTAGGCAATAACATTTATCATGCCTGACAAGCAGCATATCATAAATGTTTGTTAGTATGTGTTTATAGTAGTAGTTTGCATAACATGAAGCAATAATATAATTTACAAATTAATAAGCATTCAAGCAATTTGCAACTAAATAACAAAAGGAGGAAGAAAATGATAATCTAATAAAGCTGGATCTTCCATAAACAAACATTCCACAAAGACCATGGAAAAACAAATGCGCTACCTGAAGAATAAATACAGAAAAGGGAACTCACAGTTCATCTTGGACATTATATCAACTTCACACATCAGTGGCTTTGTTTTTCTAATGGTAACATTAATTCAACAAATTCAAATGTCAAGAGTATAAATAATACTGAAAATGCTGTGCAAATTCTAACATTGCAGAAAGATGTGCAGTAATATCTACAGACAAAATATTCACATGTAAAAATTGTACTCAAATAAGGAAATAATGAAGCTATTAACAGTGAAGCAACAAGAATCTAAAGTAAGAACAAATTAGAAACCAAAACCTTCACTTATCTTAGTAATATTGCAAGTTCTTTGGTGCTGTGCTGACACTGTTTTGATTTGACTCCAACTCATTCTCAAAAAAAAAGCAGCTTTGAGAATGAGTTGGGAGTCAACTCAAAACAGTGTCAGCACAGCACCAAAGAACTAGCAATATTACTACGATAAGTGAAGCTTTTAGTTTCTAATTTGTTCTCACTTTAGATTGTACTCAAAGTTTGTTAAAAATATCCTCTAACACACACACACTTAACCTTGGCCTGCATTCCAGTTTGGGTTAAACACTCAATAGATACGTAAACCTCTCTAATGCTGGGTTGCAAGATTGCACTTACAGGTTTCATTAGCACTAAAGACTAAGGAATTTTAGATATAGGTCCAATCCTTCTCAGGAATATGATAACATAAAATTTAAAGTTAGATTTAGGTTCTCCAAACAAACATTCATGGGTATCTTGCATATGACAGAATTGCAGATTGAAAAACTGACTCCACGAAGTAGGTTTATATGTCCATGTTGGCACAAAATCAGCTGTTGTTTTACACAGAACACCAACCTTTTGTTGATTACCCTTTGTTATTACTAGGGCTAGGAAGTGAGGACCTATAAATTGCCTAAACACGATCTTTAAAAAGACCTAAAAATATCCCAAAAAGGAGCTAAAGATTGGAAAAAAAGACGTAAAGAAGAGACACCTATAAATTAATAAATTCATTTTCAATTAGATTATTAATGAATAAGTTTGAAAGTACAACAGTCAAGTAATATGTAACACATAGAGCAAGAAATGTTTCTTCTGATTCAGCAACCAGCAATGGACATTCTGAGGAAAGAAATTAAAATAGATATAATTAAATCATACTTGGCTAATTACCTTGGGTTACAGAAATTCAACTCAGAAAGCTTACCTCAGTTGGCATTGAAGGATATCACACAGTCATCTCTAAATTCTTAGGTGTCAAAGAACATCAGTTTTCTGACAGCATGTTGCAAAACATTGAAGTACCACTAGCATTTTGTCCTAACAGAACCTTTAAATAAAAAAATAGCTAAAAAGGCAAAAAAGGAAAAATGTTGTTAGCTAATGCTGGATTTCTGACAATGAAGTCATTAATCCTCTTGCTCTCCAATATTTTTCACTGATGATATTGAAGAGAGCAATAGCAGTAATAGTAACCGCTTTTTAGAGAGCACCATATTTTTATGTTTTGGCGGTCACATCGCTCTCTCACAACCCCCCAGAATGTCTGGAGGACCACACCTGTCGTTGTATATAAATACTGGATTTTATAAACCACTGCCATAAACTTTTTGCAATAACTAGACTGTAGTGCTCTCTGTTGGTAATTTTACTCTCTGCTTTGTAAAAATACACAAGGTAAAAGGAGAGGGAGGGAGCTGTAGCATTAAGGGTGCTCAACTACATGGTCATCAGCACCCTTAACATTTCATGGCAAAAGCCAGATATAAACTTCAATAAAAAATTAAAGTACTAGTAAAAGGAAAATATATACATAAATATACAAAACAGAGTGGCAAAAGCCAGAATTAAAATGAAGTGATAAAGATGTCAAAAAAGCATAAAAAACAGATACCTAAACTTTCAAATCTTCAAACTCATGTTACACTCCGCTAAAAACTTAAAAACTCTATCAACACAGTCCGTCAAGACCTCTGCAAGTGTGGCAGGCAGCTGTAGAGAGTCTTAAAGGTGCACTGAAGAGGAACACTCTAGCAGCACATGAAGGAATGACAAAAGGTTGTCCTACAGCAGACAAAGAGAAGCAGGGTACTGTTTAAATAGGTAACGATGCGAAAAATTGCAGTGGCCAATTTGCAGCCGCACCAAGCTAACCTCCTCATGATGAGATATGTGAGAAGAGGTTACCCAGTGTATCAGAAGTTCTTTCACCTCTGTAAGCTTATTACTGCAGAGAGCTGACCTATAGTGACCCATAGTTAACATATTATGTTGGGCCTCATCTTCAGGCACTAGGGAAGAAAAGGATTTTTCCTCAACTTCCTAGACCTAGTTATTACGCAACAGAAGCCTTTCAGAATGTGACAGGAGATCATACTCATGTTTATAAATGTACAGTATCAAGTAATAAGATATGTGAGCCCCAGCTTTGCCAAATGAGGTTAAAATACATAAATATGCCTTAAGATTAAGGCAATTATTTAGGAACTGTGAAGGAAGGTTTCTTGATTAGTAATTTCTCCAATGTTACCAGTGCTATAGACTACAATTACGAAAATTCAAAGGCTGATGAAATGTTTAGAAACAGGGCAGGTTACTTTTCTACTAATTCATTATTTTTCTATTGAAGTCCAAGCAGTCTGCATTCTGAGGACATAGTTCCACGTTGCCAACATTCTTACTTCAGTTTGTAACTGTGTCCGTGACTTTATTTTATATTATTCTTATTTTCCGAAATTATTAATGATGACAATAAGATACTCAATGCCTTGCATTTGGAAATGAAGCCATTAGCAGTCTAGCTTTCCAAATGTAAAAACTGATGCCCACAATAAACAGTCATTACACTGCCAAATCACCATGGGAAAATGCTGACAATATGTTGTTCCTTATAGAGAAAAGTTTACTTCTATTCCTTTTGTTCTGTATTTTGGCTTGCAGAAAATATGAAATGACTTTGTAAACAAAATCAGAAGTGCAATCCTGAACTTGTGGCAGTTGTTTGTTGTGGCGACATCATACTTCTGACTACTTATACCAACTACATCAGCTCAGTTGATTTGTTGCTTCTCTCATTAAAGAGGGGAATAGTTAACGGGCCCTATAATGTCGTTCTTGCAATGACCTATAGTTTACAAACCTCACTGGTTTACAGATCCATTAACTACAAAAGTGAATAGCTATTTATAGGGCAGTTTTCTTGCAACCCAGCATAAGAATGATTACATTTATTTAATAATACTGTTAACCACCAGGGTGCTAAGGGCATGACCAGGGTGCTGGAATGACATCATGCACAAATCTTTGTGGGAATAAACCTACATGAGACTGTCACAATTAAGCAAACTCAAATGCCATATTCCTGGGGCAGGATATCAACATACAACTTGGAGGACAGAAAGCCACTGCCCAAAAACTGCCACAAAGAGCCATGCTTACTTTAAGAGTTAAAATGTTAGCACCCATAACCCAACATGTTAAGTTCTACACTCTAAGAAAGGTTTCTTTGTCATTTGGATTACTAATATTTCTATTTAATTTACCCTTTATTGTGGAAAGTACTTATAATAGTGCATGTGCTTTAATTGTGGGCATGCACAGAGGCCCAGCTCAACCGCTCTAAAGTTCTCAATATGAGTGAAGGACTATATACAGAGGCCGACAGAAGTATTCGAACGTAAACATATTTATCACTTTTTTATCACATATTTATCACTTTTATTATTTTAAAGCTGTGCATACATAAATAAGACTGGTACAAAATAAACTTGAGTCTTCCATTAAACATATATACTCATAAATAGCAACTGAAACTAATTTGCACTACAAGAAGAAATAAAACGGTTACTTTACATCTGGACATAAGTATTAGAACAGAGAACAGCTAGTATTTAGTTATCATCCCCTTTCTTTGAATTACAGCAGATAATCGTTTGGGCATTTTCTGTATGTGTTGTTTAGTGACTGCTGAGTCCATATTTCTCCACTCTGTTTGAAGAAGTTCTTTTAGATGGTCCTTGCTTCTGATGTGATGCTTCCTCACATGCTCCTCGAGCTCCTTCCAGATGTTCTCTATAGGATTTAAATCTGGAGATTGGGGTGGTGTCTTCAAAGTGTGAGGAGTGTTGTATACTATCCAAAGCCTTACAATTTCAGCAGTATGCTTCGGATCATTGTCCTGCTGGAAGTAATAATCCTGCCCTAATCCCAGCTTCTCTGCACTCTTTTTAAGATTGTTTTCAAGAATCCTCTTGTATGCAAATTTGTCCATGATACCATCTATGAACACCAGTTCCCCAAAGCCAGATGAATGCAACCCCATACCATCGCACTACTGCCACCATGTTTCATTGTAGCTACCATGTTCTTAGGTTCCCATTCTGTATTTGGCTGTCTCCACACTTTAAGTCGTCCATCACTTGTATACGCAGAATTAGCTCTCGTCTGACCAGAGAACCTTATCCCAGAATTCTGTTGGTTTCACCACATACTGTTTAGCAAATTCTATCCACTTTTTCTTATTCACCTTATTAACATACGAGGGCTGTACAAATAGTATCCGACCTTATTTTTTTTCTCGCTAACAAAGAATGAGGTAGGTATGGCAACTGTGCATACTCGTAGAAGGAAGCTTCCTGCGCATGCGTGAATATTTATATCCCCGCAGCACCACCGGTCACGTCAGTAGCTACCAGTGATTGGGTCCGTGTAACACGTGCTCGTCGCATTTACATTTTCTGGAAGATGACGGAACGCATGGAGCAACGGTATTGCATCAAGTTCTGCCAGAAACTTGGGGATACCCAATCAGAAACCATTCGCAAGATCCAGCAGGCTTTCAGTGATGATGCAATGAAAATTACTCAAATTAAAATGTGGTATAACCAGTTCAAAGATGGCCGCATGTCGGCGGAGAGTGACCCACGAACCGGAAGACCATCAACGAGCCGAAATGCTGTTGTTATGGAGCAAGTGCGGACACTGATCATGGAGGACCGACGTTTGACAGTTCGGGTGATTGCTGCTGAGGTTGGGATCAGCGTTGGTTCTGCAGACAGCATTTTGACTGAGGATTTGGGCATGCGAAGAGTGGCAGCAAAATTTGTGCCCAAGCTGCTTTCAACGGAGCAGCAACAACTCCGCCTTGCAGTGGCACAGGACATGCTGGAATGCGCCAATAGCGATCCTGAGTTCATGAAGACTGTGATCACTGGTGACGAGAGCTGGGTGTACGGGTACGGCCCAGAAACAAAGGCCCAGTCATCTCAATGGAAGCACCCACATTCCCCAAGACCAAAAAAAGCACGACAGGTTCGGAGCAAAGTGAAGGTGATGCTGCTTGTTTTTTTCGACTATCGGGGCATTGTGCATCATGAGTACGCACCACAAGGGCAGACCATCAATAAGGAGTACTACCGAGAAGTCCTTCATCATCTTCGTGATGCAGTTCGGCGCAAGAGACCTGATCTGTGGGCCGCACGCAACTGGCAGCTGCATCACGACAATGCTCCAGCTCATTCGTCACACCTGATCCAGAATTTCCTGACCTCGCACGGCATTCCGCAGGTTCGTCAAGCTCCCTACTCACCTGACATGGCCCCATGTGATTCTGGTTGTTCCCAAAGATAAAGACAACGCTCAAAGGGTCCCGTTTTGAGACCCGTGAGGAGATAATGCACAACGCGACGGAACGTCTGCGCACCATCTCAAAAGAAGCTTTCCAGAACTGCTTCCAGCGATGGAAGGACCGCTGGACTAAGTGTGTGCTTTCAGAAGGGGCCTACTTTGAAGGGGATTAAGAGTCCCATCCACTCAGGTACATAATTTTTTTTCCCGGCACAAGGTCCGATACTTTTTGTACAGACCTCGTATGGTTTCTTCCTAGGAACGCGGGCATTGTACCCAGCACTATTTAAAACCCGTTCAACTGTTCTGGTGTAAACCACAGTGCCAGAATATTGCTCAAGGCATCCTCTAATCTCAGATGCAGTGACTCTCGGATTCTGCTTCACCATTTTTATTATTTGCCTCCTGTCTCTGGTGGTGAGTTTAGAAGGAGCGCCACTTCTAGGTTTATTTACCACAGTATTTGTCTGTTTGAAGCGTTGAATTATGTAGAACACTGTAGTTTTGCTTCTGTTAATGGTGTTGGCAATTTCAGAGAGAGATTTCTTCTGTTTGTACATATTGATCACGATATTCCTCTCTGCCACCGTTGTCTCCTTACCTTTACGCCCCATATTACCTGTGAGTTCACAATCGGCTGAATAACTGTGAGCACACTGTCTCGAGGCACAGCATAAACACAACTGCTCTGTGGTAAGGGCGTGTAGGGTACGTCCAACCACCTTTCTCTCTGTTCGATTGGTTACGTTCGAATACTTATGCCCTCCAATAAGAGGGACAATAGAATAAATACAGTACAGATTGTGTAATAAATACATGCAAAGTGATATTTTATATATTGTTTCCGAATACACAAAAGGTTAATGTTTACATGTGAGACAGAATATTAGAAGACCCCAAAAGAAAATCGTTCATGTGAATGTTTGTTAAAAGTGTAATTCGTTTTTTGATGTTGGTATGAGATAGTTAAATGACGAAAACATGTTGATAAGGTTCATTGTTACGAACAACTAAGTTTGCCCAACGTCATAAATCTTTCCATGTTTGATTTTAATATATATGTATAAATATTAGAATTATATGTGTTCCATAATAAAAGTAGGGGAGGATGATTAGGGATCGCTTCCCTAACGAGAAAGAACTATTTGATGGACGCATACGCGGATGTATATGAAAAAGGCGGTGTCGCGTCAAATGACGCCAAAAAACTGTTCACTCGCGTGTGTATGTTCGAGCTGAAAAGACATATTTAGGTAGTGTGAACATGGAACTTTCACCAAACTTTCATCAAGCATAAGTTCTACTAAGTGAAAAAGTGGAAAGGTTTTTAAGCATTTAGAATGGTGCTGAGAGAAACTATTTAATGTAAAGTATCGATGAAGTGTTAATAAATTAATACATTGTGGTGAAGAAACATCGTGTGATTTTTCATTCCATCCGTTACCACGACCTAGATAGAAAAGGAGTCTCATAGCACAGCACATTCCGTAATAATAATTGCAAAAACAGCACCACATGTGCAACAATTCAACGCTGCCAAATAAGTATTACAGTTTGAGAGGTAGAACTGGAACTTAAAAATTCAATGCCACAACTGGGATTTGAACCACAGACCTTCCGCTTACCAGGCGGACGCTCTAAACACTGAGCTATTGTGACAAACTGCCAGAATGGCATTAAATCCTCAAACCAGTTCGTATTTCTCCTGGTAAACCACAAAGGCAGTCTCACATCAGAGACAAATTACCCCAATGGTGACTTACTATTGTAAGTACTTTATATCCCAGGATTAAATAACCTTCAGATGGTAATTATTATTTATTTATGCCAACAAACTTACTGTTGGTAAATAATAATTACCATCTGAAGGTTATTTAATCCTGGGATATACAGTACTTACAATAGTAAGTCACCATTGGGGTAATCTGTCTCTGATGTGAGACTGCCTTTGTGGTTTACCAGGAGAAATACGAACTGGTTTGAGAATTTAATGCCATTCTGGCAGTTTGTCACAATAGCTCAGTAGTTAGAGCGTCCGCCCGGTAAGCGGAAGGTCTGTGGTTCAAATCCCAGTTGTGGCATTGAATTTTTAAGTTCCAGTTCTACCTCTCAAACTTTGCCCACACACGGCTTGTGTGTTTAAAAACACCAACAGTAAGTTTGTTGGCATAAATAAATAATAAGTATTACAGTATTTATAGTACGTGCAATGTTACATGTTATATTATTCTAATACTTCTGTCGGCCTCTGTACATGTAAGTAAAAATGGTGTACTTAAAACTCTCAAATTCTTAATACCAGTTCTTCATTTATTAATTTCCTTTAATCTTTTCTCTTACTTTAGCTAAACAGTTTACACCTTCATTAGTTAACTTTCTGATTTTAAATGTAACTTTTTACTTTCTCTTTTCTTTTTTTAATTTTCCTTTTCTCTTTTTGTTGCTTTTTTTTTTTTTACTGTCTACTTTCTCTACTACCTAACTAGAGCAAGTAGAGGTAGTATTGTATTCCATTAAAAAATTTGATGCTGCGATTTCACCAGAAAAGTATGTTTGAGGGTCCTCTCAATCCAAAAGCGAGTGTGTGTGTAAGTGTGTGTGTTGCGTGCATATGCTTGTGTGTGTATTGATTAAATACAAAGTATTTAACTACCTTTTGAAAGGAAAAGGTTTCATTGTTTTTGATTTTCTCAAAAATAGCTCCAATGATTTTTACTACAATACTGCATGTTAAAGATGTATTCCAGACAAATAAAACATCCTGAATTTTTTGTAAATAGCCTGTGTAGACCTCTTTACTCCAAATGAGTTTTGCATAACCCGTAAACTCGTAAGATCTAGGCAAAAAATGTAGATCTCATTAAAGCACACAATTTATGTCATAAAAAAATTTTTATGACACAAACCATTTGTGAGATATTCTTTGTTATTAATCTGAATTTTAAAATACTTATACTTTCTTCAACTGGCAAGTTGCTATTCGATTTTTCTAATGATAATGCAAGAAGCATGGAATTTCAAAGCTATCACACAGTGATCTCTTCTTAAAAATCTGACTATTGCTGTAACCTACTGTGTTCTTTTTATACCTACAATGAAATGCACATGTACGAGGTCTGTTAGAAAAGCATCCTACCTTGTTTTTTTGTGCAAAAGCCTGATGGATTTGAATCAAACGCTCTTGCATGAGCTGATCTTGAACTTTTATGTGCATGCGTGAATTTTTTCCTGCTTGTTGATAGCATAAGTTGCTAGCAAGCAATATTTGAGTGAGGTAGTATGTAGTGCTCATGTCGGTTTCTCATTGCAAGGGAAATTTTACCAGAAACTGGGCGGCAGCCAGGTGGAAACCATTCTGAAGATTCTGGCAACTTTTGGTGACGATGCTATGGACATCACATAGATTAAGGAGTGCTACAATCTGTTTAAGGACGAAGTTACTTTCACTCCACCATCAGCAGCTTCAGCAGAATTTCACCACCACTCTCTTCATGGCCAAATCTTCGGTCACAATGGAATGTGCTGAAAAAGTACTGATGCCCACCTCTGCCACAATCTCAGATAGTCACACGATAGTGCTGCATCACCACAGCATTCATTTTGGCAATGATCTGGTCATTTCGGCATGTTGATGGCCGACTGGAGCATGGCTTGCTCTCCAGCTCTCCATCGATGTGTGGTCGTCTTTAAACCAGTTGTACCACTCCTTAATCTGTGTGATGCCCAGAGCTTCATCACTGTAAGCCATCTGAATCTTCCGAATGGTTTCCACCTGGCTTTCATCCTGTTTCTGGCAAAATTTGATGCAGTAATGCTGTTCCAATCATTTTGTCACTTCCCTTGCAATGAAAAACAGATGCAAGCACTATGCACTACCTCACTCAAATACTGCTTACCAGCAACTGATGCTATTGACAGGCAGGAAGAAATTCACACATGCGCACAAAGGTTCAAGGTCAGTTCATGCAAGTGTGCTTGATTCAAATCCATCAGGTTTTTGTACAAAAAATAAAGTCGGATACTTTTCTAACAGACCTCGTATGTGTAATGAAAGCCTACATTTATTATTTGGTAGGTAAATAAGCTTTAGTAAGAATAATGTGTAGAAGGGTGAATAGAGAGGCAAGCATCTAAAACACACCAGACTTCTTTTACTGCTTTCACAATAAAATTATTCTGATGATTAATGATTTCTAGTGCCCACACTTGGAGCAGTACTGAAGCATTTATGTTTAAAAGAGCTGAAGAGACGTAACAAAACTGTGAGGACCTCAGCCATGTTAAAACAAGTGAGAACCTAAGGAACCACATGGTTTGTGCAGGAAGGTTTGTTAATAATCATGGAAGCCAGAAATTCTTTTAGTTGACATTAGAATGAAAATAACCATGCAACATATATACGTCATTTACTCAGCAACCATCCCAAGGAAAATGGTATCTCCAGATCTCCTTTTCAGCATATTGCTTTCCTCAATAGGTACTCCCAAAAAGCAAGCCATAATGGTGCCAATGCCAAGTTTGCTTTATTCACTAGCACGTCAAGAATCAGCCAGTTCCATAAAATTATAGCAACTTTGAAATGATGTGTACTGCCATGGCTTCCATAATATCACATCTTGGTTGGGTTTAAATTAATGAGTGTTACTACTTACCTGCAATGTGAACTAGACTTACATAAAAAAGCAGAAGTCATAACAGTAATACATAAATATGAGACTGCTAACAGATTTGCAAGGGTAATTCTGAAAGTCATGAGCAACTGACTGTTAAAATTCAAATTCCAACAATGCAATAAAAATGAATGCAGGATCATAGTCTACATGTTGCTATATTGTGGTGTCATTAGCTTCTATCATGTGACCAAAGGCATAATTTCCAAAATAGCAGACATCAATGTTTCATTTCGACAGCATACTGTTAATTATTATTTATTTATGCCAACAAACATACTGTTGGTGTTTTTAAACACACAAGCCATGAGTGGGCAATGTTTGAGAGACAGAATTGGAACTGAAAAATTCAATGCCACAGCTGGGATTTGAACCACCGACCCACCACTTACCAGGCAGGTGCTCTAACCATTAAGCTGCTGTGACAACCTGCCAAAATGATGAATTCTCCAACCAATTGTCTGTGGTCCAAATTCCAGTTGTGCACTGAACTTTCAGTTCTGATTCTACCTTTCAAACACTGCCCACATACAGTTTATGTGTTTAAAAACACCAACAGTATGTTTGTTGGCATAAATAAATAATAATTACCATCTAAAGGTTGTTTAATACCGGGACATAAAGTAGTTACAATAGTAAGTCATCATTGGGGTAATTGTATCTGATGTGAGACTGCCTTTGTGGTTTACTGGGAGAAAAATAGAAATCAATTGGAGACAACAATGTCATTCTGGCAGGTTGTCACAGTAGCTTAATGGTTAGAGCACCCGGCTGGCAAGCGGAGGGTCTGTATTTCAAATCTCAGCTGTGGCATTGAATTTTTCAGTTCAGATTCTACTTCTCAAGCATGCTGTTATTTAATTCTCTTTCTAAAGAGGAAAGATCTGCTGCTGAAATTCACCTCACCCTTCAATGTGCCTATGCAAATGTTTGATTGGGTGCCAGCAGTGTTAGGCGATAGGTGAAAACATTTTAAAGATAGGAACATGAGTACCAGATAACCTAGTAGTGGTAGGCCTTGAACTGCCCCCATGGAACACAACACGCAAGTGGTTGATGAGATATTAGAGAAGAGAGAGGTATTACTGAAGATGAAATTGCTGCAGAATTTCCTGTCAGACATAGTGCATGTGCAAGAAGTGATTGAAAGCTTTGGTTATCAAAAAGTTTGTGCTGTTGGGACCCATGTTTACTGACCGAAAACCACAAACTTCAGAGAAGAACCACACCCAAAACCTTCTTTAGAGGTTTCAAAATGAAGATGAAGATTTTTTGACCACTACTATGAAAGCTAGTTTCACCATTATGAGCCTGAAGCAAAACAATGGATTGTGAAATGGTATCACTTGGAACAGAGTTCAATGGTAAGGATATTTTCTAATTTGCAGAACAATGAGAAAAAATTGTGAAAAAAAATGGAAACTATGTTGAAAAGTTACAAGTCTGTAGATTAGGATGGTGTACTTGATTTGTCTTAAAAATAAAGATTCAGATTTTTTTAAAATTGTTCATGACTTTCAGTATGGCCCTTGCATGTTATTAATGCATGCAAATATTTAAAGTAGCCTATTAAATATACAGCAGAGCATCAGTTAATAGGATAAACTGGTGATCTATAAAGTCTGGAAAATTAATATTCTGAGTAATCAATATATAACTAAAATTCAGTGTTGAATTCAACATTGACTTTGATGAACTTGCTCATACTAGCATACTGTGCTGGGGCAAGAAGGGACCCACATATGTTTTGCCAGATATGGTGCAAACACCAACAGCAGGTTATAAAGTGCCTGGCACAAGGGGGAGATTGTATACCTGCTTCCCTATTGGTTAACCTTTTACAACTACAATATGAGAATCATCACAAAAATAATTTTACCTGATTTGTTGATACACTACAATCTTAGATAGCTAGGGCAGAAGTTTTGCATACTTTATACATGGCATTTTCTAGTATTAGCAGACACTACAGCTTTACTCGTCATATTGTGTTAAATGTGGAAACTTCAGACTCCCTCTTCTCTCTCCCTTTTGTGTAACATATACTATACTTCATGCTAACTTGTTGAAGAATGATGAAGATGATGATGATAAAGAATTATTGTAACTCCTTAAATAACCATCGTAATTTAACAGTCATTTGTATATTGCACTAAATTAAATAAATAAATTTGTGTATAACAAAAATTGTCAGAAACGTTATGCTTTTGAATTTTCTTAAATAACTTAATAATTAGCAAGATATTCTGAGTTTTGATTTTGTGCCCTATTGAATATGAACATTAATTTATTGAATACTCCTAGACTGCCCTTGAACCTGGGCCCAAGCAGCTCCTTTGTCTGAAATTCCCCACATATGATTTTTGTGTGTGCTGTTGTTTACTCTTTAACCAATCTTTTGATTCATTTTTCTCACTAGTTTCCCTTATATTTTCTGTTCCCTAAATTCTTTATTATTTTAAGCTGCCCATTTCATTCTAAACTTATTTCCCTGCACTCCCCTCTCCCATTTTTCTTTCCTGTTTCTTAATTATTTGCTAATAATTTTCTACACCTCACTGATTCACTTTCTTCTTATCTCTATCATTTCCACTTCATTTCCTCATTTAGCTTTTGCTTTTATAATT
The DNA here is from genome assembly GCA_030765045.1 of Tenodera sinensis. Classification (NCBI taxonomy): domain Eukaryota; kingdom Metazoa; phylum Arthropoda; class Insecta; order Mantodea; family Mantidae; genus Tenodera; species Tenodera sinensis. The sequence continues at coordinate 35,878,259 of CM060965.1, read as the reverse complement.
CCTACTTGAAGTTATTCTTAAACTTTTGATTCCGTTTTGCTACCACCTCTGACTACAGTTAACTTTATCACTTGTTCTTCCTTGTCACACTGCGCAGGGCAGTATTTTCCTCTCTTTTCTTTGGTTTTGTATATATTAACACATTTTCATTATCTGATACCCACATTCGTGAAATATCATCTTTCCAAATATGTACATGTCTTTATGATCATCCTTCTTTCATACCATTCTACCCACACATGTAATGCCAAAATCCCAATCCTGCTGTTCCACTTCATTATATACCATATCCTCTTGTTCACTCTGTTTATTTCCACTTATCCCAAAATTGCCTCTTTGCTGTTTAAGTAATTTTCACTACTATCTTTGTATTCAAGGGCACTTGATGTTTCGTTGTTGTTTGCTTTCTTCTCCTGTTTTTTCCCACTGTGATCTTTATTCTCTGGCGAACTGTTCTAATTTGTCTTCCCCTCCTTTTCTTCTCTCCATATATCAACAATTGCTTCTTTCATCTCTCTCATCTGTCACTGTGTCACATGCTGCCTTCCCCTCTTTTGTGTCCTATTAGAAACCTTCCATAATATAGACATATGGTATCATCTTCTAAGCAAAACTAGCATATATTATATACCAAATTTCAAAACAGGTTCAGAGTTTTGCACAAAAAGTTGCATACCTACATCATAACAAATTTAAGAATTATATGATTTAAAGCAGGCATCCCCAAGTCGAGACAAGGTCGCTTGAGGGCGTGCGGGGCTGAACATTACACTTACTGCGGGCCGCACAGCCACACAGTCCAGTATGTCATTGCAGTGGTGGTGTAACGTTACATATTAGTACTGCGGTGTGCTACTTACGATGGATGCAACAATTGTGCAAAGAATTCGAACCTAGATTCCAGGACATTATATCACTTGAGAAACAATTTAAGTTATTTGCAACACCATTTAAAAGTGGATATCCTCAATAGTCCTGTTGAACTGGAGTTGGAAGTAATAGAATTGAAAAATGGGTAAATGTTTACAAAATCGGCCACTCGAGAAAACAAATGAAACATAATGCAATAGATGCAATTTTTATTGCTGATTACGGTTTTGAAAGTTTTATTCGGCGCGCTCAAGCTTCGTTTTTGATTTATGAGCAAATATCATACATGCAAAGCAGCAGTTTTATTTCGCTTATGCGGCAGATATTTAGCAAATAAATGTGTATAAATGAGTATAATATGTGCTAGAATGATTGATTAATGCATTTACGTTGAAATTGTTGCATAAACACTGTCCAAGTTGTAAATATTTTGATAACACAGGACGCTGTCACCCCACTCATATACTTACACTAACCTAAACTAACACGGGCAAAGTTTAAACTACACGGAACCCTGTTATCCCACTCATATACACACACTAAACCTAACCTAACCTAGCATGGGCAAAATTTTGATAACATTGGACCCTGTTACCACACTCATTTATACACACTAAACCTAACCTAACACAGGCAAAACAAAAATGAAGCTTGACCGCCAAATAAAATTTTCAAAATCGTAATCAGCAATATCAATTTCAACGTAAATAGATTAATTAATCATTCTAGCATATATTTTACTTGTTTATAAACATTAATTTGCTAAATATCCACCACATATGCGAAATAAAACCGCTGCATCGCACGTACAAAATTTGCTCATAAATCAAAAACGAAGCTTGAGCGCCAAATAAAACTTTCAAAATCGTAATCAGCAGTAAAAACTGCATCCATTGCACTATGTTTCATTCATTTTCTCAAGTGACTGATTTTATAAACAATTACCAAAAATGATATTGAGTTAAAAGATAAATATCAAAATAGAAAAAGTATAAACCATTTCTACACCTCTGTAAAATGCTAAAGATCTCTGAAACTCCACAATCTAGCAGGGACAACCTATGTTTGCGAATCACTGTTTTCCTTAATGAAAGTCACGTCACAGAAGCCAATTAAGTGATTAAAACTTGAAAGCGTGTTTGTGATTGGGTAGCTTGTAAACAATAGTCCAACGTATTGAACAGCTGGTGGAAAACAGACAACTGCAAAAAACACAGCGATTGTCAGATGACTAAGAAAGGGTAGTTTTCATAGAAACTTTTATTTGAAGAATATTTGTATTGTTTACTTCATTGAATTGCATAGTACCAACAAGAAGAAAGTTCTATGTCATATTACATTATTTATTTAGTTTATTAGTTTTATACGAGTGCTTATATTTCGTTAATTGAATTTCCTGCCAATAAGATTTTATTTTGTATTACATTAGTTATCAGTATTAAAGTGTATAAAATACTGCTATCATTATTATGTAATTGACAGTGAAAGTGTAAGTTAATTTACACAATCCTAGTTCTGCCACAGTAGCACCTCCATTTCTTGCCCGCAACCGGACAGTCAGGGCTTGAGGGCATTTACTTCTGCCCGAGTGGGCAGTCTGTTGGGGATGCCTGATTTAAAGCAATTGTATATGTTATTAATTATACATTCTAACTGAAAGAATTTTTATAGTTCTGTCATATACTTATGTAATAATTTTAAGTGTTTGATTGTTCTTGTCCCCTTCATGCTTTTAGAATCTTAGACCTTTCAATAAATAAAGTTAAAAATCTGATGTGTTGCACTCACATGACTTGCTCTACTCTTGTGCTAACCATTCTTACAATCTCTTATTTCTCTATGTTCTTTGTGTTAGTTGAGATAAACATTTGCAGAAATTATCTTATTGCTTATTTACTTGTAGGTGCAAGGCAAATATGGTAGGCTTTGAGCGACAGTCAAATCTTTTAAAGCTTTCAAATTCTGTTCTCTTTCCATGGTTAGCATACAAAAAAAATGATAGCAATGTTCCATTTGACAGAAGTATAAATTTTCCAAAACTCGCAAAAATTATAAGGAATATCTCTGAAATGGTTCACTCTACAACAAAATTTATGTGGGCATAAATTGTGTGTTTTAGCAAGATCTACATTTTTTGTATGCTAAAATTTGTTCTATCTCTTACGGTTTACCAGTCATGCAAAAGTCATCCAGAGTAAATAGGACTTCATGGGCTATAGCCAGAAAATTCAATATATACATTTCATTTGCCATAAAAATATCTCAAACATATGGCATTTTAAACAAACTCATTAGAGCCATTTTCAACAAAAATAAATTTTTTTAAACATTTTCCACGTAAAGGATAGTTTAAGGTGGAGCAATTTTCTTCAAAATCTTCATGTCGTATCCTTGAAAGACATTAAACTTAAATACCAACTTTCGTTTTTGAGTTATGCTGTCCACAGACTGACACACACGCACCCACCCGCACACACGTACACATGCACACACACAGGACCAAATCTTTTTTTTTTGATTCAGACAGCCTCAAAACATATGTCCAGTGAAATCTTGATTCAAATTTTTGGGTGGAATAGAATACTTCCTCTACTTACTAGCAGAGAAAGTAAAAAGCACAGATATTCATATGAAATAAACATCTTAGAAACCTGGCATTTCCATGTTTATATCTTGAATTTTGTTGTTTTAAAATAAGATCCAGAACTTTGTAGATTACCTATTATCCAAATGATCAAATTCTTGATAGTCATGCTCTACTGTATCAGTAAATTTTGTCAAGTTTTAACATATTTAAATAAAACATGCTGTTAATCATGGATTGTCATTACCATTTGAACTTCTGAAGAAGAAACTGCGGTCACATATGAAGTACTGCTTTTTGAATAAGAATCAGCTAAGTATGGTACATGCACAGGCGTACTGCTCACTTGAAACTCTGGTGGAAGAGGGGCATATTCCTTCATGGAACCAGAGAGAAGCCTCTCTCCTTTTTGCCTCCGCTCCACGAGTATCCGCAATAGGTCTTGTCTGTCTGGTGCCAGACAACCTCCACCTTGAGCACCTTCATTGCGAAGCACCTCCAGGCAACCATCCAAAAATTGTATCCAAAATTCTGGACTGACCTAAAAGAGTTATTTTCACATAATTTAATACATATTTACCTTAATAAACATTGACTTAAAACTAGACTGCAATTTCAGCATTAGAGTACCCCAGCATCACCCCATGCCATTTTCATGTGCCAGTCAAGCTGTTTATGCTTCCCATAATAAATAAAGGGTAATTCAGAAATTTGTGAAACATTTTAAAAATTCACAAATGCCAAATGATATAATGGATATTTTTATACTGAAATAAAGAGAAACTCTGCAAGTTTTGTTATGTATCTCACAGAAGCTCAATGTATCCACTGTGGTTGATATGGTAAACATGCATGCTGCAATCCATCTTGCCCCATATGCATTGCAGCATGCAACAATTGACCAGTTGGCAGTTATAAACTATACTGCTTGCAAAAGTTGAAGGCATGTGAACTCTGGCCAATGCTCAAGTGGAGCACTGTTGCCAAGCGTAGTGTGTGTACTGGTAGAGATTCTGTACATAAGGTGCGTGAGATGCGTGTACCACATTTGGCAGCGCTGGTAGGAGGGGCAATCTTCGGATTTGCTGGAGTCTGCAGTACAGCCCACCTCCATATGCCTTAACTTTTATGAAGATTATAGCAGTAAATCATGATAACTAAGTGCAAGCTTTCTATTTAAGAAAAAGAAAAATGTTCCTTGGAGAATTTCTCTCTAATTGCGCCATACTCATGATGCTTGTAGTGGGCAGAGGTGGGGGACACAGCAGTCAGGCAGTACGCCTTGGCATGCAAAGGGCTGTTGCAATAGGGGCTTTAACAGCATATAAACTACTGTGATCTGTGTACTATACTTGCTATTAAACTTTAAAATGTTTCATAGACTTATGAATAATCCTTTACAATACTTCTGCCAGATAGCTTAGCTTAGACGAAGCATTGTCAACTGATCAATTGTTTAGTTTTAGCATAGCACCCACATTAAGTGCAATGATGACATACACATACATGCTGTACAGTCAAAACCAGTTATGGTGATATCACTTTTAACAACGTACTGGTTACAACAGCAAAATCTAATGGTCCTGTCTAAATTCTATGTAAATGCCAAATTTAAAAAAAATACCTTAGTACGACGCCAGGTATTGCAACTTATCCTATAAAACAATGTATTTTTCATTACATTTTCAGATAAATATAAATATAATGCCCAACGTTCAATTTTGTTTGTTATGCATTTGGGGTTTGTTAACAAAATGTAACAGTTATTTTCGAACTCTTGTTTTCTGTAGATTGTAGATTTCAACTTGACTATTTTATATACAGCACTTACAGTAAATTTGGAACTGCTCAAAAATTTATCTCATTCATTATCTAAGACTGTATTTAACATTATTTAAAATGTACTTTGTTGCTATTACTTTCGTCACTTATCATAGGTTTTCACACTTTGCTGGCATGTTATTGCTGTATGTCAGCATAAGGAAGTAGCGACCCCATCGTCCAGTGGGAAACCACTTCAAACAGCCATCCAAGTATTGACAGGAAAACCAAAACCTTTCAGGGTTGGGAGGAAATGTCCAATCCCTACCTCAAGAACTAAGGGTTTACCCAATTATCCTGGGGGTAAAACAGGGATCTTAAGCATTGAGTTAATCCCCTACCTTAAGTAAAGTCGGATTGAAAAGAAAAATGTGAGCCTCGGAAGATCTGAGGTAAATCCCTGATGCCACCCTGATGTGTGGTAGAACAAGGATTTTGAAGAAGAAGTTATCGCTGTACGTACTGCAAAATTCCTCTTGTCTCACCCTGCGGATACTGAATTGTAAATACTGTAGGTATACTGTATTTCTGCTATTTTTTTAAGTTTTAACTCTATGGCAAGCTAAAACTTACAAATGCAAATTTTCTTGCAAAAAAAAAATAAAATAAAAAAATTTAAAAAAATCAGGCACCTGGTTTGTGTGACTACTGGCTATAACAACCGGAAGCCATTGGTCCCTCCAACATCTTTATAACCAGTTCTGACTGTAGTTCTTTCACTGCTGTAGAGGCAGGCTGGCTAAAAGTACAGCAAATTAAGGGATTTGCTGAGATAAACTTTAACTTCTCAGTGCTTGCAGATTTTGGGATCTACCACATTTTTTCATTAGCTGAGATTACAGAATAAGTTCATTTACCGCATTTAGTGCCAATCTGTTTCTAATTTTGGTTTTTACTAAACCCAGTTTAGAAAAAACTCTTACACAAGAAGCATTTCTATAGGGCAATGAAATCACTGACAATGCAACCTCCGCCAGTTCTTTGAAATCAGTGTTTCCACCAAGGTGACGTGTTTAACAGAACTCCAAAAACTATCAGGTTCAGTCTGTTCTTTATTTCACACAGAATATCACTTACTCCGAGTTTTCTTCATTGATCATCAATTTTCTGAACAGTGCCTTCTTCATTGAGATTATCAGACCTGGACACACTGACAATAAGAGAATAAAGGGTAGGAGGCTTAGTAGGGTTGGAATTGGTTGTCTTAGAGGGGTGGAGACAGACCATGAGGGCAAAAGTGTGTCACAATTTGTAATTAGTTTCAATTCGCTGGTGTGACAAACCAATAAAAATGATATTTCGCCGGTATCGAATATCATACATTCAAATTATCGTACACCCCCATAATTATCGTACAGGTTAGCAACCATGTGTACAAACATTAAAATTATCATATGCCCCCATAATTATTGTACGAGTTGGCAACCCTGGTATGAAGGTCTATAAATTAAAATTCATTCACCTATTTCTGTTCATACTATAAAATACAGAATGTTACCATTGTTCTGTTAGCCTGAGGCAGCTGTAAAAATCCATTCTAAGAAGATTTTCCTACGTTCTTGTTTCCTCAGAAATTAAGGCAAAATTAAGGTGGTTTTAGCATGTTACATAGCAGTGCTCTTGGCAACAATGTGCGTAATAGAGTGGTATCTTGACTGTGGAACGTGTAGAAGTGCTGCAGATTTCATGTACCAGACTTTCAAACAGACAACTTGCAATGCTTGAAGGTCTCCAGTTTAAAAGATGCTTGTTATTAGGGTCATTAGTAGGGGCACTCCTTTTTTGCATTAATGATAAAAACAACAAACATTATATTAAAGCGATTTCCCAATATCTTTCCAAATTATATGATGTTGATCAATAAATCATTATTATTATTATTATTATATTATTATTATTATATTATTATTATTATTATTATTATATTATTATTATTATTATTATTATTATTATTATTATTATTATTATTATTATTATTATTATTATTATTTTAGCGATTATTGCAGATTAAAGCAAAATTGCCTCATTTTGCATAAAACATTAAATTCCAGCAATTTTTAATATAAAAATTAGTTTTCCCTGTCCTTTAAGTTTGTTCCTGTAAATTGTTAAATAACAAAAAAGAATAAAGTATAACTCAATTACAAAAATAGTGAAGTAATGGCTGATGATTAAGAACAGTTTAACATTCTTGGAAGTTAACCATTGTACTATTAGTGAAATGATGGTCTGGATATTCAAGGGTAGATTAACATTCCTGGCAACTGACCCTTTTTATTGCCATACTGAGTGTGAAGAGATGACCTTGGGTAGAAAAGTAGAAAAGGGTAGGGAATTCTTGGAAAATTAAACGCTTTACACCTAGGAAGTAATATTTAAAGGAAACAATGAAAAGTCTAAGAGACTGTATTTTCTGTCATTAACTCAGGAGAATGTCATTGTCTTTGAACGTGCAATCGCACTGTGAAGTGGGGAGCTTCTTGATACAATGTAAACAGAACAACACCAGCAATTCAAAATTACCGTCTACAAGGCAATTGGACTATAAGCAGTGCCAGTGTTGCTACAATATTATATTGTGTGGTTGCTTTAGTCTCCAATAAACATAATTCATTAGTGATATTACTGAAAGTATAATCATATTGTTTTCTGCAGTAATTAATGTATTAGCGATCCTCTTTCATATAATATTTATTGTACCAGGAAAGAACAGATAACTTATTTTTGAAGCAGGGTGTAAACATCAGCATGAGAGGAAAAAAAAAACAACAGCACAATATCTCAGGTTCGGTAGTGTCAACCGCAAGGTCATAGCTAAACTCCTGATACAAATATAGTAATTGAAAAGATGGAACGGGCAGCAAATGTTACGGTGCACAGCAGAGCAACTGTAATACGTTAAAATGTACATTTAATACAGTTAGTAAAAATATATACAGCTACCGAAAAATATAGTGAGATATATGTACATATACATAAAATACAAGTCATATAGCACGAAAAAACAAAAACACTAATTTCACAAAATTTAAAAAAAATGAATGCAGGGAAAACATTCTCCCAGTGTTATTTAGCATGAATTTAAAAAAAAAATACAAAATTAAAGCAATAATACAAGCTATATAGAGAAAAAAAAACACAAAAATTAAAACTCATTTTGCAAAATTTGAAAAAAAAAAATTAAATTAATGTGAAAAGAGAGTGCCTCTAGTCATTAGTACCTCCAAAATTAGCAAATAAACAATTAGATTGATATCTACATAATATAGTAATGTATGAGTGGATATGTGATAGTTTATCAGCTACATTCAAGTATATGTTCGTTAAACAAAAAATACTGCACTCCATTAGGAGCAAAACGAGAGCTGCTTAAGCAGCAAACACTTCTTTATCAGGCCAGAGAGTACAGGGATTTACAGCTTTCCAAAGGCAAATTCTGAAAAACAGGATATGGTACTTCCTTGATAGGAGTACTATGCTCTTCAACAGAATTATTCTTGATTATGATCTTCAAAGTTTTATTCAGCAGTGAAGATTCGTTTTTGATTTATGAGCAAATTCTGTACATGTGCTGCAACAGTTTTATTTGGCTTATGCAGTGGATATTTAACAAATAAAAATTTATAAATGAGTATATTATGCACCAAAATGCTTTATTAATGCATTTGCAATGAAATTACTGCATAAACACTGTACTTCTAAAGAAAAACTTAGGTTTCATGGATAGCAGAAGGTGCTGAAACTGTTGTAGAGCAAGGACATCATTAGTCTCTATTTTGAGATTGCAGCGCACATACAAACTTAAGACATTCTTGCACTATAACAATTTCAGTACCTTCTGCTATCCACAAAACCAACATATTTCTTTAGAAACACAGTGTTTATGCAGTAATTTTATCGTACATACATTACTAAAACATTTTAGCACATAATATACTCATCATCATGAACAAATGTAGGTCCCTAAGGCCTGTTCCTCAAGAGCTCTGTAAATGTTCCTGGTCATGCCATCTCTGACTTGGTCTTCCAGGGTCCCTTCTGCCATGCGGCCAATAGTTGAAGGCTAAACATGGGAGCCAGTGAAGAGTCACACATTGTAGATGATTGAACCAGTTTTCCTGATGGTTTTGTATGTCTTTTATGATATTATTTACCTTCAGTTTGTTTCTTATATCCATATTTCTTTGATGATCCGGCCTTGCTAAGCCTAATAATGGTCTTTAAAACCTCATCTGTGTTGCTTCTAATTTTTGCCTATTTTTACTTTCTCTACTGGTAATTAGAAGAAGTATTGTACTCCACCCAAAAATTCAATGCCGGGATTTTATGGAAATATATGTTTTGAGACCCCCCGAATCCAAAAAAAAAAAAGTATTTGTGTGTGTGTCAGTCAGTCAGTCTGTGGACAGCATAACCCAAAAACAAAAAGTCGGTTAAAAACCAAAGTTGGTATTTAAATTTAATGTTTATCAAGGATGTGACACAAAGATTCTAAAGAAAATGTTGTTAGTAGCTAATGCTGGATTTCTGACAATGAAGTCATTAATCCTCTTGCTCTCCAATATTTTTCACTGATGATATTGAAGAGAGCAATAGCAGTAAGAGTAACCGCTTTTTAGAGCACAATATTTTTATGTTTTGGCGGTCACATCACTCTCTCATAACCCCCAGAATGTCTGGAGGACCACACCTGTCGTGGTTTACAGGTCTCACCGACCTCACCAGGAGAATTATCAAAATAAATTAACCGACCATATCCTCTGATCACCAATCAGAGGACGTATTGCATGCCATGACAGGTCAGCATATTAGGGGTTAAGATTTTATAGAGAAATGGAGAGGTTGGAAAAACAAAGACTCCCTAGCCCTCGGGAACCCTAATAGCACTGGGGTCAGAAGAGAACAAGAGATGACCAAGGTAAGGTCAGATAGAAAAGTTACAAAAAATGTAGATCTTGCTAAAATATACAATTTATGTCCAAATAAATTTTCTTGTAAGGTGAACCATTTCAGAGATATTCCTTGTTATGTGTATGAGTTTCGGAAAACTTACAACTTTCGTGAAATGGATCATCGTTCATTTTTTTATATGTCAAGTGTGCAAAGACAACAGAATCTCGAAGCTTTAAAACATTTGGCTATCACACAAAGCCTACTGTATTCTAACATTCCCCTTGTACCTACATGGAAATAAACAATAAGATAATTTGTACAGATGTTTACCTTAACTAACACGTAGAAGATATAGAAATAAGAGTTTGTGTGAATGGTTAGTACAAGAGTAGAGAAAGTCATGTGAGTGCAACACATCAGATTTTTTTTGCATTAATATCTATTCCTTCTGTGAATATTAAATTTCCTAAGTAATTAAATATACTCATTGATGAATTATTATTTGTTTATGCCAACAAACTGTTAGTGTTTTTAAACACACATTGCCCACACACGACTTGTGTGTTTAAAAACACCAACAGTAAGTTTGTTGGCATAAACAACTAATAATTACCATCTGAAGGTTAATTAATTAATTAATTAATAAAGTACTTACAATAGTAAGTCACCATTGGGGTAATTGTCTCTGATGTGAGACTGCCTTTGTGGTTTACTGGGAAAAATATGAACTGGTTTGAGAATTCTATGTCATTCTGGCAGGTTGTCACAGTAGCTTAATTGTTAGAGCACCTGCCTAGTAAGCGGAGGGTCTGTGGTTCAAATCCCAGCTGTGGCATTGAATTTTTAAGTTCCCGTTCTACCTCTCAAATCATTGATGAATATTTATTTGATAAATATCTGCTGCATAAGCCAAATAAAATCACTACAGCACAGATACAGAATTTGTATATAAACAAAACACAAAGCTTAACGGCCAAATAAAACTCAATTGTAGTAACTAGGAATACAAAATCTATCAACTGCACTATATTTCATTCATTTTCTCAACTGATCCGTTTTCTACATGATTACCATTGTTTAAAAATTACAAACAACTTTTTCGTGTTTTAGTTCTTTCATGAAAGAACTGCAAATTCTTTGAAACTTAACAACAGCAAGCATATAAGACATGCAGTAAATATTCATACCTGAATAGTGCATACATAGTTAGATGGCACATAGCCAACTTGTGCCCTGGCATTAACCACCTGCCACCAATTTCTTTGCTTCGTGCTGATCTGATGTAAGATGAAAAGATCATTTTCCTTAAAACTCAAGGTCTTAGCAAATGTTGCCTTGAAGTCATAAAGAGCCTTTAGCATCTCACATGATTCTGGAAAACAAAAACAAAAAGAACCAGGAGGTAATTATATTTTTGTTAAACTTAAAGCTGTAGACACCTGGTGGGTACCTACTTAAGTTGCTTTACCTTCAGGACCAATTCTCTACTCGCTCTTCTAAAAACTGTAGTCTTTAAAAAGTTTAATCTACGTACTATCTACTTCTTGGTAATCAAGACAAACATTCATTGCACATTTCTTGTAGATTATTGAAACACAGTCCTTAAGGCCACAGTTAAGTAGCATAGAATATTCCAAAGAATATGAGCAAATAATTGAAGCAGCAGAATTCAACAGCCTCAATAAAGAGATGGTCAATTTAAAAAGTGTCAACTCAAATACCAGATCACTATTTTTTTTACATGGTTCTAAGAAATTCAAGAAATTACTTTTTATCTCTGTGCAAAAGTAAAATTTCAAAATATTTTCTAGGCACCTTAGTACCCTAAAACAAAAACTATTTTAAGAACGTCAACAGATATAAAATACAGGTGGTAAAGAAATCAAGCATTTACAAAATAGAACATGCAACGTGCAGGAAAAATAGTCCTGGTAGTCAGATTTGAGTAACTTTGGAGAAATTATTGAATGTAAACAGGTACATAAGTTTGCAGTTGCAGACAAGCTCTGTATTTAAACAAAGTAATTATTAAAATCTATTGATAAATGCATTTAGTTGGATGCTTGAGAGAAGATTGATTATAAAATAATTTGAAGCATTTGTGATGAACTTCCTCCTGGAAGCAGTGTGTTCGACAGTTAAATTCAAGCTTACACAAATTGTTTAACATATTACATTTTAAAACATAAATTATACTTAATTGTAGAAACACACGACAAATATGGAGATAAGAAAAGTATATCAGATGGAAACTATTATAACTTCTGAGGCTTGAGCTTAGTTTGAATTGGGCCTTAATGATTTTTACTGTTGATTTAAAAAAAAAAGTTATCCCACTTATAAAGAATAGAATTTTCTCCCCTACAAATTGTGCATCAAGTATATATAATACAAGTATATAATTAGCATTTAAGATCTATTGGTAGGAATATTTCATTTTTCTCCAGCAGACATCTTTCATAATATTAGAAAGAACAGGAGAGGTTGGAAACATTTATGAAAACAAGGTTGAATGAATAATATGGTCCCCATTTATTATGGTCCAATAATTGCCTTTTAAATAATTCAAGTTCTGCAGGAAAAAGAATATGTGCAGCAATTTTCATTAAACAAAAAGGAAATGAAACTTATTGTGTATAGATATACAGACATCACTACAGGCAATATACCTACATATGTGGTAGAAAATGCTCTCTTTAGATTAAAAAAAAAACCAAATTGAAAACATTATACAATGCACACAAGTTGTAATGTATATGACACACAAATAGCCCATCTGCATGGTGTGGGGATAGCATGTCTATTTGCTAATCCATAGGGCCCTAAGTTCGAAACTGAGTCGAGACTACTAGGCTGAGGTTTATTATGTTCATAAGGCAAATGTCAAACAACTCTCAGCTCTCTGAGCTTCCAGCTCATTTGCCTGTACATTTCACCATTTCCATTCACCAGCAGAACTGGTTTATTAAAAAGGGATGTTACACATTTTTTTTTCTTTACCTGGTTAACCTCCCCTTATGTAGGACTTACACCCCATAGGAAGTCACAAGCCAGTGCATAGAGCCAGACGCTTGTTGGGGAGCACAGGAACCCATGGACTGAACAGAATGAAGACCTGGAAGCGGGTGGTCAGCCAAGCACCAGGTATGAGAATGAGGAAAACATTAAAACTAAAATATTATTGCAAAAACTAACATTCAGGCTTATTATAGGATTAAAAGTAATTTAAAACTAATAAGTTATTTGCACCTTAGTAATGTCTTCCTGCAAATAATTTAAACTTTACCTGTGCTCAAATTGTCATGTACAATAGTGAAAGGCCGGTCTGTTGATCTTAAAATTACTAACCTGTTTGTGATACATGTCATACTAACTACCCAAAAACAATAAAAACAGCCATTGCAGTTTCTGGCTCAGAACATAAAATCAACATTGATATTTCTCTTGCTTTTGCATTGTGTTGTATCTTGTTTTTTTGTAGGCTCAAGGATATAGAACACATCATACAACCATGTAATATCTGTTTGCATTACCTAAGCAGAGTCATAGTAATAAAGGTTAATACTAGGGGATGCAGAAGCTATTTTATAATATTCGGCCAAACTTATGCATGAGCAAGAACTTTCTCAAATCTTTTTTAAATCTAAAGTCTTTTGGCTCGCACAGTAATTTCAAAGCTAAAGGAAGAACATTATATACTTGTATGACAGAGTAGTAGGGACTTTTCTGATAAAAGTACAAGAAGTTACATGGTCTGATCAAGTCATTACTGTGTCCAGTATTGTGGTTATGTACAAGAAAACTGAATTTAAAGATCATATAGTTATCAAACAGACAGTGGCAATTTCTGTTATATGGCATTCCCAAACCTACAGGAATAAAGGTAACTTCATCACAGGCATTCTACCTGATCCAGATAATTTCTTTTTCCCCTTTAATAATAAAAATCTTACCACTGAGTGACTCCTGAGCACTGACATTCACATATTTTCGATTATGAAGTAATACACTGTTTACATTACTATAAATGTGAGACATTCAAATGGTTTATCTACCAAGCATTACTGCTACAAGGCGATTGAATTAACCTAGCGCCTTACACCTTACACTGAACCTCTAAGCTAGCATACACGTCTGTTACACTTCATTAATGTCATGACCAGCATGACATAACATTCTACACTCACCCAACACTTCCTCGTTTTCTATTGCATTATCGCTCATTTTTTATTGGGTTCTTTTTTTTATCAGTGAAAGTTGTTTAGTTACATTTCCAGGGCAATAGACCGCTCGAGTTTCCAACGGCAAGGACTTCAAACTTTTAAATGGAATCGCATTATTTAATTAGTTTTTTTCTGTATCTTCCGTTTTACGTAATGGGCAGAAGTTGTCAACCCGTAACAACACATTGTTTCCACCCTAGCCTTGATCAGCGGACATTAATGAATCCGCACCATTTTCAATGCAATTGACTGCGGCAGCTTGTCTGCTACCTGTGCTCCGCCCCTTTCTTACATCATCGCCGTTTAATCTCCATAAACCTATCAGAAGCACTGGAAGTAGAGAACGTGGAGTGCGTGGACTAATAGTTTCGGTGAAACGTCAAATGTTTTTGTTGGAGGAAAAGGCATATATACGACAGGTTGGCCAACATAATATGGTACAATACTTCCTTCCTCAAGGCAAAACTTGCACATACAATCAGATGTTTTGCTTGGTCAACCTGCATCAACTGGAGCTTGTCAGGTGTAAGCTGCAAGTGCGATGCTGGAAGAGAACATGGAGTAGCTAATTGGAAATGTCTGCAAAAACGAAAGCATTTTATTATACATGATCATGAGATTCTGACATTAAATTTTGTGGTGCACAATGGCATATCAAACATTCCGGCAAGAGTATTTGCAAATGCCAGTTGTGACAAGGGCGTACACAACGGCATGCGTTCTTACTACCCTTGCAGTGGTGTGTTGTGCTTTACAATACGGATTGTGATGTGAAGTAAATCTTCGTGTGGTGTAAATATTAACGTGAATTATTTTATTTGTTTCAGCAACTGGACTTAGTTTCGCCGTTTCAACTTTATTTCAATCCTATATTAATTGTGAAACAGTATCAGGTAAGAAAGGTGTTAACCTTAATTCGCCCTTTTAATTTTATAAAGCTAGTTGCTTGTCCTACCTGCGATTTCATTGGAATTAATAGAAGCTGATAAAAATCGTTTGCCAGAAAAAACATACAATTAATCATTATCTAATGCTCAGGAATTAACAATGAAATCATTCTCCTACTTGCTATTTTGACGTCAGAGTTTCAAAAACATAAGGGATTCACAATGTTTCTCCATGTGCATTTCTTTCTCTTTGGAGCATATTAGTAAATGTAGACAATTATATAGTTTGCAGAACTTAGTTTGTCCCCAATGATTGATGGTCAGCACTCCTGGTAAGCCATTTAATCCCTTTTCAATTCTGGGTTGCGGGCAGGGTTTTTCAGTTGTGGATGAAATACTTGAGTGTGTTCATGTCACCTCATTCTAATATTATGGAAGGTTATGGGAAACCACTGTAGTATTAAACCAATTATGATTGCATGCTTAACAACCTGAAAGGCTGTCTTTAGGCAGAAAAGCAATAGTGAACAACCTGAGTCCCGTGTGACTACCCACCACTACTTCCAGCCCCTTCCCCACCTACAATTACATCAGCAGCTGACCACCCGCTTCCAGGACTTCACTCTGTCTGGTCCATAGGTTCCTCTGCTTTCCAGCAGGTGTCTGACCCTAGGCACAAGCATATAAGTCCTAAGGTGTTAAGTCCCACATAAGGGGAGGGTAATCAGGTAAAGAAAAAAATTCTGGTTACGATTGTGTATCTTCGAAAACACTCAACATCACTTATTGTGCATTACAATGTGTTACATTGTATACGTTTGTCGCACAACTTGTAGTAACACTTGTAATTCACAATAATTTCACACCCAAGATACGGCAGTTAGTTATATATGTAGGTATAAATTCATATATGTGATATTAAGCAGTTATGCCATCTTAAGAATGCATATCAAAGTCAAGACTCATTGCTTATTGTGCACAGGTAGCATTATATTGGTGAACTTCTTCATTGCACAATACATAGTAATATACGTGACAATAATTCACACCCAAGAAATGATGCTTATGATAATCTATATATGTAGTTATGGATGCTAGAAGTAAAGATATTGTCAATTAATAAAACTGTGTTCATTATGATCTGATTACAACTACTGTATCAGCAGTAAGTGTCCAACTGTTATGCTTTTTCTGGATGTCTGAATGATGGAAATATAATTGCTACTGTGCATATTTTCCGATATGCTCGTTCACTTTGTTGATTAATAAGATGTGTTCAGTTCAAGGCAAATTATATTTTCTTTGGCCTATTCTTTAAAATAATAATAAATCTATGGATACTATGTGAATAATAACAAATTTTTTACATTGATGTCTTGTTGTGAATTTGTTCCTTGTAAAATAAAAATAGATTAATACATGTTCATTTCATGTTCAAATTATACATTCTTTGTGCCAATTCTTTAAAATAAATTTATGGAGAAATACACTTTAAATGTGAGAAGAGTCAAACAATGACAAACATCACATTATTGATGTGCATTGTAGTGAATTTATTCCTATGAAAATAAAAATACATTAAAGAATCATTTGCCTGTGTCAATCTCTTAAAAATAAGCATTTGCATGTATAAAGGTATATATAATAAATCAATTGATACCAAAATCGACAACAGTCGATGACAAATCCATCACATTCTCCATGCACATTGCTGCGAATTTCTACCAATTTCTGTTTCCTATGTGCACATTTTTGCCTTGTCTCTACTCGTATCCCCACATGGATGCTCCTTCCATTACTTATTCCCAAGTAGTGGGGACAGTTACATTACACTGTAGGCTGTTCGGAGAGCTAAGTGTATTCGAAACCGGATTGTTCACTATTGCCAGCAGAACCTGTGTCACCACACTGTAATCCATTTTCTTTACATTTGTTGGGAGTGCAATATAAAATGCAAGTGGACACTTACAAACTGCAGATGATGACAATGTGTAATAATTAGGAGAGCCTCTGGAAAAATAAAAAAACTAAATTCCACAGTTTTGTTTGTTTGTTCTTTTGTTCAGAACATGAGCAACATTCTGGGACATTGAACATGTCATATAACTGTGAAATTGCAGCATAACCAATAACATACCCATCATCAAGATTAATTTTAGGGGGGAGGGGCATCATTCATTATCTAAGAGAAGATGAAAATTGTAAACCACCACCATTTCAAGGGTAAACTAACATGCATTACTGTAGGATCCATACATGTACACACATTCATATCAGAGAGCAAGAGAGAGAGAGGAACATAACCTGGAAACAAAAAGTCCATTAAATATCAAACTTGATGTTTAGGTTCAGCACTTCTGAGGATATGATGCTAAGATTTTCAAGAAAATCCCCCCACCCCATGCTACTTTTTCAAAATTCGATTTCTCAAAAATGTCTAGCAATTTTTATTAAAATGCTATTTCTACAAGTGCTTTTTTTTTGTGTGTGTGTAACATAAAGCAGATAGAAGAATAAATTTAGACCACCTCTGTGGTGTAGTGATTAGTAATCTAACCTTCAAATACAGAGGTTCAGGGTTTGGTTACTGTGTGGAGAGTGGGAATTTTTCTTTAGCCAGGATTATTCCCCATCCTCCCTAGAGTTTGGAAGTATGAATAAAAGTGTGGATGTGTGTGTGTGAATTTAATGTAATAACCAAAAGTAATACAAATCCAAGGAATCCACCATAAACAAATGGGCATCATTGCTGTTGAGCAATTGTTCCAGAGGCAAAAACCTGTTGATATGACTTTAGATGTTAAAGGTGACAAAAAAATCTGTGTGCTCACATAGCTTTCTGCACTCGTTCTTGCACAAAATGTTCTAAAAATGCTTTTCTTCTATTTCATGTTAATCAAGATAGACATAGATATATTTTATTATGTTTCCTCATAGGTATAATGGAAATAGGGTGAGTGAGTAATGGTGTTTAAGGGCCCGTCGACAACTAGGTCATTATGGCCCGATGGAAATAGAATACAATAGGCTCAAGCAATAGTCAAATCTTTTAACAGTTGTTGGCCGTGTAATAGCCATGACATTCCATTTTCTAGGCATGTCCAGGACATTAAAAAGCAAATGTCTTGTAGCAATGTTGACCTTCTTGGTCAGTCTAGCGTGGAATGACTTTATCTGTGCCGTTTCTGCTTGAATGTAGATTTTCTTCTCTTTTCTGTTTTTGTTGTAGTTTACAAGCTCTTCTTGCTTGCTTGTGTTTCTTGCTACCTATTAGTAAATCTCTGATTACTTTCCTTTTGCATAGCAATCCATGCCTAACCATTCCTTGGCTCCTCTCAGATTTTTTTTGGCTTTGTGTATCAGATCCTTGATTGTGTTTCTGCTTCATTTATGTGTTTTGGATACCAATAGGTCACATTCCTTGCATCTTCAATTTAATGTTTACTAAAAGATTGCACGTTATTCAAAAATTTTCTCTATTAAATTTAACAACTCATCAGATCAATTACCAGTAACACTCATAGCTTAAGTAGCACTGTTTAAAACTCATAAATTTATAAGCATGGAACAAAAATGAAACAAACTAGACAACTGCTGTTGCAAGCCACAAGCATGCACTATATTGTGTGCAGGCAATGGGATTCTCATGTGTATCTACCGATGTGCGTTCTAGTGCACAGTGACATAGTACTAGGGAAAGTTACTATATAATTAATTTGGCTAACAATCTAATAAAGCAGGGTCAGTTCCATAAGAAAATTCACTTTAAGCTTTAGCGTTTATACATTATTTTAGCCATCTCCCTTAAAAAACATATGGCTAAGACCATACTGTACTTATTAATTTATTTAGCATGTGAGTTGGTATTATAATTGGCACTAATCAAGAAAGGGATTGACAGTTTACAGCGAGAGAGAGGCGATTTTGCTGTTTATCACGACCACATGGGGAGCATGTTAGGATTATGTGTACGAAGATAGCTGATTGCACTTGTAATGTAAAGCAAGTGTTTTTATTATTTGTATTCGAAGGCAGTAGTAAAATAGTGACTATGTGCAAGTATATATCACTGTAAAGATTTATGGTAGCAAAAGAGACATACCTGTTAAGTATAGATACTTATTCTGATGTGCTGTTGTTGCTCGAATTACCCGTGGGAATGACAAGCAGTTCTATCCTTGCTTCTAGAACTCATTTTCCAATGCTGCACTTATAACGCCTTTTGTATTAGTAACTACTTTATTTACTGCTGTAGCTTTATTACTGAATGATATAGTGAAATCTTTGTTACTTTGGCCCAAATTAATTAAATTAGATTACAGTAGAAAAGGGGAAAGCCAAATTATTTTGCGACCATGTTCTGCAGCAATGCCATTGACTTTGTAATCCTTTAATTGGGATATGTACCCTACCAAGTAAAACACATCTTATATACAGAATAAATCCTTTTCATAATGCTGTTATTCTAAGTGATTCAACATCAGCTATTCAAGCTATTACATCAAATAAGTCTCCTTCTTCCTCTAGTGTGTTAAAAATAAAAAAGATTATAAAAATATTAACAAAACAAAATAAAAATATCCAGCTCCAATGAATACCTTCTTATTGTGAGATATATGGGAATGAAGTTGCAGATCTCCTTGCCAAAAAAGGAACCAAAACCTTGCAGAAACCAAATCAAACCTTACCATACTGCTCTGCAAAAATTATAATTAAAAGAAACTTCCAAAAAGAACTGAAGCAGTATTATAAAACTCAAAGACTTGAGAAGGTCAATCACCTTCTTGATTGGTGCCAAGTATAAATAGCTGCACAATATTTTAAAATTATGGTTTCAATACTGAGCATATATTGAAGCTATTAACTTTGCATCATGAGTAAACTTCATTGTGCTTGGAAATAGATTTTTATAGTAGTGTTTAGAATGTCGCCACTGAGATAAAATAGATATATGAAGTGCTCATAATGTTACAGCTATGGCGATTGGTTACCACTTTCCTGTTCTTTGGAACAATGGGCTTCAACTTTTTCTTCAACATAATATTCACATACCGATACTGTCGCATGCTAGAAGAGGGGTCATTCAGAGGAAGAACAGCTGATTTTGTTATGATGTTCCTGTTTGGAGGAATCAGTATGATTGTATCCTTTTGAAATTGCATTTTGTTTAAATCTGTTGATGTACTTATTTAATTACAGAGGTCCCACAGTGTTGAGACTTGAACTAGGGTCTATACAAAGTGTTATGTGACAGTGAAAAATTTTATAAATAACTAGCTGTACCCTGCCACGCTTCGCTATGGCACATTATGGTTACGTGGATGAGAAATGAACAAAACAAAGCATACGTTTCAAAAAAAGTTTAATTTTGCAATACTTGTGTTTTTTATTTTTCCATTGTTTGCGTAGATATAAAAGTTATCTGGTTTGCTTGTACAGGAACATGCAACATACAATTGTCCATGTGAGAAGCAATCTGCACCTAAATCTAAACCACACAATTCTAAAGATTGACCTTGAGCTTTATTGATTGTGATTGCAACACCAATTGAATTGGGAATTGTAATCTTTTAGATTTAAAGGGTGTATCGGTCAGGATGATGGGAATTCAAGGAATGAGGACATCTTCGCCTTTGAAAGGCCCAGTTAATATCATTGCTTCAACTACGTTGTTCATCAATTTCTTAACTGTGAGCCTCATGCCATTACAAAGTTTTGGCTGATTAACATTATGCAATATGATAATTGGCACACCAATTTTCAATTTTAATGTGTGTGGTGGCATCCCCGGCAGATCAAGAGAGTTCAAAAACTCTGATGGGTAATTAACTACTTCATCTGCTTCCACAACTGTGTCTATCGATTTATATATAATTTCCTCACTTTGAATGCTGGATTGTATAAAATTATTAAGTTGATATTATATATATCTTTATTCTTCGTGGTAAGCACAGCCCGTTCACTGATTCAGTCATGATTCCTATAATTAATTTGAATATTAGGAAATACTTTTTCAATAAGTTCTTCTCTCGATGTCACTCAATTACAAAAATTATTAGGAAATTATATTTGTCTTGTCTCATCTATTGGCAGCTGTCTGTTTCAAATGTCTAGTAACTGTCGTGAGAATACTTAGCTGATTTATTGTTTTGGAGCTGGACGTGCATATTCGTGGTCAACTGTAATGTACGTATGTGTCGCCACAGTGTTGAATATTTTATGCATGCATTTATTTTGTCCCCTGGTGTCAATCGAGAAATTATGGGCATTGTTTGTCTAAAGTCTACTGCAAGCAATATCAATGCATTCCCAAATGATTGAACGTTTCTGCGCAAATCTTGTGATGATCTATCCATAGCTTCAAGCGACTTTTTGTGTACCATTGTGCATTCATCCCAAACAATGACTTTACATTTTTGTAATACTTTTTCCATACCAGACACTTTGGAAATATTGCACATATGGTTTGTATGCTCAATGGCAAATTCAGAGCAATGAGCAGTCCTTCCAACTGGTAACAATGTCAGAAAGGGTCCCTAGTTATATGGGAGCGAAGTTTTATAATGCTTTTCCTGAACATCTAAAATCATATGAAAATTATAATACCTTTAAAAATAGGATAAAAAATTATTTAATAACCAAAGCTTTTTATAGTATTGAAGAATACCTAAACTTACAGATCTTTTCTATGATGTTTTGATTATACTAATTGTACTTTTAACTTATCTAATTATATTGTATATACTATGTAATCACTAAATTCTTTTCTATTTATGTTTCTCATGACATGGGCCATTATAGGGTACCTTTTTATATCATCTTATGTATTGACTCATGATATGGTTCAATTGTGTATTCCACTGTATTGAACTGAATAAATAAATAAGCTATTCCAGACGAAGTGAGAGCTAAGGCTTTATCAGTCTTTGATTGAACCTTTGCTAGAATCAAGCTGATAAGAAATGTTTTCCCAGTTCCTCCTGGCGCATCCAAGAAGAAGCTCCCTGCAACTTCATCATTTATCATTTGCATTATGTGATCATAAATGCCCTTCTGTTCTCATGTCAGTCTGGGTGGCTTAGTTGGTTAGATGCTGGCCTACTGATTTCAAGGTCGCAGGTTCAAATCCGGCCCAGACTGATGGTTTTTAAGTGCGCTTAAAAACGACAGCTCCATGTCAGTAGATTTACTGGCATGTAAAAGAACTCATGCGGGACAAAATTCCAGCACACCGATGACGCTGATGTGATCCTAGCAATTGACAGCATCATTAAACATTTTTTTTTCTCCTGTTCTCGCGTTAATTTGGGAATGTTTGATTGGAAATACAACTGGAGATCACTGGTGTTGTAACTTTGTTTTCTTGCAGTCGCAGGTATGTTACTGACACAAGAAAAAGATGAAAACAATCTTTGAAGTGGTTTGTATATCATGTCAAAATTTGAGTTAAATCGTGTGTAGAATTTTTTGAGTTTTTGAAGTGTACACAAACCAACATAACATATATATAGATATAATGAACAGTAATTAAGTAAGATTGTGTGAGTTGGAATATAAATTTTGAGCTCTAATAGGCCATTGTGCTTTTAATATATTAAATGAATAATTAATCCTTTTTGATTTGGAACACAGTAAAATGAGTCCACTAAAGTTTTAGACGTTTATCAAAACTAGTTCTGAGGTAGATACCCAGTTAGTGAAATTGTATATTGCAATCACACCTGAGCTTAAATGAATAATTGTTTACATAAAATAATGTAGGAGTTAAGTGATATTTCAGAGAATATTCTTTGAGTACTTCCCTATGTCCCGAATAAAGATTGAAATGATGGATCATCTTGAAATATGTAAATTGCACAGAGTTCAAACTAGGATACTTTAAGTGCTCTAAATCAGTAAGTTGCTTCCTTGATGCAATAAACTTCTCACAGTAAGACACTACACTGCAAGGCACAAGCTTGCATGAAACTGTTTTCCCTGTTGAGGTCCATATTTTCATACTCATTATAATGATAGTTTCTTGGGCTAACAGCTAGGTCAAATTTGGGTAACTGTCCAAGCTTTCAGCGATCAACTCTACTGCCATCTTCAGGGGATCTGAAGCTAGACTAGTGCTGCCGAAATATTTATAACTAGCCAGCTGTCTATAAGTTCCACCTACTTTCTTCCTACTGTTAGAGTATTTTCATTTTATGAAGAAAGCATAAAAAGTTTGACAATTATGTGATGAAATATGGTAAGTTTTAGTAAGAATACTTCAGAGTTATATAAAAACAAATGATGGTGGGTAGAGGAAGTTCATGTAAATGTATAACTTTTTTTGTATGTATAATAGGACATAATTTAAATTGATTTTCAATCACCACTGTGGAAGAGAATGCTGAGATCAATGTTCAATTTTTTTCTTGGGGGCATTTCTGCAATAGGATTTCTGCATAGTACCCAACCTCACAGAATGTTTTTCTTAATGAACTTGTTTCAGATATTTGCATTCTTTGTAAATATGTTATTTCTGGGACAAGCATTCACCATCATGCTAGTGTATGTCTGGTCTCGTAGAAATCCATTTGTGAGGATGAATTTCTTCGGACTCATTGTGTTCCAAGTAAGTACCCTTCCATATGAACCTTTCTAAAGGAAAATCAACTATTTTTCTTTGTAACTTTGGAAGACTGTAATTTTGTTAAATGTAGGATCTTCAAGAAAAAGCACTTAAAAGCATTAAAAGAGCATTTGTGTTTGTGTTCTTGAAGCAAACATTAACTGTGATATAATGTTAAAGTATCACTATTTAAAATTGTTGCATTTGAGAGGTAGAATCAGGACTGAAAAATTCAATACCATAGCCAGGATTTAAACCACAGATCAACTGCTTCATGGACAGCTGCTCTAACCACTGAGCTACCATGGCAACTGGCCAGTATGGCATTAAGTTCCCCAAATGATTAGTATTTTTCTGTTAGATCACAAGAGAACCTCACATCTGAGATAAGTAGCCCAAGGGCGACTTACAATTGTAAGTACTTTATGTCTTGGGTTTAAATAACATATAGATGGTAATTGTTATTTTTGTATGCCAACCAACTTACTGCTGGTGCTTTTAAATACACAAGCTGTGCATGGGCAGTGTTTGAGAGGTAGAATCGGGACTGGAAAATGCAATGCCATTGCCAGGATTTGAACTACAGATCTTCCACTTCATATGCAGCTGTTCTAACCACTGAGTTACCATGGCAACATGCCAGTATGACATTAAATTCCCCAACCAACTAGTACATTGTTACATTTGCCCAGTGTGAATATAAAGGGATGGTTTGGACTGAAAATTATCCATGTAGATACAGCTGGATTCACCGTTCTTGGCCCCTGAAGGAAGTAAATGTAAAGGTTGAAAGCAAGTTTACTTACCAAGCCAGGCAGACAGCAAGCGAATTGATGTGTCAGCTTCATATGCTACTCAGATAATGTTCTACTTTGTAAAGTAGTATGTACAGTCCATGCAGAAAAAATGTATACAATGTATCTATCTTAATTAGCTATGCAAATAATACATGCATCACTGTAGATATTGTAAATTTGGCCTTTTTCCATTTAAAACCCAGTTCTCTCACTATTCTGTTTAAGGATGACTTGCTGCCCTGAAAGTTAATGCCCTCTCTTAAAATTCTAAGTAATTTAGCTATTGTAGGAGCACATTTTTCCTGAAGATAAGAATTATGAATTGCTCTTCTAACGTCACATTTATTGAAGTCATCTAGATCCGTTACTCATTTCAGAACTTTTTTTTTTTTTTTTTTTTGCTTGGAGTTCCAAAAAATGTGTTCTGATTTTCATGTTGTTCATGTTCTTGATCAATTCTTTTTACTGTTCTTTCTGATGCTCATGTGGCATCTGATATGCATTTTTTTAACTTTTTAAATTTTTTTGAAAAACTCTTCTGATGTAAGCAGTTCTTTGCTTTTAGCTTTTTTCTTCAAATATGCCCACACATTTGAAACAATTTTACTACTCTGACTGTGTAATTTTTTGGATCCTAATTTAGAAAACAGTGGTAGCATAATTGATTCATGCTATGATCAATGTCTCATAAATTCACTATATTCATTTATCGCAAATATCTTACTATGTTATCTTCCTTTCATAGAAGTTTGAAAACAGTGTTGTTGTAATTAATTTAATTCAAAAGGCGAGTCAATAAATAATAATTTCGACATTCCTCAGAAAGACATTTTGAGTAAGTTCATTGAACCATTACCAGAAGAAGCATCACCATCCGCACCATAAAACACCATGGAAACCCAGTTATTGTCCGGTTGATAATGGAGGAAAGTTAACCTTCGAAACACGTCCCGGAAAACTATGTTGTAAGTGTTGTTCAGTGTTATTAATTGACTCACCTTTTAAATTAAATCTTACTATGTCTTTAATTATTGCACACTGCACAACAAAACAACTGTGAATTAGCAAGGACTGTTAAATGCAGACATCACTACCTTCCCCCTCCCCACCCCACCTGTTGTGCATGGTTTCATTCGCAGAATTATATGCGCTGATGAAAGACAAAAGCTATAGGTTTGGCTACAGGACTTCCACTCATGGTCAGGGGTCAAAAACGATGGTTCCAGCTGTACTCTTCCAATTCAAGCTGCAACAGTTGGTCAAATTAAGCAGCATTCATGCGTCAAGGATAAGAAAATGAGACATGTGCACGCAACTCTACATATAGCTGTGATGCGAGCCAGCACTACATTGTCTGTTCAAATGGCTTAGTTTCAGATTACCTCATTACGTTATAATTACATCTGTAGTGTTTGTTATTGTAAGAACATGATGATAAGCTACTTGATATAAAATTGCTTTTCTTAAGTGCTCTTTCTCTTAAGCATCCAAGAATTTAGTTAGTACTGCTTGGCAGATAATCTCTAGCATAGCTTACTAGTGGCCGATGTAGTAACTATTGCTGTTGTGTGTAGTAAACAAAGGCTACTTGAATGTAATAACAGCACCACCTAACCAGGGCTATTCCTAATGTCGCAAGTAGTATATGAAGTATTTCTACCCTTCTGAATTATAAATTTTATTAAACATTGCTCCTTTTAAGTTTTAGCAACAGATCCTTACCATCATCCACGCTGGAATCCACCTAGTGCATTTTTTTCCCTTATGATAGATCTATTTCTATGTTTTGCATGCTCTAGTAGTTCAGTTTTGCTTCTACATTCTGATTAAAATAATAATTTAGGGGGGATTAAGGTTCTCAATTTTTTTGTGGTAACATTGTTGCAATTTGTGTATAACCTAATTTTTGGGTGAAGTCATCATGGGATTCTTTGGTTTAGACATTTGTAATTGAAGGATGTTATAGTGTGCCATTTTTTCACCACCCTTTCACTATGCAAGATTTTTCAGACTTTGCGAAATATGAAATTTCATGGTGTGGATCAAATAAAATGAAGTATAAAAAATGTGTGTAATAACAGAAAATTGTTACTTTTAGGCACCATACTTGCCATGGGTACTACTAGGATTTTCTGTCCTGCTGGGCAATGCTATCTGGGTGGACTTCATGGGCATGGCAGTTGGTCACACCTATTATTTTATTGAGGATGTGTTTCCAAACCAACGTGGAGGATTTCGCTTGCTCAACACACCACAAATACTGTAAGTATTTTCCTTTTAATAGTAAAGTGCTTACCTTTTACTCTCTTCATAACAATGAATAAAGAGATCAGGCTTGTTACACAATAAATTGACTAGTTTTTTGAGTCCCTATAAATGAATGCATTTTGAAAACAATATGCAAAACTAATATGTCCATAATTGGCCAAGGATTAATTTCCCCTGTTCCCAGTTTTACCAGCATGCAAATTAATCAGCTTCAAGGTTTGTTAGATCACTTAAGAAATGCTGGATTTGACTCCTGTATAAGCACAGGGTGTATTAAAGGGAATAATTCTATGATCAACTATGATGATCCAACCAAAATGCCTGAGTTGAAGCTCTCCACAATTTAAAATATTTATAATAAAACAAATTGATTTTCGTTTGAAAAGATATGTGCAGTTTTGCCACTAATAAATAATTGTATAAATATTTATATTTTTTCTCATTCATATTATAGTTATCCTTTACATTTTGTGGGCTAGCCCTAACAGCTTGGATGTTAATAGCTTTGGGCAGACACATTTTCATTTGCTCAAAATATTTATTGTGTAGCTAAGAGATAGAGACAAACACAAAGGGGGCACTGAGCAGAAGTCCCTCCCCAATCAAAACCATAATATTGAAGCAGTGCACTCTCCTTTTCATTTTCTGTAGCTCTTTATACTTTGAGGTTTAGTATATCATATTGTACCTGTTAATGAACAGGTAAATAAAAATACTATATACATTAAAAGAGTGGTATATTTTAGAGGATGGCAGAAAAATAAATGCAATATTTTGGAAAGTTATCATACTACACATTGGTTAGTAACATTGATTAAATGGTTCACTCTGCTCATTTTGCTATCCCCATATAGATAGTTATACTAGATGGTTGCACAACACCTACCATAGTTGTAGTGAGGTGAAAGGGCAACTTCTGCATGGGTCTACCCATAGTCTAATGATTTACACACATGGCTGACTTAAAAGTAAATTCTCTGAAATAATTGTAGAAGTTTTCCTAACCAACATATGAGTCTTGTTGGAAATTTATTCTCTGCAAATTCCTTTTACCTTTTGATCCCATAAACACTTAGTTGATTGTTGGTCATGCTGGTCCATCAATCCCTCGACTGGGTCAGTATGTCCCGTTCAGTAATACAGTTGGTACACCCCTCACAATGATATATCTGTAAAGTTTACCACAGAAAGAAGGTATGACTCACTTTGTGTGCTTTGGTTCCCCTCAAATGAACTCCGGATACACCTCTGCTAATGTAATAAATGTATGCAAGTTACAACTTTGTCATGTAATTTGTCAGTTTTCTGTATAGATTTATACTACAACTGTGAAATTAATGCTGAGATATTTGTAGTAAGTAGAGGAATTATCACATTCTGCTCAAAAAATTTTACATTGTGATTTTACCAGTTCATGCTTTGAATCCTTAATAAAAACAGTGTTTTTGAAAAAGGCCAATGTGCTTATTTGCCCATGAACAGCATAAGGGGTAATTCACAACAAAACTCAGATATATAAGCACCGAGGCTTGTTTCATACTACCTTAATGCATTCACATTGGCTGACATTGACATAAACATAACCATAAACTTATAGTGTAAAACAGGTTTGTGAGCTGCAAGCTTTCGTCGTGTACAGCGCCATCAGTTTAAGTGGGCTTGCCCCTTGCAGCATCATGACAGTGTCTGTCTGCCAACACTCCATTCTCCGTGCAGCCAGCTGTACAACATGGAAGGCTCACATAGTAACATAATTCACTAATAAGAACATTTAATGTGTGTCTATACTGCTTACTTTTTCAAAGATGACGGTGAAAATTTTCTCTTTGAGCTACAAGACAACCATTAGAGCATCTTAACATTAACAGGTTTTCATCCACATTGTAACTCTTATTGTGAGATATTGGCTATTTTTTCCCTATGTTCAGGGATTTGTTTTACTTGTATGTACCCTGTTTTTTAAAGTGTCCCACTAAAGTCGATGAGATCTAACCTGATACTTGACAGCTAGCTCATTCACTTAACTGCGAAAGATTGTGTTACAAACACATTGTGCAGCGATTAGTTGATTGGACGAGATAGGGCTAGCCTCGTTCACAGATAAGTGAATCATATAGTGTCAAGTGCCAGGTTAGCTCTCACCAACTGTATTAATAATCGCAAGCTGTTGTGTTTGAGATCCAGAGGGCTACTTTCCTATGCTAATTACATCAGGAATAGCATGAAATGAAGACCAAGCTTTAGGGGATGTAAACCCACCTTATTGAGACATACTACTATGCGTTCATTCTGCATTAATGGTTTCATGAAAGAAAATGGGGCCAATGATTCTCATTGCACTCATGCCACACCACATGCTTTAGGATCATGTGGCACACTTTCACATATGAGTCTTTGATTTACTGTTGTCCAGTAGTGATTATTTTGCTTGTTAACGCGTTCATTGGTCTGAAACTACACTTAATCACTGAATAACACCTCTTGCAGGTTTATGGTACCAACACAAAATAGTTCTACAGCCCGCTGCATCGGGAGGGGAATATTGGCAGACAGGCACTATGTGCCCTGCTGTCACAATGCTACGAGGGTCAAGCCCATTTAAATTGATGGCACATTATAAATATTTTTTGGGAAAAACATCTCTCTCTTCTCTTTTAAATGCACAAATTGAGATGCTATTTACCCTATAGTGCTGCTGAAATAAGAAAGCCACTTGAATTACACACGTGATTGTAGCTGCTGTAGGCACGTGACCGCAGTGAATACTCTGATTGGTTCCTGACTGAAGTTCTATGGAGAAGAAAACTACCTAGATTTTTTTTTTGCATTAGCAATGTTGATGTTAAGTAGCTTTCTTAGGCTGGAGTTACTGTAACTTCACTTTATACAGAGAGGCTTATTGAGACTTCAAGGATTTCAACATTAATTTGCAGGGAATTTAAAGAATTTACTCTACCTGTCATAGGAGGAAGCACAGCAGTGAGTCTAGGCTGATGATGGAGACAACATTCTCTGAAACATATACCAATATGTTTTGGTGTAGAAAGTCTCAATTTATGCTTATGCTTATATCATACATAAACTAGTCAATCAGAGAATGATTCTTCATTCGCCCCATCATGCGATTGGATCATTCATCCATCTTAATCAGATTTTCTGTGTAAGATTACTGATTGCTGTTTTACAAGGTTAATGTTCTTTAGCTGGATGGCTAGCTCTTGTTCATTTTGATTAACGTACATAATCTCTCTTGTGATGTGTGTTATTGGTCACTTTGCAGGCTGCCATTTATGTTTCATTTCTCATTGTGAATGGGCCCTTAAATCAAACTAATGAAATGTTTTTCAAGAAAATCTTCCCCACCCCAAGCTTTCCTTTACAAGAAAAATTAGTAGGAAAATGTTCTGTGAATGGCCTTTTTGTGCTTTAATTTTGGAATGAATTGTGTGTAAGGGTGTCAAATATAAGGGATTGGTAAGCTCACTACTCAGAAATTGTACACCTGTTTGAGAGCAGAATCCTGTTAATTTAAATAGGCAGCATATGTATGGCAGACACAACATTTAATGGCAAGTGGCAGGACTGTTCAGCACAACATGCAATCAGAGGCTTTTCATGCCTTGCGATGTATGATTAATCACACTGTTAAGCTGGTGATATAAATATTGTTTGCACCCACAAAATTTATTTGCACAATGGGAAAGGGAATAAGATGGTCACCTATCAGCCACCATTATGTTTTATCTGCCATAGTAAAATGTTCTTGTGATTTCTTGCATGATGTAATCACTAAGCTGTTTTAGTGTAGGAGAGTAAAATGATACATTTTGTCTTTCAAAAACTGAGTAAATGTGAGGTTCAAAGTTGGACAAGATACATTCTTAGAACATCAGTTTTAACAGCAAGTAAACTAGATTAAATCATTGTTACTTTTAAGCATTGCCTCAGAATCTCTAAACAAATTAGCTTATCAAATAGGTGGAGCTCCATTTTCTGCAAGGAATGTGACATGTCTGTTAAAACAAACCCTATCACTGTATACTCATGTGCAAGCATTCAAACAGAATGATGCCTGTATGTGTGCAAAATACTGCAATTGATTTTTCTGATATCTAGGAAATGGTTTCATTGATCCACAACTTTTGTTTTTCTCTGATGAATCTTGGGTTCACCTAAACACAACAGTCGATACTGGGTTTCAGAAAAACCTATGCTATTGCAAGAAAATGGAGTGTGATGTGTGATAAGTGCTACAAGAATAATAGCACCCAATTTCTTTAATGAAACAACGAAGTGATATTGGAGATTCATTCATTGGCCATTTTTACTTTCTCTACTGGTAAGTAGAGGAAGTATTGTATTCCACCCAAATATTCAATATCGATATTTCACTGGAAATGTATGTTTTGAGACTCCCTGAGTGTCAGTCAGTCTAGTGGACAGCATAACTCAAAAACAAAGTAATTTAGAAACCAAAATTGGGGTATTTAAGTTTAATGTCTTTCAAGGATGCAACACGAAGATTTCAAAGAAAATAGCCCCACCCTAAACTACCCTTTACATGGAAAATTTTGATTTTCTTGAAAATTGCTCTACGATTTTGATTAAAATGCCATATGTTTAAGATATTTGTATGAGAAATGAAATGTATATTTTGAATTTTCTGGCTATAGTGTATGTAGTCCTGTTTATTCTGGGTGACTTTTGAATAACTCGTAAACTGTAAGAGATAGACAAAATCTTACCATACAAAAAAATGTAGATCTCACTAAAACAATTTGTCTAAATACAGTTTTTGGTAGAATTCCTTGTTATTTGTGTCAGTTTCAGAAAACTTAACTTTTATGAAATGGAACATTGTTCATTTTTTTAATGTTAAGTGTGCAAAGAGAACAGAATCTCAAAGCTTTAAAATATTTGACTGTTGCTCAAAACCTACTGTACATATTCTCATATTCCCCTTGCACCCACAAGGAAATAAGCAATAAGATAGGTTTTGCAATGTTTATCTCAACTAACATGGAGATATTCCTAAGAGTTTGTAAGAATGGTAGTAGAGAAAGTCATGTGAGTGTAACACATCAGATTTTTTTTATCACTTGCCAGAAGAAAAATGTTTGGGTTGGTTCCAACAAGGAATCATTAAATGAAATAAGAGAGGTGTTTCATGAGTTTAATTTGTGGCCCCTTGTTTTGCTGGCTAACTAGTTGCAATTTTTATTTATGGGGTTCTTTGAAAAATAAAGTATTATTCTAATCCTTATAAACTAGGAAATCAGTGATATCATGCAAGGATTCCTGCTGCTGAGCCTAGGAGAGTGAGCGAGAATATATTTACTAGATATGCTGCCTATTGGAAAGGGTTGCTAATGTTTTAAAGACCCTAAACTTTGGAGATTTTTGAAATGTTGCTATTCAGTTTCCCTGAGGGAAGAGTAGAATTTCATGTCCAGGCTATAACAGCCCAATTTTAAAACATTTTATCGAGGTGTCACATCCTTGTACCTACAGCAAAATGTATAACAAAACACTTTCTGCAACCTTTACCCTGACTAACATCGAGTACCACTCTCACACTGTATTTAAGTTGAGCCAAAGTATGGTTGCATATAAGAAATGCAAAGTGCTGTTGCCATCTTCAACAACAATGCCATCCAAGAGCTCAAAATAGTGTTAAGTAGTTGTAGATGAAAAAAATAAAAAGTGGTGGTTAGAGTAATTCATATAAATGCAACACTTGTTTCTTCTTACAGTAAGACTCTCTTTGATGGTCATCCACAAGATCCAGACTATACTCCTCTTCCTGAAGATCGACCAGGGGGGTTCAATTGGGCGGAACAAAACCCTCAGTGACCACCTACGGCTCGGCAAGAAAGGCTGATGTACAAATTTCCAGGATTTTTCTTTCTTTATATATTTTCATGTTAAGCTAAAGATTTGGTGTTTGCGTGACCCAAAGATATGTGTAGCTTTGACAGACTGTATGTTAAAAGGTTCTGCTTGGGACTGTTGACAGGTGTTTGGGACTTCATAACAGCACAATATATGCCTGCTCATCTTTGCTCTGACAAGACATGACAAGTGACTAGTTTAGTTTAAGAGATGGCAGGCTATGCCACTGTATTGCATTTTGTGAATAAAACGTTTCTCATTGTGAGATCTGTGATTATATATAGTCCTTACTTTGTAAACCAATGGTTTTCTGTGAGGAAGTAACCAAAGTTTTATGTAAAGATGTATGAAAAGAAATATAATATGGAAGTTGGAATGTTAATTTTTGTTGTAGCAGTTGTACATAATCCAAAATCCTTTACGTGCTTGTCCTCAGTGTAAAAGTATACTTGAGAGGTAGAATCAGGACTGAAAAATTCAGTGCTATAGCCAGGATTTGAACCATGAATCTTCTTCACTAGAGGCTGCTCTAACCACTAAACTACCATGGCTAACTCACCAGCGTAACATTAAATTCCCCAACAGATTCGTATTTTCCCAGTAGACCACAAGGGAATCTCACATCAGAGATGACTACTCCAAGAGCAACTTGCAATTGTAAGTACTTCAAGTCCCTGAATACTAATTATTTTCATATGCCAACCAACTTACTGCTGGTGTTTGTAAACACACAGGCTGTGTGTGGGCAATGTTTGAGAGGTAGAATCAGGACTGAAAACATTGCCCACACAGCAGTAAGTTCATTGGCATTCAAAATAACAATTGCCATCTGAAGGTTATTTAAACCGGGGACAAAGTAATTATGATTGTAAGTTGGCCTTGGGATATTTATTTCTGATACAAGATTCTCTTGTGGTCTACTGGGAAAATACGAATTTGTTAGGGAGTTTGCTCGCATGTTGGCCATGGTATTGAATTCTTCAGTCCTGATTCTACTTCTCAAACATTGCTTGTGTTTAAAAACACCAACAGTAAGCTGGTTGGCATACAAAAATAATATATTCTTTGCTTTAACTATTACACCATTTTTAGGTCACTTGCTATCTGTATTCTATTCAGCTAGGAGACCATCACCTTAATGTTGGGGAGTCAAAATAAAAAATTGACAAGTTCTTTACATCAATCAGCTCAATGTGACATGTGTTGCAAGGCTTTTCTAAGCACGTCAATTGCATATTTTTTGGTGTAATTTATGTTTACAATTATTTATTTGGCAATTTGTTAGAAAACCCTTATTTGCTCACTGTGCATGTAGCCGTTCTTAGCAGACCTTTGTATCATTGAGATAAACTGGAGATTCACATTTTTTTAATCAGATGAGCTATTTAAGTTTAATCATCTCTTAAGAATACACAAACTTCACTTCACTTCTCACACTACAATAACTTCTACTCCATTGCACGACTAAAGCAGTAAAACTGGAGAGAAAGCATGGCCAGGACCTTTTCAAAATGATCACTGGTTAATTGCTTCCAGATACAGCATAACCTCATTCACACGAATTCAAAGGGACCAAAAAATCAAGAGTTAGTGTTAAAAAAACTTGTGTCAAGTGAAAAATTCAGATTTTAATATGCATACATATACAGTAATACACTAAGTATCAATAACTTTGCATTACTGTAGACTTATAACTAGGGCTCGGAAGCTCATGCCCTAAAAAACACTGAAATATGCTCTTAAAAACTTGAAAATATGCCAAGAAATATGCACTATTTAATTAAAACAATGTTCCTTTGCAGTAGACAAGACGAGTTAGTATAAATAATAAATCAAGTTACCTTATTCCATAGAGATTGAAGCAGAAGTGGTCCTGCTGCTAGTATTAACTGCTAAATTGCAGTTCACAACCAACACTTTGCACAAATTTTCAACTGTAAAACATCGTCTGTTGTCTCGCAAAACACTTTTGTAACGTGAAAAACTTCTCTCCACGTCACAAGATGTTATCGGGGCATACTTAAATGATGTTAACTGCTTCACAGAGAGTCAAGTCTCTTGGTGTGACAGATGGTTTTCTTTCCAGGATGTCTCGGATATTGCACATCTGTTTATAACCCGAATTTTTTGAAATTACATAATTCTCTTTCACTTTTTGTCCTATGCTACCAGGAACCGAACTTAGATCACATATTGTTTTTTCAAAGACAGTAAGTGATTCATGCAAGGGAGATCCATGGGAAAGAATCACATATTGTTTCTGAAATACGATGAAGAGCGTGTGCCAAACAAGTTATATGAATTAAGTTAGGAAAAATACACTTCAGAGTTTGTCCTGATTTTACCATATGAGGACCTGCATCAGTAACAAATAAAAGTAACCGGTCGTATTTGATTCCACATGGCCATTGTAATTTCAAAGAGTCCATCACAAACTGGGTCACAGTTACATTGTCAGTGGCCGACAATTCGCTCAAATTAAGAAGATAAGGTGTAGTCTTTTGTTCATTACTTAAAGCACCCACGATTATATTAGCAATAGAACGACGCTCAGAATCAGGGGGTTCATCAACAACCACAAAAACTGATCCGCTAATTGATTTTGTATATTTGACAATACGTTATTGTAACAATGTCCTACATAAGTCTTACGCAGTGTACTTTCTGCAGGCATATGTTGTTGAGTATACTTGGTAAGAAAGTTTTTAAATGTCGGATTATTAATTTTGAACAAGGGAATATCAGCAGCTAAAAATGCTTGGCACAAGTCATAGGAAAATGCAGTAACCCTACTTCCTAAATACTCTACTAGCTGTTTTTGAACAGGTTCTTTGTTTGCGAGTTTTCTGATTAAATTCTCCTTATGTTTTGCTGTTTATGTGGTGAACTATTTTAAATCTTTTCTCACTCCCTACATTTTTCTCACACGCTCCACAAAACAGTACCCTATTATCTGTATTCTGTAGATAGTAAGTCACCCGAAAACTCTTTCTGTAAATTAATTAATCTAGCACTCGAAGTTGGTTTTATTTTCGGCATTTGAAGAGCTTTTTGACATTTTATATGCCTAATTTAATTTGGTGGGAACCAGTTCAAATACTGTTACGTTTGAAGACCACAATACAACTGCTGGTGGACAGGCAAGCGTTGCTATAATCGTGCTGCTCAAAACGTTGACCTGCACTTTATCTTTGTTAATATAAACCTCTCAGATAACGCACTGATTATTCTCTACACACATACATATAATGAAAGGGTGGAAACGGGATTCACTGCATGAGAACATGACTCAAAATTAGTTCTCGCCACCTAACGAATTGCATCATGTGCAATACTACCAATATGAAAAATATTATCCAGATGGAAAAAAATAATAAAAAATCATTAAAATATGCAATATAGGGGCTATAATATTGAAATCTTCGTGAGTTGTATCATCATGTGCAATACTACCAATATGAAAAATATTATCCAGATGGAAAAAATAATAAAAAAAAAAAACCATAAAAATCATTAAAATATGCAATATAGGGGCCATCATATTGAAATATATGCATTTATC
Organism: Tenodera sinensis; assembly: GCA_030765045.1. Taxonomy (NCBI): domain Eukaryota; kingdom Metazoa; phylum Arthropoda; class Insecta; order Mantodea; family Mantidae; genus Tenodera; species Tenodera sinensis. Next base: position 35,841,860 of record CM060965.1, on the reverse strand, counting down.
AAAATCAAGAAAATATGCAGTTATATGCACTATAAAATCATGTCCAAATAACTGAAAATTCCATAATTCGTGCACATAACGTAAAAGCATACATTTTTAACCCCTAAGAAAAAACATGCAAATGCATGAACTTCCTAGCCCTACTTATAACACTGTAAAGTGACTGTAAAAGTCCAAGTACTCACAAATTACACTATTTTCTTGGAAAATGTACAAGTGTGGTTTGCTGATGTTCACAGGAACAAAAATATTTTGTAATTTTACAACCAATTGCAACTATAGCATCCGTAAACTCAGCAGTAACATTGGATGTTGAAGCAAATCATTCTAAACTGTCCTAGGCTATAAACATCTGACGGGTAGGTGGAATGGTATCTGTATTCTCCTCACTTTTTTCTGATGACCCTTCTGGCACCTCTCACAGCTTTTGCCACATCAGATTCCACAGAAGCACATGCAGCAACATTTTCTGCACTAATGAATTCCTCAAAATTAATCCCGGGGTTTGCAACATCTTGCAGAACTGTCCAGTCATCAGGCAAAGTGGTATCATCTAGCTCATGGACATCTTCGGTGTTGCTATGTCTCCGGGCTCTGTTAAAGCACTCCTGTATGTGATGTGGCGACAAGAGTTCCAGGCTGCTGCGATGGCTTTTATGTTATCAAGCAGATTCCAACTTGGGGTTGCAGTATTGTTTTCAGCAGCACAAATTGCAGCTTTTAAAAGTCGCATGTGATAAGCTCTCTTCATGAGGGAAATGATGCTTTGATCCAAGGGCTGAAGGCAGCTTGTCACGTTTGATAGGAAAAACAACTTTTCTATTGCTTAGGTTCAGATCATGTACACTATAGGCATTACATCTCTCCAATGTAACAAGCACATGTCTGTTTTGAGCAACTATTCAACTGTTGAAATGAAAAAGCCACTTGCGAAATGATGTGCTATAGATGCAAGGTAAATTGTCCTTATTTATGAGAGGTATAATCGGAACTGAAAAATTCAATGCCACAGCCGGGATTTGCACCACAGACCTTCTGCTCTGCATTTGGTTGCTTTAATTAGTAAGCTACTGTGACAACCTGCCAGCATGACATTGAATTCTCCAACTGATTCATATATTTCCCGGTAAACCACAAAGGGAATCTCACATCAGAGATAAATACTCCAAGGGTTTAAGAGGTAGAACTGGAACTTAAAAATTCAATGACACAACTGGGATTTGAACCACAGACCTTCCGCTTGCCGGGCGGACGCTCTAACCACTGAGCTATTGTGACAAACTGCCAGAATGGCATTAAATTCTCAAGCCAGTTCGTGTGTTTAAAAACACCAACAGTAAGTTTGTTGGCATAAATAAATAATAACTCCAAGGGTTACTTACAATCATAACTACTTTGTCCCGAGATTAAATAACCTTTTACATGGTAATTATCATTTATGCCAACAAACTTAAAGCTGGTGTTTTTAAACACACAAGCTGTGTGTGGGCAATTATCTCTGATGTGAAATTTCCTTTAGGGTCTACCAGGAAAAATATGAATCAGTTTAAGAATTCAATGTCATACTGACAGTTGTCACAGTAGTTTAACTGTTAGAGCAGCCACATGTAGAGAGGAAGGTCTATGGTTCAAATCCCGGCTGTGGTATTGAATTTTTCAGTTCCGATTCTACCTCTCAAACATTGCCCACATTAAATAACAATGTCCATATTTATGTTTTTAAAACAACATGGTTTCTTGGAATTACTAATAACCCAGGGAGGTAACTTCTCACTGCTATCTGCATTACATGCAAGGGTAACAGTTACACCTAGCTTACTGCATGCTCCACGATGACCCTTATCACCTTTTATCCCCATAGAATGATTTGGAAAAAGATTTTAGAAAAGTTCAGTTTCATCCACATCGAACACATCACACAAAGCATACTTTTACCTTACTCTGTCAAATTCAAGCAACCAGCTGCTCCCACTTTCATCAACTTTGTTTCACCAAATTTGGATGGATGAAATTGAATATCTCTTTTGGAACCATCATAGGGCCACTTAAAGGTATGTTAGATGCACACATTGAATCATTCTAGCTGTAACGTTTCAATGTACTTAACGCTACAAAGTAATCTAAATTTGTTTCCAGAAAGAAGCAGCATCAATGACTTTTTCTCAACTCTTAATTATCGTTGATAAAAATAGATTTGGGAATTCCAAATTGCTCTGCAACTTGTTTTCTTTGTACTATGGTCCACTTTACATTTAGAGCTGTCTGTTTCCTCTTTTGCCTTGTTTCACGTGCACCCATTTATAGATTTTTATTCAATATTCTAGCTAAATTTAGCTACGACTAAAAGGACACCTGGCATGGAATGCCTTTCAAAATGTTAATGCACATTATTGAATTTATTTAAACGTACCATACAGGCTGATTGTTGAGGTGATAATCGCAGCTACTGACCTACATTGGAAATGAATCAACAATGGGTAATAAGAGTTGTAGTTACATTTCTTGTATTCATTTTGGAAAAAGATTAACATTTAAAAATACAGTAACCTCAGAAGTTTGTGTTACAATGAAATTTAATTATGTTAGGGACCAAAAAAGAGTTGGCAATTCGCCTTAACCTATGAAATTTCCCTTAAGAACTAATGTATTCCTGCTAGGGCTAATATTTTTTCCGCATTAATGAGGTTATACCATAATAGCACACAATATGGTGGTGCAGATATACGGGTATTTATTCCACAAGTTGGCTACAGTTGTTACAAATGCAGGCACAGGTTGGCTGCTATACAAGAAACAGTAAAACTAGTAGTCATTGGTTATTTGTCTGCTTGTACACATGCACTGGAGAACCTTCTGACTTACAAAAATTTCTCGCATCACATGTTCAAAAGAATCTCCCATAAATCTAAATTTGATAATTGTTGAGTTTACAAATACAAATAGCGTAAGAATGCATCTCATGCATTTTGACATACAAACTAAAATGAATTGATATTAGTGCAGTCAGAAGGATCATTTAATGCTAGAGGAATTTTCACATCATCAAGGCACAATGGGCTCTTATGAAAGAATCAAGTGCACCTTTGCCAAATATGTGTTTTCAAATGCGACTAAGATAAAATATGAACATGCATTTCGGTGTCAAATGTGCCAAAGAATACTATGGTATGCACAATAAACCTTTTATATAATTGTACATTTTTTAAAATAATAAAATCTAAAATTTTGTTGAAAGCAGATTTTTTAGCATTTGCAGTACGCAATGCATACTGCCAACCCGGTGTTCATGTCTTGGAGATGATGCAAACCAGATGTGGTATGACAGTTGAAGGGCCGATAAGGGAGGTGTTCAATAGGTTTCGGGAATCCGAGATATGAGCAAGTTTTACAAGTTCTCTGGTAATTGTGTGCATAGTTAAGTGATCAGTGCGCAATGGATCACAGAAAAAAGGGCAAAATTGTTAAAAGTGACGAACGAAAAACAATTCTTGAGTGTATGATTATCTAAAGAAAAAGAACAATAATACTAACAACAATAATAATAATACTCACAAAATTATATTAATAATTAATAATACTGATAATGATCATAATAACCAAAATAATAAAAAAATAATTATAATCATAACAACAAAATAATTATAATAATCATGACAACGATCATCATTAACCTGGTTGTGAGTGAAAGCATGGTAATTGTGGCAGAGGAACATAAGTGGCAACATAAGAGGCATTGTGGCTTCATGACGTGAAAACTGAGAGAACATATGAGTAGGTTTTTGGAATAAGAAACAATGGCCGTGCTGTAACACACAAAATGCTGCAGTTTAGAGCATGTGAGATTGCAAAAATCCAAATGATGTCACTTTTTTGCGATTACACTTGACAAGAACATTACTGTCTTATCACAAATTGGAAATGCCAACCTAACACCAGTTCCTTTCAACATGCCAACTAGCACAACAATAAACACACCAGTATCATCAAACGTTTCAATGAAAATCACTGTACAGTGATGCTATGTATGGCAGGAAACTCCTGCATACTGTATTTTTAAGCGATTACAGGCCAAACAGGCAGTGCTGGCCATGCCATCGAGATTGACAGGTGCAAAATTGGACAACGAAAATACCACTATCATCGCATTGTGAAAGGAAAGTGAATCTTACGAATTATCAAGATAACCCCTTCATTGCATAGATTATGCCACCTTATTTGCTTTAATTGAGAGGCATGTGAAGTTGCCAGTACAATTCACATCGACTGCTGGTGTGGATACTATTCATTAATGGTTGGGGGATTTGCTGCCCACCTAAGGTAAACCACAACCAGTATTTTGTGGATCAAGTAACAAACATATAATGTTGACTATATGCTAATAACTAGAAATAATGTTGAACTGCACTGGCCATCTCTCCAGCAATGTCTATCCAAGGGCAACATCAGATTTCAATGTTGGCACTAAGCCAGCTTGTCTGCTACCAGCAAACAGTGCTACATGGTAAGTACATTTGGTCCTGGCATGGCTATCTGGCTTGTGAATTCCTAAAGCTGGATCTTGAGCAAGTACTGGCACATCATATGGTAGATAGCCAGTGCCTGTCCTGTTTTGTAAGCCGACCACTGACAAAACCGGACAGACATGGCTCAGAATATAATGAATAGAAGACTGCAAACAAACTCCCCAACCCCGAGATATTGCAGTGCAATTATCACTTATAGAGTACTTTAATCTGTGTTGATGGGGTGCATGGTACATGGACGATGTGCCTTAAGGGACATTCCAGAATAATAACCTTAGCTAGGTGTACGAGGGTCTGCCTGGATTGACCTTTGTTTTCCTATTTCTCGTGGGAGATATATGGACCCAGAAGACAAATATCCAAGGTCAAGAAATAGCTTTGGTCACAGAGTTGTCTAAAACTAAGGGGTCTAAAGTTTCCCAGTCAAATGTCAATTCTCGGAAGAGGAGCTTGCTTCAGACATCGATAAGATGGGACTGAAGACCAAGCAAGTAACTGGAACACAGAGTAGAAGCTCCTTAGAAAAAGAAAAATGAAAGAGGGAACTGTGGAACCAGTACATGGATCTGTGAGAAAGCAATGGATGTGTATTGCGGAAAGTAAAAAGGCCTTATGCCCACTTTCTAACTCTCACCTATTCTTCCTGTTGACAACAATGGAGAAATCCCCAAATGAGATTAAAGGAAAATTTCAGAAATTTAAGATTGAAACAAATAGAAATATCTGCAGTAGATTACCACTTCAGGTCAACCCATCATAGCAATAATAACTTATCAGAACACACAAGCCACAGCATAACTTGTACTGAAAGAAAGCCCACATCAGAAATAATGTGAATCACAAATTTTGGAATGCCCTGGTACACATCATAAAATCCTCTACCAGATAAACAGATGTAAGCAGAAAAGCATCTACAGCAGAAACTACCTCTTCAAATCCTGATGGTCTTCGAAATGTGTTTAATGAAAACCAAGTAAGTGCAACTTAAAATTCATTAACCTCTTAACATAAAAGCTAGAGCATACTCATGTTTTTAATTTTGACAAAATAATAAAATGCTGAGTATACTTGGGCTTAACATTTTCAACTGATATGTTTTAAAAGGCTGAATTTCCTCGTTCTGTCTCGTGTTTTAGCAGTACCATGATTCTTTCTTTAGATTTCATTGTGGCCTGATATTTGGAACATATATTTTTGCCAACAGGTATCTCTGAATTAGTCAGTTCAATACTTTTCTGCACGTTTTATTCATACTAAAGGTCTCCTCTGTTACAATTTGTTCTTGCAGTTTGTGTGTTCCTTACAGACACTTTATGAGTACAGAGGGTGAAGACTTAAATATTGGATTTAGTGGATCTGAATGCTGTGAAGATAGCTATGAGATTTCAGGAGAAGAAGGTGCTTCAATGTCCAAGATTTGGTTTGCAAATGTAATTTTAGCAAGAAAAAAAGATGAAACATATGGGTATACTCATGATTTTAATCTAGGGATATTCCAAGATTAAAATCTCCATTGTTAAGTTCGTAAAAATTAATTTCACTGTTTCTATTCTTATTGTACTTAATGGCATATTTCATTTCAGCAATAAAAAAAATACAATACTTCTTCTACTTAATAGTAGAGAAAGTAAAAATTAGGTGACAAAAGAGCCATAAAATTGTAAAATAATAATAGGCATGCCAAGAGGTTAACTCAAACATTTCTTTAATATGAAATTTTTACTGTTTCTTTCACTTCTTATATATGTTATATGTCTCACAAAACCTGTATATTTTATGAGACATGAAGAATTTCCTTGGGTTTCACAAGACATGCACTCTCATTTCCACACCATGGCTCTCTTCCTATGCTGGAATCATCACAATGTAGTAATTATCAGTATGTTTCAGGAATAATAACTCATCATAAAAACAGAATTACAGTTCCCATTTATTAATGAGGGGAAAAAAAAGGTTTAATGTACAATCAGTTCATGAATTTTACAATGCTGAACAGCAAAGTGTTTTCATTGTTTGTTCTTTAGGTTTGACATCTTTTGGTGTCCCCTGTTTATCTTTCTGCATTTGTATGAAAATAAAGACATTTTTGTTGCTTTTTGTTTCAATAATAATCAGGATAGTGATCAAAACCATCTTAGATTATCAGAAACACAAAACTTAGTTGTTAACTATAAATAAGAGCTCTAGCTAAGTAACACCATCTTGAGTTTCCATGCATTTCTCAGCGAGCCCTTGACTGTCTATTCCTTTTTATATATATATAGTTTTTGCTACATAGTTGCAATGTTGTTTTATTGAAGGACTAGATGTTTCCTGTATTTTCTCCTATAATCTCTAAACATGAGAGCAACCAAGAAAATTTTCTGCAATTATTTTCTAGCCATTTTCTAATTAATAATGACAGAACTTCCTTGCGCCCACATGTACTGGAATGAAAAGATTTGGGTTACCCAAAATAAAATGCCATAAGATTTTCTGAAGCTTTACAGATTATTTGAAAACATTAACAAACAATATGGAATAATGGCATAGCTAAAATAGTCTTTCCATTTTTAATGCATAATTCTCTTGCTTAATTGACAGCAATGTGTCCAAATTTTCTCCTACAGTACACATTATTAGTTCACCTTTGCAATTATTCGAAATGAAATAGTATTTAAACAAGTTTGATGTATTTAATTCAGGACCTAAGATCACTGTTCTCTCATGACTATATTTTGCAGCACAGAAAAATGGATTCCTTTCATTGAACATTATGCATCCTAACCCTAACATTCTTGAAGATGTTCTAGCATTTGATAACAATTCCTTTTCTTACAAATTATAATAATAAAAGCTTAAAAATGCACATTTCCATTTAGATACACAACTGCTTACTGGATAAATACTCTCTATCAAAGGATCAACATATTAGGAGCAAGACCTAGTTTCATTAACAGATGTAAAAATATGCTACTTTCTTGGTGGAAGATTATAAACAGTAATGATTATCCAATCATGCTAACTTGTTTATGTTCATTGGTATTCAAGCTCATGTGTTTCACCAATTTTTCCCCACTGACAAAACTGTAATTATAATCAACAAAGTAATTTAGGGTTAAAATCATATTACTGAATCCTCCAATTGAGCCTATGATATTTCTAATGTGACTTCCATAGAGAATTATAAGTTGATAGAAACTTTTTCATACTTTCAGACGTTCCTTTATCAATTGAAGCATTATGTACCTTCTGCCTATGCTGCTAATACTAAGATTAGAATTAATAATGATTGTGGAAATTTAATCAGTCAATGACAACTGAATGGAAGAAACCAGGAGCATGAACCACTTAGCTTTTGTTATAATGTGCAATTGTTAACTGCGGCAGAACCCTTTGGATGCCCAGACACCAGTGGTTAAAGTCACTTGAATGTTGTATTTGAATTTGCTGCATTAGTTTGCAGTTCAAATTTGGATGTCTATTACCAAATTTGGTGAAGACAGTGCATAAATTCAAAGCAGCAAGATCTGCATGTAAGAAAGAATGTGGTTTAAGAAACATGTTTCCATTTTCTAATTTTCTTTACCTCGCTGGTACTTCTCTAATAAGCTTGCCTTTTGTGGTTTTGAGGAAGTTGCAAATATGGTAATTTATCATCTGCATCTTCATATAAAGCTGGTATTTCCTCATTTTTTGCATTTGATAATTCCTACATAGTACCTTGAAACAGGTTTTGTAATAAGTTCTGGATAAAATTGGTTGAACACAGAGTTTGTTAATTTTAATGTTAAAGCAGTAAGAGTAGAAAGTGAACTTCTGATACACATTAACATGTGTTAATGAAACAGATCCATACAGAAACAAAAGTTGCAGCATAACACATTTTTCCTGTTGCTTACGATTTTAACTTCCTTTTTCTCTTGTTTATATATGGTTTGCGCTGCTGTTTTAACAAACCATCACACCCTCTGAAAAGCTGCCCCTTAAGAAAGTCATTAAATGAGATTAATAAGAACTAAAAAATTTAATCAATGTATCATGAATATGAAACCTATACAGCAAGCTCCTTTTGTTGCAACTCTTTAGTTGCTTAGCAAAGGAACAACTGGTTAAACTGGACTCTTAATTTATAGCTCTACAGGATGCAATCTCTGGAAGCACTGTTATAGTATGGAAAATTTATGTTAGCATACACAGTAGATGCTGCTGTAACTTTTCATTTTTGCATCTACTGTGTAGATGCATGCAGTGGGGAACACTTTGAAAAAGAGACAATGTAGAAGCTCTGATACTGAGATTAATATTTTAAAAAAAATTCATAAGTAAGTAAATAGATGAGTAACAAGAAAATGTGAGAGCTGCAAACCTTGGCAACTGTTTAATGGAACATCTCTTACTGAACTAGAAGTACAGTAGAATCACCCTTAACTTGAATTAGGTGCAACATGAAAATGCAGGATGCCCAATCAAATTCCTCCTGATAAGTCATGATGGCAGGTCTCCGAATCCTTGCACATCTGCCTTATAAAGGACAGGAGCAAATAAACACCCCAAGTTCATCACAAGTCTTGCACATCTGGCTTATAAAGGACAGGAGCGAATAGCAATTACCCCAAGTTCTTCACAAGTCTTGCACATCTGCCTTATAAAGGACAGGAGCGAATAGCAATTACCCCAAGTTCTTCACAAGTCTTGCACATCTGCCTTATAAAGGACAGGAGCGAATAGCAATTACCCCAAGTTCTTCACAAGTCTTGCAAATCTGCCTTATAAAGGACAGGAGCGAATAGCAATTACCCCAAGTTCTTCACAAGTCTTGCACATCTGCCTTATAAAGGACAGGAGCGAATAAACACCCCAAGTTCTTCACAAGTCTTGCACATCTGTCTTATGATGGACAGGAGCAAATAATCACAGAAAAGTGACACATCTTGACACTGTCTACAATCTTCTAGACTCTTGACATGTCTTTCTGCACCATGCTAACAGGGTCCTATTAGAAAGCTTTTGGATGCTACACAAACAGGTTTTGCATTCAGACTTACAGAACTCAAATTAATGGGATTCTACTGTACTTACTAATTACTTAATATTTTGAAATGGAGTTTCAATCTTGATTTCCAAAATGCACAATTACTAACAAAACAAATATTGCAAAATACAAAAAGATAAAAATGGCATTATTTATTGGTACCCATTATTATTGATGGCTGTTCTGCTAGCCAGTCATTATGCAGGAGAATCTACATAGCACCACTAAACAACTTCAATGGCAGTCATTTATATCCTGCTTTAAGCTACAGTGAGCTTGCATTGCATGTTGGCTTGCATATACACTAAAATTAAAGTTCAACATTTGCTGTTAAGAAACATAGATAGCTGCACCACATCAGCCATCAAAATAACATGAGTCGGCAAGATGATTTATATACATAATGATAACTCGATACATGTTTACACATAAATTACTGCTGCTGTTTATATGCACTCTGAATTTCTTCTCTAAATGTCTGTCATAAATAGCTTGATGAGAAGTGAATAAACCATGAAACATAAGTGAAAGTAAAATGAATGAACAGTAATGTCTATGAAAATGATGAACCTGTACAAAAATGCAGGCGAGAAAGTAAAGAAGATCTTATACTTAGAAATGACAGGACTATGTTACAAAAGAATGTCGACTACTACACCAATATCACTTTCATATTGCCACCGTTGCTAGAAGTACTGTTATGTCATCAGGTTTGCCACCTGCAAAGCAAACAAAAAAGTGTTACATTAGTAAATCCACCATTTTTTCTTGGTTTACTTTGTTACATGTAGAAAATTATGAGGGGAATTTTGTAAGTAATGCACATGAATTTTTGTGCTTTATTTCTTTGAGATTATCTGTTCACAATCCTTCAATCAGCCTCCCTGCTTTTCAATGATTTAGCCCCAATGTTTGGGAAGCAAGACACCACTTCTATTCATCAGTCAAATAGTTTGGGTTAGCATCAACAAGTTCTTCCAAGGAAGAAAAATGTCATCCACACATTGATTCTTTTAACTTTGAGAATAAGTCAAAGTCTGACAGGACTGTAACATTTTCCACCCTAGTTGCCAGGTTTTTTGTTTACCACCTATGTAATGCACGGGCAAGCAATGTCATGGACAATGAGTGCCCCAGCCACAAGCAACTGAGGCTGATTCTGGGGCATTTTCTTGCAACATTTTTGCATGAAATCACAATAATAAACTACAGTGATATTACTTTCATATGTCATGATAAGTCCTTGGTGACCTTGCTTGACCTTTGATTTAGCACCTTGAAATTTTGTTTGGTCAAGGGGACCCTGTAACTCTCCACCTGTTGAACTGTGATTTCAACTCCGGCTCCTAGTCCATGTTTCAACAGCAGCAATTTGATGTGATTATGCCAGATTTTCAATGTTACATCTTTCAGCAAGATTGCAATGTCCACATGTTTGTGTTTCTGTTCAGCAATCAAGCAGTGAGGAAACCACCTTGCAGAAGTGTTTCTCTTCTTTAAATAATTAGCAAAAGTATGGGACACTGATGCTGCTGGTATTCCCATGGATTTAAAAAGTACTTCACATATTACATGCAATTTTTCTTCTAGAGCATGTGCCAGAAGTTTCACACTTCTTTCATCTGCCTTCCTTGCTTTGGGGCAGTAACTATGTCACACAACCACCATGAAAATTATTAGCTCAATGAGAAATTGTACTATGGTCTACTGTGAACTTGCAAACTTCAGTCAAAGCACTAGATTTCAGAGGAATTTTTTTCACAAAGTTTCGATCTTAATCTATGATCCCCGAACTATAACAGTCACACAGTACTTGACACACGCCTAGGCTCCATTTCTAGCCTTGCTTGCACAAACATAGTGTGTATTACTGATACAATGAATGAACTTGCTTCTTTCCCAAGTCTTCAACTGCAACCATTTTCAGTAGTATTGTGTAACCCAATCCACAGTATTGTCAACCTGTGCATTACTTATGAAATTCCATTCATTTGGTGCCATAAGCTAGTTAATACATTGGCCAATAGGTCACGCAAAGTAAAATTTCTTTTAAAAAAAAAAAAAATTTACTCATGTTTCTGCTTACACAGAAAGTTTGAGAATTTAATGCCATTCTGGCAGTTTGTCACAATAGCTCAGTGGTAGAGCAGCTGCCCGGTAAGCGGAAGGTCTGTGGTTCAAATCCCAGTTGTGGCATTGAATTTTTAAGTTCCAGTTCTACCTCTCAAACTTTGCCCACACACGGCTTGTGTCTTTAAAAACACCAACAGTAAGTTTGTTGGCATAAATAAATAATAATCCTAAACAACATTTGCATATTACTGATACACATAATATCCAAGTTCTTTATTCTTATATGGAACATTAATCACTCCAAACTACCAAACTATATTTTTGTTGGGTTTTGGTGGTAGTTAAAGTGGTGTACTTCCCAAAAATTAAAACACTTTAGGGTCATTTTTAATCACTTAAGAGTGGCCAATGCATGGGAGGAATGTCAGAATAGGCAAAGCCGGTAATGTTAAATAGACACCAGTCTGTTGAGTGGGTCCATATGCCAAACACAAACTGAATTCAACATTATAACACAAAGTGGCACTACCTAACACTCTGGGTCCAAAATATCTCAATTTCTTAGAAGTATACCACCTTATTAGGCTACTTGTGTAACCCCAACAAAATCCCTGTTAAAATAAAACACAAATACGGCCATAGGAGAGTACATAGCAAGAAGAGTCTAGCTTCACATTTAGCTTTGTTTTCATGTGCATGTTGCAATGCTTAAAAGCAAAATCGCAAAGGCAGTAATGGGCACCAAAAAGGGTGTTTCGGACAACTAATTTGCTTAGAAAAACAGTGATTATTTAAATGGCTAGCCTACTGATACAAAGTAGAAAACTGGTTATTGTGAGCATTTCTGGGAAATGTGAAAATGTCCAAATAGACAGGTAAACATTACAAATATTTTCAGGTTATCAAATCTCATGTAAATTACCAATTACACCAGCAAATTATAACCATGTATCATCCCATTGGTTCAATATTTTCCCAGAGGACAGCTACAGCATTACCAAACAACCTGTATACATAAGGTAATTTCATATTTGCATGATCTATGATAAAACTTTTGGTTATGTAGAAAACAGGTCAGTCGAGAAAATGAATGTAACATTATGCAATCAATAGAGTTCTTATTAAGGAAAAATGGAAACTATTAACAGTGAAGCAAGAGAATCTAAAATAAGAACAAATTAGAAACTAAAAGCTCCACTTATCTTATAGTAGGCACAGCTTATTGAGAAACCCCAAAAAAACAACCTTGACATTTTTCCCCCATTATGGTGCAGTCTGGTTATATTTGGTGATATCCCATCCGTTGGGTTGCATTAGTGCCGCCAACTGTTTGTAACATATAACCATGGTAAGGCTATGGCCATAGTTGGTGTTATTGCATCTGTTATGTTGCCAGTTTATGAACGCGTAGTAGAGAGGCCAACCGATAGATTTTAAAACAAGATTCTGTTTAGACGCCATATTAATTAATTAATCAGTGGACATAATGCTTGTTTTTGCGTGATTTTATTTTGAATTGTTTTAGAACAGTATGTGCAATTGTAGTTAGTGTGGTTATTTTTGTATTCGCTACACAGTAGTACATCTCGTATAAATTACGATATTTAGCGCTCGGAGGTAATTTTATCCAAAAGTGTTATTGCAGAAAAAGATTTGCCAAAGGTGAATGCGTTCATCATGTGTTGTGTGGTAACGATGTTCAAGCATTAATATCGTTTGAAAGCATGTTACTTTAACACTGTGATATTTGAGGTTAGAAATGGTTTTATTATGTACGTCGGCAGGACTGCTTTTTGTGATACTTCCGTCAGCTGTTTAGTGTAATGTCAGCCATTTTGAACTCCTGGGGACTGCCGATAAACTGTGTCCACTATAGTAATACTGCAAGTTGTTCCAGTGAAGCTTTTAGTTTCTAATTTATTCTTATTTTAGATTTTTTATTCCTGATTACAATTTTGAAAGTTTTATTTGACGGTCAAACTTTATTTTTTATTTAGGAGCAAATTTTGTAGGTGTGTCACAACAGTTTTATTTTGCTTATGCGGCAGAAATTTAGCAAATAAATATTTATAAACCAGTGTTACAGTACTAAAATGATTTATTAATGTATTTACAATGAAATTACTGCATTACTAACTACATTGGTTTCGTGGATAGTAGAAAAGGTTGAAACTGTTGTGGTGCAAGAATGTCATAAATCTCTATTCGGAGAGTACTGCATGGCATCATGTTTTACACATAGGCATAATTCTACAGCCAAATTTAGCTTATGTTAGGTTAGTGTATCTATATAACAGGGATGACAGGGTGCTGTGTCATCGAAATTTAGCCAGGTTAGGCTAGGTTAGTGTATCTATATAACAGGGATGACAAGGATCCTGTCATCAAAATTTAGCCCTTGTTTAGACTATTCATTGTAAATACATTAATAAATCATTTTAGTGCATATAATACTCCTTTATAGATATTTATTTGCTAAATATCCACCATGTAAGCAAGATAGAACTATTGCAGCACATGTAGAGACTGTGCTCATAAACCAAAAACTAAGCTTAACTGGCCTTTAAGTTGCTTAAAAGTAACAGCCTCATGTCAGTAATTTCCTGGTATGTAAATAACTCCTGAAGAATGAAATTCCAGCACACTGGTGGTACTGATATGATATATGGCAATTGATAGTCATTAACATGAAACTATTTATTTTTATACTTAACTCAATTTTAAGTCAAAAGTTTAAAATAAAGCTTGTAACTGTGAACTGGAATGATCACATAAAAAATAAACTTGATTTTTGTAACATTAACTTAATTGCTACAAACATTCAGCTATCTGTGTGGTGTATAGTGTTTAATTTTATGCATAGTTTTACAAACCAGCATACTTACCGATAGCATCAATGCCATTTGCTCTAGCACTCTGTGCAAATGGTGAGAGGAAATTGCCATCAAATGCCAGACTTCTTGCCATTAATGCAATAGAATTCGCAACTCCTTGGATTTTAACGGGGTCCCGCTCCCCTTCAAGCTTAGTTAGTTCAGTTATTAACACCTGATCAGGAACATTATCAAATACTCCATCTGTTGCCAGGAGAATGACGTCTCCGTCTTCAACTTGGAAATTTGAAGTGTCAGCTGATTCAGGTCTGCCAACATGAAAGAAGCAAAAAAGAAAAGTTGTAACAATGGAAACCAGTTAAAACATTTTATTTGGCACATAATGTATCTATTGTTTTTAATTGATAGTTCTGTAGATGACAACTACACTCTTCTCATGAAACTTGATTGTAACATTTCATTTAAAAGGTGAGTCAATTTATAACACTAAACAACACTTACAACACAGTTTTCAAACTTCTATGAAAGGAAGATTGATTGTAACATGCCATATTTGATTCACTGGGTTCCAAATTAGAAGCATAATCAGCATTATGATTCACAATGAACATAATGAATACTGTAGAACTTCAATTATGCATTATAATGAACAGAAAAGTGTTGATGGTTAACCAAAAATGAATAATGCATATCCATATGCACTTTGCAAAACTCAAAGCAAATTAATGTTGGAACCGTATAGATTATGTTTTTAATATCTGGTTAAATATTTATTTTTCACAAATTAAGTATGTCCAAGCTTTTGCTGTACCAACAATTGCTAGTACAGTTTTTGGAGGAACAATTTCTTCTTCATTACCCTTCTTCCCTGTATGATGTTAGCTAATGCTGGACTTCTGACAATGAAATCATTAGTTCTCTAGCTCTCCAATATTGGAGAGATAGCAGAATGCAATACAGTAAGAACAATGTCTGGATTTCTACTTTGGTGTCTTTAGCATAGTAGTAATCTAACAATTAGAGTACCATATTTCATCGCATAATTGCTGCACCTTATTTATAGACGAGCAATCAGGACTTAAGCATTACATGCATAAATGTTGCATTAACATTACAGGTAATCACTATCGAGAATGTTGAAAAATTACATGCTGCCACTGCAACCTGTTAGGTTCACAGGAAAGTACAGGGTGCTCAGCATATTCTAATATGTTACTCATTGCTGATGTCATCAGTTTGCAGACAACTGAGATGGTGGATAGCCCATTAATGAATCTGATTGCTTCAAGTACCTAAAGCACAAGAATTAGCAGATGTGATTTCACAAGTGAATGGACGGCAAGGGATGTGAAACATTTGATTTCCACATACAAAGTTAACCTACTGTCTTATACTTAAATTGTGTTAAGCTGTTTGTTTCTATAGTTATTCTAACGAGTAGTTATGTATCCTAAATGGTGATACACCTCTGTTACAATGACCTTCACTTATTTGCCTATTTTAAATTTGTTCCAGGCTAAACTACGGAGTTGATCAGTAGTCCAATAATATTGACTCCAGTTAAAAAGTATGTGATTCACCGGTATCAAATGCTTTTGTAAACAATAGACGAGTCTTAATTTAATAAATACAAAGTCACACTTTTTTTGTTGTAATTTTTAATTTTATTTATTAATTTACTGGGGTAAGTGTTTGCAGTAGGTGTCAGTATCACTTTTGTTTCCCTTCTTTCTTTCCAACTATGAACAGTGTAACGTGGCCATGCTTCAATATGTTAAGACTATCTTACTCTTGCACACTAGTTACTGATGGTTAACATGGCCAGTCTTGAATAATTTCTTTGTATAATGGTCGCACTTTTACTTTATGAAGAAAGCATAAAAAGTGTAACAATTATGCAATGTAATACGGTAGCTTGCTGTACTGGTAACAGAAATTAAGGTGGCATTTTTGTCAATCTTGGTTTCATTCTCAACAAAGGCAAGAATAAATAGTCTGATCCTTATTATTTATTTATGCCAACAAACTTACTACTGGTGTTTGTAAACACACAAGCCGTGTAAAAACCCCAACGTACAGAATCTGAATTAGTTTGACAATTTTCTGAGTATGGTAAATGAGCATTTGCTTTTATTTATTCAACAGAATATTCTATAATTCTATCTATAGATATGTTAATATGTATTATTTTCCTTGGATCTGAAAATATACATATTAATACTCCTGAATTTTTCAAGAAATTCACATGTTATAATCTAGCTTTAGCTCACCTGTCACTTAGTACCAGGCCACTATGGCCAGGGGGTGGCAGGGACAGCTGAAATGGTGTGTTGAAGTAGTGCTGCTGTTCCTCAGATCGGTGGACAACTTCACCACGACGCACTATCACAAAACCACTATCTCCAATGTTTGCAGTATATACCATATGGGTTTCTCGATTCAGTACTATTACACATGCTGTACTGCTTCCTGCAACATTAAAGCATTTGTCATGTTATATCTACTATGATCCTATTACTATGAACAAGTAATAATGCTCAAAATTGTGTAAAACTCACATTTAAGGTTTACCAGAAACAGTTAATCCCAATCTATATAAGCCATAGTCTTCTTGAAGCACAACAACCGTAAATGTTTTCTAAATTATTTTTTATCACAGCTTTTAAATAAATTGGCATTATTTTGATAACTGTTCTTTGAAAACACATCATAACACAGGTAAACAATATGAAAATATTTATGGTAATTGTTTCCTCACAAAATGACGTTTTCTAGTGTCTTGCATCTGGTAATGAAGCCATTAGCATTCGTGCTTTCCAATACTTTTGAACTGTAGTTTCTTCTGATATTAATGCTTCACAGGTCTTCAAGTAGTCTTCGTTCATTTCTCCTGGATACAAAGGACACATATTGGTGAAGTCAAGATACCTATTCTGTAGAGTTGACTTGCTAAGCACTCATGATTTGTCAATAGTCAGAAAGCTGCAACTGCTGTTTTCCTTGGTCTCTGGGGGATTATATCTAGGTCGGAAAGTAGTGTAATCCATTTTTTATCTTTGGCATTTTCCTCACAAATATTTTGGGCTTGCCAAAAAGTTCACCTGAGGGAATAAGTTTGGCTGAACTAGGA